>CM038634.1:35238929-35838929 GCA_021554675.1 Leuciscus idus | reverse complement strand
TACTCAGAAAAACAGTCAAATTTTAGTAAAGAGCCTGCAAAATGAATGCATCTAATGTCTGTTTATCTACCTAGGAATACCGTGGCAACCACCTAAAACATCCTAGTGACCACCTAACAACACCCTAGCAACCACATACAATGGATGTATGTGCAAACACCACTCAGATTTTTTTTAGAAAAATGAAATGTGAAAATCTATTTGATTCCTATAATTCTTTGTTCAGACATAATGTGAATGATCTGACGGCTGGCATGAGCGCATGTAGACCAACAAAACACAGACAAAGTGAAAAAATAAAAAAATTAAAAAAAGGAGTACATCAGTGTCCTCCCTTTTCCTCCCATTCATTCCTCATTGTATGGAAGCTGTTTCCGAATTGCGTGATATAAACCTGCAATTGCGAGTCTAGAGAATTCTAAGATAAAAAGTTTATCTTTTAAATTGTTTTATTCTATTGCAGAAACACGCACCCATAGTGGGATGAGAGAAGGGTGACAGAAAAGAGGGTTTTCTGTGCACAAAGACACACACAGGGTGTGAGAGGAACCCGTGAAGCACAGGGGCATCTGAATTATTTAGATAATAAGAGCTCAAAGAGCTGCTGTGTTTCTGTGCGAGTGTGTATGCCAGTGGGCATGCTGTGGGGACAAAACAGTCTCCGCTGTGAGGTCCAGCTGTGTGAGCTGTGCAAACAGTTGGAGAAAGACAAGCTAACCTGTACCGCAGTGCGCACACACACACACACATACCCTGGTGTCATGGGCTACTGTCAAAGACAGACACATTCACACAAACACAAAGACCATCATGCACCTTAGAACATATCGGATGATATATTTGACCTTTTTTATTAGTCTATAACTGTGCCCGGTTTAGCCTGCTCATATCTGTTCCAAAACAGTTTAAAAATCCGCTAACAATACACTCAATAGATTTGGGAACTGACATGCAGTAGGGCTGTGCAAATACCAGTATATCTATATACTGTAATACTTTCTGTCCTTCAGATTCTTGTATGAATTACAATTAATAATTATTTATTATGCTATATTTTTTTATTGATATATTCTTTATAAATTGATATCATTTGTAAAAAACAATAGTCAGACCAATACTATGAGTCACAAGAGAGATTGAAAATAGATTCCCGTGGAAGTTTTGAGTTTTGAGATCTCAAAATATTTTTTTAATCAATATTTTGTGTACAGTTATTTAATTATGTCATCCAGTAACACGGACTCGCACTCTTGTTTCATTTAAACGCAGCTGCTGCCATTTTGCGACGATTGTTTTGTACACTGTAATGGATTGTGTGATAACAAACAGGTATGATTTTTCATCTCAAAAATAATATATTTATCTCAATATCCCCATAATTATTTATGTGGTGAAATGCTGTGTAATAAGTATTATGACTGTAAACCGTATCCCTAAAATATCCGTCTAGTCTATCCGTCTAACTTTCCGCTTGCAACTGCTTTCTCTGCGGAAGCTTTGCATTTAAAGAGCTAATAAAATATTTTGACTCTAAATATTTAATTTCTAATTATTTACTTATGTGGCAAATAGCCATGTAATCAAGCTGGATAATGTACATCCAGCCGGTTGTTATCGCAGAATAAACCCCTTTAGAGTGATGAAAGACCCCAACGCGATAACAACCGCCTGGATGCACATTATCCCTTACATAATATAGCAGGGTGTGTCAGATCATCTCAAAACGGCTTAAACCGATTAATCTGGCCAATTTATTAGTCTATCACTAATTGACTGCTTGGCCAAATAACAGAGCTCACAAATTAGGCTATGTTTTCAAATGATTTTGAGTGCATAAAGTAAACCCCTCTAGACACTTAAACTGATTTTACAGCCGGACCCCCTAAATGTTATTCAATGAAACCCATTCATTTGTGGTACATCTCGTCGACTGCAGCATTGAATGAAGGAATGAACTACCTGACATTCAACCACGACCTGAATGTATGAAAGTCCTCCCAGACAGTCCTGTGTTTAACAAAGCCCATCTCATTTCCCGAGCTGCCTGCTGAACCACCGTAAATTCATAGCAGTAACCCAGAGCGTCTCTCCTTCCCATCCCCCTCACGTCATCTCGCTCACCCTCTCTTCCTTTTTTTTTTGCACTTGCCAAGGTCTATAATATCAGTGCGAGAGGAATTACTGTGATTTACAGTAACATTACAGTTTCAAACTGCAGAATGCTGAGAGATAGACAAAGAGGGACAGGAATCGTTAATAATTCCGATTCAAATTCCAAGTTTTGAACAAGAACAGGTTCTCTATTCCCAAGAGTAATGAGAGAAACAGTAGGAAAGACAAAGAGAAAGCTACTCATTCGCCGGTGCCCAATCACATGCGAGTTTCTGACATATAATTTGGTAGTAGAAGCAGCACGTCAACAGCTGAGAACGTAATTGGGCTTCACACACATAAAAAGGTTCATAGAAAGCGAAGGACACATGCGTATCCACACACACAGTCTATAAATACTGCATTCCTACACATGCTTTCTGGTTTCAGAAGATTTACTACGATTCATCTACATGTCAGCTCTAATACAGACTATAAGTGGGATTTTTTTATATCTGTTTCTCATATTTATAGGAGGACACTAACACAACGAACATGTTGTGTATCACTTAACAGTATAAATTTCAGTGATTTTACACCCACATCATTTTGGTGTTGTTATTCCAAAAATACCTTGTTGTCACAAAATTAAAAGGTAGGGATGTACCGAAATTAACATTCGGGGCCGAAACCGAAGCTTCAGGATGCACTTGGCTAAAAAAACGAAAAAAAAAAAAAAATAATAAATTAATAATTCAAAATAATTTATAAATCAACACCCAAATAGCTAAAACTGAGTTGTACAAACATTTAAATTGCACATAAGGCAGTTTTTATATCAACCTTTTAATAACAGAAATGTTTATACTCTAATTTGTTGGTGAAATATGAACATTTATATGGCAATAAACTGTAATAACTTGTTTTCATGACAGATTTATTCAAACATAGTACGTTAAGTAACAAAGACATCACTAACAGGTTAAGCAAAAATATAATGAATATGTAATACAGTGCATATTTAAAATAAGTGTTTCGGGCGAAAATTTTCGGTAGATGAAATTGAAGTGCATCCGCATTAAAAGGAATATTTAGGTTTAAAATACAACTTAAGCTCCATATAGACATTTTTGGTATTGAGACTACCTCAAAAGTTTGAGATTGGTAAATCTTTAAATTTTTTAATGTTTTTGAAAGAAGTCTCTTATGCTCACCAAGGGTGCATTTATTTGATCAAAAATACAGTAAAATCAGTAATATTGTGAAATATTATTACAACAATTTTATATTTGAATATATTTTGAAATATACTTTATTCCTGTGATGCAAAGCTGAATTTTCAGCATCATTATTTCGGTCTTCAGCGTCCCATGATCCTTCAGAAATATTTCTAATATGTTGATTTGCTGCTCAAAAAAACATTTCCTATTACTATCAATGATGAAAATGTTGTGCTGCTTAATTTTTTTTGAGGAAACCGATACATTTTCTTCAGGAAGAATCAAGATTCTTTTTTTTTTTCTTTTTTTTTTTATTCGAAATAGAAATCTTTTGTAACATAAATATCTTTTCTGTCACTCTTGAACAATTTAATGCATCCTTGCGCAGTAAAAGTATTAATTTATAAATAAATAAAAAACTAAACAAAACCTGACCCCAAACTTTAGCATACTTTTGTTTTCCACAATAGAAAATAAGCCATACAAGTTTGGAATGATATGAGGGGGAGCACATTTTGTCAACTACCCCTTTAAGTGATACTGAATGTTTCTCTAACTGGGTCAAGCACTAACTTTTGATTTGCACAAGAGAAAACTTCTGACACAGCTGCAGTTAATGCTAGTAATTTGTTACAGGCTTACAGGTGCAGGAGCAGAGAAAAGATTTCACCTGAGCCATCTGGGAACCCAAGGGAAGCCCTTCGAGCCTTAATCTCACACTGACTTCATAAAAAAACACTTATTAGAAGCTTAATTAGCTATTCAAAAACAACAGTCACACAATAGGCCCTTCCCCTCCCAGCGGCTCCCTAATGGGACCTGAATGAGAACAGGGCATGAAGGGGAGTGCCCCTCTCCCAAAAAACGCCATTGTTTTAACTGCCCTGCAAGAGCTTGTCCTCTCTGATTCTAAAAAGGTCTATTCTGCCTCAAATCCTGCCTTTCACCGAGGCACAACCTCCATTTTGTATAGGACATTATCCAGCAAACAATTGCCTCAAAACCAACATGGTGTGCTGAGATGCCCCGTCAGTATTCAAACCCCGGGTTCTTCTGTTGCCGCTTTCTCCATCCATTTACCCCCCGACATACACACACAGCGCCACAAACGACGGCACCACAAGAGGTGCATTTTCCAGCCTCTTTCCTTTCTTTACCTTGACATTTTCTTCCTCCATGGAAAAAAAGGAGAGAATTGTTTTCTTATCAATGGGCTTGACTGGAACTACTACTCACAGCATGAGCATACTATTTTTGTAGTATGCATTGTGCATATTGCACACGTTATGTGAATTTTCTTTATGTATGAAAATGATGCAGACGTACAAGTATGGGAGTGGTAAGTTTTTTTAAAATGTTTTTGAAAGAATTCTCTTATACTAAATACATCAAAAATACAGTAAAACAGTAATATTTAAGAGTGTTCGGATTGATCAGGGGCATCCTTAATGCATCCTTGCTAAATAAAAGTATTAATTTCTTGCTTAATCCAGACTTTTGAATGGCAGATTACCTAAATGACCAACTACATCTGCTGCATCCCATAATGCAAATACCATACATTTCCGGTGTGACACAAACAGGAAGCAATATCAACTATGATTTTTAACATCAACTCATTGGCTTTGAAACAGAATTTTAACAAACTACTCATACCATATAGAGATTTTCTTAAATTCAAATTGGACTGCTAACACATTTTTACATAATAGGATTCAGGAAGTAAATTTAGTAACCATGCCACTGTTGACTATCATTGAATAGTTAGTACTGATTTATATACTATTTCAACAAAATAATAGGCAAAATTTAGTAGGAGTATTCCATTCCAGACAACCGCAATTAGTTCAGATCACAAAATAATGGATTCAAAATGCAAAACATTTCTAAATTATTATTATTATTATTATTTTTAAATAAAACAAGCAGAACTCAGTATATAGGTGGTTGCATAGATTGCTAATTATTCCATTGCAAACATATGCATTCATTCACGTTCTCTGTCCTTTGTCTGTCATACAGTCTTTCGTCATGCCGCTGCATTCTTCAGAGGTTATGTGTGAGGGAGTTCGTGCTGAACATGCTCAGTACTTGTGTGACATTAAATTATGTTTGGAAGCCTATACAGCATCCAAACACACACGAACCGAGTCACTCTCTACTCAAAGTCCACATTTACCTAAATGTGTTGGTTCAGCAAGATTTCTGTGCAAATTGTGACAATGGACAGAAACCAGCAGCTGGCGGAGACCATACCCCCCCAACCACACACACGTTGGGTTTCCATATTTCATAGGGACTGTCCATAGACATAATGATTTGTATACTGTACAAACAATATTCTATCCCCTACCCCTAAACCTACCCATCACAGAAAATTTTCTGCATTTTTGCATTTTCAAAAACGTTATTCTGTATGATTTATAAGTGGTTTTCCTCATGGGGACTAAACAAATGTCCCCACAAGGTCAAACACTTGCTATCTTTGTGGAAGAATTCGGTCCCCACAAAATAGGGTTTACCAGGACCACACACACACAGAGGATAAACGCAGCTATAATTTTCTTCATCTTATCAATGGATATCAGAAACAATCACACATTCAGATGATCTGACGGGCAGCTGTTGGACATGAAAACTGTCTGCCATCTGGTCAGACCTGAAGGCGAGACTGTGTGTATGCGCGCGCACTGCCCGAGGGTCTACAGTCCTGCTGAGAGGGCGATAGTGAGCAGATATGAGTGATGGAGGGGGAGGGGATACATATTATCACTCCCCTGAATACAATCTAATCTATAAAAAGCGACAATCTGCATGTTGGTTTGACTGTTTTTATCTGCCATCAGACTATTAGAAGTCGTTGACATAACACGTTGTTTCTTGTTTCAGACTTGACTGGCAGACTAGCATTCTTACACTGCAAGCTTCATGTTTTCTGACCTTAATTATTGCAATTATTCTGCTTATTGTACATATAAAATATAAGTTTATATCAGTAGTTCCATATTCATAATTGTGATTACACAGTCTGTTTACAAAGAGAGAGAGAGTATCTTTCCTAATTACAGTAGTAACAAAACAATACTCCATATAGGGTGCATCTCAATCAGCTCCCTAGTTGACTAGTCAGGGCACTGATCAGGGAGTTGGCCAATTCAAGGGCTGTCTCAATCGAAAAATCCTTCCAGTACACTGAAACTTTCGCTCCCAAAAAGGTCCCTGTTCTATTTCAGCATAAACATACATAGCTAGACAGATAATGAACATAATCTAGCTAACATTTATAATTCATTTACCACTCAAATGTTGCACAAATATGTAACAAGCAAAGTAGTTATTAAAATGTACTTTAAATAGCATTAAAACAATGTCAGAAAGATATCAGTTCAGCTGTTGTTTATAAATACCATTAGTGATTATGTACAATGAGGAAGTAATGTCGCTGGAAATACAGTCATCAGTGTCCCAATGTGTAGTGAGCCAGGGTCCTTACTTTCCTTACTAGTGCCGGAATTAATATACTGATTCACGACCTAGGAAGCTGTAGGGAGCTGATTGAGATGCACCTTTAGTGATAGAAGATGTCTCTTTTTTACATTTGAGCCCCTTCCCTTGAAAAACTCTCTGCACGGCCAGACAGTTGACGGCACCCATTGACTTCCATAGTGTCAATGGGTGCCGTCAACTGTCCGGTTACCAACATTCTTTAAAATATCGTCTTTTGTGTTCAACAGAAGAGAGAAACTCATACAGGTTTGGAACAACATGAGGGTGTGTAAAAGATGACAAAATGTACATTTTTGGGCGAACTATCCCTGGTTCCTTACTCAACCTGCGGTGCTGTAAATAACTACTTCATAACCTTCATTATACTTACTTTAAACGCTCCTAAACCACGTGTTTCACATGTCACAGCTGTGCGATGTCTTGAAATAGACTTGAATGAGTATTTGGGTGGCTGTGAGCATGTGTACATATGTGTTTATGATCTGTAGTTTATAGTAGCTCAATTACAGTAGCTTTTCAAAAGAGCCGCACAGCCAGATACTCCTTTGTTTACTCCCTTGAAAAGGAGACTAATCTTTTTTCATTTTAATGTGCTTGGTGTGACAAAACCAGTAGGAGTTTCATTTTTCCCACAGAGAAATTCAGCAAGGCAGTGATTTCAGTGTCTGCCCACAGAAAGTCCAAAAATACGCCCATCCAGAACCGTCTCAGCCTACACGCCACTCGGATGATGTTTAGAAGACGTTTGTTCACCACTTCTCACACAGCATGCATAAGTTCTCCACAATGCTAACAATTAGCGTCAGGATCATGCCAAGCACACACTAACATCAACATAATACATATTAATGCCACTTTGTGATCAAATTTTTGTCTAATTTCTTACTAATTCCTAAAAAGGAACATTAATTAAGCTTTTAAACCTTTAAAAGTCAAAGATACATCCAGCCACCTCTTCTAATTCTTTAACCAAAGAGTATGAAAATTAGCAACAAAGAAAGTAGAATTATATGGACTTTGTAAGGATAATCTCACTAACTCTAGTAAAGTCCTGCTTTCATTAGCTGGTTATTATCCTCTTAAACACCTTTTGCTCTGATTCTAATCTCTGAGTCATGTTGTTCACAAGGTTGAGGTTGATGGCATTTGCGAAAACCTGAAAAACATATGGTAGCCTAACACTTTAGAATAAGGTCTCATAATAATGTTTTGGTTACTATTAATGTTAAAAGCTGTTTTTGGACTCATGAGGAAGTTTTGAGTTTTATAGTACAATGACCTCAATATTATACAAGATTTTACAGGATAAATTAGGTAAAAAGTAATCTAAAAGTAATCAAAAAGTAGTCAGATTATTTTACCTGAAATGTGTAATGTAATAGGTTACATTACTAACTACAATGTTCGCAATGTAATTTGCAATCAGTTCCGTATTCACAAACTCATTATGACCATTGAAGGTTTGTTTTCCAAATCACAAGATACTCATGTTCAATTAAACATAATTATATTATACATTATATTTGATGTTACATTTGCATGTTACTGTTAGATGATCTCATGAGGAGACACTGATACCTTGAAACGGAATCGCATATCTAATGGGATTTCCTTGTAGCCACAAGGCAGAATCTCTGAACATTTTCTGCTCTTGTTTATCAAGGGAAACCAACATCCCCTCAGGGTGTGAGTGTGTGGGGTTAATCTGAGGCCTATAAGCACTACTGCAGTGAATATATAAGCTAACACACAGCTGAGAGGTGCCGTCGATCATAATCCTCTCATTTCACTGTGGATTTGGATCACACACAGACAGTTCATCAAAAAACATCCATCAGTTTTTCCACTCAAAAATAAAACCACCTCAGATGAAAAAGGAGTCTCATAAAAGACGCATTAATGCAGAGGTGCGCTGACAAGTACTGTGACAATTAACACGTTGCCACAGACTTGCACTGTAATGTTTGTGGCAAACTGCAGATTTTTCAACACTCGTGGGGAATATCAGCAGCCCAATTACTGAGCACTGAGAGTGCGGATAAATAAGAGGTTCTCGAAAAGTCTAGAAGTGGTTCAAGGCAAACGTAGCAGTGAGTTTTGTCGAGATCGTACTAGGGCTGCACGGTATTGAAAAAAAATTAAATCGACATTGCGATATTTTGTTTTTTTTGTAATATGTATTGCAATATGAAAACAACTTGAATAGCTCTTATTTAGAAATAATTAATCATTCTAAAATAATTGGTGAGGTTTTATTTTTTAGGGGAGTGAATATGCATAGTAATTTGTTTATCATTTTCAAGCATAGATAAATACAATAGAAAAAAGATACACATGAAATAAACTGCTTTATGTTTTCCAGTTAAGTCTTAACAGTTTCAATCAAATGTAAAAACGCATGGTCTTTACTGTATAAATTAAATTAATCTTTGTTTAAGCTTTAAAAAGTGATTTTCTCTTTGTATTTTGTTGTTTGATTAACATTAATGACACAAAATGACAGCAGCTTAAAATATCTGCTGCTGCCTAAGACCTCATGCACAGATCCAATATAATGATACGCATCTGTTTTCTTTCTCAATTGTATTCATGTAAGCCATGAGCGACTGTGTTTACGAGGATACTCGCAGAGATGGGCATTTTAAAGGGTCAGTTCACCCAAAAATTAATTACTCACCCTCATGTCGTTCCAAACCCGAAATAACTTCGAAATCGGAGAGAGCTCTCTGACCCCTTCACTGACAGCAATTAAATGACCACTTTCAAGGCCCCAAAAGGTAGTAAAGACATCTTTACAATAGTCCATGTGACTACAGTGTTTCAACTTTACTTTTATGAATCTCACCATTGGCCGACGCTGTTCACGAGAGAACCATGATGCATGCGTGTGATGCTGACGCAGGAGCTGGCCAATGGTGATCCGGCATTCTGACGTAGAACGTTAACAGTGTAGGAGACTGACACAGACGAGAAGAAATTGTTGAAGTTGTTATTTTTGTTTGGTTTTTTGCACACAAAAAATATTCTCGTTGCTTCATAAAATTAAGGTTGAACCACAGTAGTCACATGGACTATTTTAATTATGTCTTTACTACCATTCTGGGCCTTGAAAGTGGTTATTATATTGCTGTCTACGGAGGGGTCAGAGAGCTCTCTGATTTCATCAAAAATATATATTTAATTGTGTTCTGAAAATGAACGAAGGTCTTACGGGTTTGAAACGACATGAGGGCGAGTAATTAATGACATCATTTTCATTTTTGGGTGAACTAACCTTTTAACATAATTTTGCTTGTATGTGTCCGTTCAAGCACAAATACACACGGAAAAGAATGTGTGTGCACAGTGAACAGCGCGTGCGCTCCGAACTGACTTCTCTTCTTGTGCTTGAATGGTTTAAAATCGCTTGAATGTTTAAATTGACAAGACTTAAAATACAATGATAAGCATTCACTCTATGATGATCTTTATTAAACAATTAATCAGAGAACCATGTGCGTTTCGAACCGTGGGGCATGGTCTGTATGGATCACAGAACAACTCTGATCCCTATACTTGACATTGCACATTCCACGATGTGACTATCATGGAGGTGCACATCGCAATTTCGATACAAAAACAACATATCGTGCAACCCTAAATCGTACACCTTGAGTGCCATCTACTACACTACAGTTCTCCAGGCCATAATTAAAGAAGACAAACACTATGAACACCAAAATGTGCTACACTCTATACACAGAAACATCTCTACTTTTCAATGCGTATACTTTCCTTTTACAGCCATGATTCTTTATATAAAATAATCAGGATTGCTAAATCCAAAACATTAAACCTCAACTGGTAATTTTACGTTAACTATTCTGAAGAAAATGTGTAGCGCACAATGCGTTATCGGTAGTTGGCAGTTGCTAAGGTGTTCTGAGTGTGTTTTAGCACGTTGCTAGGTGGTTATTTACTTTTTTTAAAAGTTCAAATTAACTTTTTTTTTAAAGTAAATAATCTTACTGGGTTGCTAAGTGGTAATTTTTCATATTAAATTGTAAAAAAAAAAACTTAAAAAGTAGGGATCCACTAATACCACTTTTTTCAGGACGAGCCCAATACTTTCATTTTTGATACTCGCCGATACGATTTCCGACACCTGTATTTTCATAACATTTGTCATTTTTAAAAATATTGGGTAGAAAAACCAAAAGAATATGAATCATTAGTTGGCTTAATTAGTTTACCAAATAGATATTTCCTTCAGTTATTTTCATGCTTAATGTTAAAATGTATTGTATAAGCTTCTGTTACTTTTACTGTTCATTCTATTGCTATCATATTTATCTTTAATTTAATAGCAAAGCGGATATTCAAAATGTGCTTCACTGCACCGGCACAGTAATATGACGGTTTCCTGCAATAATGTAGGGAACTACTTCTTACACATAAATCACGTAACATTTAATGTTTTCACTTATATATACGATTTAGATTTAATCCATAAAATGACGCATGTGCAGAGTGAGCGATCAGCAATCATGAGCATGCAACAAAAGTGCTCTCTCTTTGCCATCAGTTTAAGTTAGTAATATGTTCCATTTTAATTTCTTTGCAATAGACATATCCGACCGAGCTACAAACTTCCCAGCGATGTCTGAAAAAGGGATGTGCTCGACAAGCTCAAACATCTGTGCTATTGTGTGCTCAAACCAATCCGTGTGTTTCGCTTATCAGTTCGCACACAGCAGCTTATAGGCATAAATATTTGTGCAATATTAGAATTTGATACAATTACTTCATAAGTTCATAGACATCTTTCTCTGATATATCCATTAAGCTCTCTGTTTGCTCTGTTGTCAGTGTTTCTTTGTCTGCACACAAACACTGTACACAAGCTGCATTGTGTTGGTTTTTGGTATCGGAGCATTTTAATGAGTACAAGTACATGAGAACAGTATCGGGCAATATACCGATACTGATATAGGTGCATCCCTATCAAAATTAGAGGGCTCCAGACTGCAACCTAATGGTCACATTTTGCAACATTTTTTCCTGCCGGTAAGAGCTGATAAGATTTCCTGCAAGTAAGAGCTGATAAGAGCTGCCATATCTGTTACATATGAGAAACATCAAACGGCAAACGAAAGGAAAGTGGATCGCAAACGGACGAGGCGTTTATACTTGACGTGCTCACCGTTGCTCTATTCTATTCTTACTCAGAGTAAATGTCCTCTAAAACCATCAGGAAGCAGCAGTGAGAAGTAAGGTACACACGTGATGATGTTTATTTTTATTACACTTCACCACACCCAGGCTACAAAAGAACCAAAGAATCATGTAAAACTCAGTAAACTTTGAGATGATTACTTGTGAGAAGTTGTGACATTAGAACCAAATATATTGATATGAGAAACTAAATTAAACAACAATCTCTAAATATTTTCATTTAATTTCATAAACATTTTTATTAAACATTGCACTTTATTTTTTATAAAAAAAGAGGCATATTTCCCTTTTTGTCTGAAATAACCCTCTATACCTTTAGTGCACTATTTAAGGAGTCAGCCATTTGTAGTTCCTTCCAAAACCATACTCATTCAATCCCACAATGCACCAGAATAACGAGTGTGCAACCAATGCACACTCAATGGCTAAAGAATACCCATTGTCATTTTATGTACCCACTGTGAGGGTCACAACGAATTAATTCCCACGTCTCGCCAGAAGATGGCGCCTGCAGCTGAATCATCCTTTCATTCATTTTCCAAACCGCTGGTCCAATGTGATTACAGAGTAATATCATATAAATTTATTTTTAATTGATTATTAAATTGTTAAATGTAGGTTTATGCATGCTAGTTTCCATTAATCTTTTCATCCTACTACTGGAACTGCCAGTTTGCTGAGCGTAAAATTATTATTAAACAGCAAGCAAAAACGACACAAAAGCGGCAGCCCTTCCAGCACATTAAGTTTCTAAATTCACTCTCTCGTTTTCAATCACTTCTTTAAGTGGACTAATATAGGGAATAGTGAATGAGTATTAGGCGATAGGGGCGATTTCGAACACAGCTCAGGCTTTACTTGCGGGCCGATCTCGATCACGCAACTGTGTGTTACTACACAGCGCCGGGAGATCCAGTGAGAAAGCACTTGAATTCGCAGTAGAATCAATAGCATCACTGCGAGATCAAGTGAGAAGTGTTCAAATTCTACGTAAAATTCTCTGTTATAAACCATAGATATCATCAAACAGTGACATGGAAACCAGGAGACATGGAAACCAGGAAGCGTTGTGCTTAAACAAGTTATAGAAAGCTTTTAAGTCCACAAATCAACAACAGTTACCATGGATTTAATGTAGTGACGATATTACTGTAATCATGATATTGTGACAGAAATAATGTTTTTCCATTATTCATTTCAGTGTTCGTACAACCTTTTGAGAGTCAAATTCAAGCACTTTTCAATGACTTTCAAGTGCTTTACACTTTTTCCAGCACTTCAAAGTGCTCTAAATATTATCCAATTTTAATGTTATTTTTTAATGTGATGACCAAAAACATATTTGTTCAACCTTCCAACATTGTCAACATTTGCAGGAAAACTAACACTTGGTGGCAAACAAACACTTTTATTAAAAAATAAAAAAAGACATGAAATTACTACTATAACCAGTAGATGGCAGCAGAGGAGCACATACATTTATATATATACACAAGTATATATTTTTATATAACTGACTGTTGGTCAGTTCAGTATGAGTCTATAGAAGAACAATGGTAGCCTACATTTAATATGAGTAAAATATTTATTTATTTTTAATAAAAATTAAGGTTTTTGCATGTTACTATTGTTAATAAAAGTTAATTTTATCTGCATCTGAACTCAAGCTCAGTTCTTTTTGTCAACTGTGCATTTCCTACACATAAACATGTACTATTTTTATATATAAATATTATTATATATATTAGTAAATTATCTAATTAATGTAAGTAATTTTTTATTAAATTGCCTTTGTTTACCCCCCACCCCCTCCCAATTCTTGCATTCCAGCACCTGTCACTCCTACAAACGACTACAAGAAATCCTTTAATAATGACAAACCCCCACATGCTTCAGTATACTTGCAGCACAATACATAAACCTTTTATAACTCTCAGTCGATGGCAAGCTTTTCTATGCAAATTGAATTTCGAGCTGATAATAAAACTATCAATGAAAACAAACGAAGCGTTTTCTGTGTCTGTTCAGCCACTGTAACGTGAAGACATTCTATCAGAAAAGCAATTGACACTTTTATTGCTTGAATGGTGGATTGGAGAGCACATGACGAGGAAGCCGTCTGCAATGATCCAAGCATCACCGATTCAGAGCATCGTCACAGATTTGAATAAACATCATCTTTCTGGCCTCTGGATTCTGAACACTTAACATTTTTGTTGGGTAACCTCACATTACATAGTCTGTGTTCATTTTGGTTAGAGCTAGAACAATACCATTATAATTATTGTAATCAATAATAATAAGAACAGCCAATAGTGATTATTTTTACATTTAAGGCTCCAATTATGTTTTATTTCTTGATTTAGGCACAATAATAAACATTTGAATGTTTATTAATTATCAATATGTAACATGGACTGCAATGTAAAATGTCATCCATTGTTATATCAACTAATGGAGTTAATATTGTTTTGCATTCCCTTACTAAAACACAAAGTACCCACATACTGGCTATGAATGGCTGTAAATATGAAATTTATTTCATAAACATGCACAGAAATGGTCATGAATTATGTCCAAAAACACACTGACTTGGATTCAATACGGACCAATGTGCTGTTTTCCTTTGTATCAATCAACCAGGAATGCAATGATAAAAATACGCCAAATAAAAAAATAAAAAATGATAATGGCACAAAACAGAAAGCATCGTGAATCAATGCAACAACAAAAAAGAGAGAGAAAGTAGCACAGGCGTTTGAATGCGCGTTACAATGTAACGCTGAACAACAAAAGATCTTTATTGCGTCATAATCGCTGTTACAT
The DNA here is from genome assembly GCA_021554675.1 of Leuciscus idus. NCBI lineage: Eukaryota > Metazoa > Chordata > Actinopteri > Cypriniformes > Leuciscidae > Leuciscus > Leuciscus idus. Next base: position 35,824,071 of record CM038634.1, on the reverse strand, counting down.
TGATACGTCTGATTTTTTGATCGCGCTTCGTGTTTCCTCATAACAGCGTTTATGATTTGATCTCTTGTGTGTTTAAAGGCCCCAAACTCCTCCAGACACCATTTTGAGTGTCTCTGTGTCTCAGCTCTATGGAATGTCCAAATGCATGACAAGGGAATGAACAAAGTCAGCATGAAAAAATCCATCTCATTCATGGATCCGTCAGGAAAACGGCTTTAACCGATATTCTAAACTCGAATAGGTGAAGCGAGTGCATTTGTTTTCTCTTCAATCGCCATCAGACAGTTTTAGAAAGAGCCTCACCATCACTAACACACATTGGCAGGAGAAAAGCATTGCTGCTGTTTGATGGTGGTGAAGCTCTAATGGTGGTTGGATGGTGTTTCTGGACTTTGAAAATCACTACACTACTTTGGAAATCAAAATACATAAAATGTTACTTACCGGTATACGAGGATTTAAATAGGTCTCTCTGATCCAGTCTGTGATCCCGGTTTAGAACGATCTTCTGGGTTGCTGAGGGTCAGTCTATTCTCCGCGAGTGTGAAGGTTTCCTCCTCCGGTTGATTTTTCAGGCTGTATGGAAGCACATAAAGCGATGGGGGATGGGGGATGCCAGAAGAGAAGAGAAGAAGGGAGGGGGATAGAAAGAGAGCCAGAGAGAGAGGGGGGCAGCTACATGGAAACACAAGGGGAGGACCTCTGTGTCTGACGCACGACTGAACGCACCAGTCACTCAGTGCACCATCCATTCGCCACATGCACGAGCAAAAATCATCCAATATGGCCAAATACGAATGCATGCGTGTGCATGGAAATAAACCATACTAAATTATGCTCTAACAATCCATATGCATAAACATTCATGTATGTGTAGTCTATGTGAAAACAGCCTAAGCGAAAGTCAGAAAAATGCGCCAATTTATGTACGCACATTTCCCCCCATGTACGCACTTTTCTTTTTTTCTTTTCTTTTTTTTGGTCTATTTTAAGCAGGAAATGTAGGGCTTTTATTGCACAAACATCAATATTATTTAAATATTTCTATTATCATTAACAAAAACATCAACAATGATAATAATACAAATATATATTTTTATTGATCATATATAGAAATATATATAATATATATAATATATATAGTTGATAGTGACGAAAATGTATTTGTAACGTATTTTTCTCAGGCAGCCTATTAAACGAATAATGCATAAAACCCAATTCTATACTTTACAATTGATCTTACAGTTGTTATTTTCCACTTAAATCATGCATAATTTAAAATTATACACATTTATATAAATTATTTATAAAGATAATTATAAAATAATAATAATAAAAACAACAAAAAACATATAATATAATATAATATAATATAATTAATATAATATAATACAATATAATAATATAACATTTTTTTAGTTCGCGCGCCCTCTAGTGTCTGTAATGAACCTCTACATGAGGTACTAGAGCAGGGGTGGGGAACCTTTTTCCTATAAAGGGCCATTTACAATTTTTTAACATTCTTTAAGGGCCATTGTAATGAGCAGGGGCGTTTCTAGGTTTTAAAAACATCAGGGGCTGAGACCGAAACATCAGGGGTTGGGGGTGGGTAACAAGATAACATGATTCAATACAGAGAATAATGTATATTTTAGGCCTATATGCAGGGGGCAGACTGGTTAAAAAATTCAGTCCTGGCACTGTAGCCACACCAGCCCACATTACCACACAGACACACACATTCAAATGTTAGGTAGTCCGGGGGGTTCGGGGGGGAAATTTTGATTTCTCGGACCTACATATGTGCATTTTAAGGTGTTTGAAGGCCAACATTTTTTGATAACAATAGCTTTAAAAGCATGTCAGTGGGCAGCATAAATTATTTGTCAAGCAGATAACAGATTCTTAAACATGAGAATGAGGATAAATGTTGAAATGAATGATCCACAAAATGGAAATGCAAAATGTTTCTGCTTATTGTTGACAATACACAACCACATATTCCAAACAGGAATGGCCTTAAATGAGAAATCTTTCAAGGATTATTTTGCATAGATGTAAACTTTTTAGCATTAAAGATTGGTTTCAGCAACTTGTTTCTTTCTTGAGTTAATCAATGTTTTTGGCACTATTAAATCAGTTCAATTAAATTTCAATTGTTCACTCATAAAGACAGTCACTTGTCACCACCTACTGGCTTAATGATGCAAGTTGCGCAAGCACAGACAAGCGGAGTGATACAAACTGTGAAAAGGCTGATGCTGGTGAAATATTCGAACACATTCGAGGACCTTATATATATAGGCTACATATCAGAGTTAAATAGGAATACATTGTAATAATGTTAATCAAGCAGACTAATTCACACGACTGCGCAGCAATATTTAAGCTCATTATACAAAGGAAATAATACAGATCTAGACAAATTGGGTTGCTTATAGTTTTTTTTTTTTTTGTCGGCCACACATTCTACTTGCTGTCGGCCACTCATTCCACTTGCTGTCAGCCACTTTTAGTCGGCCACTCATTCCACTTTAATACGCAAATGACAAAACGAAAGTAAAAGCAGCAGACCCTCGTGGACGACTACCACACACACGCACACGCAACACACACACACACACACACACAGTCGTGTGATTTAGTCTGCGCACACACACACACACACACACACACACACACACACACACACACACACACACACACACACACACACACACACACACACACACACACACACACACACACACACACACACACACACACACACACACAAAATCCATGTCTGGTCCTCCGCTGTCATCGTTCCGATCCTTTTATGCGCCCCGAAGCTCATCCGTGAGAAACTTGAAACCGGTGCGGCGCGCAGGTGACTCATTAACACTCGCGCTACTGGCCTCGCCCTGCTCTCACGGCTCGTGGACTTGTGCTGCTTGCCACTTTGCCTATTTTGTGTTTTCTATCACAGGAAAAGTAATTGCTGAGATTTTTGTTTCTGACGTTTTTTTTTTTTTTTTTTTTTTTGGGAGGAATTGACTCGCGGGCCGCATCAAACTGTTTTGCGGGCCGGTTACGGCCCGGGGGCCGGACGTTCCCCACCCCTGTACTAGAGAAAGGGAAGAAAGTGGTTTTACAGGCTACTCGTGCAATTGAAACGGGAAATATGTAAACTAGTCTCATATTTCAACAAGTGGGGTAATGAATAAATCGTAGGATCATTCTGAATGGCCATGATTTCCCACTGAATCGGACAATTCAGCTCGGTTAGCTGGGAAAGAACAACAATGCCACCTTGTGTTTCGAACATGATATAGCTAAGATCACGTTTCATCTGTATCGCTTTTTCTTTTGTGTTCTTGAGAGATTATTTGAAACGTATATCCAATGTAAATGACATAAATACCCTTACAAAAAGGAACTTAAATACTGAATAATAGCCTATTATGTGACATATGGTCTAGTTTGTCCTATGGCATGCCTAATTATGTATAGCCTACATAACATATTACAGAGTAGGCTACTGCAAAGAGCACAATGTTATTTCCATCATGGTTTAAACATGATATCACCGTAATACATGTTATTTCATGATAATTTGTTTTATTTTTTATTTAATGATTCATTTATTATTATATTTGTTTTTTTTACAGTATAGAGACGAACGTCAGAGCAAAGAGTGTCAGCAGAGCTCGAGTTATGAGATAAGAAACTGAACAGCGCCCTCCTCTGACAAGGAACAGACTGACAGACAGTCTTATGAATTTACAGTGAGAGAGAACTCACACTTACAGCAAGTAAGTCTCTTACTTACAGCAATGTTTTGAAAGCAGATCGAGGCTACAAATAACTGTTTCACCACTTCCTAAAATATCATGGTAGTTCCCATGCTTCTTGAAAGTACCTTGGAGCCCCATTGTGTACATACCATGGCAAATAAATCAGTCTCATTAATGATTTTTGCCGTACCATGGTATGGTACTATAGAAATGTAAAAAAACATACAAAAAAACGTTATGGTACATGGTACATGTCCATAATACCATAATTTTTATATCATAATACAGGATAGGCAAAGTAGTTAAAGCTATCAGGACAGGAAACCAAACACATTGTTGGCCTATCAAACCAGCAAGGTTCAAACTAAAGAACCCAAACTACAGTATCACCTTTTAAGGTTAAGGGTACTGCAATTCTGCAAATTATACTTACTAATATATTATATAGTAAGAATTATATTTGTATGTTCTATTACAAAAAGTATTTTCTATTATATAAAGTGTCTCTTATCTTTTAGACAGCTGTTTGTTTATTATTTATCATCTTTAATCACAATCCCGGTGTTGTGCCTGTTTTGGAATTTTATGTTGAATGGATTTGATGTTCCTTTTGTTTCTGTGTTCATTCCTGTGTCTTGTTCCTGTGGTCATGTTTGTAGTTTTGTAGTTTTCCATGTTGATTAGTCTTCCCCAGGTGTGTCTTGTTACTTGTCATCTTGTTTGCCCCTGTGTATTTTGCGTTTCACTTGTTCTCTGTCAGTTGTCATACCGTGTTCGTAAAAAAAATTCTGATACCAACAACTGATACCATGCAGCGTGTGCACAGTGTTTGTGTCCAGCAAGGATGGGCAAATGAAGCCTCCTGTAGGGATGGGGAAATGAAGCCTCATGAATCACTGAGGCTTTCCCCTGACTGTTCCGGGAAAAGATTCAAAGCTTCGAGAGTGTTGAGAACAGTGCCATCTGGTGCTTATTTAAAATAAAGCAGCCAGAAGCCTGTGTTAGAACGTTAGAACTAAGCTCTGGCAGATGAAGCAACCACAGCACACTCCATAGTTTCAATGTTATGTGTACAAATAAAAGCCTTACATGTTTGTGTTTGATTGGTTCATTAAATAAATTCATTTTCCCATTAAAGTGTGACAAAATATAATATAAGCTTATAAGATTCAATAAGATTTAATGTAGGCCTACTCTCTCCACACACACACACACACACACACACACACACACACACACACACACACACACACACACACACACACACACACACACACACACACACACACACACACACACACACACAATGAATAAGGACATTGTTTGATAGGATCATCTGTTATTAAATGTGCTTATAACACTTGTTACTGATAGTGCTTATCAACTGTAGGAATGACAGAAAGGTGATAAAGTTTTTAATTATTTTACTTTTTTTATTTGATTATTTTTGGCTGTTGCCATTGTTCTAAATACAAACCCTTCACCAAACACCAACACCCTATCCCCTAATCCCACCATAAACCCAAATACCAACACCAAATTACCTAAAATGACCAAAAAGTGCAAAGATTTTACAAAAACAAAAAGACACAACAACAACAAAAAATAATAGCCTAAGTAGTGAAAAATAATTTTTGCTTATTTAAATGTCATATATTGATTACTGTAACTTTCAAAGTACAGCACTCTCCTCACAAACCCATCAACCAGACTGAGTCAACAATGACTCGTTAAATAAGATCTGGGGTTCGAGCCTTCTGACCATAGATATTATATAGAGACTAGATGCCCTATTGGCCGCTGGGCACTGAGAAATGCGGCCGCCATCTTAAACCGGTCGTATTCCTAGTTTTGTTGCGTGGCAGCAGTGAAGATGCTAGAGCACTGTGGAGTATTTTCCTGTTCTAATCGGCGGACCATCGCAAATAGTGCCCGGGGGATTACTTTTAACATTACTGTACTATTGGTTGTATTTTGTGAATAGAATATTACCAGATAATTGAGAAGGAGCAATGATCTTTGATATTACTGTACTGAAATCGTAGCCAGCTAACGTTAGCTAGGCAATGTTTACTGCACCAGCCGGTGTTCACCTGACATGGAGAGGTGGGGTAAAGTAATAATTACAAGAGCTTCTCGGTTATTTTAGTCCCGTCCGAATGTGCATCTCAGTAATCATTACGTTTACGGACAATGTCAGTAAAGATTACGGCGACTTTTACCTTCTGTAAAAAGGTCCAGGAAAATTACCTCAGGTAACGTTAACGTTTACATTAATAGACGTGCGAATAGACCCTCTGTAAATCAAGTAATTTCGTGTTTAAAAGTAGTTTCCTGTGGTTTTTCAAGTATTGAGACGCTTGAAAAGGCATTCAGTTGCGTTCTAGACACTAGGAGAAATCTCCCCCAAGTGTTTTCTCCCTCCCTCAAAGTGTTTTCCACATAGCCTACCATTCAGATCAGAAAGAAGTTCGAAAGCACTTGTAAGAGGCACGAAACTTACTTTTAGCGCAATCCAATCTGAAGTTAATTCATACATTGTTCGACCGGACATAACTGTTTTATAATATAGGTTATTTGTGTTTGCGCACGTGATATCAGGAAGCAATGTAAATGTAAAACACACACGTTTCTTCAACTTATTAAAATATCTTACTTTACTGCAACTATCTGTTTCTGCTTCTTTATCATATTTATAGTGTGTGATTTATAAAATACCTTATATCCTACATCACATATTTTGATTTTGGACGTCTGGTCACTTTATATCTTATATCAGAATATTATATTGTTAAGCCTACTATGAATATTAAAATACGCCGAACCATGTGTCCTGTATAATAGCTACATGAATGACCTTTGCAGCAAACAAACCCGCGTGAAAATCAGTTCGGTATAATTAATTAAATGCGCTGACAGCTCATTGCACCTGCCATACAGATTACACTGAGTGGAGCGGGTGACCGGTCTAAGATGGCGGCCCCACGGCTCGCCCGCGCCAGTAGGCAGTAGCGGTCGATAGGGCGTCTATCTATATGATGTCTATGCTTCTGACACCCAAAGCAAAACGCCCACGTGACTGGAGAGAAAGTGAGGCTTCGTTTGTCATCGATCACGTGACTCTAGTAAACCAATACACACCCCGATACGGGGCTTCAGAATGCAAGAATGCTTCTTTGCATCTCCTTTCGAATACAACATTCAAATGACTAGACAAAAAATTATATCCTGAGAAAAGTGGATTTTGATGGATATATAGCGCCATAGACCTCCATTCATTCTGCACTCATCCTGTGAGCGCCCTCATATGGAATCAGAGTGGAACTGCAACCAGTTCAGAAGCCGGAAGTTTACTGAGAGTGAAACTTCTCGCCTTATTAGACATTCTCTGATGTAACCGATCGGTGAGAGTAGCCGCGTGCAGGCGGGGAGGAGCTGCAAACGGAGACGTGAAGTCGGACACTTTCTGGTTCCCGTAGTGACCGCTCACGTGGTGTTTGCATAATTTACCACAGCTGAAGTGAAATAAATGCAATATTTGCCAAATAACACACAGATGTTTCAGAGACATTGTCATTCAATACTTTATGTACTGCTTCATACAGCATCTGTTTGAACAAGAATAAAGTTCAACATAAGCTACTATCAATGAAGTGGAGTCTACGTTTTTTAATCAGTTTTAATTTGATAAACATGACACAATATAACATCGCAACTACATGAAAAGAGTGTTTACTGTTATAAAAAACTAATTTGTGAGCTTTAGAGGAACTAAAGGTGTTCGAATAAACACGAAACACACGTGATCGTTGTCATGCAGTGAATCTGGCCAATCGTGGAACAGCTGTGTCGTCATCAGAGCTTGCACAGTGCAGCCGCTCTTGAAAAGCTGCGCTGGCTGAGTTCTCCGGCTACTCTCGTATCGCTCTCGCGGTACTTTGATGGCATACGTCACAGTCACGTGGCGTCGGCGCTGTATCAAGTCGGACAAAATTTCTAACCGACATGCACTGCTTCAAGTCGCCGATCGGTCTGCGCAGAGCTGCATGAAGTCAAACAAGCCTAACGTGTAGCTTGTGTGATACGCGCATCGCAGCTTCAGTGTCATACGTAACATCACTAGCCCCCTGAAGCACTGAGGCTTTCCCCTGATTATTCCTGGAAAAGATTCTAAACATCAAGAGAGTCGAAAACAGCGCCATCTTGTGGCAGGTAAAATTTATAGCAGCCATAAACCCGAGTGCGCAGCGCCGTTGTTTTATTCATTAATCACAAATACAAGCCTGACAACGCTAAATGTTCAGTTTTACGATAATATAATTCACATATTAAAGTGTAGCAATAAATTAAATGTAACAATTATATTAATAGCCTACTAATTATAAAAATACCAACAGAGTTGCTTGATGCAAGTAAATGGTGGTCTAATTATTTAATAGTTTATATGCTGTTTATATGGCAGAATATTATGATCATGTAACAGGCTATAGGCTTATTTCTATATATCTAAAAAAAAAAATTGTATATGGACTTAAACTTCCATAAACCTGTAGACATACATGCCAACCCTCCCGATTTTTCCGGGAGACTCCCGAATTTCAAAGGCCCTCCCGAAAATCTCCCGGACCGACCTTTCTCCCGATTTCCACCTGGACAACAATATTGCTACACCATCCGTTAAATTGAAGTTAATTCGGCCAGCGCTCATACCTGTATTTACATCCTGTTTTCGGTTGAAGTCCAAAGTAGTCGATTGTCGAGTTCACGCGCGTGATCATAGGTAACTAAACATATGCGCGTGAACTCGATAATCGACTACTTTGGACTTCAACCGAAAACAGGATGTAAACACAGGTATGAGCGCTGGCCGAATTAACTTTATTCATATCTTTCACATCTACTGCAGTCAGATTCACCCGTGTTAACTCTAAAGGAATCACTCACATGACCTGTGCACTTGTAATGTAAACTCCCAGGTGAAAATAAAGTGTACTTGAGTGCACTAAAAAAACACTTAAATACAAGAAAGTACATTTGTAGTACATTCCTATTTTTTGTGCTAAAGAAAAGTTAAAAAATTATACACTATAAATACACTAATTAAAAGTATATTTTTACTTAAGTAGTACTTAAGTGTAATTGCAAAAGTATACTAAATAACATTGATATTTTAAATGTATTTTTAGTGCATAAGAAAAAATATATACTATTGAAAAAATACACAGAAGTGTTTTATTAGTGTATTTCTTACAAGTACATTTTTAACACATTAAAAATAGTTCATTGTTAGTGCACTTTTAGATAGCTATTATAAGTTTAAATTAAATTGATTTTACTTAAAATATATTCAAAATGTAATAGTCAAAAATTAAATTTTCCCAAAAGTAGTATTTAAGTACACTTTATAAAAATAAACTAAATATTACTAATTCTTTAAATTAATTTTAAGTGTATAAGGTACTCCCAGGTGAAAAAGACATAGTATTAAATGTATTAAAAATATACTTGAAATACAAATAGTATAATACATTTGTATTACCAACATGCTTATTTGAAGTGCATAAAAAATACATTGAATTGTATTTTAATATATTTCTAAAAAGTATACTAGAAATACATTGGTAATAAATATATGCTTAATTATACTTTAAATAAATATGCTAAACACAAGCATAATTTTAATATATTTCTAACAAATGCACTACAAGTACATTGGTAATAAATATATGATTAATTATACTTTCAATAAATATGCTAAACACAGGCATACTTTTAATATATTTCTAACAAATGCACTAAAGGTACATTGGTAATAAATATATGCTTAATTATACTTTTAAGAAATATGCTAAACACAAGCATACTTTTAATATATTTCTAAAAAAAAAAGCACTACAAGTACATTGTTAATAAATATGCTTAGTTACATTTTTAAGAAATATGCTAACACAATCTACCATTTGTGTGAAGTTTTAGTGTATTTAAAGAAAACATACTTATGTTGCTCTTAATTAAAATACATTTGTGTAACTTGTGTAAGAACATAGCTAAATCTAAAATATTAAAATGGTTAATCTAAAATATAAAAAGCTTTTAATGTGTTTAAAGTACTTTAAACACTTAGGCCTACTGCAATATATTTGTAATATTTATCATTTTACCATTTTAATATTTTAGATTTTTTTGTATAATGTACCAACTTCTAATGTATTATAAACATTTGTCTACTATCATTAAGCATTGCAATAAGCACTTAAAATGAATGTTGTTCACTTTTACTTGTTTGTAGGCTACTTGTAAAGGGCTGTTGTCCATTACATGATGTTTTTACTACTGAAATTCCCACATGGATATCAACATCATATTATTTTAAATGCATAATAGATACATTTTCCAAATATGTTTAAATGTTGTCCAAAAATATGTTGTACTTGTTTGAATTTGAAAAACGCTAATAACACACGTGACTAATCCTGATTGGTTCCAGCTGTTGAACGTCTGTGATTGGTTCTGGTGTAATTATGAGCTCACACCTCACTCAGAGCTTGCTGACGGCTGTGCGTTCATTGAATGTGATTATATTTCGGCGTCGCGTCGCGTGTAGTTAGGACACGGTGTAATAATTCAGAGATAGAAGTCTAAATTCAAACTAGAGCGATCGTGTTTCTTTAGAGGACTTGGAGGAAACCACGCGATATGGATTAGGTGAGTTTTTTTGCGATTAACCTTTTCAAACGTGAAGGTTTCATTAGTCTACGATATTTCAGTTTTTATTTCTAAGATTAACGGAATTCTTAAATGTTTTGCAACTAATGAGTGATCATGACAGTAGCCTATTTAGATTTTTTTTCTAACGTTAATAGAAAAAGTAACTGTTAGTGTTGTTTTTATTTTTTCCAAGTCGAATCTCGAAGAGATGAAGATACTGCTATCAGAAGTTACTGGTAAGTTTTAGTTGCTGTTTGCATAAATAAATAGCTCACTGTTTAGTTTTTGTCCTAGTTTTTTTCCAACATTTTTTCCTAGCTTCTTAGTCTAGTCTAATTTGTGTTCATTCATGTAAAAATCTATTTAATTGTTTTTTTGGGACAGCTGCAAGTCACTTGTCATGGCTTACAATATTTTGCACTACTTCTAATTTCCTTAACTCTTTGAAGAGTTTGAGAGTTTGTGTTTCTGCACATAACTTTTTTTTTTTGCTCTCAAAGTCAAAGGGGGCTGACTAAAACAAGATTAGCATTTGTTGTACATTTTAATTATTATTCTTGTTGGCTGCGTATACTTTTTCAGTTAAACGGTTAGCCTAAATTGCCCTTTTTTGCTGTGATACAGTGACATATGTAGACTTCACAGTTGTTCAAGAGCTATTTTATTAACTCCTTTTCTTAATTAACATGTTATATTAAATGTCTACTGTTAAAATATATGAACTAAGCATTACATGCTATGTTAAAGAATTCCATTTTTACTAGGTGAAAAAGACTTACTATTAAATGTAATAAATATGTACTTAAGTATGTTTTTAGTACAAAACAAATATACTTTAATGCATTTATAATACATTTAACAGTATGTCTTTTTCACCTTTTATGTACAACAGAGGGAAATGTCAAAACATTATACACTGTAAAAAAAAAAATTACATCCCCAAGTCAAAAATTTCTAGTGACTGATCACATCTAAATTTTTCAATTAGTCTGACGTATTATTTCTCATTGAGCCAATGTTAACAGACTATTGCAACAAGAATTGCACTTGGGCCAATTAAAAAATTTAGATGTGACCCGTCACTAGAAAATTTTGACTTGGAGAGGTTAGAATTTTTTTACAGTGTACTGTGTTGTAATAAAAAACGTCTAGGTTACGACCTCTGTTCCCTGAGAACAGGGAATGAGACACTGCATTGATGACGATATGGGGAACACCCTCCATGTAAACCGGTGTTTGAAAAGCTGTACAATCTCGGCAATAGAATTTGACTGGCGACAGCCTATGACACGACTAGTGCGACTCAGAAGAATTAAAGGTCCCGTTCTGCGTGATCCCATGTTTCAAACTTTAGTTAGTGTGTAATGTTGCTGTTAGAGCATAAATAATATCTGTAAAATTATAAAGCTCAAAGTTCAATGCCAAGCGAGATATTTTATTTAACAGAAGTTGACTACAAAAAACGGCTCGATTGGACTACATCCCTCTACTTCCTTCTTTAATGATGTCACTAGAACCGTTTCTTGACTAACCTCCGCCCACAGGAATGCTCCCTCAACTCTACTGGCTACTTGCGCACTTCTTATAACTTAGGCTACTGTGTTTACTCAGCTCTTACGGTGATTTTCTGAAGTAAAACTGACGCTTCATCTTTTGTGTGATGTACAATAAACTTTATTAAACTCATCAGTACATGTTTGATCATCATTCAGACAGCAGACTTGTAGGCTATTAATAAATAATGGATACATAGCCTACAAGCAGATGACAAATACGTTATAATAACCGTAATTAAACTACTAAACCATACCTGTTTCATCTCTATACAGCACTCTGACTCTGTAGGCATTATTGTCGGACTCGAAATGAACGCCGTTACTGAGAGTTTCTGATATTATCATCATTCCGTGAGATGAATTTTTCCTGACAGACTGAGCGCGAGCTCATGAAGCTCCGCCCCCTGTGTCGTCCAGCAGCAGCTCATTTGCATTTAAAGGGCACACACTGAAACAGCTCGTTTTTCTGAGCCCCAAAAAATGTCAATTTAAACATGCTGTAAAAAATGATCTGTTGGGTATTTTGAGCTCAAACTTCACATACACACTCTGGGGACATCAGAGACTTATTTTACATCTTGTGAAAAGGGGCATAAAACGGGACCTTTAAAGAGGCGCCTAGAGAACATTGTTCCCCAATAGCATCATCGAAGCAGTGCAAGTTCCCTTTTGATAGGGAACAGTTACTTTTTTAACAGAGGTTAATTTTGCTTTAATATAAAAATAAACTCATCTTTTTCCCCTTTCATAGACACTGTGATCAAACAATTTCCAACACGTCTGAGGTGCGAGCACTGATTCGAAGGAAATGCAACAATAAGGCAAACTCAAAGACCAATCAGTAACAGTACTGTAACTGTTTGCAGCTATTAATGATTGCACTTTATTGACTAGTTAGGTTTATTGAAGTTAGTTTTTTTGTTGTTGTTTATAATACCTCTGCAGATCACTGTATTTTATGTTAATGTATTTTTTTTTACAGTTTACATATGCTGCTGTACTGATGTACACTGGGTAATACATTAAAGTTTACTAGCTTTCAAAGTGTGTGTTTTATACAATTCTTTTTTTAATGTGTGTTTTAATACACCATTAACATATTTAATTGTTTTATAAAGGTACTGTTCACAGTATTAAAACATATTTGAAATGATTTACTATATAAAAAAATGTGAGCAAGCAATACATAAATATGATTTGTATATATTATATATTATATATTCTTAAATTTTAAATAATTTAAGTGTATTTAAAATGCAATAAAGATGGGTTCAATTGTACTAAAAGGGGTAACAAAATAAATTAAAGCCTAAATAGTATGTTAAAAGCGTATTTTAGTTCATCTTCAGTGTGTCTCAAAATAGCACAGTTGAGTACACTAAGATGATCTTAAGTTTATATTAAGCAGTACTAAAGGTAAGCTTTTAGTATATTAAGTGCAAAATAAGTATGTCGAAAATAGAGCACTTTAAGTACATTATGGCAGTGTATTATGGAAGTGTAATAAAATGTATTTTAGTGCACTTTTTTTAATCTAGGAATACATTCTAAGTATAATTTGTATATAATTTAATATTATTATTATTATAATTTAAATAGTTTATTATTGTATTTAAAGATGATTTCAATTATACTTAAAGTGGTAACAAAATACATTTTTTAAAAATATGAAATAGTATATTAAAAATACACTTAAATTCATCTTCAGTGTGTCTCAAAAAAGCACAATTGAGTACACTAAGATGATTTTAAGTTTATATTAAGCAGTACTAAAGATGAGCTTTTAGTATATTAAGTGCAAAATAAGTGTGTCGAAAATAGAGCACTTTAAGTACATCATGAAAGTGTATTATGGAAGTGTACTAAGTGCACTTAAATAAAATGTATTTTAGTGCACTTTTTTTTCACCTGGGCTTGCACTTGTAAAAGCAGGTTTAAAATATGCCCCATTGAAGTCAACAGGGTGCAAATTTTAAAAAGAGGATAACACGGTGTAGGCAACACCGATTTTTGTCATTGTTCTCTGTATTGACAGCACTCCAAATTTACGACAAAATGAGCTCAATGTTAAAATTGACCGGAGTTCTCCTTTAAGGAAATGAATTTGTCAAATAAACATCCATCCATCCATCCATCCATCCATCCATCCATCCATCCATCCATCCATCCATCCATCCATCCATCCATCCATCCATCCATCCATCCATCCATCCATCCATCCATCCATCCATCCATCCATCCATCCATCCATCCATCCATCCATCCATCCATCCATCCATCCATCCATCCATCCATCCATCCATCCATCCATCCATCCATCCATCCATCCATCCATCCATCCATCCATCCATCCATCCATCCATCCATCCATCCATCCATCCATCCATCCATCCATCCATCCATCCATCCATCCATCCATCCATCCATCCATCCATCCATCCATCCATCCATCCATCCATCCATCCATCCATCCATCCATCCATCCATCCATCCATCCATCCATCCATCCATCCATCCATCCATCCATCCATCCATCCATCCATCCATCCATCCATCCATCCATCCATCGAAACCGAACAACTGATTTCTTGTTGCAATCGCTGCATCAATGGGAAGATAATTACAGTAGTATAAATGAAGTTCCAAGTGCCCAACCAAAGGGATCACTAATCGCCATAATGGTGACTAAAAATAAAAGTCAACTTATGTGATGTTCTCTCAAATTTTTCAACATTCAAGATGACTTTGGGAAATGAGTGAATTCAAACAGAGAAAAATAACTGCAGAAGTGGAGGAAATGAGTGAAAAGTTCATTAAGATTTTCCCCGCCTCAAAAACCACACTCAAACCAATCAATTAATCTTAACTTGGGTTTTCTGAGTAAACAAAGCATAGTATGTGAATGGTACAGATTACTAGATTTTTACAATTAAGTTAAGACATTAAGTAAAGTTAACTAAAAAGTCTTAGTTAGAATCACTGTTGGATTTTTCAGTGTAGGAGAAAACAGTACGTTAAAGGAGTAGTACGTTCGAAACATCAGTATTCATATATTGTAGGCAAGAAGTTCCCGGATGGCCTACTACTTTCGACCAGATTTTCGAGTGCTCATCCAATGGATACTTTTCTATCAGGAGGCCACGGGAGAGGATATGTCATAATCGACATCGCGGAGATCACTGACACAGGTGTTTTCAAATGTGAGTAAACGCGGTTCCTTGTGTTAAAATCATGTGTTGAACAACTGTAGTGTGAACTGTTGAAGGTGTAAAGGAGTTAGACAGTATAGTAGTTGTGATTTTGCTGTAAAAACATATTTTATTATGTGTACGAGCCATTACATTGACGAAGCTTGGGTTTTAAAATCATTCGTCCTTTTAACTGAAGCCCTGCCCGTTCACCATACAGCTGATAACCTAGCAGAGAAGTTAAGGGAGTCCGTGGAAAAGTGGGCTCTTACGGGACGAGTGATTGCCTGTGTGCACGACAACGCAAAAAACATTGTGGCTGCTAACAGAGGCGTTGATTGGCATTCTGTGTCATGCTTTGCGCATACGCTTCAGCTTGCTATAAATGATGGATTTTCTCTTTTTTTGAACCGCGTCATCTCAAACACCTATCCCATCACCTTTGGACTAATAAATGCACACCTACAAAGCGAAGGCGACGCGCACAGGGTTCTGGTGGAGTTTAAAACTAAAGTCCGAAACTCCCTGTCTGAAAGAATGAAGGTAGGTACCAGACGATTATTGATAATTTCACTAAGTTAAAGTTTGCATGTAGTAAAGTCTAAATATGTGTGCGCAGGTTAATGAGCCAGAGATGTTGTCATCCCCAGCGATGACTGCGTGCATGTTGGACCCGCACCATAAGCATCTCGGGTTCTTATCTCCAGAAAAAAGAGCGCTGGCAAATGCAAAACTCTGTAGCCTTGCAGCAAATGTTCCGTACAATGTACCAAATGTAACAGAAGCCGTTACGCAAAGTGTAGAACACGGGCAAGAGGAGGCGGCCGCGGCCCCAGCACAAAGTGCCAAAGACAGCGCAGCCACGGTGATGGCACTCATACTTGGCGAAAACTACTTTTCATCAGCCCTCACCAGTTGTGAAACAGAAGTCAAAAACTTTCTTAGCGACAGTCCCATTGGCCTAGAAATGAGCCCCGTGGACTGGTGGAAACTAAACGCCAGTCGATTTCCCAGATTGGCCAACCTTGCTAAACAGTATTTGTGCATACCTGGCACATCTGTACCTTCAGAGAGGGTGTTTTCGGCAGCTGGACTTACAGTAAATAGACTGCGCACCAGTCTCACTCCCGATCACGTTGACATGTTAATATTTCTTAATAAAAACTAAGCAATTCGAATACAAGGATTTCTGTAGAGCAGCCTGATTTAATTTGGTGCCTAATTTGGGTAATTTATTCCCTGAAAATGCAGACAAGCATATTTGGTCATTTCATTTTTTTGGATTTTTATTTAAAAAAAGAAAAATGTGGGTCTATGCTCTTGTGTTTTAATTATTTCAGTCAATTTTGTATTTAATTTGCCCTTTGTTGCAGTGTAATCTATAGGCACAAAACTCACCTTGTTACTGTTAAAAATGGGTGTAGATAAATGTTGTTGTTGTACGCATTTATTTGACTGTTTCTTTGCACAAAGTTTCTAAAAAAAAGTGTGCTATAATATGACTGCATTCAATTCTAGGGCCTTGTTCACAGGCCATGAACGCAAAAGTCAGTGACCTACTTTAACTGCTCTGTCCTTACCACTGCGTTTTATTTCTATAAATTAATTTCGTTTCAAATGTGGTCCAACCAGTTATTAAAGGTGTTAAAAATGAACTACCCCTTTCTCGTGTGTCTGTATCTCGGGGTTGCGGCGCGCACACTATGGTTAACCGAGTATTAACCGCTAAGGGCCTCGGTTAACGGTTAATGAAAAACTTGAAAACGTGCAGCCCTACTCGTAATAGTTATGTAACTTTCCGTGTTTAGAGCAGTCCAGCAATCCATAGTGATGGCAACTACATCAGGTGACTGTAGATCTTCTTTGAGCGAATCTCTTTTTGCCTCATATCGTTTTTCAATGCGGCGTGTGATTGCCGGTAGCGGGGGTTGAACAATATTCATCAGTTCTTTAAAGCCTTCGCCCTCCACCATTCTAATTGGCATCATGTCCTTTTCAATCATTCTGCAAATCCCCTGTGTTATGGATTCGGCTTTAGCACCACTGCACATGTTTTGCGCTAGCATCGTGGGGATGGTAGGCTGGGCGAAGGTACTCGCAGGCTCCGCGGCCGCCTCTCTAATGATGCCTGGGTGTTGGCTGTTGAGATGGTACCACAACGAGGTTGTACTTGAAGTACATCTAAGCACTGCATTGCAATACTTGCATTTTGCCCCGTCATTCTCGATTTTAAAGTGCTCCCACGCTGTGCTTTTCTTTGCCCGCTTCATATTAGAAAACTGGTCATGACTACTTCTTGTGTCATGAAGTGTCTTCTTGTGCCCGCTCTGGCGGTCTCTGGTGGTGCAAAAATGTATTACAACTAAATTCAATGCACGCCATTGACGCCACTTAACCGAGCAAAATGTTTCACTCGGTTACGCAATTTTTAACGGTTAATCGGTTAACCATGGACACCCCTAATGTGTAGCTAACAGGGGAGCTCCAGTAAGCACACGTACGTCTCTAAAGTGGATTTACATAAACCATATACATCTTAAAGACGCTTATTTTAAATGTCTATTTACATCTGAATGGAAAATATTCTAAAAGTATTGCGCAGATGAGCACATCACAACATGAAATAGACATCTGAGTGATTAATGTGTGCTATTACGTACAGTAGGATAATTCACTGTTGTCAACACTGTTTACATTTGACAAGTGTGCTGTAAGTAGGTAAATAAATAAATCTATAAAGTACTAAACATAAGTTCTATATTTTATTTGTTCCTTAGTACTGTTGATAAATTGAGGAACATTTGGATAAAAAGTGAGTTAACACATCAGCAACTTAACCTCAACATGTAAATGTAGTATTGAGCACATAAATCACAGAGGTAACGTGAATCTTGTCTGGATGTTACAGGGACAGATGAACACGTGTGTTTATCCAGTGGAGAGTGGCTCATGAAGCTGAATGCTCCCATCAAAGGCTTTGAGTGAGTATACTACATAATTGGATAACAAAATCTATTTCAATATTAAGTTGTAGTTTTTAGGGACCAAGCACAGAATGTGCGTAGGCACCTATTGTATCTGTTGGCGTACCAAAAATAATTCTTCTTTTTCTTCCGCTCTGGGAGTCTATGGCAGCCCATAGAACCGCCTGCGGGAAAGTTGTGCAATTTGGCACACTGATAGAGGACAGACTGAACAGTTACCATAGCAAATTTGGAGTCTCCAACTCATTCCCTCTAGCGCCACCAGCTGTCCAATTTGCACTCATGTTTATGCTAATAACTTTTGAACCACAAGGGCTAGAAACAAAATTCCCTTTTCCTCTGATTCCCTAGCTCAAGACGATTCGATTGCACCCTATGACGTCATTTTCCGTCATGGAAAGTTTTCCGCCATTTAGAATTTTCCGAAAAACCTACTTTTTCGAACTCCTCCTAGGCCGTTGCTCCGATTTTCACGAAAATTGAACCAGATCATCTACAGACCATGCCGACAAAGAGTTATGGAATTCAAGTTGATTCGCTTAGCAATTTTCGAAAAAACCCACCAACAAATTTTACGTAGCGCTTGCGAAAACAGACGTAAGGCTGTATCTCCGCAACGCTTTATTGGATTCAGACCAAACTTGGTACATGTCATCCCAACCATGACCTGAGGCTACATGCTGCGTTTCGGCGCAGCGCCACCTACTGGTCCGGAGATATGAAAAATGGCTATTTTTGCTTATAACTTCTGAATAGTTTGCCCAAAAATCATAAAATTGGTCTCGTTAGATTCAGGCCAACATGCTGAGTCGACTGATATCCAATTTTACCATATCGGCCATTTTGGCTGTCGGCCATTTTGAATTTTGTGCTAAAATGCTGTATTTTAAGAACGCATGAACGGATTGTTACGAAACTTGGTATGGGTCATCAGCAGAATACCCTGAAGGAGCGTGAGAAGTTTCGAACCAGCGCCATCTTGTGGTCAAAAGTTATAACAACATTTCCAAAAAGGCTAATAAGTAAGGGTTAATGCCCGACGAGGTGTCCATTATCAGGTATTAATGGACGACGGCGAGGCGTGAACCATCCGACGCTGCGCGTCGGACGGTTGCCTCCGCCGAAGTCCATTAATACCTGACAATGGACACCTCGAAGGGCATTAACCCGCTTATACCATGGTCACTTACGAAAGAAAGAAATATTTAATCAATTAATAATACTTTAATGTGTTTTAGAGTAAAAATCGTGAGGGTTTTTATTTATTAAGTCGAGCGCACTATTTAATATCTCCCGTATACAGGCGTTGCCAAGCAACGTGGCCACAGCGACCCGACCGCAGCGATGCGAAACTTTGTTTCAAAGAGTCAAAACTCACAGATAGTTTCCTAAATCGTTTTTATTAGGCCTACAGCAAATATTGTCAACCATTCACTCACGTGTTGAAAGGAAAGCAAGCAAGACAGAAAGACAGGCAATGGCAGTAGGCCATATTCCTAGGTGTACATTATCACTTTTTAACGGACACCCTGCAACCAATCAGAATCGAGTATTCACCCAGACCATGGTATAACTTTTGAATACATCTGCCTATTGAAATGCCACTGGTCTTAATAGATTCCCTGGGTCACGCTGATAACATAGATACCAAGTTTGCCATATTTGGCCGAACTTCCTGTCCGCCATCTTGATTTTCAATCAAAACCTACTTTTTCGAACTCCTCCTAGACTGTTTGTCCGATTTTCACCAAAATCGAATCATATCATCTCCAGACTGTGCCGACAAAAAGTTATGGAATTCGTGTTGATTCGTCAAACCGTTCTCGAATACCGCGCAAACAAATTTTACGTTGTGCTACAGCTACAGACTTAGTGCAAAAGTACTAAATCACCCATAACTCCTAGACCGTTTGTCCTAGACTCAAGTGTCTTACACCACTGCGATCCCTGGCTCAAGGCGGACAAAATGGCTATCTCCAATTTCGATTTAGGCCAGAAAAATTTTCTGCTATGTCGAATTTTGTCCGAAACCTACTTTTGCGAACTAGTCCTAGGTTTTTCGCCAGATCGGAACCAAACCAGTCTAGGACATTTCTCTGGACTCTCTCGATCAATAGTTATCGAAAAAAAGTAGAATTTTTGCATTTGGTTGGCTATAACAGGGTCATTTGGAAAATGGGCGGGGCAAAATCCAGTCGAAAGCCTATAAATCCTAAACAAAAACTCAGAACATCACGAAAATCGCTGAGCATATGTGTCATGACATGGTGAAGAAGCGTGCCGAGTTTCATGCAGATCGGACCATAGGTGGCGCTATAAATGGCAAAAAGGTTCCCTTATTATTAGGGGCCAAGCACAGACTGGGTCTCATTCATGAAACATTCGTAAATATACGAGTAAATATGTGAGTGATTTGCGCGTAAAGAGACATTCCCGAAAATTCTTCTCCTGATTCACAAATACTTCGTAAACGTCAGATTTGATAGTGAAATGTGTGTGTGGGTTAATGAATTCCAATCAGTCGTAAATGGGACGCGCGTGCACGTTCATTCTCTCAATTACCATAAATCCCGCCCATTAAAACCGACTGACAACTATATATGGGCATTATATTATGACACGAAACGAAGGATTTCATATGTCTTCTCAAAAGCGAATGAAGAAGATACATTTCTCAGATGCAGAAATTTAAGTTTTATTATCAGAAGTTCATTCAAAACGCCACATTTTATTTTCAAGCGTACATAGTGGCGTATCAGGTCCTAAAAAAAAAGGATTTGATTGCTATGGTTTAATACCTAAATGCTTTAGGTAAAAATGCTTGGCAGATGCAGTTAATGGAGTTTCATCCCAGAAGTGAAAAGAAAATGGTTCGACATGAAGCTTGACTGCAACACTTGTGACTTGCGGACTTAAAAATGAATAAACAGCTTGAATATAAAAAAATAAAATAAGACTTGCGGACTTGTGTTCCGTTTGCAGATGCTATTACTGGCTCTCGTAATAAAAGTAAAAAGAAAACCCGTATGTAATTACTATATATAATATTTTTTCAAAATGCTGTGTAAATATGTAGGTACCCGATTAAGGTGAATTAAAATGCAGCCTTATTAATGAGCAAAACGTTCGGATGTTAAACGCACTATTTACGCGTGGCTGGGAGCAGGTGTAGATTTCTTTCGTACCAACTAACATTTGGAAAATACGAACATTTTAATGAATCCGAAAATTTACTCCAGAACCACTTTACTCACGATTTACACAAAAATTCGTTCTGCTCGTGTTTCATGAATGAGACCTAATGTGCGTAGGCACCTATTGTATCTGTTGGCGTACCAAAAATAATTCTTCTTTTTCTTCCGCTCTGGGAGTCTATGGCAGCCCAAAGAACCGCTTGCGGGAAAGTTGTGCAATTTGGCACACTGATAGAGGACAGACTGAACAGTCACCATAGCAAATTTGGAGTCTCCAACTCATTCCCTCTAGCGCCACCAGCTGTCCAAATTTGCACTCATGTTTATGCTAATAACTTTTGAACCACAAGGGCTAGAAACAAAATTCCCTTTTCACTGATTCCCTAGCTCAAGACGATTCGATTGCACCCTATGACGTCATTTTCCGGCATGGAAAGTTTTCCGCCATTTAGAATTTTCCGAAAAACCTACTTTTTCGAACTCCTCCTAGGCCGTTGCTCCGATTTTCACGAAAATTGAACCAGATCATCTACAGACTATGCCGACAAAAAGTTATGGAATTCAAGTTGATTCGCTTAGCAATTTTCGAAAAAACCCACCAACAAATTTTACGTAGCGCTTGCGAAAACAGACGTAAGGCTGTATCTCCGCAACGCTTTATTGGATTCAGACCAAACTTGGTACATGTCATCCCAACCATGACCTGAGGCTACATGCTGCGTTTCGGCGCAGCGCCACCTACTGGTCCGGAGATATGAAAAATGGCTATTTTTGCTTATAACTTCTGAATAGTTTGCCCAAAAATCATAAAATTGGTCTCGTTAGATTCAGGCCAACATGCTGAGTCGACTGATATCCAATTTTACCATATCGGCCATTTTGGCTGTCGGCCATTTTGAATTTTGTGCTAAAATGCTGTATTTTAAGAACGCATGAACGGATTGTTACAAAACTTGGTATGGGTCATCAGCAGAATACCCTGAAGGAGCGTGAGAAGTTTCGAACCAGCGCCACCTTGTGGTCAAAAGTTATAACAACATTTCCAAAAAGGCTAATAACTTTTGAATACATCTGCCTATTGAAATGCCACTGGTCTTAATAGATTCCCTGGGTCACGCTGAGAACATAGATACCAAGTTTGCCATATTTGGCCGAACTTCCTGTCCGCCATCTTGATTTTCAATCAAAACCTACTTTTTCAATCTCCTCCTAGACCGTTTGTCCGATTTTCACCAAAATCGAATCATATCGTCTCCAGACTGTGCCGACTAAAATTTATAGATTTCGTGTCGATAGACGAAACCGTTTTCGTATAGTGCAGCAGCAAAGTTGAGTCATGATGCCAAAAGCACTATTCAGGCTTTATCTCTGCAATGCCTTGACATATTGACACCAAACTTTATATGTGTCATTGTCACTTCACTCTGACCACATCACATCAGTTTTGTAACTGCTCCACCTATTGGTCGAAAGTGATAACCCATTAAATCCTATTTTGAATTACTTTTTATATGACTTTTCAGCCATTTCGCCTAAAATCCTCTTTAAATGTCTTTAATTGCTCATTGTTGCAGTTGGTCTGACACCTTCAGCCATGTTGGCATATCCTGTCATCTGCTTGCGCTTGGCCCCGATAATTGCTGCTTGCAGCTATATTTTTAATTGTAACTTCAAACAGAGATATTACAACACTTTTCTGATTCTTGATTTCTGTGCGTTTGCTGCAGATTTTAATACAGCAATCAAATTACATTGTGCTGTTAAAATCACTGCTTTTGTATAATGTTTGTGCATTTTTGTAGGATCTGAAATGTCTGCAGACTGGTGTGAGCACTGAGGATGAGCTGACTCCTGGAAATGGTGCCATGTATGAGACCCTACATCACTCCACCGGCCCTTATTGCCTCAGATTGTGAAGCACAGTGCAGCACGCAACAACCTCCGGCACGAAGGCACGGCTCCCCTCTGGTGGTCAGCTGATTCAAAATAAAGCCACAGAATGGGAACCGCTGTGTTGAGATGGCGGTAGGATTTGGGGTTCAGCGCCTGTAAATACATGCTTGTAGTATGAATAGTTTCATGTGTTGTTGACTTATTGTTTATTGTGGTGGTTGCTTTTATTTGTTCTTTTACTAATTTATTCATGTTTTTTGTTGTCAGTATATACATATAATTATTTAATGTATGCATTAATTCATTGCTTGACTGAAAATTGAGATGTTTCACTGCATTTATCTAGTGTGTATTCATGCATAGCTATGTCATATGACAAAACAAATAAAATTTAGCTTGTTTTATTAAATTAAATCATTTTCAGTATAAAAAAGTAATATAATTAAGTATTGGTCAGCATTTATTATTATTATTTTGTTTAAGTTTTGGGGTGGGCTAACAATGCAGTTCATTCTGAAGTAATATTAATTAAGGACTGATACTTACATTTTTAGGATAAAATCAACAGTTTTCTCCAAAGGTGAGATATTCGAGCAGCTGCCCGTCTCCTTTGTGCAGACATTACAAACGCTGTGGAAAACCATTCTAGGTAGGGCTGTCAAGTTACTGATGTTATGAAGTGTTAGTGCACCTGTTGCTCATGTACATTTTTATTGCAGAACTTAGTTACAAGATCAGGGAAATATACCATAGTTGTATCTTTAACAATGAACAATAATAATGGCGAAAACATAAAGATCATTGGTTTGTGTACTACATCATAATGAGATTTTATACACAGGAAAAAGAATAATGACGAGGCTAAATATCTTTAAATAGTTCTTCATAATACATTACATTTTTAATTTTTTATTTATAAACCTGAGGGATGAAACGAAAGGTAAAACAAAGGAGATTTAAGCCACTTTTGCTTGTGGGTGAAATTTTTTGGATATAAAATAAAGAAATTAACAACATATTCAAGATATGACGATTTTGGGGTTTCTTAATAAAAAATGATATCGTTATAAGGATAAAACTGTGGGTCACATTAGTAGGGTTTAAAATATAACCCTAATGGGCAGCTGTTGTCACGGTTGGGATGATTGCAAAAAGGTGCGAGGACTCAAGTGCAGAGATATGATGGTTTATTTATAAACGGAAAAACAAATACAAAACCCACAAGGGGGAAAAACATAACGGGAAAATACTAAACCAAAAACAGAACCAGAACTTACTAGGGATTTACAGGGAACAGGAAACATCAGACAACGTACCGACACAGACTGCAAACAAGAGGGAACTAATAAAGGGAAACTAATCAGGAGGGAACAGGTGGAAGAACTCAAACAATAATCAGATAACAAGTGGGAGGGATCAGACAATGACATGAGCACATGGCCCAAAATAACAAAACACCCATGTGCAGCAAAAGACAGGACAGGCATGTGACATTACCCCCTCCCTACGGAGCGGCTACCAGACACTCCATAAGACCAGACCGGGACGGGAGGGACAGACCAGGGCGGGACGGGAGGGACAGACCAGGGCGGGGACTTCCCCTCGGGCGACCAGGGCGAAGACCTTCCATCGGGCGGCCAGGGCGGAGACCTTCCCTCGGGCGGCCAGGGCACAGGAACAGACACCACCGGCTCAGGAACTGGAACAGACACCACCGGCTCAGGAACTGGAACAGACACCACCGGCTCAAGAACTGGAACAGACACCACCGGCTCAGGAACTGGAACAGACACCACCGGCTCAGGCTCAGGAACAGACACCACCGGCTCAGGCTCAGGAACAGACACAGGCTCGACGGCGGCCATCTTGTCAGGGGAAACAGGCTCGGCAGGCGTGACGTGAATAAGCTCGGCGGCCATCTTGTCCGAAGACACAGGCTCGGCGGCGGCCATCTTGTCCGAATACACACAGGCTCGGCAGGCGTGACGTGAACAGGCTCGGCGGCGGCCATCTTGTCTGAAGACACAGGCTCGGCAGGCGTGACGTGAACAGGCTCGGCGGCGGCCATCTTGTCCGAAGACACAGGCTCGGCAGGCATGACGTGAACAGGCTCGGCGGCGGCCATCTTGTCCGAAGACACAGGCTCAGGAACAGTCTCTGGATCGGCAGACGTCCTGTGCTTCCTCCACGCCTGCAGTACCGCCACTGCATAAAAAAGGAAGACCACTCTCTTGGCCGTGGCAGGACTGATGGTGGGCGACTCCGAGACGATCTCAGGGATGACAGCGGGCTGCTCGAAGGGGACGGCCTCCGGGACGACAGCGGGCTGCTCAGAGGGGACGGCCTCCGGGACGACAGCGGGCTGCTCGGAGGGGACAGCCTCCGGGTCATTGGGGAGGCAGGAAGTCTTCCTCCGGACCACCGGACTCGAGACCACCAGAACTGGGACCACCGGACTCGGGACCACCGGAACTGGGACCACCGGACTCGGGACCACCGGACTCGGGACCACCGGAACTGGGACCACCGGACTCGGAACCACCGGAACTGGGACCACCGGAACTGGGACCACTGGAACTGTCACGGAGGAGGTCTTCCTTCTCCTCCTCCGTCTCGGGACCACCGGAGTCGGGTCCTCTGTCGCCCCTTCCTCCACCTCAGGATAGGTGGCAGATGGGCTGGAGCATTTCTTCCTCCTCCCTCTCCCCGAAGGGGTCATCGGAGGACTGGGGACTTGGGAGTTTGTGAGGTAAATGGGAGGTGGGCCAAGGGGCAGAAGACCACCCTCCCATCCGCGATGGTAAACATACCCCACAAACTGCCACAATGACAATATCCCCAGCATTCCCATCTCCCAGGCAGGCACAGGCATATTAAGGCTGGTGTTAAAAATGTCCTTGAGCTCTGCGTCGCTGATGTTGAGCCCCTCCGCTACAACCACAAACTGGTGAGCAAACTCCTTTACGCTGGCCTTGCCTTGTTGAAGCGAAAGGAGTTTGCTACATTGATCCACTTGTTGAGCAGAGGGGCAGGGAGATGGGAAAAGGAAGATGCCCATTTATTCTGCTGAGTCCTCAGATGGTCGGTACGTTCTGTCACGGTTGGGATGATTGCAAAAAGGTGCGAGGACTCAAGTGCAGAGATATGATGGTTTATTTATAAACGGAAAAACAAATACAAAACAAAACCCACGAGGGGGAAAAACATAACGGGAAAATACAAAACCAAAAACAGAACCAGAACTTACTAGGGATTTACAGGGAACAGGAAACATCAGACAACGTACCGACACAGACTGCAAACAAGAGGGGACTTATAAAGGGAAACTAATCAGGAGGGAACAGGTGGAAGAACTCAAACAATAATCAGATAACAAGTGGGAGGGATCAGACAATGACATGAGCACATGGCCCAAAATAACAAAACACCCATGTGCAGCAAAAGACAGGACAGGCATGTGACAGCTGTTTCTTCAACAAGACCACAAAATGAGAAAGTTTCATCAATATCAAGATATTTACAGATAGATGAATTAAACATGTCGTTCATATCTTGTTGCGCTTGTGATAACGCGTCGTAGGTCACATGATAACGTCAACATGGCAGATGTCGGATCACATTCATACTGAACGAGATCTGGCTATATAGTGGGTGTTTCTCATTTCTTATTTGTGCATCCTCGTTTTCTTTTCCATGCAGAACTCTTCCGCATAGGATACACCTGTGTATCCTCGCTCATGACTCCTCAGCAAGCCTTCTCACTCCTCGATCCTCGACTCCTCGTGGTGCAATTAGAGAACGTTGAGTTACAGTATGCATATAACTACTGTTCCCAGAAGGAGGGAAACGAGGTACAACACATGACTATGGGATATCGCGCTCTAGTGCCATCTGCTGAAGACACCTTTATTCACGCCTGAAGGGCAAATGACGCATGATGACGTGGGCAGGGCCACCTGCATATGAATGCAGTCGTATGTATCATTCCCTTTGTTCAGTCCAGCTCTTCACCCAGCCTCCGACTGTGCGGGGCCCAGAGGTGTTGTACCTCGTTTCCCTCCTTCTGGGAACAGTATTTATATGCATAACTCAACGTTCCCATTCAGTCGGTCAACTCGGTACAACACATGACTATGGGACATATATTCACGCCCTGCCAAGTCGCTGAACTAAACTTAAGGGACCAGCACCGCCACATGATCCTTTTTCAAGAGAGTGATGGTCCTTGGTCTAAAGCCTCTGCAGTAAGCACGGACTGAGCCACTGTCAAAGCAGTGACATCTAGTCGGTAAAACCAAACAAATGTGTGTGGTGATGCCCAACTGGCTGCCGCACAAATGTCGTCTACTGACACCCCTCTAAACAACGCCCATGATGTTGCCATGCCTCTTGTAGAATGCGCCCGTACCCCTGCTGGCAGAGCTAACCCTTTACTTTTGTATGCAATTGAAATCGCCTCCACGATCCAGTGTGAAAGACGCTGTTTGGACAGCGGTTTCCCATGAACTGGGTTGGCAAAACACACAAAAAGTTGGTCGGATGAACGCACTGCTTGCGTCTGCTCGATATACCTGCGTAAAATTCGTACAGGGCATAACGCATGGAGTCTCCTGTCTTCCTCCGAGTCAATCGAGAGGTTTGACAGAGCTGGCAGCTCGAACGAGAGCGAACTATATGCCCCGACATGACTTTTGGTGTATACGCCGCGTTCGGACGCAACACCACTCTAGACCCATCCGGTGCAAACTGGATGCATGAGGGATGCACTGACAGCGCATGGAGATCACCAACGCGCTTTGCTGATGCCAGCGCCAGCAATAGGGCTGTTTTATAAGACAGCATCTTTAGATTCAATGATTCTAATGGCTCAAATGGAGGTTCCCACATAGCCTCCAAAACCACAGTTAGGTCCCATGATGGAACCATCGACTTTGTAATGGGCTTCAGCCGCCTCGCTCCTTTAAGGAACCGAACGGCCAGCGGGTGTGCGCTCGGCGCGGCCCCATTAATACCCTTGTGACAGGCCGAAATGGCCACAAAGTAAACTTTTAGTGTTGAATGTGAGTGACCTCCCTTGAACAATTCCTGCAGAAAAGTTTATATTCCCGCAATCGGGCAATAACTTTTGTCCGCACCACTGTTCAAATATGTGCCTTTTCGATGAGTAAAGCCCCCTTGTTGATGGTGCCCTAGCACTCTGTATCGTGGCCACGACATTAATTGGGAGCCCTGCTGCCACTAGATTCTCCTTCTCAGCGGGTAGGCCCATAGATGCTACAGTTCCGGCCAGGGGTGTAGAATCTGTCCTCCTGCCTGGGACAGCAGGTCCCTGCATTGAGGAAGACACCACGGTGTCCCTGACAGCAACGTCATGATACATGCGTACCATGTTGTCATTGATCAGACCCTCCTGACGCACTCTGTCCAGAGTGGGCTGTATCTGCGCCACTATTCTCGGGTGCAAACGCCATTCCCTGACCTGTGGTCCTCCCCGGGATAGCAGGTCTGCTCCGCCATTCAGGCGGCCCGGGACATGCACTGCCCTGAGCGATGCTAAGTGTTTGCTGGCCCATATTAGGAGTGTCTGTGTTAGTTGCAGCAGTGGAAGAGAGCGGGTGCCCCTTGTCTGTTTATGTACGACATTACTGTCGTGTTGTCCGTTCTGACTAACACATGTTCACTGTGCAGATGCTGCACAAAGTGTTTCAGTGCCAGAAGAACTGCCTGCAACTCCAAGTAATTTATATGACGCTGCTAATTTGATGACCATTCTCCTTTTTCAGAGCTCCCCCGGCATAGAGCTCCCCATCCATGTAGTGACGCATCTGTCGTCACTAATACGTGACGTAACTCTGCCTAGAGGAATTCCCTCTGTCAAGAGACCCGGGGATCCCCAGGGAACCAGAGCCCGTCTGGTTCACTTGTCTCTTTAAATGCCGTGTGACATTCAGACCAGTGCTCAGCGCCCATCTCTGGAACGCATGCATAAAGAGGAGACCCAGCCGAACGACTGCTATTATTGAGGCCATCATACCCAGCAGCCTCAACACTGTATGAAAACGCACTCGCCTTCCCAGTCGAAAAATTCTCGGCTCTTTGAAGTGACAGCATAGCTGTGTTCTTTACCGAATCTATGTCTAAACCGAGATATGAAATCCGCTGACATGGAACCAGGGAGCTCTTCTTGAGATTTATTAAAAATCCCAGAGCTCGTAGATGGGAGACAAGGGTTTGTGTTTGCAATACTGCTTGTTCCCTGGTGTCTGCGGCCAGGAGTAGATCGTCCAAATAGGCGAATACTCTCAAGTCAGTGCAGTGAGTTCTGCACACTTCGTGAAGAAAGTGTGCAGAAGTGGTGCAGTACACTGCGTGAGAGGAACTGCAGCCGATAGCCGCACTGAATCGTGCGAAGAACCCATGGTGTTGGTGCGCATGCGTGCCACCATTCCAGGCTAGGATCACCGGGGAAACCTCCACCTCTCTTATTGAGCATTGCTGGATATTGGATATCCCTGCCTTTACCCCCTTTGACAACACATGGTTTGTTTGTGAGTTTGGTGGTTTCAAAACATTTTGATTGTTCTGACAAATCAATACATGAGGCATTGTATGATTGTTTTGACAAATCAACACATGAGGCATTGTATGCTGAACACAAAGTTTCTTTATTGAAATTGAACTTAAAGGTGAACCCGTTCTTTTGCAGGGTTTCTTTTTCACTGAGAGAAGAAGGCGGCTGCCTCTGGGCCGATGATCCTCCTTCGTTTGCGAGCTAGGAATTTGTCCGTCCCCTCCTTCCTGCAGAGAAAAATGTTCCTTTCTCTGGGGGCGGGTCTTTCTTTCCCGACCCCGCCTGTTGTTTAGGCTGTCTCGGCGCTGCTGCTGCAGCCGGCCTCTTAGCTGGTGGCGGTCGAGAAGACAACCTTGGCTGAGCAGCCGACTGTGTTGGTCTGCTAAACCTTCTAGGCATTGAACCCCTGAGAGATTCTGCCTGTTTCTTTGAGTTCTCAAATCGCGCTTGAAACGCATCAAGACCCTCTCCAAATAGACCCGTCGTGGAGATTGGTGCGCCTAGGAACGCATTCCGATCTCGTTCAGGCAAGAGTCAACCATAGATGGAGCTGAGCCACCACTGTTCTGGCCATCGCATGACCTAACGATACCAATGCGCAACGTGTTGTACGCAGTATATAATCAGCTGTGGATCTTACCTCCCCCATGAGTTCGTCACACGGTTTTCCCTCTGACACGGCCTTGCTTAGTTCACCCAAGCAAATAGCCTGATATGATTGTAGCAAGGACATAGTGCTCAAGGCTTTAGCCGTGCAGGCCTGATCACCATAAATCCTGTTAAGTTGTCTGTACGAGAACCTACACGGTGCCGATGGGAGAGTGGGGATGCCCGCGATACCGTTTTTTTGCATTGGAGCCAAGCATGTCGCAAGCAAATGCTCCATTGGACGAGCTGATATTAACCCTGCTTCTTGTGCTCCTTCGAGGTCGGTGAACTTACTCATTTCCGGCACCGGAGAAAGACAAGATAAGGGTTTCGACCATGAAGCTGTAAGCTCTGCCATACAGTCTGGGTAAACAACAGATGCGTCCTTACCACAGTTTGAACCTGAGATAAATAGAACCCACCGAAGCGCAAGCTTTTTTGAATCGGGGGAGGGGCAGGCCACTCCACCGACAGCTTTGCAGCTGCCCTTCCATATAGTTCAATGAAGGGCTCCTCCATAAACTCACTTCCACCCGTCGCCTCGGAGGGTGAGGGGGAAGCCGTGACCTGCTCCAGCTGAAAATGAAGAATTCCTCACCTGCTTCCAGCGAGACAGAGTCCTCCTCCCGACACTCCAACGGAGCCATCAGGGGAACATTGTTAAAATCATCCATAACCTCCCTGGCTTCCATATGTTCGCCCCAAGTCCCTGTGGCTTCCTCAAAAATGGCTAGTGCCGTATCTGGAACAGCAGCTGAGGACAGAAGCGGACCATGTCTGTCCACTGTACCATCGAGCACCCGCTCAACAAACGCTACACGTCGCTCGAGTGTCGAATGACGAAGCTGTCGGCAGTGTATACACGCTCCGGGGTTGGAGAGAGCCAGCTTGGCGTGGACAATCCCCAAACACACCGGACAGTGCTCGTGTGTATCTTTTTCTGACAAGAAGTACCCACATGTCATTGGACATGGGCGAGAACAAGATAATTCTTGTTTTTAGAACATTCTAGATTCTTGTTTTTAAAAAGACTTATTAGTTTTCGTTGGCGATGCTAAACTTTATGCTTTTAACACTTTTCTCTGTTTGTGCCTTTCGACAGGAATCACCACCGTGGGCTTTTCCTACGAAAACTGTGGCGTGATGGCGTTCTAGCAGCACGGTGAAGAGCTGAAGAACAAAGGGAATGACGCATACGACTGCATTTATATGCAGGTGGCCCTGCCCACGTTGTCATGTGTCATTTGCCTTTCAGGCGTGAATAAAGGTGTCTTCAGCAGATGGCGCTAGAGCGCGATATCCCATAGTCATGTATTGTACCGAGTTGACCGACTGAATGGGAACGAGATGTCCTTCAAGATGGCTGAGCTCGATCGGTTTCCGGGTCATAGGATGGAGGACGGAGGAGCGAGGGATATTGAGAAGCACCCAGTACCTACTCTTTTAGTGCTTGTTAAGTAAGTTGCCTACTTATTGAAATTAAGTACCTACTCATTGAGTATGCGGTTTCGAACCGCGGCCAAAGTGAGGCTTCATTTTTTGTTGATCACGTGTTTCTCTTAAAACAATACATGCTCTGGCATGGAGCTTCATGAGAAATTGCGTTGCAGACTCGATATGCGCTTTGAAGCTTCAGTGTCATATCATCTCTAGTGTCGAGACAAAGAAACAGACAACAGAGAGTATAATGGGAATAAAAAAAGCCTGTCTATGAAGTAAATGTATCTAATTTGTGGAAAATTAAACGAAATAGTAACGCCTACAGCTGTGGTCGCAAGCTAAGCGAAAAATGCACAGTGCACAGCTCCAGCTGTGCAGCTATATGCACAGCTCCAGCTTAATTATGTCTAAGTCTAAACATGCTTTTAATCCAAGCACAGGTGGTGACTGGGTGTCCACAATAAAGAAGTCTAGTGGCATGGCATTCTCTTTAAATTTGAAGTGCAGTTGGCATGTGCCTTTAACTGACAATGATTGTCCACCATATCCTGTGAGCTTTTTGTGAGTAGGCTGCATCTGTCTTTGTTGCAAAAAAAAAAAAAAAATCACTTTCAGGTATTACATTAACCTGAGCTCCCGTGTCCAGTTTAAATTTCAACGGTGAGCCATATTCTTTTATTTCAACTTAAGCAAAAGCTTGCTCTGATGAAGTGAATGTGTCACGGTTCATGAATTCATTGTTTCCTTCTTGTCTCGTGTTATGTTGTTATATGTGTGTGGATGGGCGTGACCGACCCATTCAGCACTGATCAGTCTCCAGCTGATTTCACTCTCTCACGCCAGCTGCAGCCAATCTACTCTCCTATATATACTCACCATTTTCTCATCTCACTTGTCAGATCGTTGTATGAGGTCCTCTGTGTGTTTGGTCCTGTTCCTGCTCGGTGTTCCAGTTCATGTTCCAGTTCTGTGTTCCTGTGGATTGGTTCGTGTCAAGAGTTTGTCTTCACCTTCACCAGCGCACCTCGTCTCTGCATTCATCTGTACATCTGACCATCGAAGTAGTGATGGGCAGATTGAGGCTTCGTGAAGCAATGAAACAGTTGAACCAAATGGGCCATATTGTTTCGAGGCTTCGAATCAATCCGACACCCGTCTCAACGGTGACACCTAGTGGTCACTTGCAGGTGTTGATCTGAAACAACCTTGACGGGCCATTAATTTTTTTATTTTTTTTATTGTATTTTTCTAATAGGCCTATGTGAAGCTTGTAACCTATAGGCTCCTCACTGTGCATAATGTTATTTTGGTCCTGCAAAATGAATATTAATAAAAGAAATCAAGCCACAATGTCTCACTTTTTTAGAGATTTTTATAAAAAAATATTAATTTCTCTGCTGTGGAAGGACTTAGCCTACTTCTTTTTTTACAGATAATTTCTCCATCCTTTGAAAAAATCCTCTCACAAGGGACACTTGTTGCTGGCATGCAAAGATATTTTTTAGCTAGGACATAGAAATGAGGAAAGATTACTGCTCTCTCTTTCCAGTAAGTTAGTGGATCATGAGTTCTGGGCAAATACGCAAATTTCAAATTCTCCACAAATGGCGCATCATGGATGATGTATTGTTGCAGTTGCAGCTGCCGATCACAATACAAACATCTCACTTTATTTGGGGTTTCTAAACGGAAATGCTCCCACACCACAGATGTACGGCATCTCTTCTGGGGAGCCTCCATTTTATCTATCTATGTATCTATCTATATGAATCTATCTATGTATCTAG
Organism: Leuciscus idus; assembly: GCA_021554675.1. Taxonomy (NCBI): domain Eukaryota; kingdom Metazoa; phylum Chordata; class Actinopteri; order Cypriniformes; family Leuciscidae; genus Leuciscus; species Leuciscus idus. The sequence continues at coordinate 35,790,326 of CM038634.1, read as the reverse complement.
ATATGTATCTATAATCTATCTATGTATGTAGATATGTATCTATAATCTATCTATGTATCTAGATATGTACCTAGATATGTATCTATAATCTATCTATGTATCTAGATATGTATCTATTATCTAGATATGTACCTAGATATAATCTATCTATATATGTATCTATCTATAATCTATGTATTTATATATGTATCTATAATCTATCTATATATGTATCTATCTATTAATCTAGCTGTCTATATATATTTATATCTATGTATCTATTAATGTGTCACTATATGTATACTCTGTCTGTTTCTAGCCTATCAGTCAATGTGTTGTGTAAATTTAAATGTAAGCCTAAATAGCCTATAACTAATCAAATCGCACTATGTCACTATATCACCAAAAATCCGCTATCTCAAAATCAAACTCCTCTCACAAAAACCCACAAGGTTAATATGCGTTGATTTCACTTTTATACAGATGTGCGATTGTGTGGTCTGTTCCCGCCCGTGTCAATCAAACGCTGATTCGGCGGACCACACCTGATGAAACACTTAGTGAAACACTTCGAGGCTTCGTTTGGCCATAGTCACGTGACATGGGTGTTTTGAATCACGCTTCGGATCAGTGTTTCGAAACATCTGCGCTTCGGGATCTCGCAAAGCTTCGGAACGACTGTTTCGTGTCAGCCATCCCTACATCGAAGTCCCTGCGTCACAATCCTGTTTCTCCGGGACATTCTATGACTTTCTTCTTTATATATTAAATAAACATTCTGAGTTACTTGCAACATTGCTTCCGTGTTTCTGTCATGACAGAATGATCTGACCTACCAATGGAAGCAGCGAGTAATCTGTCAACAAGGTGTTCGAACAAGATGGCGCCGCGGATGGCTGCCTCGGTGTGGAGCTCTCCAGTTATTGTGTTGTTTTTGTTGGTTTGTTCTGCGTTTAGTCATTCTTTTCCTATCAGTTTCACCAAAGACGAACTACTGGACATTAGGAAACACACACCAGACAACTTTTTTACAGATTTTGATTACTCAGACGTTTAACTGGACATTCTCGTCGGAGGGGCAGCGGTGTTGTTCAAACGCGCGGTCAGACCCAAACGCGGGAAGCGCGCCGGCGCGCTGGTTAAACTCCGCGAGCGCGGCCTCCGCACTGCACTCCCCAGTATTCATCTTGCGAATCTCCGATCTCTTCCTAACAAAATGGACGAACTTCTTCTCCTCACCCGCACTAACAAGGATTTTTTAAACTCCGCTGCTCTGTGCTTCACTGAAACCTGGCTGAGTGAAGCCATACCGGACAACGCACTACATCTGCCGGGCTTCCAGCTGTTCCGAGCGGATCGCATCGCGGAACTAACGGGGAAAACGAGAGGTGGTGGATTGTGTTTCTACATTAACGAAAGTTGGTGTTCAGATGTAACAACACTGAAGAAGATGTGCTCTCCTAATTTAGAGGCGCATTTCATAAACTGTAAACCTTTCTACTCGCCGCGGGAGTTTTCCTCATTCATTCTCGCGAATGTTTACATTCCTCCAGACGCGTGTGTGAGCGCGGCGCTACAACAGCTGGCTGAACATATAGCTGAAATGGAACAAAGGTACCCAGACTCTCTTTTAATCATTCTTGGGGATTTTAACAAAGCAAATCTCTCCCGTGAACTGCCAAAATACAGACAGCATGTTACATGTCCTACCAGAGACAGTAATATATTGGACCACTGTTACACCACGATAAAGAATGCGTATCACTCCGTCCCACGGGCAGCTTTGGGGCTCTCTGATCACTGTTTGGTTCATCTTATACCGACCTACAGGCAGAAACTGAAATCAGCTAAACCTGTAACAAGGACTGTAAAAAGATGGACCAACGAAGCAGAGCAGGATCTACAGGCCTGCTTCGATTGCACTGATTGGACTGTTTTTGAAGCTGCAGCCACCGATCTGGATGAGCTCACAGATACTGTAACATCATATATCAGTTTCTGTGAGGATACATGCATTCCTACCAGGACATTCTTATCATTCACTAATGATAAACCATGGTTTACTGGGAAACTCAAACAGCTTCGTCATGCCAAAGAGGATGCTTACAGAAGTGGGGATAAAATATTGTATAACCAGGCCAGAAACAGACTGACAAAGGAGATCAGAGTTGCTTAAAAGAAGCTACTCTGAAAAGCTGAAAAACCAGTTTTCAGCCAACGACTCGGCATCAGTCTGGAGAGGCCTGAGGAACATCACCAACTACAAATCACCATCCCCCCCATCTGTGGAGAATCAACAACTGGCTGACACTCTCAATAGCCGCGTTTCCACTGTCGGGCCAGGGCCGGGCCGTGCTAGTGCGTGCCAGGGCCAGTCGCGTTTCCACTGTCACTTCCGGGGCTTGATCGGGGCTTACTCGGGGCCAGCGGCCAGGATTTCTGGCCCGTCGAATACCTTGGGCCAGAGCGGGCCAGCTCGGGCTAGAGGAGTGGTTACGAACAGAGGCGGAGTTCACCTGAGTCGGGATACGGCAGCGCCGGATGATTCTGTCAGCATTAAAGACTTTTAAAATAATTTAACTCGCGTTCATGTTTGAATGCCTTGTGTTTGTGATGCAAAAGACTATGCGCGCTAACCATTACCATGGTAAACATAGTAAACGCTTGAAGATACGCATAGTAAAAAAACATACGCTTGAAGAAATCAGACCAATCATAAAGGCTATCACAGTCATGTTTTTATTTTATCTGTCAGTAGCCTACGTCTCGTCTCTTTATACCGGACTATCATAAAATAAAGCAACTTTTTTTTTCGGGAGCTTCCTCTGTTTCTCTGACTGAAAATATCTGTATGGGAGTCGAGAGAGTGCTAAAGCTCCTCAGGTCGTATTTTTGGTGGCATATATTTGTAGAAATGATCATTCTTTCTAAATGTGATGTAAATATGTCCTGTAACTACCAGATAAGCAGTAACAGACGCGACTGAAGAAGTAAGTGTGTCCTCTTTCTTTTGTGAAATAGACCTAACGGTAATTTATTTCTGAGTGACTAATGTGCAATTTTGACATAAATTAATTCATTATGATCAATGTATCACTTTTTATTGTAAACCTGTGGTAAAACATCGATGCTTGGGTTTTAAATATTCAAGTAAACAACAAAAATGCCAGCAAACGGCCGCTTTTATCATGTTTGTTTTCAACGCTGTTTCCAGTGATTTCTGATTAGTTTTTGATAAAACTTCCATTTGTTGGTGAATGGGTTAGTGTGACGTTGTTCCAGAGAGGCGTGTTACGGGCGTGTTTTAGTGAAGCGCTGTGGAGCTTCTGGCACGACAGTGGAAATGCAGGCCTGGTGCTATTAGCCCGAGGCTATCAGCCCGGCACGGCCCGTTTAAAGCCCTGGCCCGGCCCTGGCCCGACAGTGGAAACGCGGCTAATGCATTCTATTGCAGGTTTGAGAAGCCCAGACTCACACCTCACACCCGCTCTGATGTGCACTTCACACATCCACCATCACCTTCTGCAACCCCTCTCCTCCCCCCTTCTGCCATCCAACCTGAGCTTAAGGTCTGTGTGGAGGACGTGAGCCAAGTCTTCAAAAAACAGAAGACTAGGAAAGCTTCAGGCCCAGACGGCATCTCATCTGCTTGTCTAAAAGTCTGCGCTGACCAACTGGCCCCAGTCTTCACGCAGATCTTCAACAGATCATTGGAGCAGTGTGAAGTTCCCTGCTGCTTCAAACGCTCCACTATCATTCCGGTTCCCAAAAAACCTAAAATCACTGGACTTAATGACTACACTGCCGTGCAAAGGCAAAAGACCTTAACTTCAATTTTGGTCAAAATTAGTTATTGCCATTTTTGGAACAATGGACATCAGTTTTATCATGTGGAAAAATATCTTGAGTCAATTTTGTTCTTTTCTGCTAAAAATAAGATGTTGTTTTTGTCATAACTTCCAAAAGCAGAGGGAAAGCAAAGGCAGAAGCCCTTAACATCAGTTACGGTCTTTTAGCTTTGCACTCTAGAATGATGGAATCAAGTTACAGTTGGAGTTAAGGCACTCTGCCTTTGTTTTATCAACGTTAAATTGTTTGCGCTGAAGTTACGGTGTAACGTTAATGCCTATATGTAATTGAAGCACTTTTGCCACAACCATTAAATAAATAAAGTGAATATAAAATTGTTGCAGTGGTTGTTTTTAACTTTATCTAACATTAATAATAAAACCATTTTTTTTAGATATGCAATTTACTTCAGATTTTGTGAAATTCAGCTAGGATACTGGTAGCCTAGTTAGCTAGCTAGCGATGCAAACTTGGGCTAAGATAGGCTACTTGACACACAAAACACAACTATTCCTGATCCAAAAATAGCCTAATGTTACATAATAGATGGTGTGTCAGCTGTAAGACACCATAAATCAAAGCTTGGATACTATCCAATCCAGCCAGCCAATCTGACAGTCCATGCACTCACTGACAGAAAACAACGCGAGTGGGTTGGGGACGCCTCACGATAAGTAAGGGGAGGAGAAAACATTAACGTTACCACGCAAACAAACAAACCCAGCAGATATAACTTAGATTGCGGCTTACCTTTTTTTTTTATAAAGTGATGAAAATGTCCTGGTTTTTGGGCCGTTAAGCATATACTTTAAATTTACTGGCGCTTATCTTTGCACACACAACGTATGACACCGGCTAATCAGCGCGTTCCTCAATCCGCAACGGCAAGCAGAGCACGTCAGAAAACAGAGGCCTCTGTGTGTTATTTTACTTAAATTAAGAACACAGATAAAGTTTTAAAACGATCCAGTACAGTTAGCCTTCTCATTATTTTTTTATTTTGTAATATTCTATTGATGTAATATTAAGCCTTCTAAACAGAACTCACTAAATGTCATTTTAAGACTATCATTGTTATCATAGAAATGTTTTTATAGAGTGATAAAAGTCAAAATGGTCAATAAATTAGAAGTTAAGGTACTTTGCCTTTGTATGAGCCATTATTGTTTTGCAGATAATGCAAAGGCAGAATGCAGTAACTTCCGAATAAGGGTCAAAGGTCAAGTTTGAGCTCAATTTTTTTAATGTAGATAAATATATTCATTATGACAACTACTTGGCAAATTTTCAGTGTCCTACCTATCATACAATTGGCTGGACAACAACAAAACTTTAAAGTCATTTTTCGCAGTTTCACACTCTGGTGAGTTAAGGTCTTTTGCCTTTGTAGGGCAGTACAGACCTGTCGCTCTCACGTCTGTGGTCATGAAGTTGTTTGAAAGACTGGTGTTGGCCTATCTGAAGGACATCACTGGACCCCTGCTGGATCCCTTTCAGTTTGCTTACAGAGCAAACAGGTCTGTGGATGATGCAGTCAACATGGGACTGCACTATATCCTGCAACATCTTGACAGACCTGGGACTTATGCACGGATCTTATTTGTGGACTTCAGTTCGGCCTTCAATACCATCATCCCTGATCTTCTCACAGCCAAACTGACTCAGCTCTCCATGCTATCCTCAATCTGTCAGTGGATCTCCAGCTTCCTGACAGACCGGCAGCAGCGAGTGAGACTGGGGAAGCTCACATCCAGGACCCTCACCATCAGCACCATCAGGACCCCCAAGGGTGCGTTCTCTCCCCACTGCTCTTCTCCCTGTACACTAATGACTGCACTTCTAAAGACCCCTCTGTCAAGCTCCTGAAATTTGCAGACGACACCACCGTCATCGGTCTCATCCAAAATGGTGACGAGTCTGCTTACAGACTGGGGGTTGAACAGCTGGCTGTCTGGTGCAGCTATAACAACCTTGAGCTGAACACGCTCAAAACAGTGGAGATGATTGTGGACTTCAGGAGAAAATCCCCAGCACTCCCCCTCTCACCATCATGAACAGCACTGTGGAAGCAGTGGAGTCATTAAGGTTCCTGGGCTCTACCATCTCTCAGGACCTGAAGTGGGCAAATCACATTGACTCCATTGTGAAAAAGGCCCAGCAGAGACTGTACTTCCTTCGCCAGCTGAAGAAGTTCAATCTGCCACAGGAGCTGCTGATCCAGTTCTACTCAGCCGTCATTGAGTCTGTTTTAAGCACTTCCATCACTGTCTGGTTTGGTTCAGCTACCAAATCGGACATCAGGAGACTACAACGGACAGTCCGGACTGCAGAGAGGATTATTGGTGCCCCCCTGCCAACCCTCCAGGACCTGTACTCTTCCAGAGCGAGGAAGAGAGCAGGTAAAATCATCACAGACTCCACTCACCCTGGACACCCCCTGTTTGAACTGTTACCGTCAGGACGGCGACACAGATCACTGGCCACAAGAACATCCAGGCACAGGAACAGTTTCTTTCCACAGGCCATTTCCCTTCTGAACACTTAACATGCCCCCCAAGGCATATGCCTGTAAGTGCAATACTCCCACTGTCTAGTGCAATATTCTCTAACTCAGGTGATATTTATATTTATATTATTCATACTACTCAAAATACTGTAAATATGTTCATAATCTGTAACATGCACTAGACTCCCACTGTCTAGTGTAATATTCTCTAACTCAGGTGATATTTATATTTATATTTATATTATTCATACTACTCAAAATACTGTAAATATGTTCATAATCTGTAAATGTTTATTCGGACTAAACCCAACTGTGACCCTACTTTTTTACTTTTATGCAATTTTTTTTTTTATATATATATTTTATTCTTAGAATTTGTATTACTATGTTTCTTGTTGTATTTGTATTTGTATATGTGCACTGGAAGCTTCAGTACCAAGAAAAATTCCTTGTGGGTGCAAGCACACTTGGCAATAAAGCTCTTTCTGATTCTGATTCTGATTCTGAACATCACTGGAAGCCTTTGTCAGTAGCAGCATCAGCCGATTGGATTCCCAGGAGAGAAATATCAACGATACGGTTCGTGCGGTTCAGGCTCTTGTGACGCAGGTGTCCGAGCTCACCCAGTGATTCCAACAACTACGAGGTTCCACTGCGCCGCCCACACCGGCCGTTCCCCCCACACCACCAGAGACCCTCTCCCAGTCGAAGCCACGCCTACCTACTCCGGAACCTTATTCAGGTGAACCGAATTTCTGCAGAGCATTTTTAACACATTGCAGCATGCATTTTTCACCCAGAACTTTCAACAATGAGCAAGCCAAGGTCGCCTTCGTGCTCACACTGCTGACTGGGAGAGTGGCGCTTTGGGGGACGGCGGTGTGGGAGAACCAGGACGCTTGCTGTACCTCGTTCCAGACACTCGCTACAGAAATGAAAAGAGTTTTCGATAGAGCCGTCGCCGGGAGAGAAGCTGCCAGAATGCTCGCGGACCTTCGTCAAGGAGAAAGATCGGTTTCCGACTTTTCGATCGAGTTCAAGACCATGGCGGCGGAGTGTCAATGGAACGAGGAGGCGCAGTGGGACATGTTCCTGCATGGGCTGGCTGACCGCATCCAGAGGGAGATCTATGCCCTGGACCTACCAACTTCACTCAACGGACTCATTGAGTTGGCCTTGAGGGTAGATGCTCGTCACAACCCTCCAGTGGACTGGCAACTTAAGACTATCTCAGCTTGGAGCAGTAAATGTCATGAGTCTTGTCTAGTGTCTGCCTGTCCGTCTGTTTCTGTCTCTGTGTTTCAGGAGGAGACGATGGATTTATCTAACGTGCCCGCAGAGTACCGCGACCTGAAGGAGGTGTTCAGTAAGTCTCGTGCTGCTTCTCTTCCTCCGCATCGTCCCTATGACTGTGCTATAGATTTACTGCCAGGTAAGTCTCCGCCTAAGGGCAATATTTATTCGCTTTCTGCTCCAGAAAGGGAGGCTATGGAGAAATATATTTCTGATTCTCTAGCAACGGGGTTCTTTTTTGTGGGGAAGAAGGACGGATCTCTGCGACCTTGTATTGATTACCGGGGGCTGAACAACATAACGGTAAAGAATACTTATCCTTTGCCGTTGATGTCTTCTGCCTTCAAGAGGTTGCAGGGAGCGTCGATCTTCACGAAATTGGACTTACGTAATGCTTATCATTTGGTCCGCATTAGGAAAGGGGATGAATGGAAAACCGCTTTTAACACCCCCAGGGGGCACTTTGAATATTTGGTCATGCCGTTCGGACTGTCCAACTCCCCAGCGGTTTTCCAGGGACTCGTCAACGACGTGCTGCGAGACATGATCGACCAGTTCATATATGTTTACCTGGATGACATATTGATTTTTTCCTCGTCTCTCCAGGAACACGTGCAGCACGTCCGACGAGTGCTTCAGAGGTTGCTAGAGAATGGGCTTTTTGTCAAGGCGGAGAAATGCGCTTTTCATGAACAGTCTGTTCCTTTCCTAGGGTACATTGTTTCAGCTGAGGGAATGCGTATGGATCCTGAGAAGATTAAGGCTGTGGTAGAGTGGTCAAGTCCAGATTCCCGTAAGGCCCTACAGAGGTTTCTGGGATTCGCCAATTTCTACCGGCGTTTTATTCGCAACTTCAGCCAACTAGCCTCACCTCTGACCGCTTTGACCTCCCCCAGAACTACGTTCAGGTGGTCAGACACAGCCGAGGCTGTATTTGCCAAACTGAAGGGTTGCTTTGTTTCAGCCCCCATCTTAATCGCCCCTGATCCTTCACGTCAGTTCGTGGTGGAGGTCGACGTATCAGAGGTGGGGGTAGGTGCAGTTCTATCCCAACGCTCTCCCACAGACGACAGGATGCATCCCTGCGCGTTTTTGTCTCATTGTTTATCCCCTGCTGAACGTAATTATGACATTGGTAACAGAGAGTTGTTGGCAGTCAAGTTAGCATTGGAGGAGTGGCGCCACTGGTTAGAAGGGTTGGGGGTACCTTTTATCGTCTGGACTGATCACAAGAATCTGGAATACATTAGAACCGCCAAAAGATTGAACTCCAGGCAGGCTCGGTGGGCACTTTTTTTCGGTCGTTTTGATTTTACTCTCTCGTACCGCCCGGGTTCCAAAAACATCAAACCCGATTCTTTATAGCGCATTTTTGACCATTCCGAACGCCCGTCTACTCCCGAGTGCATTTTACCCGAGACCCTATTTGTCTCCACACTCACATGGGAGGTCGAATCGAAGGTCAAGACGGCCTTAGAAGGGGTAACGCCTCCGCCCGGTTGCCCACCGAACCGTTTATTTGTGCCAGAGGGATTACGGTCTGACGTCATTCAGTGGGGTCATTGTTCCAATGTGGCTTGTCATCCAGGAGTTAATCGTACTAAGTTTTTAGTTAAGCAACGATTCTGGTGGCCACTTATGGCTCGTGATGTTCACAGTTTTATTTTGGCTTGCTCAGTTTGTGCCACTGGTAAGACGTCTAATCGTTCCCCAGATGGGTTACTTCAACCGCTGCCTGTCCCTTCGAGACCCTGGTCCCACATAGCGCTAGATTTTGTTACCGCCCTCCCACCCTCCCAGGGTTACACGGTAGTTTTGACCGTGGTGGACCGGTTCTCGAAGGCGGCTCATTTCATTCCCTTGCCCAAATTACCCTCAGCCAAGGAGACAGCGTTGACCGTCGTTAACCACGTCTTTCGCTTACATGGCCTCCCGACGGACGTGGTTTCCGACAGAGGACCCCAATTTGTGTCCAAATTTTGGCGAGAATTCTGTAAGTTATTGGGAGCGACAGTCAGTCTGTCCTCAGGGTTTCACCCCCAGAGCAATGGCCAAACTGAGAGAGCCAACCAAGATTTGGAGAGAACATTGCGATGTTTGGTTTCCAAGAATCCTTCCTCGTGGAGTCAACAATTATCTATGGTGGAGTACGCCCACAACACGTTACCAGTATCATCCACGGGCCTATCTCCGTTTGAGTGTAGCGTAGGATACCAGCCACCAATTTTTCCCAGTCTGGAATCTGAAGTCGCGGTTCCCTTCGTCCAGAGGTGTCACCGCACTTGGACTAGAGCCCGTGAGACTTTACACCAAGGCTAAAGCCGATCGCCACCGGTCTAAGCCTCCCGTATACATCGCTGGTCAAAAAGTGTGGCTTTCAACAAAGAACATTCCTCTCCGCTCCGTTTCTAATAAACTTGCTCCCAAATTCATTGGCCCATTTACTGTCACCAAGATCATTAGTCCGGTGCCAGTCCGCCTCAATCTTCCTCCGACGTACAGGAGAATTCATCCGGTGTTCCATGTATCTAAAGTAAAACCCGTGTTTCATTCTCGCATTAATCCGCCAGTCCCGGTTCCCCCCCCCGCCGCGACTCGTAGATGGGGAACCATCATATTCGGTCAATTGTATTCTGGACGCAAGGCGGAGGGGACGCGGATTCCAGTACTTGGTGGACTGGGAAGGTTACGGTCCGGAGGAGAGAAGTTGGGTTCCTGCTAGAGACATCCTGGATCACTCACTTATCGATGATTACAATCGACAGGTAAAGGAGTCTGGGAACGCCAGGAGGCGTTCCTAGAGGGGAGGGTACTGTCACGGTTCATGAATTCATTGTTTCCTTCTTGTCTCGTGTTATGTTGTTATATGTGTGTGGATGGGCGAGACCGACCCATTCAGCACTGATCAGTCTCCAGCTGATTTCACTCTCTCACGCCAGCTGCAGCCAATCTACTCTCCTATATATACTCACCATTTTCTCATCTCACTTGTCAGATCGTTGTATGAGGTCCTCTGTGTGTTTGGTCCTGTTCCTGCTCGGTGTTCCAGTTCATGTTCCAGTTCATGTTCCAGTTCGTGTTCCGTGTTCCTGTTCGGTGTTCCTGTGGATTGGTTCGTGTCAAGAGTTTGTCTTCACCTTCACCAGCGCACCTCGTCTCTGCACTCATCTGTACATCTGACCATCGAAGTCCCTGCGTCACAATCCTGTTTCTCCGGGACATACTATGACTTTCTTCTTTATATATTAAATAAACATTCTGAGTTACTTGCAACATTGCTTCCGTGTTTCTGTCATGACAGAATGTGTTTGTAAGGAAGAGTCAATAAGGAATTCACTACTCGCATCTGATTAATCCATCTTCAGGTTTGTTTTCACTTACATTGTGCCCAGATTTTGATTTAGACTTGCAAACATTTGCGAAATTATTCCACCTTGCACATTTAGCATACTGCTTTCCTTTTGCTGGACATGTCTCTCTCTTTTTGTGTTCTTTCCCACAGTATCCACATGTATGGAGCCGTTCTGTATGTACACTGTTGCACTCTCATGCAATCTGGCAATGTTGATTGCTTTTTCTAAAGTTAATTCAGCACTCTGAGTAATTTCTCTCGAACATTTGGGGAATAAATGATTCTTGCACGGAGACCTATCAAAGTATGAAATTTCGATTCACGGTCGCTAAGGGGCGCCAAAACGTATGCTGTGGGCGGAGCCACTTTTACTAAAATGGCTATAACCCGAGAAGCGAATGAGATAGCTTCACCAAATTTGGTACACATATGTACAGGCTTAATATGTGGTCACAGTAAAAAAAATTGCACTGATTGAACACTAGTTGGCGCTATAACATGAAAAAAAACTAAAAAGGGCTATGACCACTTGACCGTTAGTCCGATTGACTGGAAAATTGGTATGCAGTGTCTTGGTCCAAGGTGCCATGTATGTCTATGAAGACATTGGCGTATCTCGAAAAACATGGTCGCTATCGGCCAATGAAGTTTAAGCACCTATTAGACAAGGTTAACGGAGGCCGATCGGTACGAAACTCGGTGGGCATGTTCGACTCATGGCCCTAGAGGTCTGTAAGAATTTTGAAAGAAATCAGCCACTAGTTGGCGCTAAAGGGATTTACGCCCTCTGTAATCACGTGGTGTTAAACACATCCACACAATATGCATATCATTTGATAGATCTCCTCATCCTGAACAACTTTGCCTCATGGACCACTGCTGTGAATAAAACCGTTCATTAAATATTTGCGAATATGTTTAAAACCAACTTTTGCAAACTAGTCCTAGGTTTTTCGCCTGATCGGAATCAAACCAGTCTAGGACAATTCTCTGAACTCTCTAGATCAATAATTATCAAAAAAAAAGTTGAACTTTTGCATTTGGATGGCTATAATAGGGTAATTTATAAAATGGGCGTGGCAAAATACACTAAAAAGCCTATAAATCCTAAATGAAAACAGGAGCATATGTGAGATAACATTCTGAACAAGCATCTAAAGTTTTATGGATATCGGACCATTGGTGGCGCTATAACTGTTAAAAAGATTTAAAACCATATATTTCCTATGGTAAATTGCATGTATTGGCTGTAAATTGTCTTTTCCATCTAGTATGTCAGTGGTTACATGCTTGCTAAATAAAACTTAATAACTTTTGATGCTATTGTGCTTAAAGGCCTTAATTGCTTAAACCCCGATAAATGCTGCTTGTTATTTTATATATATATATATATATATATATATATATATATATATATATATATATATATATATATATACATATATATATAATTATTTTTTTGCCCTTTATTTAACCAGATGAAACTATCTGAGATTAAAACATTTCTTTTACAGAAGTGACATGGCCAAGACGAGCAGCACAACATTATATAAAATAAAAAAAAACAACAAAAAAAAAACGAAAAGAAAGAAAATCACCATGACATTAAAACATATCATCAAAACAATTAAAAACATTTACATATTTTTTCTTCCTTTAACAGCTCACTAAGCAATTTTTTTTTTTAAATTCATTGACACCAGGCAGGGTCTGCAATTTCAGGTCATTTGGTAAAAAGTTCCAATCACTTGGCCCGCATACCGAAAAGCTTGTTTTCCAAATTCAGTTCGGACGAGTGGAACTGAGAGGGTATACAAATCCTGTGAGCGCAAAGAATAAACTCCAACAGGTTTGTGTTGGGTAAGAGAGCAAAGATATGGAGGCAATAGATCCAAAATTGATTTATAAATAAACAGGTACCAACGTTTACATATGTGTATAGATAATGACGACCAACGTTAAGAAGACGTTATGTCGTTGGTCTCAGTCCTGCTCCCTGGTTTTCCTGATTTTCATGTGTTTGGTTTATTTTGTTTGTTTGTTAATATCCTAATAAATTCCTCTGCACGTGGATCCTGCCTTCACTCGTCTCTGAGAGCTCATTGTAACAATTGTGCTGGAATTGCTTCTGCTAACAGCAAATCCCACCGTCTTTGATTTTATTGACCATTTCATTCACTTTGACATTGAGCACTGAAGCAGATAATCCTAAAAAAAAAGACTTTTTGTCATCCTCGTTGCATAATGGAGTGTAGTGGAGCAGCAGCATCAATTATATAAAATATTGGGGTGACAATTTGGCCATCTTTTTCAACCTTTTTCAATTTATTTCAATTTGGCCACCAACTTCCTAAAGCTGGGTCAGTCTCACTAACCGTCGATGGTTTAAATGTGGACTTTCAAACAAAATTGAAGAATTTGGGGGTTATTATTATTTAAAAAAAATTATCTTACCTTAAAACTAATTTTTAGGGGAGCTTTTAGTTGAAAATTTGTATACATTTCTCATTGTGCATTATTTTATATGGTTATTTTATTGCTTTAATTTAAATTGTGGATTATTTTATATGGTGTATTCTTGTTGTTTTATTTGTTTTTGTAAAGCGCTTTGAGATGTACAGTTAATTTATTATCATGGAAACCAAACAGTACATCTTTCCACAACAAAGAAAAATCAGCAACAAAGGCGCTATAGAAAATAAAAATGAAATAAATAAATAAAGGTTATTATCTTATTATTGGGGCATGTGCAGTAAACAGTAGCTAGCCACTTAAAACAAAGTATAACGGAAGTGATTCAGAGGAGTACAGGTTCTTTTCACTCATTAGTTATGCAGTAAATGGATTTCTCTTTGTCAAATGTTTTCTTTGCTTCCCCAAAAACAGTATCAGATGGTGATACTATGGAACTTTATTAATGAGTATCACTCTCAAAAAAAACACAAAAAAAAAAACACACACACACAACAAAAAACAACAACATTTGAATAAATTAATGCAAATACCATGGTAAACGGATTTCACATGTGCCTGCCTACCATGGAGCTCCAAGCATTTCCAAAAACACTGTGGTATTTTTCTAAATATCCAAAACCATGGTACTGAAAATGGAAAGCTGGTATGACCTGTTCAACCTGTAATTAAAGGGATAGTTCAGCCAAAAATGAAAATTATGTGACAAAACAATATATTTTGAAGAATGTCGGTAACCAAACAGTTGATGGGCCCCATTGACTTCCATAGTAATTTTTTTCATACAAATCAATGCGGCCCATCAGCAGTTTGGTTACCCATTTTCTCTGGGCTTCTTCGTAAATGGGTTACACTTAGCTTCCTTTCGGTCAAAAAAGACCGAAGCCTTAAAATGTAATTTTTTTTTCCCCCAGGAAAACCAATGAAATATATTTTTGTTCAATAATATTTTTTTATTATTATTTCGAATTTTTTAAGATTTTCATGATACTTTACATTAATTATATAATTTTTATGAGCTATTTTTTCCATTAGAATTAATATATATTTTTTTCTTTTCTTTTTCTTTTTTTTTCAATAAATGCAACATTTCACATAAAAATAGAGTGCAGGCCTAAAAAAAAAAAAAAATTCAAGTGAGAAGAGCGCCATCTAGTAGCTTTAAAAATATATAAATGTGTGTAATGTCCTGTGGCTGCCTATAGCTTTTTTATTTAGTATAATATAATATATAGTATATAGTGCTGAGTAATCCCTCTAAAACCGAGTGTACCGCCAGCAGGCGCCACCTAGCTGCGAAAATATTCATTACCATATTTTCAAAAATGTTTGCCTTGATTAACACAAAGTTGATGTCATTTGAAAGCTTAGAGTCTGAACTTTACAGTGAATGTATCCACTTTGAAAAAATCTTAAGTATTGCTGAGTTATTTGCTGATAAATAGAATTTCTTTTTTTTTCATAATTTATAAAATAATGTACTGCAATGTGTCAAAAACATCATACAGCTCATGAAACATTCACAGATCATTGAAAATGGCACTTCATTTTTTTACAGCATATTATTACAATTAAAATGAGCCCAAAATTAACATAATCTATTGCTTTTATGTCAAGATATTCTTCATGGAGAAAAAATTGCCCATGAGGGGGCATCAAAGACTGTACAAAAAGGCTATCTCTGTTCCAAATGCTGTAACTTTTGATTCCTTTATCCAATTTTTTTAAACATTTTTATCCAGATGCAGCTAACATGTAGGGGGACTTCACTAAAAAAATAATTTTCCTCCTACCTTATTTCCTTCCTGAGTTATTCCATGACAAATAAGAAAGATATGCAAAATCATAATAAAAATGATATATATATTTTGTCTTTTATCAGCGGTTTCTCGGCAGGACAATGTCCAAATGTAATCTAATTTATATTTTCCAAAAAATTAGAAAGAGTTCTTTCAAACGATACCTAGGAAGCCAAGTGTGACTATTTTTTTTACGACCCTTTAACATATCCGAATCATGTCCATGATTTTTTTGTGTGTTCACATAGCTAATACAAGGAAATTTACCAAGTGTCATCCCATTCCGATGAAGCTTAAAATTCAAAACGTACAAGTTTTCGGTAATTTTTGACCAAAGAAGCCCAGAGGGTTAAAATATCTTCTTTTGTGTTCAGCAGAAGAAAGAAATTCCTACAGGTTTGGAACAACTTGAGGGTGAATAAATGATGACAATTTCCATTTTTGGGTGAACCCTCCCTTTAAGATAAGCACTAATAAAGATATAAGTTATGTTCGAGTGGTTAGTTCCACCTCTTCTCTCCTTGAAAACAGAAAGAACACGATTCTCTTGCAGAAGTGTGCACCCCTGAAGTTTTCTGATGTATTCATAACAAGGTCTGGTGAAGTCAGACATGACAAGGTGCCAAAACCCTCCTCACTCATCATCCTAACACAAACAACACTGAGCAGAACCGTGTTTAACAGGTGAATGAATGCAAAACAGGTGTGGAGAGCAGAGGACACTGCAGTATGCTAATCAAAAGTGTTAATGCGTCAACCCTCATCTGAGGAGGCAAAGCGCAACATACTCTGCACTGCTGCTGCGTGTGACAAAAGTAATTAATGAAACAGCAAGATCAAAAGAACTAGTTGAAGCAGCCGGTGAACAATATCATTTTCATTCCTACTAAGATGACATGCTCCTCACAAAAGTGTCCAGAAATTAGTTCGATACAATCTTTACAACTGACTGTCTGCACTTTCATTTTGCAAGTGACAATCAGATCGGTTTGTTTCAGGTCGGCTCATGGATCCACAAGACTAATTTGGCTTAAAAAATTTAAATATTTTCTTACTTGGTACATACACACTAGTGTTTTGAGGTAACCTGAAGTCAACAAAGTGAGTAAAACTTCATGAATAGATCAACTTCTATTCTCATAAACATCATGAAGGCATCCTGATATGTGTAGTCCAGCTCATTGTTGCGTCTCTACACGTCTGGTTTCAAACCCTCAGATATTGCAAAGTGTTTGATCTTATTTTGTTTGTAATTCTGCATAGAGTAAAAAAAAAAAAAAAAAAAATCAGGGACTGACTTGTGCTTTTTCCTTTGTATTTCTTCTTTTTTTCCCTTCCAGGTCCCACAGAGATACTGATGTGACTTTGAATGAAGAACCTGAGGGCTTAGCGTTGATGTTGGTAGGCCTCAAGAGACGCTACAATCTCGTATGACTTCTAAAAAGTCCTACAACAAGCCCGGAGAGCCTTGATTCTGTAGCAGTCGAACACCGCCGAGTTAAAACGGGACAGAGAGCGAGACAGACAGAGAGAGAGAGCAACAGTCTTGAGATGTACGTTTGGCAGGAACAAGGACAACACATGACAGCCATCAAGAAGACAAGAACATATTTCAGAGAGACTCTTGTCAGAAAATAGTTGAGTTGTCTGTTTGTTGTCAGAGCCGTGTTCGTGGTTTCAAATTGCACCATGGAGAGGTAACTCCGGTCAACGACTGTTTTGCCAAGGACAAGCAAACATTTACCATCTGAGTGTTTTACATCAAATAAAGTATCCGAATGCCTTGAGGCAAAAATTTCAAACAGCTGAAAAAGTGAATGTCGTATTATTACTGCATCATTACTGATAGTGGTGAGTGTTTTAACTCGATGAGACCTGCTGTTACCCTCCAAAAAGAAGGTGACCAGCGAATGTTGAGCAAGACATAAACCAGCAAGATGTCTTTGTTCAACCATCCTTACCAACTAAGTGCCAGATTTACTTACAGCTTTCACCGGCACAAACCCTCTTTTGGCATTAAATTTACTAAAGGCAGTGAAATATTAGCACTGAAAAGGTGCAGGCACTATTATTTTTGCTGCCCTTATTGCAGATGCATGTGTAGGAGAACAATTCACTGAAAAAAACAAAAAACAATTAACTTACAAATTCGGCATCATTATGGCTTGTGTGCAAGTTTTACTCTAAACAAGAGCAATATCTATTAACTGATATAGGTATTAGAACCAGCATTGTTAGTAAACTAAAACTAAATCTATAAAAAATTGTTTTGAAATAAAGCTGAAATAAATACTAGATAAAAAAAAACTTAAAATTGTACTAGAACTTGAATCTGAAATAAGTTTAAGTAATACAATTAAAATAGAAAAAAATAAGTTAATTAAAATAACACAACAAAAGCCTATTATTTTAATATTTTATTAATGTTCATGATTATTTCAAAATTTCCCAAACAATTTGTTAAAATGTATTACTTCGTTTGTCTCGTCTACAAAAAAAAAAAAAAAAAGATGTAGAAACAATTTTCATTCAGAAATTGCTAGTAAATTTTCGCAAACACAAAGAAATGGCAAGTAACACATTAAATTACATATGACATTTTTAAGTAGAAAAACTGAAATAGTATCTTCTTGTAAAAAGTACTCCACTAATCTTTGTTTTATTTACTTAATTGGTTTGTTGGGGCGTTTTTGCCTGACAAATGGTTGACTATAGTGATTTTTTTCTGATGTTATACCCTTCCAAACATTAATAATGTGTATAGATTCACATACCTGGGCATTACATTTTAATTGTACTTAATGCATTTTAATGTGAGAGTGACAATAACACTTAGCTGAACTTTAGCTTCTTATCTTAACTTACCGTAAATAATTTTTTCAAAAAAAATCAGCAGATCCCCTGCAGTACCGCCGCTGAACCTCCAGACGTCAGTCAAAGTGTATTGTCTGATGAAGACAGATCAGTTAAATTAAAGTGAATAAGGTACTTTTACTCTGACTTCTAAATGCAGACACTCTCTCATTATACCGCCACGGTGACCTCTGGGGTCACACAAAAGCACCGGCGCTAAAGAGGCGGCAGCGATGAGGGCTTCCAGTTTGGCTTCATTAAAGATGAAACAGAAAACACAAACACCCGCTGATTGATACAAGGGGTTTTGCATGAAGCCGTCGTGCCTTGGACTTGCGTCTGTATATCCATTAACAGCCTATTATGTTCAGCACCAGAGCTCTTAAGCACATCTCGAACACCTCGCCACTGACCTCTCATCAAAGGGCCACAGAGAAGAGAAGAATGGAGGAAATCAAAGAGGAAAAAAAAATAATTTCAGAGCAAAAGTTCTTGACAAAGTCAAAAAAATAACACTGAAACCTGCTGTTTATCTCACAGGGAGATTTACGGTTGGGGTGTCTAAAATACGCATGGGTTGTGCACAGTTCAGAATTGAATTGAAAATTCCGTAGCAGAGTTTCATTTTAGGCAGCAAACAGAATGTACAATTGCAAATTGGATTTGAAATAGTTGAAAATGAATTTAATGCATTCATATATAACTCATTTTTAACTAAAGGCACATTAGAATGACGGCTTGACAAACATGTTTGACAGATTTGAAAAAAGCCTTTGAAGT
Source organism: Leuciscus idus (assembly GCA_021554675.1). Taxonomy (NCBI): domain Eukaryota; kingdom Metazoa; phylum Chordata; class Actinopteri; order Cypriniformes; family Leuciscidae; genus Leuciscus; species Leuciscus idus. The sequence goes on along the minus strand of CM038634.1, from coordinate 35,771,443 downwards.
TTGAAGGTTAATAGACAGACAGACAGACAGACAGACAGACAGATAGACATATAGATAGATAGACAGACAGACAGATAGATAGATAGATAGATAGAATTTTATGATTATAAGCTGTTTTTCTCATGGGAACCAAAAATGTCCCCACAAGGACAAGGAATTCAGATATTGCCATCGTTGTGGGAACATCTTGTCCCCATAATGCAAGGTTTACCAGGCCACACACACACTCACACACACACTTAGTTTGATGTGACTTTGAAGCAAAGCTCGGTGGATATGTCTTCCCCTGAGCTTTCCAACTGTTTCCATTTGTATTCATAACAGACAGCAACCACAGTCACAGCTATAATACAGAGAACTTCCTGTAGATTCATTTTACTTTCCTCAACTTTCAATGTATCTTTATGTTTTGCATTTTTAATATGCAGACTTCACCCTCTGCTTTCAGTGTGCATTTACATTCTTTCAATAACAATGTTTACACTTCGAATTAAATTTCCATGTTTGATTTGAGAGCTACAGCAGAGGGATTTTCAGTGAATAAACACTACCAACATTTTTGGGGAATGAACTGTGTTGTACAATAAACGTCACTCCAGTAAATGACTGAACGCTGTGTGTATAGAATGAAATTAAGCTCTCATAAGAGAAGCCAAATTTAGCTGCAGTATCTTCATTGTCCTGAGAGAAGTCATTACACAGAGAGAAAACATGGAGGTGGTGGTCTCATAAGTACCTGGAAGAAAACACTGCAACTTTAGTTGCTCTTTTTTTGGAGATTGATGAGAAGGACCTTTCAGTTGAAGTTCTAGTCATGATATCAAAGAGTATTGTTCCTCTCAGTGTGCACTGCCATTTCTGTTACAAATGGGGAATTGGGTAAACCGAGTCTCAGCTTTCTGTTTATTAAGGAGAGAACTTTCAGATGGAGTGTCCTGCTAAGTCTGCACTTCTCTGCTGGAGTGAGGATGAATGGAGCCGGTGGGGGAGAGAGCGAGAGACCAACAGAGTTCAGAAAACAGCAGTTTCATGCACTCACCACCTGGGAAAATGATGCTACACAAGCAAATTTCTTCATTGCCCTAGTATGTAGTCTTTATCATATCCAAAGAGTAAATCTATCTGTCTGATTTTGACTCTCAGCAGTCAGCTGTTTTCTGCATTTAGAATACAATAGCTGAGGCTAGCTACTGTTTACTGCACAGAGCCCAATAATAAGATAATAACCTTTATTTTTTATTTTATTTTCTATAGCACCTCTCAAAGCACTTTACAGAAACAAATAAAACAACAAGAATACACCATATAAAATAATCCACAATATAAAATTAAAGCAACAAAATAACCATATAAAATAATGCACAATGAAAGATTTATACAAATTTTCAACTAAAAGCTACCCTAAAAATGAGTTAGACTCTAAAATGGGAGAAATGTGATCTCTTATCCTAGTTCTAGTAAGGATTCTAGCAGCTGAGTTTTGCACTATACTTGCAATTTGTTTAAGGAATCTTTTGACACTCCAGCTAACAAGGCATTACAATAATAAAAACGGGAAAATACAAAAAAGTTAATCAACCTCTCAGCAACAAGGAAAGTTGCTGAGACTTTACATTTAGAGTTATGTCCAGATTATTGGATGTAATCTGGCAATATTTATAAGATGGAAGAAAGAAGTTTTAACAGTATTTTGGACATGAGGCTCCAATGTTAGATTTGCATCAAAAATCACCCCCAAATTCTTTAATTTTGTTTGAAAGTCCACATTTAAAGCCCAGCTTTACGAAGTTGGTGGCCAAATTGATAAAAATGTAAAAAGGTTGAAAAATATGAAAAAGATGGCCAAATTGTCACCCCAATATTTGATATTATCGATGATGCTGCTATGCACCTGTTTGTTGTTAGGATGACAAAAAGTTTTAAAAAGTATTTTTTATTATTATTTAGGATTATCTGTTTCAGTGCTCAATGTCAAAGTGAATGAAATGGTCAATAAAATCAAAGACGGTGGGATTTGCTGTTAGCAGAAGCAATTCCAGCACGATTGTTACAATGAGCTCTCAGAGACGAGTGAAGGCAGGATCCACGTGCAGAGGAATTTATTAGGATATTAACAAACAAACAAAATAAACCAAACACAAGAAAATCAGGAAAACCAGGGAGCAGGACTGAGACCAACGACATAACGTCTTAACGTTGGTCGTCATTATCTATACACATATGTAAACGTTGGTACCTGTTTATTCATAAATAAATTTTGGATCTATTGCCTCCATATCTTTGCTCTCTTACCCAACACAAACCTGTTGGAGTTTATTCTTTGCGCTCACAGGATTTGTATAACCTCTCAGTTCCACTCGTCCAAACTGAATTTGGAAAACAAGCTTTTTGGTATGCGGGCCCAGTGATTGGAACTTTTTAACAAATGACCTGAAATTGACCCTGTGTCAATGAATATTTTAAAATGTTTGCTTAGTGAGCTGTTAAAGGAAGAAAAAATGTGTAAATGTTTTTAATTGTTTTGATGATATGTTTTAATGTCATGGTGATTTTCTTTTATTTCTTTTTTCTTTTCTTTTTTTGATAATGTTGTGCTACTCGTCTTGGTCACGTCACTTCTGTAAAATTGATTTCAGAAAGTTTTATCTGGTTAAATAAAGAGCAAAAAAAAAGTATAATAATAATAATAACATCCACCAAAGAAAAAAACAGACAATGAACACAGGAACACAAAGGGCTTAAAGGCACAATATGTATTTTTTTTTTATTTAAAAATATAAAAAATCACTATATCTATGTTATATATTTTTTAAAGTTGTGTATTTACATTATCCCGACAGTTCCAATTAACTTCTAAATCCAGAGAAATTAATATTTTAATTCGAAGACACGGACCGTGTCTTTATTTCCGTTTTGTCGCCGTCAATGCCGTCATATCCGTGTTGTCTCTGGTTTCCGCTCGTGCTGCCATGGCAACCAGAGCTATGAACCAGAGCCCTCTGATAGTAACCAAACTGACGCGGACAACTGTGTAGTTCGCAATGTCTATTTGCACGCTGTTGTTGTTTCGTTCAAACATTATGGACCATGGCAAGCAGACTTTGGATAAAAAAGGAGAACTAAACCGAGAATCAATATCAGCGCGGTGTTTTCGAGATGTCGAGAGCTCCCATGGACACTATATAAACGAGAGCTCCACGTCCGAGACTTCGACAACTCCTACATGTACTTTATTAAACAGGTGAGCACATTTACATAAAACTAATCAAGGTTATATAGTTCAACAATGATAAAATGTTAGAATATGATCTGTATGTTATTCTAATGTTGATCTAGCTAGCTTACTGCTAGTCTCATACAGGCAAACTAACGTTAACACATACATTTCAACACATTCAAATGCAGTTTAGAGTGATAGTGTAATGTTAGACCAAGTGAAACAGCGCTGCGTTACCTCTCAAGTTTAATTTGTCTAATAAACTGACCTGTGAGTAGTAATTCTGCGTGTAGTTCGGTAGAATGAAATGTCCATATTCCTTTTATATCCGCGGGACTCGCATCGCGTTTGGAGCTGATAGCTGTCTCTTAGCAATCCCGAACTGCTTCATATCACAGTCACGATAAAAGCATCGATGTATTCAGTAATCCATATACATTATTAGATCGGTCGGCTTGACGTTGACGACAAAATCCATAATTCATAGCAAATGTTGCGTCATCAATCTACGCCTTTGTTATTGTAAATAGGTTAGCGACCCCTAGTGGAGAAAAAATCCCATATTGTGCCTTTAAATACACACAGGGTAATAGACTAACAAGACCAGGAAACTAATCAAATAATAAAACTACAAAGTACTACAAAATTGGCACACAGGACCAGAAACAGGAACAGAACCAGGGCAAAATTCTAACTAAGAGACCACATAACAAAAACACAAGAAACACAAAACCAGGGAATACATAACAACAACACTTCTGAGGGGCTGTATACACGTCACCGTTTTCAACTAAAAACAGAAAACCTTTTATGCGTTTTGGCTGTTTGAAGTCTAGCATTAACTTGCCCAATACTCAGGGGAGGTATTCTATTATTTGCCAGCTAGTGAATAACATCATCTTCAGAGAGAGAAGTGTGGTTCACTTGATCCCACACGGAAGCAAAATGCTTAGCCAGGGTATCATTGACTGATATCCGTGCAAGAATACCAGTAAGAGGCATGATGTAACTATCCTTAAAGCACTATTTACATGGAGTTGAGTTCCACAAACTTCAAGTCGAAGGACATGTTGAAATATTCTGTGGAAAAATCAACAGCATGATCAAGTCAGAATGTCAAAACCAGAATATTCCTTCAAGGTCAAATTTAAGGGGTACATTTTTAATGTCAGTTTTAGCATCTCGTACTGTCAAACATGGAACTGATTCAATAAATTCATGAAGCTTAGTGGATGATTTTGTGATTCACAGCCCAGCTGAAATGTCACAACAATGTCAGCTCAAACTGAAATGCTGATGTTCACCTCACTCTTCCTTTGGCTTGATTATTATTATTCTAAGAACAAAATGTAAACAGTATCTCCTCCTAAGGCTTTCTATCTACAACCACCAAACTCAAGTCAGACCTCAGACCTGTTCTGACTCTGCGGTGTGCTATAGCTTTTCTAACTGATCCGATTTACGATTTTCGTTAAACATACAATCAAAACTATAGGCAAAGTCTCAGACTTTCAATGAAGGGGTCAAAACTCTTGTACAATAAGACTTATAAGCTGTGTCCGAAACTCGTTCACTAATCCCTATAAAGTGTAGGCTTTGGCATTTGAGTGCACTAAATCTGCAAGGAGTGAACGAAATGAATTCGGACGCTAATGTATACACTGTGTGTAAATTCACATTCACTTTGTGGGGGTAGCAGGGTAGCCTAAATTACTATGAATTATGAAATGATAATTAAGTTAAAAAATAATAATAAATAAGATATAAAACAATATATATTAGTAGTAAATTAAATATTTTAAACAATAGGCAACTAAAAGGAAAGAATAATGCATTGACTCGGTTGGGTATATAATAGGCCTAACGTTCACGCATGAACTGTCATCAGACTGACTATCAGAGATATTAAAATACTGCGCTTGTGCATTCTCTGACATTAAAATTATTTATTTCATTAATATTGAGTATAATATCGCATGCACCCGAGTGTAAGCCACGCTGGGTCATGATGAGGCAGAGGTGGACAAAGTACACAACTTCCTTACTTGAGTAAAAGTACAGATACTACTGAGCTGTATCTGAAACCGCTCACTCGTTCACTCATTCACTAATCCCTACATAGTGAATGGCAGTTGAGTGCACTACATCAGCAAAGAGTGAACGAAAATGAGTGAGCGAATTCGGACGCTGACATAATTATCACGCGCCAGAGAGCTCGGACAATTTCGTCATAAACATTACCTACCCATCTTTAATATTTCCTTTTTTGACTGTATGAATTGTATGTAACAATTGTATGTATGTATTTTTCACGTTTATTGCGTTATTTGATTTAAAAAAAGACTTGCTTGTCATATTTATTTACTTTTTACATTTATATGTGAAAATAAAAGAGAACAAAACCCTACACAACACATTTGTTTATTCAAATATAGATATAACGGTATATATATAAATAAATAAATAAATACATTAAACTGTCAAAAAAAAAACCCTCCGTTATTTAAACATTACTTTCATTACTTCAAACATTACTTTCGCGGGGTTTCCATTCAGTGTCCTTCAAATGATTGTTTTCTATCTCGTGTGCGCAGTTGCCATGGTGACATTGTTGCCGTCCGCCATATTTATTTTTCATTCGCGCTCTATCGCCTTATCGTGTTGGATTGTGGGAAATAGTGTCTCAGCAAGTGTACATCGGATGTACACTCGAATTCAGAGAGGATTGTGGGTAAAAGTAGTGAACGAATGTAGGGAATGATGTCCTTCACTCAGAATTCGGACACCACTACAAAATGGCCGACACCCTTAATAGTGCTCTATATCGTGGATAGGGAGCGATTTCAGACACAGCTAAGGTCAAATATTACTCCATTACAAGTAAAAGTTGTAAGAACCGATTTTTACTTAAGTACTTTTAAAAACGAATACTTCTGTACTTTTACTTAAGTATCAAAAGTAAAAAGTAAATGTCAATGCATTGTTTTATTATTATGGTTGTATGTAATACTTACAGTACCTTATGCCTCTGAATCTATGCCTGATAGTGCCCTATTTAAAGTTTTTTGGCTTTTAGTATGAATATGTTAGCCTTACTGTTATCGATAAGCTAGTGTGCTCAAAAACAATGACAAAATTCTCATTAAGAAGACCAAACCCAACGTTGAAAATAAAAATCAGGTTGATGTCATAATCCAACGTCAGATTGAGGTTAATCTCCAACGTCGGACAGACGTATTGTTGTTGAAAATGAAAATCGGTTTGACCTCGGCTTGACGTCAGAACCCGACTTCATTTCCAACCAAAATGCAACCCCTGCAACCAAAATCATCCCCTGACTGACGTTACTACTTTCTATTCAAGGACCTTGACAGAAATGTAGTGGAGTAATAAAGTATGATATTTGTCTTTCAAATGTAGTGAATTTAAAGGTGCCCTAGAATGGATTATTTTATTATTTTATAATGTTTCCTAGTGTGCCCTTATAATGTTAGTATGTTTTTTAGATAAAAATTTGTTATAATTTAGAAATAAAAGGCATATTTCCTAGCCTGATTTTATCCTTTGATTTGAACACTCAGTTTGAAGGGGCGTGTCTGCTGTGAGACTTCAGTGTAAACGCCCTCTGCTGTGATTGGCTGACATGCTTGCATATGAAATATCTGGCATTAAATGTAGAGCTATCAGGAAAACTTTTACTATTACAGCTTTTATACGTTTTTACTATTACAGCTATCGGGATTAATAAATCGTGAGAAGTTTTTTAAGTATTTAGATCTATTCCCGTCACATAAAAGGTTGCAGTGAGCATTGAGCAGATGACAGTCTGTTGATTGCGTGAATGAAGATCTTATCACTTCAACGCGATTTACTGATGCATAAATAGTGTTGAACGACTTTGAGAGAAAGATTATCTGTCTGAATTTGAACAATTACACATCAGAAATTCACATAACCCACTGGTTCTCCAGATCGAGGCTCGGATGAAGGAGCTAAAAAATATATGTTTGTGTTCATTTGTACATCCAAACACTGAGCAACTGCCATGCTTCGTTCGCTCGTTTGCAAGCCACAATGTCTCTCGAGTAAAAAAACAATATCGCGCTGGATCTAAATAACAGTGTAAATTACCGTTAGTAAAATCACTACTCACCGCTTGCGGGAATATAACGTTAGTTGAAATTGCCCCCTTCGTCAGTATGAGACGCCGAGAGAAGCCTGGCTGCTTGATATTGTTCCAGGTTAGAAAAAAAGTCCGCGGTGAAATGGGCAGAGCAACTAACAACTTCGAATTAAACTGTAGCGGTATCCGATTATATATAGATAGATTATAGATAGATCTGCCATTTTCCCTATGATCCTCCTCCTGCTTGTTTCTTCACCTGCAGAACTTCTGATGATTCGGCTGTGCAGTTTCGCCTGGCACTGAGCATGGGCTAGCATATGCAAATTTTTGGAGGCGTACATATTAATGATCCCAACTGTTGCGTCACAGTTGGTGTTATGTGGAGATTCGCCTGTTTTTCAGGGGTGTTTTTCAAAAACGAGATTTAAATAAGAAAGAGAAAACTATGGTGTTTGAGACTCACTGTATGTCATGTCCATGTACTGAACTCTTGTTATTTAACTATGCCAAGATAAATTCAATTTCACATTCTAGGGCACCTTTAAAGTAAAAAGTAAAAAAAAAAAAAAAAAAAAAAAAAAAAAAACCTCAAGTAAAGTACAGATACTAAAAAAGTGTACTTGTACCAAGTAAATGTACTTTGTTACCGTCCACCTCTGTGAGAGAGAAACACTCGCGAGTCACATCATTGTAAAAAACACATTTTATTATTAGCCTATTCAGCAATAGTGTAAAAGACTGGTAAATAAAATACCTCCAGATCCACACAGGATGCACGTGTGTCCTTCTGATCCACACAGGATGCACGTGTGTTCTCCAGGTCCACACAGGATGCACGTGTGTTCTCCAGATCCACACAGGGTGCACATGTATTCTCCAGATCCACACAGGATGAACGTGTGTCCTTCAGAGGATGCACGTGTGTTCTTCAGATCCACACAGGGTGCACATGTATTCTCCAGATCCACACAGGATGAACGTGTATTCTTCAGATCCACACAGGGTGCACATGTATTCTCCAGATCCACACAGGATGCACGTGTGTCCTTCAGATCCACACAGGATGCACGTGTGTTCTCCAGGTCCACACAGGATGCACGTGTGTTCTCCAGATCCACACAGGATGCACATGTGTCCTACAGATCCACACAGGATGCACGTGTGTTCTCCAGATCCACACAGGATGCACGTGTGTCCTTCAGATCCACACAGGATGCACGTGTGTTCTCCAGATCCACACAGGATGCACGTGTGTCCTTCAGATCCACACAGGATGCACACGTGTGTCCTTCAGATCCACACAGGATTCACGTGTGTCCTTCAGATCCACACAGGGTGCACGTGTGTCTTTCAGATCCACACAGGATGCACGTGTGTCTTTCAGATCCACACAGGATGCACGTGTGTCCTTCAGATCCACACAGGATGCACGTGTATTCTCCAGATCCACACAGGATGCACGTGTGTCTTTCAGATCCACACAGGATGCACGTGTGTCCTTCAGATCCACACAGGATGCACGTGTGTTCTCCAGATCCACACAGGATGCACGTGTATTCTCCAGATCCACACAGGATGCACGTGTGTCCTTCAGATCCACACAGGATGCACGTGTATTCTCCAGATCCACACAGGATGCACGTGTGTCTTTCAGATCCACACAGGATGCACGTGTGTCCTTCAGATCCACACAGGATGCACGTGTGTTCTCCAGATCCACACAGGATGCACGTGTGTTCTCCAGATCCACACAGGATGCACGTGTGTCCTTCAGATCCACACAGGATGCAAGTGTGTTCTCCAGGTCCACACAGGATGCACGTGTGTTCTCCAGGTCCACACAGGATGCACGTGTGTTCTCCAGATCCACACAGGATGCATGTGTGTCCTTCAGATCCACACAGGGTGCACGTGTGTCTTTCAGATCCACACAGGATGCACGTGTGTTCTTCAGATCCACACAGGATGCACGTGTATTCTCCAGATCCACACAGGATGCACGTGTGTCCTTCAGATCCACACAGGATGCACGTGTATTCTCCAGATCCACACAGGATGCACGTGTATTCTCCAGATCCACACAGGATGCACATGTGTCCTTCAGATCCACACAGGATGCACGTGTATTCTCCAGATCCACACAGGATGCACGTGTGTCCTTCAGATCCACACAGGATGCACATGTGTCCTTCAGATCCACACAGGATGCACATGTATTCTCCAGATCCACACAGGATGCACGTGTGTCCTTCAGATCCACACAGGATGCACGTGTATTCTCCAGATCCACACAGGATGCACGTGTGTCCTTCAGATCCACACAGGATGCACGTGTGTCCTTCAGATCCACACAGGATGCATGTGTGTTCTCCAGATCCACACAGGATGCACGTGTATTCTCCAGATCCACACAGGATGCACGTGTGTCCTTCAGATCCACACAGGATGCACGTGTGTCCTTCAGATCCACACAGGATGCACGTGTGTCCTTCAGATCCACACAGGATGCACGTGTGTTCTCCAGATCCACACAGGATGCACGTGTATTCTCCAGATCCACACAGGATGCACGTGTGTCCTTCAGATCCACACAGGATGCACGTGTGTTCACCCATGCCCAGTTGGAGTTAGAGGGTGTGTCCATGGAGCACTGAAACTTCTGTAAGTCCCTTCTATCTCTTGTTTTTACTAATTTTAAGATTTATTCAAAAAAGAAAACATTGCCTTTTACTATGCTACTATGTTTTCAAGGTCCTTTATTTAAAATCGTTTTATATTTCAAAATGATAAAAAAAAATACACCTTTAGATGTAGTCTAAGAAGCACTCATTAAACCTGCCCTGCATTGTACAGTTATACATGTATCTGTTCCCTCAACGGGACAGTGTAGGTTTATGTCAGACGCCTCCACAAAAACTATGTATGGAAATTGACAACAAGATGCAGCAGAATCTTAAACGGAGGAGCTACAGCCATCAAGCCCCTCGGATAACCACTTCACAACTGAACCAGAGAACTCAGAGCAGCCTTCAGCCCAGGTATGACCCGGAAAAGAGCATTGGTTAGACCCTCCTATCTCTCAATTTTATTTAGATTTAGAAATTATTAAACACTTTAATAATTTAATCTGGGACAATAATCATATCCTTTTCAATTCGGACCCCTCATATTGAAATGGTCAAAGCAGTTTGGCTTTAGATTTTCTTTAAGAATCACTCATTAAATCTGGTCAGCATTACATGATTATGTCTGTTCCTTCCACAGGACAATGCAGGTGTGGACAAGTCACCCCCACAAAATCAACCCCCTGGGCTGATTAAATTCACACACTAAGCCAAAGGATAGCATTGTAACAACATAATTCCTATTTTCCACAATATATGGGTATATAATACAACTAATCAGTTTATAAAACTGAAACCCTATTTCAGTATATAAAAAAAATTAGTGAATAATATTTAATATAAAAATAACATTTCACTATACCAGGGGACACACCCCCTGGGCCTTTTGGCGTTAAAAAAATCTACTGTCTTTACTAAAGATTAAGGCGTGGACAGGGTTATTTTTGCGCCTGACCTTATTGGATGCATTTGTAGGAGTTTTCAGATGCAAAATTAGTTAGTTAGTTTTTTTCCCACAGAAACACAAAATGACTATTTTAAACTACAGTATAGTCTCAATAAAGTCCGTTTTTCAATCAGTACATAAATAATAGTTTAAAAAGCTCAAGCAGATTTTTGGACAAGATACATCGTTATGTTTCGGCACCGGTCTGCGTTTCAGAAAGCATCTCAAGCTGCTAAACTGCTGGAAAGTTTTCAGGCCAAGGACACTGAAGATGTGCAATGATAGGCTATTTGGAACTAAGTAGGCTATTTTTTTGTAATTGTATAAAATCAATATTGTGCTGCTGTTCAGGAAAGCACTCTTCCTCCTCTGATATTTTGCTTATAACTGTATAGCAAATTATTTTCACGGACCCCCTGGCACTTGAGAACTGCTGGTCTACACAGAAGAAAGTCATGTCTAGGCTCTTCGGTATACGGGTTGTGTCGAGCCATTCGTTAGTCTGGTTGTTTGATGAGAAAAAGATGAAATGTAGTTGCAATAGGCCAAAATGCGTTAAGAATCCGTACAACTGCATCAGCGGAGGACTATTATTAGAATATTAGAAATCTAATATTCAAGCTGTTTTCTAATTTTTCTACTCCTAATATTAAACCATATCCCGACTGAACGAATGATACACGGATTCTCTTGAACCACCACCACGTTTGCGCCAGAAAACTGCAGTGCAGCTCTGTAATCGGCCAAAATGCTCCCGTTCGACTTCCCTGTGGATGACCTGTGACCTACTTTCTGTACGATCTGAATTTTTCGTGTGTTGAATTTTTTTGTATTTTGTAAAACTGTATATTTGCAGTCTAAGAATTCAGAACAAAGAAACAGCTGTTTGAAAATACATGTCTATAAAATTCAGCCATAAAACCATTTCAATTCATTAAATTTCAAATGGTCAATATTCTTTAAAGAAATCAAATTCAGAACTATTTAAAATTCCACATATTACATTTTGTTAGATTACACTTGTCAATAATTAAAATTTACACAATTCAAATTCAAATCATTTTGTCATATTACAAGCTCCATAATGAGATAAAGATATAGCCTAGATATAGATTGGAGAGATGGATAGAAATACAGATAGATGGACAGAGAGTTTGCGAGAGATAGAAAGAGGTTGGCTCTTAAAAGTGCCTTTGTGTGTTGATAATCAGGTGTAGCTTGGTTCGAAAAGGTAAAGTTTGACAGAATCTGCAGGGAGAACAGAAAATTTTAATTATGTAGGGTTGGGTATCACGCCAAAACGTGTAATACACACGCTGGTCCACTAGAGTCAGTGTCAAAAATTCTATACATCCGTTTTGCTTTTTTATTTCTTGCATCTTTTAAGGCCCCAATATAATGCTTAAGTTCAATTTTAAATAATATAATGTTAGGTTTATCATTAGTCCATTTCTGTTTGTGTATGTGGTATTTAAGTTAATCACCAAAATTCGCTCAAAACACTTACTTTTATATTGACAAAATTATATCTTTACCAGATAGTAGAATCTTTACATTTGTGAATTTAAATATTATCTAGATGTTCAATATCAATCCAAAACAATTGGGTAAATACACATTCAAAAATTAAATGTTTTATGGATTCTTCTTCTAAATTACAAAAGAAGCATTTAGTCTCCATGTCTCTTAAAAATCTTGAGACTACTTGTCTCACTTTGTTAAATCAAATGAATAACTTTATATGTAACTTCTTTAACTTTACTTTATATGCAACTTCTTTAACTTTATTGGTTATAGACAGTATTGGGTGACCTCTTTCCAATCAGTCTTGTTATATATCGAGTTCCAAAAAGGTTTGCATTTTGGCAATAATGTAGTTCTACATAATTTTTATATAAAAGTTATCAAATTTTCTATCTATAATTTTCACACCATTAATACTTAAATGATTATATAATGGGATAGACTCAGAAGATATATTGCCTGATAAAAGTTGAATATAAGGCCACGAGGAATGGCATCACATACTACTGCAAACTCTTTAGTTACAGGGATCTTAGAATGATTAAGGAATTCACAGTAATTAAAGAGATGTCCATTATTCTTAAATAACTGTCTGACCAAAATGATACCGTTATTGTACCAGTTTCTGTATTAAAGATTTATTTTTAAAAGTAATATATTTGTTGTTCCAAATCACAGATTTGTGTGGAGAAAAGTTGTGCTTGAACATAAGCATCCATAATAAAAAATAAAAAACTGTTCATGAAAAGAAGAAAGTTTTATCGGAACCTTGTTCACATCAAAATTACACCACAAAAAAAAATAAAATAAAAAAAAATATTCTAAACCCCTCAATTTATAAAAAATTAACTCAGGGATGATATTCCAAATTTTACCTTTAGAGTTCAAGTAGTTCTTTATCCATTTGTTCCTAAATGCACAATTAGCAGTATTAAAGTCAAGTAGGCTACATTTAGCCATCTTCAATTGGACTGCATAGAACTTTTATTTTATTTTATTTTTTTATAATGTGGTTTGTTCTTCCCAATGAAATTGAACAAAATAGTATCCACATCTTTTATGACAGATTGTGGAACATCTAATGCAAGAGCTGTTTACACTAAGCGTGACAACCCTTCAATTTTAGATAATAATATTCTTCCTTTCAATGATAGATCTCTCATTAACCATGAATTGATTTGTTTAATTTCCCTAATAATTGGTGTAAAATTCAATTTTTTTTATTATTATTAATTATTTATAGTGGATAGGGTAGGGTGACCATACGTCCTGTTTAACCAGGACATATCTGGCCAGGATTTCGAGATCGCCCAAAATGCCCGGGATTCGGCTTTTGCTTTCTACAGTCACCATTCATTATGTTTACATTATTACATTATTTGACACTGACACGTACGTGCCAGCTTTGCAGGTCATGCATTCTGCTTCACACGGATCCCGATCGAGACGAAAACACAGGAATTTTCTTAGCAATGCTAGAACGCACATCAACCGATCACTTGTTTAGTGTTCATGTAAACACTACATTTAGATTCACCAATCGGAATTAATTCAGTCCTACTGAATCAAAAGGTGTGCATGTAAACAAAAAGAATGGCGACAAGAAAGCAAAAGCCGTATCCCGGATATTTTGGGCGATCTCGAAATCCCGACCGGACGTGTCCTGGAATATGGTCACCCTAGGATAGGGAGCGGTTTCGGACACAGCTAGAGTATTTATGCTGTTTATCACTAGCAAAGCTTAATCACTAGGACAACATGCCAAAGCATGTTAACAACATGCTAATCAATCATGCTAACAAAATGCCAATTCATGTTATCAATGTGTTAATCATGCTAGCAACATGTTAAGCATGCAAGAAACATAATAGCAATCTGGTAAATCATGCTAGCAATGTGTTAAAACATGCTAGCAATGTGTTAAATCATGCTATCAACATGTTAAACAATGTTAGCAAATGATAAATAATATAAGAAACATGCTTATCATGCTAGTAGCAACATGCTAACAAAATGCTAATCATCTTAACAACATGCTTGTGTTAAATCATGCTAGCAATGTGCTAATTCATGGTAGCAAAATGATGAAAATTGAGTGAGGTTTCAAACTTTAAATGCAATTCATTTTAATTGTTTTAAACTCATCTGATGAAATTGAAACCATCTACTTTCCATGGTAGGTTAACTTAAAATTATAATCATATCTAATAGTTATCACAACAAAAAAACAAAAACAAAACATGAGATTTGTCTCTCTAATGCTTAAAAGTCATAAGGACACCAAACAGCAAGCAAATCAACACCAATTGGTCACACACTCACAAACACACACGCTCATGCACAACTGCGTAGTTGCAGCCTGGTTTCATTGTTAATACGTAGGTATTAATACGTAATTTTCAAAGATAGAAAACGTACTTTTTTTGTACGTTTCGATATATGCTGAAACGTATAATATGGACGTATCTGCAACGTTTAAACGTAACATTATTACGATTTTACAGCTAAAAAACGTAAACTATTTACGAATATTTCATATCATAAAGATATCTGTATAATTTCCCTTTTACAGATTATAAATGTAAGATCTCTTAACCCTACTCCCACACCTAAATATACCCATTTTATAGACAATATTAAAAGGATAGGACAGATTTGTGTAGGGAAATGGGAGTTTTATTAACAATATAGCATTAAAAGATAGTTTGAGCCACTAATCCTACCCCTAACGTTAACGTTACCCCTAAACCTAACAATTTCTTAAAACTACGTAGGCTACAATAAAGAAAAACAACAGACAGACACGAATAATCACAATAATTTATTTATTGAGAAAATGTCAAAACCGATACCAAAAGTCGTTCACATGACGATGTGTCGCAGTCCTCTCTGGCAGTATAGATTTGTATGAGGTAACGTTACAGAGCAGAATTTAAGTTATTAATCCATGAAAATGTTAATCCGGTTTCAAGTCGCTGTTCGCTCTGTGAAGGCGTGCGCGCCTCTTCTTCTTCTTCTTCTTCTTCTTCAGTGAATTTTATTGGCAGCTTGCAATCTTTGTGCATTACCGCCATCTACTGGATTGAGGTGTGATCACATTGGGAAGTCATAAATAAATGTATATATAAAAAAAAAAGAAGAAAAAAAGGAGATCAGAGCCCAAGCTTCAGCTAGCGCTGCGTGTTCAGCTCCTCCAGCTTCAACCTCAGCTCAAACCTCCAGAAAAAAAAAAAAAAAAAAATAATGATAAAAATAAATAATAATAATTAAATTGGACTAAAGTCTTCTTGCTAGCTGTGTTTCTTTTAGAAACTCTATCACTGCTTTGGTTGTAGACTGTGTTCCAGGTAGACTCAACAGGTTTCTCAAAGTAAAAGAGTTCTTTGTTACCCTCTTAAATATCTCTCTCTCTTCAGAGTACTGCCTACATGTCAGAAGTACATGCTTCACGGTTTCTGTTTCCGTACAATATGGGCACATTCCTGTCTCATGTTTCCCTATTGTGTGTAAGCCGCTGTTCAGTCCTGTATGTCCTAACCTTAGCCTGGTGAACCAGGTTTCCTCCTGTCGTGAAAGTGAGCTGATCATTTTAACTGATACATTCTGTTGAGTACTATGCCTACCTTTTTCCCCCTTATCTTATTTATCTTGCCAGAGTTTATGAATACCATCTTTAATTATTGTTTTCAATTCTGATTTGCTAAGTGGAACCTGTACTTCTACTTGTTCTGCTTTAAGTGCTTCTTTTGCCAACTCGTCTGCCCTCTCATTGCCCTCAATACCCTTGTGCGCCGGAACCCAAGTGAACTGTAATATTAACTTCTGTTGAGTTATCCTGAAAATCATCTGATGAACTTCATCTAAAAGATCCTGTCTGCATGCAGATTTCCCAGTCTGGATGCTAGTAAGGGAAGACAGAGTCCGAACAAATAACAGATTTATATGGCTTTACTTCTTCTACCCACTGTAGTGCCATTATGATGGCCATCATCTCTGCAGAGAAGATTGATAGGTGGTTTGAGGTTCTTTTTTGTATTATAACTTTATATTTAGGAATGTATACAGCCACCCCCGTTTTACCTGCTGGTTCTTTGGATGCATCTGTAAATATTTGTACTGTGTCATTATATACATTACTTCTAGATACTGCTGTACACTTTGATACAATCCCGTCTTGATTATATTTTTAGCTTGTAGATTAACTACAGGATAGCAGAAAAACCAAGGTGGAATTGTGCTCAAGTTAACATTTTTACTGCAAGGTATAGTACTGATTCCCATGTCATCTGCCTCTTTATTGCTGTTCCATCCAAAACTACTGTTCACATTGCGACCATATTCCCAGCATTCTTCTAACACCAGTTTTGTAGGATGTGTAGTTTCATGCCCTTGTAAGTTTACCCAATATGCTAGAGAAAGTTTTAACCTCCAAAGATTTAAAGGCATCTCCCCTACTTCTACCTGCAGCGCTGGGATAGGTGATGTTCGGAAGGCTCGCCTCTCCAATTCAAATGTAGTACACCAATTTAAACACGGCATGTCGTAATCTGTGACGAGGCATGCGAGAGCCAATGAGCGTCTGATATCGTAAAACATGTCGTGACGCTTCGGGCGCAATTTTTGAATTTGAATTCATTACGAGCACGGGATTTGGATTGACGTTTACGGTCTCTGCTGAGAAATGGAGATGAAGATCATTGGATAAAGGGCTGAATTTGGATCTGTTTCTTGCAAACAACGTATGGATTCTAAAGATTTGGATTACATCAAGCTAATAAAATTGATGTCTTTTGTGAATTAATGTTGTGTTTTAGTGTATTATGGGTCTATAGGAGAAAACGCCTTTTGTGTCTCATGGTAAATAAACCAAGTATTACAAAATGGTTAAACGATTAAAGAAGGTATTTTTAAGGTTTTAAAGTGTATTCTTGTTTAACACCATATAGGCTAATCCTCCGAAACGAGTTTGCAGCAGAAGGCATGAACAGAGCGAAATGTTATTATTTATGAGTAGCATAACGTTAAACTGTATTAATAAATGCGACTGAAAATGTAATTGATAAGACAATTGAATGCAATAGAGTCAAAACATTAATGCCACGATTTTAATATGCATAAGTTAAATAGGAATACGTACAAATTTGTACGTCGGTAAAGTTGTTTATACGTAAATAAATTACGTTTTTGTGCTGTCAGTACGTAAATGTTATACGTTTTAGTGCTGTAAATACGTCAGTATTATACGTTTCTGTGTGTATAAAACGTAAATAAATGTACGTATGGTAGAACTACACTTTACGTAAAAATATACGTATTCTCATGAGATCACGTTGGTAGTTTAGAGCTGTAATGTCTTTCCATGAGCTGGAACCGTCTTCAGGCTTTCCCTCAGATAGCTGACTGTTCTGTGTGCTGGTTGCCCAAAGGCATTGTACAAGGCACACAAAGGCATGCAGGCTGCTGAAACCATAGCACATATCAAGGTCTTGGAAGTTAAATTTGCCCAGTGATGCTGGGTTTCGTATCAGCCTCTTATTCTAACATTCAGTTCAAGTTAGGGTCACACCACTTTAGCATATTTATTAATAATGTAATTAGCTTTCACTTTTCAGATGGTTCTATAGTCTGGCATCTTTAGTACGGCTTGAAATTCAAGTTGACAGAAATTCGCTTTGCTAATGCCAATGGCACTTACAGTTATAATGACTTCAGAGTTTCAATATAAAGTCTTTGTAGTCACTTTTACTTTTAAGTGCTGGTACAGGTTACTGAATCTGTTCTGATTTTTATTCCCTGATGTTTAGAGCTATGTAAGATGAAAATGGGGAGGGAAAAAAAAACCTATCAAGGTCAACTACAGAGAATTGTTTTTGTAATTTTCTCTAAAAAGAGCATTATGCAAATTAAATTCTGCATTCTTCAAATTCAGCTTTGCCATCTGCCTCGTAATTTTCTCCAACATTTTATCTGATGCGAGACAGCTGGAGTAGCTTATTATGGGGACGTTCCAATTACATTTTTACCATTTTCTGTCTACCAGCAATGCTGTTGATCCTCGCAGGTCTTTTAAAAACATAAATGCACAAAAATTGCAGATTTTGGAATGCGTCTGGTAAACAAGCATATGCTTTCTCGATGCATTATCTCCTTATTACAGTTTCAATATCACGTTATGTCTGCTCTGATTGATTGTTCTACATTTGAGGAATGTTGTAGATACTTTATTGCATTGAAGTTGCATTTATGTTTTAGTGGATTTCAGCATAAATATTGCTAGACATGTGACATGCCTGTCATACGAAAAGTTGGTAAAGTCAGTATTTTGACTTTTCAAAATACTGAAAAGTCAGTATTTTGAATACTGAATTATTCATTCAGTATTCAACTGAATGAATAATTCAGTTTGTGAATTATTTTCACAAATATAAAACAATATTTGTGTAAATATTTCTTGAATATGAATGCTCTAACAAATTACCTAAGTGAAATGACCTTTTTGTCATTTGGTCATGTTGTTGTCTTTGGTGTTACTGTTAGTGGGTTTACTAGTCACATCACATTAATCATTTATTGGTTATTCAAAATAAAGATGCATTTTTAATGATTTAAAACTCTGAAATGTAATGAATAAATGCTAAAATGTTGCCAAATAACGGATGTATTTTTTTATTATTTAAAACTCTGAAATTTAAGGAAGAATAAATGCTAAAAATGTTGCCAAAATGGTAGAAGTCTAGACGTTTTCTCATTTGAGTTAGTGTAGAATCATTCATATATATGTTTGTAAACTTGTAGGTTAAAAGGGAAAAAGGACATGAAACATCTCAAATGTGCATTCTGAATGCATATTCTAAATTTTCAGAAATTACAAATTCAGCCAATCAGACTCAAGCTTGTGATTTTGAGTTGAAGTAGTGTTTGCAATATTGCATTACTCTCAATGTGTTGTGAATTAAACCTAAAAATTTTGTCCAATTTTGTGTATAAACATTTGTGTGAAACTTTTGTCAGTCACTGCTGATATTACAGTGCTTCTGGTTTGTTTGTTATGAAGTTATGAAGGCATGCATTCAAATCTCCCACACGATTAACGTGGTTCTAAGTGTCTGGATAGGATTTTAGCATGCGGTTTGGGCGTCCACGCTCAAAATGATTGCTAATAGAGGATAGTCAGAAAATAGAACAAACAGAACATTTGTGATGTTGAAAAGTGCTCCATTTGAAGCTGCATGAGCTCTCCTGTCATGCTGATTTTAAAACATCAAAGTGATGTGGGGGGGTCAAAAATAACATAATATAGTATCTTTTCATTCCTCATTACTTCTGCTTCAGAGGTGAGTTTGCTCCGCTGTAATGAGTGAGATTTTAATTGCCCACTGATCCTGTGCATCATTAGAGATTAGAGATGTGATCATTAGAGATGTGATTTCGGAATTATTACAGATGGATGGGAAATGTTTGTTTGGTTACTTCAAACAGTAAGCTAAGCTCAATAATATTAGAGCATGGATATTAAATGGAACTTTGAAAAGAAATGACAAATAACGCCAAGTTAACCATTTTATACAAACCAAAGCTGGTTCCTTAATAAACGTGGCTCTCATGTGGTGTGAATCTGAACTCTGTTGTGTTTTGATCCTTTCCCCCCTAATAATTTCCTGCACTTAATCCACTATATTAGATAGGTGGCACTTCTAAGGGTAGCCGCATGAACTTGAGCTGTTTTGGTAGCTTGCTTTTTTCTGCTTTTTAATCACCTTTTACTTAGTATAGCATGGAAATGCATGTTCAAGCTACATATTTGAGTGACAACATGTTTAATTTGGGAGCAAGGATATGTGTGGATGGTGACTTCGATATGTGTGGATATGTGTGGACTGGAATCAACTTCCAGGTGATTTTGGTTGGATTCTAGAAAATGCGGCCTACTCCTTAATATTGGATTTGGATGGCAGTTTCCAACCTAAATTTTAAAATTCCCCTGAGGTGAAAGTACAGTTTTTAATGTTTTTGCTTTAAGTCAAACCATGTGCAAATTCATGTCAACACCATTGCTGAGTATATTTTCTCTTTAAAACATGCAGTGATCTAAAGATAGTCTCAAAAATGCGGTTTGAAATCGCTGGTGTTTCTTACGTCACAAACTACCTTGTAACCAATCACGTCAACTTGCAGGCGGGCTTTAGCATATCATTACTATACCGTGAAGCAAGGGAGTCTCAAGAGAAGACAGATTATCCTGCAATTTTTTCTGTTAATATGAAAAATCGGTAGATTTAGCAAAATAGCGGATGAATTATGTATATGATGTATATTACGATGTTATGATGAACTATATGCCTTTCTCCACAGATGTTCTGAGTTGTTCAAAGCATTTCTAAGGATAGGCTACTGATTTTTAGAAGGCAGCTGTCTGACAGAAACATGGTTTGTGTAACATTAGCAACACATTACGTCCCCTTGGAATTATAAGGTTCTATCTGCGTTCTGAGCAGTTTTGAGATATTGAGCTTTAAAGTTTTTGCATTCCATAGAAAGAACCTTTTTATTTTCTAAATAAAAAGTTCCAAAATGTACACAACTTAAAAAACAACATCACATAATGTAAAGAAGTGGTCACAGAATAAGAATATGTGAATAACTAAATTTTTACAAAAATGTCAGATAGAACCTTATAATTCCAAGGGGACGATTATTAGCTGTTTAATAACATCGTCTTTTAAGTCATTTAAGAACCTTTTTGCAAACAATGGTACAACTTGGATTTATGAGTAATTTTCATTTTCCATTTCATTTTTTAAGGTTGAGAAAATTGTGTCACCTTTGGCCTTGGAAGTCAAGTCCATACTACAGCTCAATGGAATTTTACGACTCAGATCCTGCCCTAGGGGTAAGAAAGCTGGGAAGAACTTTATTCGTCCAATATGAGCAATTGTTGGTAATTGCCCCACTTGTGACTTTATGTGGAACTATCTCAGAAAATGAAACAACTGACTGAGCGAAGACCGCTTATATCTGCATGTTGCTATCTTCCTGAAAACTTAATTCACATAAGTATAAACCAATGCAAATCAAAGCCATCTATGCTTGGTTTTCTCCTTTCAAATAAGCATTCCCAATGCCACAAATGTGATGAGTTGCACAGTATAGCAGTGAACAATAATTTAGCTGTTATTGCAGTGTCAGAGATCTGGCTAAGTATAGATATTCCAGATTCAACTGTAATTTTTCCAGGATATACACTGTATCGGCGTGGGGCAGCGGTTGAGGAGTTGCACTGTATATCTGTAACAACATCACACAAAATCAACTGACTCACTTAGGGGCCTTTCACACTTAATAGCTTCAATAGTTAACCCTGGGTCATTCTAACCCCCCGGGTTAAACGGAATCCTTGGTTATCTTTATTCACGTTTCACACTTCTCATTCCATACCCGGGGTTAACAGTTAATCCTGGGTATTCGTAAATTACAGTTTCACACTGCACATTTCTAAACCCTGGGTTAAATTCCTTATTTGCATATTTGCTTATCAGTGTTACTGACTGCATGGAAAAACGCAGCACGTAACCTGTTTACATGAAGGCTCTAGCATTAAGCGTCCTCATTACACATTGAGTGCTGACTGTGATATCATTGACAAATAGGCAATTGGGCCTTCTCATGAATACGACTTTTTTATCACATTCATGAGGTTACTGACCCTGAGGCTAAAAGTTTAGTGCTTTTACTTCCACTATCAGGTCTATCTTGGACAAAATTGTTCCAATCTAGAAAGTTTCTATTACAAACAATGACAAGCCTTGAAAGGCCATACAAATTATAGATCTGATAAAAGAGAGGCAGCATGTATTTTTCTCTGGCAATAAAACCTGCTATAGGAATCTAAAATAAATTAGTGTCAAAATAAAATTAAGAATGCAAATAAACAATACAACGGGAAAGAAGTGGAAGAAATGTGCTGTACTAAGCCAAAACAGTACTTTAAGATTATGAAGGCATTAATTGGAATGGAAGGAGATTGGAGAGATGTGGTGTCTCAGGATTATAACATCTTGCTACATGAGTGTGCAGCTCAATATTGTGATATGTTATTTGCCTGATATATGTTAGCTTAGCTGGCTAATTGGATTGCATGCTGACTGTAAGCCAAAAAAATAAGCCAAAATGTGTAATATACCTAGAGAGAGAGGCATCCATTAACATCACCATTTATCTTTATGGCAATTAGTGTCACCTTTGGCCTTGGAAGTCAAGTCCATACTACAGCTCAATGGAATTTTACGACTCAGATCCTGCCCTAGGGGTAAGAAAGCTGGGAAGAACTTTATTCGTCCAATATGAGCAATTGTTGGTAATTGCCCCACTTGTGACTTTATGTGGAACTATCTCAGAAAATGAAACAACTGACTGAGCGAAGACCGCTTATATCTGCATGTTGCTATCTTCCTGAAAACTTAATTCACATAAGTATAAACCAATGCAAATCAAAGCCATCTATGCTTGGTTTTCTCCTTTCAAATAAGCATTCCCAATGCCACAAATGTGATGAGTTGCACAGTATAGCAGTGAACAATAATTTAGCTGTTATTGCAGTGTCAGAGATCTGGCTAAGTATAGATATTCCAGATCCAACTGTAATTTTTCCAGGATATACACTGTATCGGCGTGGGGCAGCGGTTGAGGAGTTGCACTGTATATCTGTAACAACATCACACAAAAGCAACTGACTCACTTAGGGGCCTTTCACACTTAATAGCTTCAATAGTTAACCCTGGGTCATTCTAAACCCCCGGGTTAAACGGAATCCTCGGTTATCTTTATTCACGTTTCACACTTCTCATTCCATACCCGGGGTTAACAGTTAATCCTGGGTATTCGTAAATTGCAGTTTCACACTGCACATTTCTAAACCCCGGGTTAAATTCCTTATTTGCATATTTGCTTATCAGTGTTTTCTGACTGCATGGACAAACGCAGCACGTAACCTGTTTACATGAAGGCTCTAGCATTGAGCGTCCTCATTACACATTGAGTGCTGACTGTGATATCAAGTTTTTTCTGAGTTAACTTTTGTAACTATAAAGGTAAGAATGACGGTCCCTTCTTTACTCCAATTGTCGTGTTTTTCCATTGCAGTTTGATATTTTTCCAATCACACGCAAAAACGACTGTTAATATGCATCGCGCGATGTTTCCGTGACTGCCCAAAGCACATGAATATAAGGCACGCGTTTGGTTGTTACTACATGCTTAACCGACATTCTAATACTGCATCGTTTCACACTGTACAAGCAAAATCGGTGCTAACCGTTCTCCAGAGTGTTCCTTTACCCAGGGTTAAAAGCTGTGTTTAGAATGAAAATAACCCAGGGATAAGTGCAGTGTGAAAAGCCCTTTAGAAGAAGATTAAAATGAAGATCTATGGGTCTTGTTATGACCCAATCGTCTTCCTCGAGGGTTAAAATGTATTAGTGTTGCTTTGCTGTACATTCCACCATGTTCTTCAGCAGCGTCTCAACCTAATGTGCTAACTACACAATACTTGGATCGCGGCCTTGATGCATTTACCAGCAAGTCGCAATTGTCATACTTGGAGACACAAATAGTCTGAATATAAGTCTGACACCCTCTGTAGCAGACATGGATTGAAACAAGTAGTGTCTGGAGCAACAAGAAAGGCCACCTGATTCACCAATCTTTACCAACATTGCTTCCATGAATGAGTCACCTGAGCATTTGCCCCCTGTTGGCTCCTCTGACCATAAGACATGTTGAATGCTGGAAAATTGCCCTCCAAGCATATTCACCTTAAACTTAAACCCCTGAGACAAATAGGCAATTGGGCCTTCTCATGAATACGACTTTTTTATCACATTCATGAGGTTACTGACCCTGAGGCTAAAAGTTTAGTGCTTTTACTTCCACTATCATGTCTATCTTGGACAAAATTGTTCCAATCTAGAAAGTTTCTATTACAAACAATGACAAGCCTTGAAAGGCCATACAAATTATAGATCTGATAAAAGAGAGGCAGCGTGTATTTTTCTCTGGCAATAAAACCTGCTATAGGAATCTAAAATAAATTAGTGTCAAAATAAAATTAAGAATGCAAATAAACAATACAACGAGAAAGAAGTGGAAGAAATGTGCTGTACTAAGCCAAAACAGTGCTTTAAGATTATGAAGGCATTAATTAGGATGAAAGGAGATTGGAGAGATGTGGTGTCTCAGGATTATAACATCTTGCTACATGAGTGTGCAGCTCAATATTGTGATATGTTATTTGCCTGATATATGTTAGCTTAGCTGGCTAATTGGATTGCATGCAGACTGTAAGCCAAAAAAATAAGCCAAAATGTGTAATATACCTAGAGAGAGAGGCATCCATTAACATCACCATTTATCTTTATGGCAATTAGTTGGCTGGCACAGGATTCCTTGGAAGAACATCACCGGTTTGCAGCCATATTTGCTCAGGGCACTCAGTTCTAGGAACTCTTTTTTTTTTTTTCAGCCAATCACTTAAGCTGTAAATGTCATATGACGGATCACTCTGGAAACATGGAAAAAAGGCCCCTTGACAACAATGATTAGCTCATGGCAGAACAAAAACACGAACAGTCCCATAACTTTCACTATAGTGACTATCCAGGTTGGTATTCCAGAATGCAGGTTGTGAGACATACCCGGGTAAGTTTACTCAGAGTAAACAGATAACCTCAACTTTAAGTTACAAAAACTGTACAAAAACTGGCACTGCATAGTAATCAACACTAGTGTTTGATCTTATATACATATATAATAAGGGCTGTTTGCGTGTCATAGAAACTACTAGAACTTACCATTGACTTCAGGACGTGCTCTTTAAAAGCGAACTCCCCTATGGTCACCTTCTTCACAAAATTGAAAATTCTGCAGATGTTTTTCTCTAAAAAGCTCAAAAAAGCAAAAAACGTAGGCAGCTGACTTGTTGCCTCGCTGCCCTATCAGGCAATTGCTTTGCAGGTAGCATTTGCGCACAAAGGTACCTCACAAAACTGATTTCGGACATACTTCTGAGGCTGCATAACGGTTTAATGATCTACAGCAAAATAGAGCGAGCTTTGGTGAAAACGAAGTGAATATTTAATGACTACAATAGAAATTTCTCGCTAGAAATGACAACATAATTATGTGGAAAAAGTTGATCAGAAATGAACATTTACACAAAATGACAACCGGTCGCAACTTTCAGACGTTATCTTTATTTTTCTAGCTCAACGATCACAGAATGTTGAGCACAGGATTGTAAGATATTAAAGGAGACATCTATGCTGCCTTCAAAAATCGATCAGATGAAGGCATCTCAGGAGACAGGAAGCAAAACTAACATTGCATTCGGACGTGCCTTGATGCCTCATGACCTTGGAATGAGTCATCCAAAGGCAGCATTTATCAGTTTTCGGATGGAGCCATAGTGTCATGAAACTGCTCTGACACAGGGTTGAGGATCCAAACAGTCTTTATTAAGGGGTTATCCAGAATCGTAGTATAAAAACATGCAGAGGATCAAGACTAAGGCAAGCAGTACAAATACACTGAGCAGGAAACACAGGCAAAACAGGGTAGTCCAATAAACCAGGCAAATATCCAGACCATGAGATGGGGAAAACCAGAGCGAGTGTGCTCAGAGATGCAGTGTAGACACATACAAGTCTTCGCAAAGAGTGATTGAATGAACCAGGCTTATGAAAGGCAGTGAGTGACAATGTAATGAGAAACAGCTGAGAACAGAGATTGTGAGACTGGGCAGTGAGTTCTGGGAAATGTAGTCCATGTTAGAATGACAACAATACAGGGAGGCACTCTGGCTGGTGATTGTGACGTAGCATAGCATCAAGGCAGACATGAAACTCGGGGATGACTCCGTGGTCATGTTAGGACAGACAGGACACTCTGTGACGACCTCTGTGGTCACATCAGGGCAGACAGGAAGCTGGAACACATGGCTGAGCTCTGGAGCAGGAGTGGGCTCTGAAGTGGACTCATGGGCTGGAGACTCTGGCGTGGCATCCATGACATCTGGAGACTCTGGCGTGGCATCCATGACGTCTGGAGACTCTGGCGTGGCATCCATGACGTCTGGAGACTCTGGCGTGGCATCCATGACGTCTGGAGACTCTGGCGTGGCATCCATGACGTCTGGAGACTCTGGCGTGGCATCCATGACGTCTGGAGACTCTGGCGTGGCATCCATGACGTCTGGAGACTCTGGCGTGGCATCCATGACGTCTGGAGACTCTGGCGTGGCATCCATGACGTCTGGAGACTCTGGCGTGGCATCCATGACGTCTGGAGACTCTGGCGTGGCATCCATGACAGCTGGAGCGAATGTGCTCAGAGCTGCAGTGTAGACACATACAAGACATCACAAAGAGTGACTGAATGGACCAGTCTTATATATGCAGGGCCTGACAATCTAATGAGAAACAGCTGTGAACAATCAGGGATAATGAGACCGGGTAGTGAGTTCTGGGAAATGTAGTCCATGTTAGAATGACAATGATCCGGGGAGGAGTGCCCTCAAGTGGAGATCACGTTGTATTTAGCTGTGTGCCCAAGACCACATGTCATGATAAAATTGAATAGTTTAGCGAGGTGTGTATTCTGTTGTAGGCAACTTTGCTTCATGCTTTTAAATAAATATTTTCAGGAAGTATTCAATATATAAAGTTTCTGAAGAAGAATAACACGGTTGGCAAACAATATTGTTTTTATTCATCATTTTAATATTTGATGATGTGTTATTTTTTATTAATTGTATTTATTATTATTATCATTATTATTATATAATTATACAAAATGAAAATGAAATACATTTTTTTAAAGGCAATTTTCACCCTCTCTCCAGGGCTTAGAATAAAACAGACTGCCTCTCTGTGATTGGACTGGCTAACCTACTGTTAGGCATAATTGACAAAGTTTAGTTTGAATAAATGGTCTTTTTGGACTGGGAAGGACGTTTTAAGTTTTGAAGTTACAGTATGTTGCCAGAGTCAATCAAGCTCTTTTATCTGAAAACATCAAGGAAAATTTGATTCCTCCAGATATGACCTGTGTGCAAGAATTATATAATACCTGACTCCATTAACTGGCTCTTCTGTAGTTTTGTGGGAACATAATTTGCACACAGCTCCTGTTTTCCTATACTTAAAAGTAACTTCATTAAACCCCTCACTGGAATACATAATCGCCCCCTCTCTCTCTCCCTCTCATGGTGAAAATGTGGTTGTTTGTAAGCTGGCCCCAACACAAAGATCAAATGATTAAAAATTGAAACTTGTTTTCCGTCTTCACTGTAAAGTATACTTATCTAATTAATAAATAATGAAATAAGCTATGCTGCTGGTTGTTCATGTCACTGCAAAGACCATAAAATTGTTGATTGTGATTCATCTGTTTCAAAAAGTCATGTTTGTACCCTTGCAGGTTGTTTGTCATTATGGTTGAGTGGTTGTCTCAATTCTCATTGCCATTTCTGATATCACATTTAAACTGTGTGCATAATCATTATGCAAGTAATGTTTTTGATGATTCATTTTACTGTTGAATAGATACAACGTTAAGTTAAGTCCCAAACTTTTTTTTTTTTTTTTTAAATGTCATGTTTAAAAAAAAAAGTTAGATTTCTCTCTCTCAGGGGAACAACAACTTTCTCAAATATTTGTGCGCACAATTATTAGGCAATTAGATTATAAAAGTATTTCCTCATTTATCTCAGTGTGAAACAATTAGTAAACAAGAACATAAAAAAAAGAAAGAAAAAAAAATACAAAAATAAAATAATATATTTGTCCTTTCAAAATATTCAGTGGCCAATAGCCACCCTACTTTTCAGTGACTTTCACGAGCCACCCATCCATAGAATTAGTCAATTAGT
Source organism: Leuciscus idus (assembly GCA_021554675.1). Classification (NCBI taxonomy): domain Eukaryota; kingdom Metazoa; phylum Chordata; class Actinopteri; order Cypriniformes; family Leuciscidae; genus Leuciscus; species Leuciscus idus. The sequence continues at coordinate 35,743,084 of CM038634.1, read as the reverse complement.
CTTGATTTGTTCTCGATCAATAGCTGATGCAACCACCACCACCACCATAATAATCAGTCTTCATGTATTTCTTGTCCCAATCTTGATGCTTCAGCTTGTGATTTTTGTTAAGTAGGGGTCGTGTTTCAGCTTTCTTTACCATAGCAAATTCTCTGAGAATCTGGCATCTGGTACTTCCAGTTGAGGTTGCAGTTCTGGAGAATGGTGGCACTGAAGGCTAAAGGGTTTCCAGTGGTTTCATGCTTAATTCTTCGCACATCTTTTCTTGTTAATTTGCGCCTTTTCTTTTCAACATGTTTTTTGCGACCCTGCTGACTATTATTGACAAACGGCTTAATTGTCCGAAGGTCATGCTTAAATAGTTTAGTTTCCAATTATTTTACAATTTTGACTTTAGTAGTAAAAATCTGCCTAATAATTATGCACATCTGAATTTAAAGTGTTTGCCACTTTAAGCTACCCTGGTAATCCAGAGTTCTCACGAGAGCACAAGTTGAATTTGCTCAGCGAGATACTCTGGTGTCGAATAATGATGATCATTAAATATGCCCCTCGATCTGAGCTGCACCAATCACATGGGGTTATCTGATATAGGCGGGCCAGAGGCGAGCTAAACAGATGACGACAGCGCTGTGACGTCGAAGTCATTAGTAAACATTGCAAGATGGCTATGGATGAATACCAGTTGTTTGAAACGGCTTTGGCCGCTACAATGAACGAGTTAGACTTGGCTTTTTATCTAAAACAGGAACAGAAGACACCGCTCGAATCGTTCCTTTGCAAGAAGGATGTTTTTGCTGTTTTGCTGACCGGATACGGTAGAGTATAATTTACCAGTTAGCTCCGCTGGTAGCTAAGCGTATGGGTTTTATTGTTGTGATTGGTCGTTGTGTAATCCAATTGCGTGCAGTGAGATTTTCAAATGCATGCTTGGTGCCGCCCCTCGAGCTGGCCGATTTTCATTAGTCGACGCCAGACCAATAGTCTTGATTTCCAGGCTATCTTTAAGCCACACCTAATCATAATAATTGTCAGGTGATGTGTAATTAGTAATGAGGGATCATTACTAATTACACATCACCTGAAAATGATTATACTAATTAGTAAGTTTAATGTGGTTTGGAACTGGAAACATGTGCTTGGAAAAGATATATGATCAGAATATCCACTTGCCTAATAATTATGCACGCACTATAAAAGTAACATTCTACTAAATACAGTCCTTTTAAAATCTCTTATTAACAAAAAAAATTATGTAGCCTTCAAGCACTCTTCAGTAAATGGACCTTTAATTGCTTCAAGTTCTCAAGTAATTATTCAGGTCTGTAATAAATTACATTGCATATCTCAAATCACCTTCTGAAGATTGAATGCATCCTTTTTTTCCTTTTTTTCCTTTTTTTTCCTTTTTTGCCATCTTGACTCTGTCTTGAGATTGAAACTCTTTACTGTCATATGTTCTTAAACTGTGCCTCTCACAGAGAACTACAAAAATTTTATAAAAATAAAAACATCCATTTCACACATGGAAGCTGCTTGTGATACAACAGTGATTCTTATGACAGTGCATGTAAAGCCATAAAAGATAAAGACACACACACAGTTTTTCTGAGCACCAGCTGGAAAACACTGACCACTTCAGAGCATAAAGGCACCTGGTTGACGGGGCCCTAGCCTCAGTGATAGTGTTCAAGACCTTCTCAGGAAGGTTCCTGGGCACCCGTTAAGGGGCCAGACATGGAGGGTCGCGATGCTATTATCGTCCTGTTTGCCTGTGTGAGGAGGTCTTTCCTCAGCAGAACAGGCCAGGGGACTCTGTCCGATAACTGAACCAGCTCTGAAAACCACGGCCTGGATTCCCAGAGGGGGGCCACTAGGTGGACTGGGCATCCGCTCTCCCTGTCCCGTTTGATGACCTGGGGGATCATTGAAACAGGGGGAAACGCATAAAGGGGGCGGCTGGGCCAGAGATGGGCCAGCGCTCAGATTGGTTCTCAGCCCTGTTCTTCGAGAAGAACACTGCGCAGTGGGTGTTGGTTCTAGAGGCGAAAAGGTCGACTTCGGCCTTGCTGAACACACTCCATATCAGACTGACCGTCTGTGAGTTCAGGGACCACTCGCCTAGGGGAGTGTTGCCCCGTGAGAGCATATCCGCACCCATATTCTGAATGCCAGGGATATGCGCTGCCCTCAGAGAGCTCAGATTGGTCTGTGCCCACAAGAGGAGGTCTCTCGCTATGGTGTACAGGTTGCCTGACCTGATGCCGCCCTGGCGATTTATGTAGGCCACCACTGACGTGTTGTCCGTGCGAACTAAGACGTGGTGACCTTTGAGGTTTGACAGAAATGCTTTGAGGGCCAAACAAACTGCTTTCATTTCCAAACAGTTGATATGTAAGCTGTGCTCTGTGCTCAACCAGAGGCCGGAGGCAGGCTTGCCCTCATACAGCGCTCCCCAACCTAGGTTGGATGCGTCTGTAAAAAACACTTTCTTCCTGGAAACCACTCCCATGGTCACACCCTCGTGGTACCAGTCCTGAGCCCGCCAGGGAATCAGGGTCCGTAAACAACCGCGATTCACCATGATGCGCGGGGCTGCCTGACTGCCATGCATGGGTTGGCACGCAGCGTTTGAGCCAGTGCTGCAGCGGGCGCATTCGCAGTAATCCCATACGGAGTACTGACGATGCTGCTGCCATGAGACCGAGAAGTTTCTGAAATTTCTTTAAAGGGGTGCTGCCTACCCTCTCGCTCTTGTGTAAGCCGCGCTGTCATTGTTATAGAGTCGATAACTGTGCCCAGAAAGACCACACTCTGGCTGGGGTTCAGTTTGCTCTTGGTTACATTGATTTTGAGACCCAGACATTTCAGATGGCCGAGAATCAAATCTCTGTGTGACAGCAGCTCGGTTCTTGACTGTGCCAGTACCAGCCAGTCATCGAAATAATTTAGCATGCGCACTCCCTGATGCCTCAGAGGAGAGAGCACTGCATCCATGCACTTCGTGAATGTACGGGGTGCTAGGGATAGACCGAACGGCAGAACGGTGTATTAATAAGTCTGACCCTCGAAGGCGAATCTCAAGAATGGCCTGTGACGAGGGTTTATCTGAATGTGAAAGTATGCATCTTTCAGATCCACCGTAAAAAAACAATCCCCCGGGCGAACTTGCGCGAGGATATGTTTGGTAGTTAACATTTTGAAAGACCGTCTCATGAGAGCCTTGTTCAAATGTCTCAAATCTAGTATGGGTCTGAGACCGCAGTCTTTTTTCGGGACTAGAAAATAGCGGCTGTAGAAACCCGAGTGTTTTAGCGCGGGGGGGACTAGCTCTATCGCCCCTTTTGCTAACAGATTCTGTATTTAGGCGCGACGCACGTGACCCACGTTGCTTCTCACCGAAGTCTCGACAACCGCCTGAAACTTTGGGGGTCTGCGAGCGAATCGGAGCAAGTAGCCTCGCTTTATTGTGTTTATGACCCAACTCGACACATCGGGGATGGCTTGCCGTGAACCCGTGTGTTGTGTTTGTAAAACATACTCTTTTTGTGCTTTATGTGGGTCGCTGTGAGTAGAGGCGCGCGCAATGCAGCAGGCCTGTTTACAATAACCAAATCTCCAGCCACCTGAGCTGAACAGGGAGCTGTGAGAAGTGTTGCGGGTTTCTTTGAGGGTGGTCCGGCTAGCACGAGACACAAGCCCTCTCTTTTTACCCTCGATGCTAGGAGGTCTTTGGTGGCCCAGCATCTAGCACGACGCTGTGTCGTGGGCCCTGGCGCCGGGGCAATGGGTAGCGCTTTGCTTGTCGCGGGTATCAGCCGCAGGGCGGGGCTGAGAGACCTGCTTCGCCGGCTTGGCTGGACGAGGCGAAAGCGGGGTGGACTTGGGCCTGCTTGAAGCGGAGCTGGATCGTTTCGGCAGGAAGTGTCGCATAGCTTGGGACGACTTCTGCGCTTCGGTGTACCTCTCTGAAAAACCCTTCACCGCCGGGCCGAAGAGGCCGGAGCTGGAGACGGGGGCGTCGAGGAACATCGTTCTGTCCACGTCCTTAATTTTGGTGAGGTTTAGCCAAAGGTGGCGCTCGAGCACGACCAAACTAGCCATATTCCTCCCGATAGCCTGCGCTGTAGCCTTGGTAGCACGCAAGGCTAGGTCCGTGGCGCTTCGGAGGTCTAGGAAGGCCTCAGGGTCCAGGCCAGCCTCGTCCATCGATTGGAGGAGTTTGGCCTAGTAAATCTGCAGCACGGCCATCGTGTGCAGGGCCGAAGCAGCCTGACCGGAGGCAGAATAAGCGCGTCCGGCGAGGACTGAAGTGTTTCGGCATGGTTTTGTTGGATGAACCGCTCTAGTTCGCCAGCTAGCAGCGGTGTTTGGGCAAAGATGAGCGGCCACAGCCTCTTCAAGGGGCGGCAACGACTCGTAGCCCTTTTCCGCCTCGCCACGCTTTAGTCAGTTCCTGTACCTCCGGAAAAAACGCCGCAGGTCTGTGACGAGGGGCCTGCTGGCAACCCGTCAAGAACCAGCCGTCCAGCCGACTACAAGGAGGCTCCTCGGGCGAGGCCCACTCGAGCTTGAGGTCCGAGATGGCCTTTGTGAGGATCCGAAGCATCTCCGCGTCAGAGTTAGTCCTAGCAACTGAGACGCTGGCGGCAGACTGGGAAGCGATGGTGGGGGTCGATAGAGCCCGGCCATTCTTCCTCAGATGCAGCGATGGAGGGGCTGTCGTCGTGTTCCTCGACGGATCAGCCGAAGGAGACAAGGCCCGCCACATGGGTGGGGGGGGCGCTGGTCACCCGCGAACATGACCGGAGAGGTTGTTTGAGCAGGAGAAAGCGAGGCACGCGGGGACGTGGCCGGTGTACGCTTGCTAACTTCCATGCTCTCGGGCTGCCGTTGGCTGCAGCGTTTCTTCTTCCTTGGCCGAAGTAGAGCCGGGAAAGGAAGAGCAGGGGGAGCATCATCGTCGTCTCGTGAGAGAGCTAGCCGTGTCCGCAGCACAGAGATGGGCATGCTCTCACAGACAGAGCAGCCGCCGGCAGAGAGTGCAGTCTCGGCGTGGTCGACTCCCAGGCATGAGATGCAGCTCGTGTGTCCGTCGGCCTTGTGCAGATTGCATCCGCACGTGGCACAAGAGGAGTGAGGCATTTGAAACAACGCTTCGCGCTCTTATAAATCACAATAGAATAATAGAAAGGATATGCGTCGATGCCGGATAACCACAGGTGAACGGCGGCAGGAGAAAAACTACTTCTGAGGTGAAGGCGTAGTCTGCTGAATGCTGCTCGCTCAGGCTGATAGGGCTTGTTCAACGGCGAAGGCTTTCAAGGGTTCAGAGACGTGATGTTGTCGCTGAAGGAGTGAAATCCGTTTTTCGGGGACTACTATAGGCTAAGGCCGCGCCCACTTGGCGGGCTCTGACGTGTGCGCCAATGAGCTAGCATTTCGCCATTACACGTCAGAGCCCGCCAAGCGGGCGCGGCCTTAGCCTATAGTAGTCCCCGAAATAGGCCTTAGCCCGCGCCATTGGATGTGCAGTTGCCGCAGCACAGCCAATGAGTGAGCCAGACACTCACTGGGCTAGCTGTGCAGCTGCAAAATGCGTTTTACATTTTAGGCTTCAGTAAATCGAGGAAAAGGACTTTCCCAACTGTGTATAGCTACGCAATACGAAGTGACTGTTCTCGAAAGGGAACAGACTCACATTCTGACTAGAATCTGAGTATGACGACGTCAGGCTATCAGGGAACAGTCTGAACACTCAAGTACACTATCTGTTTTGACATGAGAAAGTAATGTTGAGGATGGTTTTATGATGGCTTTATCAACAGATACAAAAGGCAGAATGTTTCTTTATTTTTGCTCTTCTTCAGAGCAGCTCTTAAATCAAATACATTCACATTCAAGAGTTTGTTTAGAAGGTACACTCCTGAAAAAAAAAAAAAAAAAGGGCCAAGCCAAAATTGGCTAAAACTAAGCTTTTAATTGTCTTAACCACAAATTATTGGTCTAGATTAGTAAGATTTAAGCAAATACACTACTTAAAAAGCCATTGCTGTCTGAGAAGAACATCAAAGACAAAATTAGGTTTTTTGGCAGAATATGGGAAGTTGTGTGTGTAGTGATGAATCACAATGAAATATGAGTTGCATGGTGATGCTCCAGACTGGTGTCTACAAAAATCTGGCAAGAAATATAATAAAATATCTCTACCACAGTAAAGCATGGAGGAAGAGAGAGACTGTAATTGTGTGGGGAGCCTTTTTAACTGCTGGGATTAGTGAGCTACTTTGATTGTGAAAAGTCATGCTTTGGAGTAAAGGAGAATATTGCAGAATGGCTTGCTTCCCACAATTAAAAAGTTATCTAAAGAGGAATGATCAGAAATTAGTTCTGATAAATAATATTGTATAATTGTATTTAATTAGCTGCTGTTTACTCACTGCATATACAGACTTAAGAACAGCACCTTTGAAGATAATTGTTGAGGGAAAACTCACGCTCCAGTGGACAGTTGGACTGTGGAAAGCAAAATTGGCTGCTCTGTGACAGATGAAATTCAGCAGTGACCACTGTGATTCTGCAAAAGACAACAAAAGGACATATGATATTTTCTCTCTTGAGGTGTTATGGGAAGGGGAATGAAAATCAATCACTGGTTGCAGACCAAACACGACTTGTAATCCCCAGTTCCTCAAAGGCTGTGGTGTTGGATCAATAGATATCTGCTGTGAACAATGTCTTATATACTTACTATATGTTACTGTGATGGTAACAGAGATGGCAGGTCATCATGTCTTATCTTTCAGGCGGCACTTTGATAATCATGAAGAATGGAGAAAGCTCTTGCTCTAAAGGTATAGCGGCCCAATAAATATTTTTTTTGGTAACACTTTAGAATACGGTTCTGTCATTAATGAATCTGTCATCAACTACTCAAGAAAAAATTAACGTAATATTGAGTCAGGGCCTCGGTTTAACGTCTCATCTGGAGGACAGTCAAGTGCTGTGACAAGTCCCAGTTAGTCTAGCACAGTACACTTATCACTTATCTCTGATCAGTTTTAAAGTTTTAATTAGACATCATAATTAAAATGATGAATGGTAGTTAGCCTCTTATTGGCCTGTTTAGCTGAGCCAGTCATAGAACAAACAAAACAAACCCTGACATTTAATAAAATAACATATAGACACTTGATAATCTTAATAGTTGATTAGATAATTACATTTGAAAGATTTCACTTTCAATAAAAATTTGCAATAGATTTGTAAAAGGTGTTATGTTTGGCCCGGGTTTTGTTGCATTTACACTGTTCTGACCATAGATATCATATAATAAAGGCTAGATGTTTTAAGGCGGAGTCACTTCCGGCATCACCGGCATCCATCTTGCTACAGGGAAGCTGTGAATTAAGGTGAGTGATCAGCACGCACACAAATCCTCTTATCTCGCTGAAATCTTGACGGATTTACAAACGGTTTGGTTTCTTACAAACGTTATTAACGTGGCTATAATTCTTTCATATGGAAGTCCATTGTTATAATTATTCATATGTATGCCGTGTCATAACTACATCTCTGTCATTTATAACAAACCAAACCGTTTGAAAATCGGTAGAAAATTGAGCAAGTTATGGTTATTTAAAAGTACATGCACCATGTTACGAGTGAGCGAGCACCCTGTGGTAAGATGGCCGCTGTGTGCGGACGTCGAGCTCCATTGGCCAGCAGTGCGCACGAGACATCTAGCCTTTATTATATGATATCAGAGCCCGTCTACGGAGAGCCTTGGCACTTCCTATTAGCCCCATTGTATCGATCTTGGTTGCAGTTCCATTAGAATTCCACTGGAGGTGATCACGGGCGAGTGCAGACTGAATGGGAGTCTATGGGGCTAGACGGCTAAATGTGTCTCTTTCACCCGATTGCCGTTGAGAAATCTCAAATTTTATTGTAGGTTTTGCAAGTTCAACATGGGTTATAGGTCGAAAATTGAATGAACGAGTACTTATGTCCTTTCGATTTCTTACAGGCTGAGTTGTTGTTGCCCGTAACACGCTAGCATTCTGCTAATGAACGCTGATTGGTCAGTGAAGGACTGATTACGACCAGAGATACCGCTTGATGGCATCGTGGCATCCGAAGCGGGACCAGAAACAAACAAAACAAAAACTCTTCTAGCACGTGTATTTCAGCTGTGTTGTCGATGCCTCGAGAGAAAAGAAAGTGCAGAGCACGAAAGCACCAAAGTGACTGAAGGATTGCCGTAAAGCAGTATCTCTGGTCGTACGATGTGTATGACGTCATTGACATTTTAAAATACTTTTTAAAGCAAATAAGTGACTCTAAAAAATCTAACACCCAGCAATGTGTAATTTCTTTGCATCTCCTTTCGAATACAACATTCAAATTACTAGATAAAAATCAGCTCCTGTTGGCAATCTCGAGACCTGCACAGAATTTTTAGGTTTCTTTGTACAGAAGATACTAGATATCAGATCTCACCTCTCTCCTCCTGACATGGCTGTTTCTCCCACGATCTCTCCTCCTAGCAATTTCACTAGTTTTAAACCAGTGACTCAATCTCAATTAAGTGCATTAATTTCTAAGATGAAATTTACATACTGTCAATCTGATGTACTGCCTGGCCGTTTGCTTAGAGAGGTACTAGACACCATTAGCCATGCGCTTTTAACTATTACAAACAGTTCTTTGTCTAGTGGGGTTTTCCCTGAGTCTTTTAAACATGCGCCTGTACAGCCCCTGCTAAAAAGACCTCACCTTGATCCATCTGTTCTTAGTAACTACCGGCCAATTTCTAAACTCCCATTTATTTCCAAGGTTTTAGAGAAAGCAGTGCTTTCACAGTTTACTTCTTACCTGGATGCCTTTAATATTTTGGATAAGTTCCAATCTGGTTTTAGAGCGCTTCACAGTACAGAGTCAGCCTTGCTTAAAGTTACGAATGATCTTTTGTTGTCTACTGATTCAGGGTCATCTATCATTCTGTTACTATTAGATCTGAGTGCAGCCTTCGACACTATTGACCATGACATCCTCTTGAAACGACTTCAATATGCAGTAGGGGTTCAAGGCACGGCATTAAAATGGTTCACCTCTTATTTAAAGGGTAGGACGTTTTCAGTAAATATTGGGTCGTTTACCTCACCTACTGCACCCGTCCCTTATGGTGTTCCTCAGGGTTCTATTCTTGGCCCTTTATTGTTCTCACTCTACATGCTTCCCCTGGGCTCCATTCTCCAGAAATATAGTATAAACTATCACTGCTACGCCAATGACCTACAACTTTACCTTCCTATCAAACTTGAAAATGACTTTTCTATTCAACTTCTTTTTTCATGTCTTGACGAAGTGAAAATTTGGATGGCTAACAATTTTCTGCAACTAAACACTGACAAAACTGAGGTGCTTCTGCTAGGCCCCGCTGCACTCAATACTACTCTGACAAGTAGGTTAGGCTCCCTTAGTGATAGCGTACAACCCTATGTAAAAAATCTAGGGGTCCACTTTGATCATTTACTACAATTCGACAAGCAGGTAAATATGGTTGTAAAGAGTAGCTTCTTCCACCTCAGATCTGTTGCGAAGGTAAAACATTTTCTTTCTCAAAAGGATCTTGAAATTGTCATCCACGCACTAATCTCTTCAAGACTGGACTATTGTAATTCTCTGTATGTCGGCCTTCCTCAAAGCACTCTATCTCGGCTTCAGATGGTTCAAAACGCGGCAGCCAGATTGCTGACAGGAACAAAAAAGCGGGAGCATATTACTCCTGTTCTTGCTTCATTGCACTGGCTCCCTATTAAATTCAGAGTTGATTTTAAGGTCCTTCTTTTTGTATATAAGGCACTGCAAAAATCAGCCCCGGATTATATCTGTGACCTTATCCAGCCATATACAACCTCTAGGTCATTAAGATCTTGTAACCAGCTTCTTTTATCTGTCCCTCGTTCACGTTGCAAATCCAAAGGTGACAGAGCTTTCGCGGTTGCTGCCCCTAAACTTTGGAACAGCTTACCCTTTAATATCAGGGCCTCTCCATCGCTCAACGTTTTTAAATCTAGCTTAAAGACTAATTTTTATACTCTTGCATTTGAGTGATGCTGTGTGTTTTTTTAGTTTTTTTTTTGTTTTATTTTAAATATCAAAATATCTTTAACCTTTTGACCGTCTGTAAAGCACTGTGGATCAACAAACGTTGTGTTTATGTTGTGCTCTATAAATAAATTGACTTGACTTGACTATATCCTGAGAAAAGTGGATTTTGATGGGTATAGCGCCATAGACCTCCATTCATTCTGCACTCGCCTGCGAGCGCCCCCGCATGGACAGAGATGTGTTACTGCTGCCAGTCCAGAAACCGGAAGTAAGCAGAGTGCCAATTCTCTTCCTATTAGACATTCTCTGATGATATCTATGGTTCTGACCACTAGGGGTCACCATGGAGACAGGTGTCAATTGTTTTGAAGCCTTGACACAATATGGCACATTTGATTCAACGGTTTCAGTGTCTCACGAAGCCTCAATCTGCCCACCACTACAAACACAGGTAAAATATGAATGGAGTTTATTGAATGACAGGTGATTAGCAGGTGAGTCTCTTAATTACAGATAGTTCAGGTGATACCAGCATGTGAATGAAAGTCTTATCTTGTTGCAGGTAGTGAAGAGAAGTGGCTGGAGACAGCGATGAATTTCCCACATGGTAGGTTCAGTGTAAAATGATGAGACCAGACCAAGATGTGTGTTTGGTGCTGGCTTTTATGGAGGAACTGAAGAGGCTGATAGCAGACAGGTGTGGTGATTGAGTGTGAAGAACAGGTGGTAGCCAGAGAGGATGATGGGAAATGTAGTGTGCTGAGGTGACTGGTCTAGTGACTGAGGAATGTGACAGTAAGCTTCTAGAGGGCACATAAGTATGATATATAGATAACTTAAAAAAAGGAAATATGAAAATGTAAAATAAGAACATTATTTTAAATGTTAAACGGAAGACACCCCAGGTAGATAGGTTAAAAAAATTTACTTATAGATATTTACCAAGCCAAATATAAGTGAACATGCTTCAGCCAAACATGGATATATTCTTAAAGTCTCATCCATTTCTGACCGCTAGACTTCAAAACGGAACTAATATCAACTTCCCCAGTTGATTGATTACATTAAAGTTGACAAATGATGCCCCTTTTCACAAGATGTAATCTAAGGTATCCCCAGAATGTGTATGTGAAATTCCAGCTCAAAAATACTCCTCAGATAATTTATTATAGCTTGTCAAATTTGCCCTTTTTTTTGGGTGTGAGCAAAAAAACGCGCCGTTTTGGTGTGTGTCCCTTTAAATGCAAATGAGCTGCTGCGCCCCGCCCCCGTTCAGAAGACGCAAGACGACCGATCCTTTACACCAGCTTCGGATAGGGGCAATAACAAAACACGCGAATCTCATCCAAAATCTCAGAAATAACCAGTAGCTGAGTGAGTGCACCTGAGAGACTCGGGAAGAGGTTGCAACTTTTAGATGCACCTGGACGTTTCTGAATGGTTAGTGGATACATTTATGTAGTTTTTGTGGAGTTGATTCATTGATATCATCAACTTGCATACCGTCATGTTTAACTTTTACACAAGTTGACACAGTTCCCTGAGGTCATTTTAAAAGACAGCAGTGACATTTTTGGGTCAAGTAGTGTTCTGTGCTCGTCTGTGCAGCCAAGGACAGAACAGTTTGCATGTTTTGCTCGAACTTTTGCCATTGCGTTAGAACTGGTTAGGCCCTACCTATACACTGTTGTCGCTTGTGAAAAACCTTCAGAATATAGCCTAGATAGGAATAAAACTGTAAAGTTTGGAGTATGTGGATGCTGAAGTGAGCAGAGATTTCTGGATCAGTGCAGGAGAAATAAAATATGTACTATATACTATATGTAAATATGTAAGGCCTTTAAAAATATGTACTAGTCTGTAATTGAAATCTACAGACGCAAATAGATAAAGAGCTACAGATATTTTTGATGTTTTCTTTCCAACAATCTGAAAAAAAAACCAAAAAAACACAGCAAAATCTCAAAATTGACAGGTGCATGGAAAAACTGTGTTTTTGCCTGTAATGTTTTTGACTGTTTTTCTTGCTCTTTTGTAATAGTTTGATTATACTCGTTCACAATCCAAAACCGTTTAGCTATAGCTAGGCTGCACAAAAAATTTATTATTCAGAAATCGTCAAGATTATGACATTTGAACCAGAAGCATTAGCATATAACTGACTACATTTACCAATCAGCTCCTATTCAGTATTTAATACTGACCCTGTTCATGAATGAAATGCACTGTGCACTAAGTACATTATGACACCATTATGATTTTGAAACTTTGACTGACGTTATAAGTGGACTTCAGGTGTCTTATCTGTCATCCAATAACTTTTTACCAATGAAAGCATGATGTATTCTGTCAGTCTGTGGATTTTCTCATTTATATGCATCCCGTCCCCAGGGTTTTGTATGTGAGTTTTGACCTTGTGTTGGCAGTATATCTTTGAGGAGATTATGGAGTTTGGAGACCTTGCTAAAGGAATTACTCTGACCCTGAGTTGATAAAACCAGAGAAAATAAACAGAAACGAAGCACACAAACATCCTTAAATCCCTCAGCCAATCAGTTCCACCGCTTTTTGACAGGCATAGATCAACCTGCCTGATAAACCCAGAGAATTATTCCTGTTAATGCATCTGTGAATAGGTATGTTTGTGCAAAAGTAGAGTGATCATGGCAATATCAATATCTCAGGTGGGTAAAAAACAACCTTCTGTTGTGGCACACAGGAGACTTGACTTGCAATTGATTTCAGAAGAGTTTGACTTTATTATATTGCTAAGATAACCACGTGGTCTTATATAAGCAATAAAGCATATGGAATCTGCAAATACTGGGTTAAATAGAATATTTTTAATTAGACTGAATTCTTCTTCTTAAAAAAAAAAAAAAGAAACTAATTGGCTGAGGGTTTTAAGTATGTTTGTTCGCTTTGTTTCCGTTAATCTTCTCTGGTTTTATCTACTCGGGTCAGACGTGTGAAGTGAGAAATCAAATTTACCTTCATCTTCAGACATTTAAGAGGTCTTTGTAGCATTAAAACATCCTGCAAGTTTCATTGCTTAAAAGTAAAACATCCTCCTCATACATTTTTATAAGCTCCAAAAATGTCTTGCTTGGATCCTGAGGGATTTGTGATGTCACATATGCAAATATCTACAAACAATTTTAGGCCTACATCATAACAACATGGACACTGGATGTAAGCATCGTGTCGCCTGTCAAAAGTTAATATAACCCTTATAATCACTGACACTGTCTACACCGGTTACATTATACTGATGCACGTTCAGTTTCTGACCACGCACTTAAATCTGTAGCTGTAGCGTATTGGATCTGACAGCAGCTACATCTCAAACCGCAAGTAAACGATTTCATAATACTTTTTTCTGTAAATTATTTTATATGGAAAAGGTTTTAAAAAGGAAAAGGAACTAATCATAACAGTGGCCATTTACTAACAAGCCTTAAAGGACACACCACACACACACACACACACACACACACACACACACACACACACACACACACACACACACACACACACACACACACACACACACAGTCAGAAACGGATGAGACTTAAAGATTATATCCATGTTTGGCTGAAGCATGTTCACTTATATTTGGCTTGGTAAATATTGAATTAAAATGAGTTGTATTATTGTCTCTAAGACAACAAGTAATTTCCAGAGAGAGATGTGAGTTGTAGTCCTTGGTGACTGTGGAACTGCAGTGCTTTTCTTTGGTTGGCATGTCTGAGAGATGAATGAATGATTGATCACGATTCTTCTCCTTTGTGACAGTGTGAAGTTTCCACCAGAGAGCTCTCCGATGGTTCTCCTGAAACATTCATGGGAACTCAACTTCTGTGAATTTCCATTATGCATGTATAGTTCATTATTTGGTTATGTATGAAAGGGAACGTTTTTTTGATCTCAAATAATCTCAAAACCGTTCAGTAAATATTACACTTTTCATGAGACTTATCATCAGAAGTCCCGCCAATGACCTGTCTGGTGCATGCAAGAGTTTCACAGTCACACAAAAGGCAAACAAGCTCGCAAAATACATAAAAATAATATCCCTTTGTCGTGAGAATGGAGAGGGAGACCAAAGTAATTGATAATATACTTTCAGGCAGAGCACATATGATATAAAGAGCTGGGGGGAGGCAGGCAGACAGACATGAAAAGTTCCAAAGCAGACAATAATAATCATTATTCTTCTAAAAAGCTAAAAAGGGAAATGGAGGAGAGACTGACAGTGAAATAGACTGAGACAGAAAAGCATGAAGTGATGGATTTATGAGGAGGATAATGGAGGGCTGCCCCTTCTTCTCCTCTGTAGAGTTTGCTGAGATGGTAAGATCTCTATACATTATTCATCCAGAAGAGGGTAATTGGAATCAGCTCATCCCCGATTTAGATGGAGGTTTGGTATGTGATGCAAGAAAATCATTTTTGGGTTGCATTTTTTTTTCTTTCTTTTAATTATTATAAAAAAAAAAAAACTTATATGATTTAATTATCTTGCACTAATATTATTACTTGCTTCTTTACTAATATCTCATAACAATAATAAGATTTTAACCACAATTAATAGGTGGTGTTAGAAATGCAAAGTGTGTAAAACTGTGTAGTTGATGTTGACCATGGTTCTCTTGCCCAATTTGAAACTCGTTGCACTAGAAATCTGGGCGTTCTGTTTGATCACAACCTAAAATTTGATAAACAGTAGCCTAGAAATATAGACGCACCCTAGCGGCAGCAAATGTAATTTGAAGCCAGGGTCATCTAGCAACTCTCCGTTGGCTTGCAACCTGGAAAAAACAAACTCTAGTCAGGCCAATCACACCGTGTATAGAGTCGGTGGGTGGGCTTAACATAATGACGGCAGAGTTGCGACGGTTCCGCGTCAATTCCCTGCTACTTAAAAACAAAGAAGATGGCTGCTGCTGCTGGCGAACAGTGGTCTTTCGAATCGGCTTTGGCCGCGACTCTGGAAGACTTGGAGTTAAGCTTTTCTTTGAGAAAAGAACAAAGAACATACACCATATGCGGAACACTCCCCCATGGACTCATTTCCGTCGCTCTGACTACGTCACCTTCTTCATTGCTCTGGTTGGTTGTAGTGCTATCCTATTGCATGCAGAGGGAATTTGAAAGACAACCGTCTTCGCCAACTCTCTAAAGTGAAACCCTTTTTATACCGAAATACTTCCAAACTGTGATTCATGCTTCTGTAACATCTTGTCTAGAATAATTGTAATTCACTTTATTATGGTGTCTCTCAGTCTTCCCTCTCTGCCGTCTACTGCTAGTGCATAACGCTCGTAAGTTTGAGCCGGTAACTCCTTTTTTGCACTGCACTGGCTACCTGTCAAATATGGAAGTGATTTAAAAATTCTATAAAGCCCTCAATAATTTGGTCCCTCAGTACCTGACTAATCATCTCTCTCCGTACACTCCTTCTGAGATCCAGTGATCTCTGTTTACTCCTCGTGCCTATATCCAGACTTAAAAAAACGAGGCGATCACAGTTTTGTGATTGCAGGTCCGAAACTTTGGAACAGTCTACCTCTCCATATCATATTGGCTCCCTCTGTTTCCACCTTTAAGTCTACTCTAAAGACATTTATTCTCTCTGGCTTTCAATACTCCTTGACCATAGGTTTGACTTTTGTATTACTATTGTGTGCTTTTTAATTTTGGTAGTTTTTCTATTTTCTTATTTTTATTCATTTCTGTTCAGCACTTTGGTCAGCCTTGGCTGTTTTTACAGTGCTTTATCCAGAATCCAGAATCCAGAATCGGTCTGTCTTCGCCGGCCAAAAGTGGTCAGCGCAGACCACAACGATCAGCCTCATCCAATTGTGTCCCAGATCTTGTCGTAACGATTCGCGCCATCGTGTTGCAGGGCGTCCACGTGGCCGCTTGATATCGATCGGCAACCAGACGGTGACTTCGCGCGTCCATCTTTCGTCCGTCAGCCGCATCAGGTGCCCGGCCCAGCGCTTCTTGGCCTTGTTGGCCAGGTCCACCGCGTCGTCCACCCTGGTCATGGCCCGCAACTGCTCGTTGCGGACGTGGTCGGTCTGTTGGACCCCGATCATGCGGCGCTCGATTGCGCGTTCAGTCACGGCCAGCTTTAGCCGGTCGGCCGCCGTCATTGTCCAGGTCTCGGCCCCATAGAGCATGGCCGGCAGGACGGTGCTGTTGAATAGGGCAGCCCTGATGTCCGGGTCAATGGCTCTGTTGTTGGCCGTCTCGGCAATTGAGCCGAAGCTGACCCAGGCTGCTCTGCGTCGTCGTGCCAGTTCTCGGCCAATCTTGTGGTCGGTGGTCAGCTCCTGGCCCAAGTAGATATAGCTATCTACTTGCTGGAGCTGATGCTGGTCGACATGGAGGGTGGTGTCGGCCACCTGGTCGTTGCGCATCCACTTAGTTTTGGCCACATTGATTTTGAGGCCGAACCGGGCACCAGCCTGGTTGAGCTGGTCAAGCCGCTGCTGTACATCGACCGCCGAACAGCCTATCAGCACGATGTCATCGGCAAAGCGCAGGTGATTGAGCCAGCGGCCGTTGATCTTGATGCCGACCTCGTCCCAGTTGAGCTGCCGGAAAATTTGCTCGAGACAGGCGGTGAAAAGCTTGGGCGAGATGGTGTCTCCCTGCTTGACCCCGCGGCCGACCTTGATATTAAGCGGCCGGTCGAACAGGGTGATGGTGGTGGCGCAGTTGCTGTTCAGCTCCTGCAGCAGGGCCACGTGCTCGTCACCGATGCCTTGTTGTTGGAGGGCGAGCAACACGGCATTAATCTCGACCGAGTCGAATGCCTTCTCGTAGCAAGCATTTAAAGTAATGGTGAGCTTTTAATGGATGCCAAGCAACTTGAGATCAACTTAATATATGCAATAATATAGACTTCAATTGATGTTCTGTCATGTCTGAACATGGCTCATCCAATCAGATTTAAGAGCAAGATCTCGGTTTCATAATATGTAATGTAGCGGCATCTCTAGAGCAGCGTGTAATGTTATCATCACCAAACTTGGTTTATGTAAGTGATCTATACGTTTTTTGTTACCTTTCTCCAGTGCTGTAAAATGTTTAATTTGAATGTTAACCGCAGACAGGCTGCTCAAAGTAGTGTCATATTTCAGAAAGTGCCATTGTGTTCCTGCTCTTTCCACATATTAGTGAATGGTTCTTATTTAACGATGTGCTAATTAACATTTATAATGTGGAATGAATCTCACTACTTACTGCATCTTTAAAACACGCTCGCTCCTCTTGAGTAAATCCCCTCCAGGACTTTTCAAGGTTATTTTACTGCTTCTGTTTTCACTGGAACAAACAGGAGTTAATGAAATTACATTCTGTAATCTTTGCTCCAAGTTGAGCACTGGCACCCCCCCCCCCCCTGAAAAAAAGGTTTCAAATTCCAGTGTAAGCACCAGGAAAGGATTGTTTATAAAGTATTTGGCTGACTAAAGACCAAAGCATCTGCTGAGGTCATCAACACAATGCAGAGCAGAAACTAGACTAAATTAGACATCTTCACAATAACCTCCCAAGAGCAATTTCATCTTTCTAAATCGACTCCTTTAGCCGAATAGTGCATGCATGCTGCTGTTGATTATCCATTGCTTTTGCGTTAAGCTCAAATAACCATTAAAGATGTGAAGCACACTTCTCAAAGGGAACTTTTTTGCATACTTTCACATTAATGTCCTAAAAAAAAGCAGTCTATACAGAACAGAAGACTATAAGAAACAGGATTCCTTTAGTAAGTGATCATGAGCAAACATCTAACAATAATTAAAGTCACAACTGTAATTTGCTTAGCATGCTAAATATGTCCTCAAACATATACCTCATAACATTTTAGTTTAACATTTATATTGTCAGAGTTATAAGGCGATCTTATTTGTACTATAATATACTAAGCAATAATTTTACTATAATATACTATAAGCATTTCTCTGTTTTTCTACATTCTTCAACCCAAACATTATGTTTTAGTTAGCACATTTTAGTCTACTTTATCTTTATAAATTATAAATATTATA
Organism: Leuciscus idus; assembly: GCA_021554675.1. NCBI lineage: Eukaryota > Metazoa > Chordata > Actinopteri > Cypriniformes > Leuciscidae > Leuciscus > Leuciscus idus. Next base: position 35,724,904 of record CM038634.1, on the reverse strand, counting down.
AATCATATTTATCTCTCTTTAGGTGTTAAATATGAATGTTTAGTTCTAAGCATTTGGTCCTCCATGGACTTTTTCCTTGATGTTAAAGGTATAGCGGAGGATCTTTCCAAATTTTAGATAAGACCCGCCCTCTCCACTTTTTGAAAAGTTTGATTGATTCACCAGAATGATTGACAATTAGGAGGACAAATAGTATAGGTTACCCACCAGGAAGTAAAACATCCTCCGCTATACCTTTAATCTCAAGAAATGCCATTCCCATTATGCAGTACATTTTCGCATCCCTATCACATGCATCTAAATCCATTTAGATAAACTACAAAATATTAATCATATTAGTTAATTACTTTTATTTGAGCAGATGTTGCCATTTTTGTCAGGTCTCTAGGTGCTGTCTCTAATGTGAAAAACTGGCAATTTATTAATACATTTTCCAGGTGTCTCTTAATCCCCCCCCCCCCCCCCCCCCCCCCTCCTCCAATCAATATGCTTCATTAACTTAATTTGACATTCTCATGTTATTGAACTGTCAGTCTCTCACTAACTTTAGCTCTTTATTTTAAATTCTGTTTGGTATTCTGTTAATTATCTTGACATGGTGTAAATTATGAAGTTATAATTCAGAAGACATTCTTCCTGAAATTACAACACAACTTTGTTAATTTTCAGTGTAAAATGTACTACATAACATGAATGACCCACCCACAGTCCTGAAATACAGATAAAAGAATTGAAGGAGAGAGAAGAAAGTTTGATTGAGTGTGACACATTTCATAATTCATCACAGTGGGTTACATCATCTGAAAGAGGGGCGCGTCTTCTTGCAATAGCACTGAACGCCTGAGGGGGGTGATGTTGCTCTACGAGGATTCGAGACCTTTTGATTTCTGCTCTCACTTTGACTCTGTAGGAGCAACTTTGAATATAACAGTGCTGCACTGCAAGGTATCTTTCCCTCATTCCTTCTGTTCTCAACCTCCTCATTTGTCAATAATGCAAATATCAAAATTCATAAGAATCATGGAGCTGAAAGAAGCATGTATCTAGAAATACCAACACGAGCCCATGTGATATAAACCAGAAGTTGAAAACCCTGGGGTAGTTTGGTATTCAGCAGCAATGAGTCAGTAGTAGAGAGCTGTTCACTCATAAATTCTCATAAAAAGGAAACCAGCGTGTTTGTGAACGGTACAGCATGGCAGAATATGGCTTGCATTGATATACTACTCTTTTGAAAATACAAAATTGAGGATATTGCTCACTTATTCAGTCAACATACGACATGGTTACAAGTTATAAAATGATTGTTCATTTTTAATAAATACTTGAAACAATTACAAGGACACAGCTCACCTTTTGGGTTAATGCGTGCCTAAAGTAGTTGCTTGTCCTTTGGGTGGTGGTTTCTGTGTTGTAATTGTGTTTGTTTATACATTGAACCTGTTTACTTTGACTTCGCTTTTGACGTTTACATTTGATATGTAGCACTACAGACATAAATTATTCCTCTAATCATGTGTCTTGTTGAGGTACGGTGTGCTGTTATTTGTGATTGAACTTGCAATTTTCACCTGGTAGATAATAAAATAGGTGCAGAATTCCACAGACTTACATAGGAAGGGCCCGAGAATATCACAGAGACTTGAGGTTGACTCTTTTCAACCACCCCAGGTTAGTACTATAGTAAATGTAAAGTAGTTGGTTGTTGTGCATTTGAGTCTTTTTACTTTGACTTTGCTTTTGACTTGAGTACATTTTTTTAAAGGGAACTTAAACTTAAATAAAAATACTAAATACATAGACATAATTACGTTTAATTAATTAATTAATTAATTAAATTAATAATATTTTGTTAATCTAATATTTTATTTTATTGTATTTCAGCTTTATTTCAGTTACTGAAAACTATTTTAATAGTTTTAGTTTAACAACTGAAAATGAAAAACAAAATGAAAAACAGGATTTTTATTGCTCATTTGAAATAAGAATGATAATGCCATACAATGACAAATAAAGTAATGTAGCTCTGTCTTTCTAGAGTCTTAAAGCATCATTCGCTAGCATTACATAAGGAAATAAATGAAATAGCCTACTACTATAAAATAATACTTTACTCTAACAATTATTTACATGGTTTAACAGGGCCTGAAGACAACCGGTATCTCTGGTGTCTTACTGCAGAGGTTTTCAACCAGCACCCGTTAAGGGGGGCGCGAGCACCTGTTAATTCATAAGCATACACTCGAGCGAAACAGCTGTGAATGTGCGATCTTGCTAGCAAATCTTTAGTCTTCCACTAGAGGGGGCAATTTGACTCAATTCGAACAAAGACATAAAAAAAAAAAATGGAAAAAAAAATGGATGGGTCGTTTGTAAAAATCAAGAATACCAGTGATGGAACTAAATTCGTACTAAATACTAAATACTAAATTCGTTACGTTCTTTATATTTTTAATGTTTCAGTTTAGCTAAAACCCTGTCTACACAGGATGCAAAATCCCCAATAGTAAACTGATGTGCTTGCGCTACTTCTGACACAAAGAACAAATGGATTTGCAACCGTCGGTCGCTTTGTTGAGAAGGGTGTAGCTCCACAGGGTGGGAACTCCAAAAGGGGATGCAAGTTCCAAAATAGGGAATGGCTTCCTACTATAGACAGACAGACACATGACAGCTATGTGTGATTTTTCTCCCCAAACCAGTTCAGTGCAACCCCTCCCCTAAGCCAATTCTAAAGATTGAATTGTTCATGTCAATCACAGTGCTGATTTCCTACAGAATGCTACAACAAATGCTAACCCCTGAACCTACACCCTAACCTTAACTAATGAAACTGACTGGATGTCGGGATTTACAATGAATTGCATGCTAAAGAAAATGGCAGTTCAGGAGATAAGCAGTTAATAAGATAATACGAAATTATATCACAGAGTCGGGCCATCTCTAACTCCCCAACCGGACCTCACCAGACAATGGGACCTTTTTAGTTGCACCCAGCATCACTGTCACCACCTACCTTGTGAATCTTGAGCCCCTGTCGTTTAGAACAAAGCAACAGAGTAAAATGTTCCCACGCGTAAAAACAAGATTTTAATTTAGATCAACGAGAAACAATGTTTAATTTACAAATTTTTTATTTTGAAATGTTAGTCAATGACAATTGTCTGAATTTAGAGATAATGGCATAAGTCTTTATTCATGAAGACCTCGCCCACTTTTGGAGTTCACGCCCCATTTTGGAGATCTCCAGTCTGAAGCTATACCTACTTGACTTTGTCACGTTCAGTGTAGACAGCCTCAGGTTGTTGTGTGTTGTGCGTCCAGTGTAGACATGGTTTTGCACACTATACGCAGTATATACAATATAGCAATAATGTTCAAACGCATTAAGTAATATATCAGTGATGTTTGCGATGGTTGGGGGGTGGGGTGCGAGTGAAATTGAGATATTAGAGAAAGTAGATAAAAGTAGGGTGGCACATGTCCTAAAAGGTGGCATGAAGAGAGAAACAAACAAGGTTGGAAAGAGTTTTGAGGATTGAATTGTATATAACACTGTGTATAAATAGAAACCCAAAAACACAGGACATTCCCAAATGTGTCAGCCCGTGACTGAAGCATATTACTAGCTGGTCATGGGTGTAACATCCATTCTCAGCATGCCTCTATACAGCCAAGGTAAACATTCAGTCATGTGAATAATTATTAGCTTTCTAAAGCTGCCAACAACATACAACCACTGGAAAAGGCATGTGTTTGTGTATGTGTGTCAAAGAAAGTGTGAAAGTGTTTGAGAGAGATTTTTAAATGTCCTAAGGCACTTGTCATAAGTTTGTGTGTTGTGATGTTCAACTCACTGTGATTGGTTGCAATGCATGCTGGGAGCTTAATAGTTGGATGATACTGTAGATCATTTGCTTGAAAAGAAACTTGAAACAGGCTGCTGTGAAATCTATTTAAAACTGTCTGCTAAAGCAGACACCAATACTAGTATTGATCTTAAACCATTTACAGTAAAGTTTCAATTTTATGGCGAGTAATTCCTGCATTGTTTGAGCTACAGACATGATTGATATCACAAATCATGTGGCTTGTTGAGGAGAGATGTACTGTTGCTTCTCTAAGTGACCCGACATACTAGAGGACAATAAAAAGGGCATAAAATCCCTGAGATTTACATTGAAGCAGGGGCCACATAGCCAAAAAAAGGTTAAGATTTTCATTTAATATTGATAAAAAAAAAAAATTATTTCAGCTTTATTTCAATTAAAGTAAACAGATTTTTATTGGTTTAAGTTAACGATTACAACAAAAAACGATGTTTTTTCAAACACATACATGCATTTATTTTGTGCCTTGAAACAAGTCATTTCCTGTGAAAGCACAATGTGCTTTATGCCAAACTGCACCAAGTGTTCTTATGCATTAATGTCATGAAAAGTACTGTATACTTCAGTGTGGCAGCTGTTTTGACAGCAACAACCGTGAGCTAAGTGGCAATCTGTTAGGGCTGCATAATATAGCGAAATTATCAAAATATCGCAAATGTATATATCGCGATATGCGTATCGCAATAACTGGGGTCATGAACAAAAGACAAAGAGAAAATCACTGCTGTTCACTTTCAGAAGTTGTAGGGATGTTTTCTTGTGACAAAAATAATGTGAAACATATGTAGGTTATATCATTTTAAATATATTTTAAAGTTAATTTAAGTACATTTTACACACTTTAAGAATTATCGTATCGCATATCGCATTATTTAATGAGTTTTCGAATATTGCATTTTTCTTCAATATCGTGCAGCCCTACAATCTTTACTCCGGTTGAGAGGGAAAATCGAAGTTGATGTCATTGCACTATTATTAGCACTGTTTACTTATGTAAGCATCTCTATTACTATTACTCATATTTAGGGTTAGAGATTTGGGATTTGAACAATGCCCTTAAATTCATGTGCATAACTCATTCTGTTGTGAAAACACTGTTTTGAAAAAACAAAAAACAAAACAAAAAAAACATGGATATTGCCCTATGAAATCTGTTCTTTTTAAAAAAAAATTTAATTCTTTTTATTTTCTTGGTTTCATTTTGCTGGATTCTGTTAAATGGGGAGACTTGAAGTCAAAAAGGCTGCGAATCACTGACTTAGAAAATCTTAACAACCGCATAGCAACACCCTGGCAACCACTCACAACATATTAGCTTTACTTTTGTCAGAGGCATGCACCACTCTCACTTTCACAGGTCTCATTTGCTGCTGCTGTTAAACAACTCAAACCACCCGACAGCTTTTACAGTACTTTTAGGAATCAATTTGTGCTTTTTCATAATCAAGCACATTAACCATTTAGGAGTATCAGTATTTTTGCTTAGCACTTAGAATGGATGATGTCATGCATCACAGAACAATTAAAACCTTAGCACTAAAACTTGAACACTCGTTCTGTTGAGTGGCTAATGCATTATTCTTTATTAATATACAAATGAGCAGTTCATCAGATTAAAAAGCTGTGCAGCGGCGTCTGTCCATCATATTTTAATGGTGACGGGAACGTGTTCGTCTTCAGAAGCAAGATTGAGGTTAAAGGTAGTGTAGTGGATCAGAGCTGGTGACGCTGAGGTCACAGGTTCGATCCCGTGATGTGCGACCTGTGAACTGAAACATTACTGAGATATCACCAATCATGAGCGAAGCCCTTAACCTCCAGTTGGTCCAGTGGGGCCTGCTCACCTGATGAGAATACAATGCATGCAAGGGAGTTGAAGTGTGCATCTCTTCTGAATGTTTACACGAATATGATCTGCGCTTTTTTATTCTTTATTTCCAAGTAAATTGCAGAGCTCTTTGGGACTTGAAGTCTGACTGGAGGGAAATGGCCAACACAGGCTCATTGGAAAAACGATCCTGTGGCAACATTTTTGCAAAACACAAAATACGTACCAATACAAACATATCACGGCAGTTTCTAAAATAAATGAACACTATTAGAGGCAGTAAAACAGCAAGCAATTTTAATCGTTTTCACACACAATTATGATTACAGGGCGCAGATTATGGATTAATAAAGACTTGTTTTCATGCAGCTCCTTGCACAATTTTGTTATGACCTCAAAACACTTTTTACCATACTGCATGATTTGTAAACGAATATATTTTGGAGTTTGCATCACCTAACCAGCTCCATATGTTCAGTTTTACATCTGTTCCAGAAAAAACTAAACACGCTTTTAGCGCCACTCACTGGACATTTCATGTCAACAGACTCAACGTATTTTGCATTTTGCACAAATGTTGCTACAGGTACGTTTTTCGAATGAGCCTGGGCTGATATATAAACTCAAATCTTTACTGGCGTGCTGTCTGTGAAGCGACTCTCTGTGAAAAAATACCCGAAACGTGTACACAGAATTATGCCAAAATTCCCATTTTGTCGAGTATCCTTGAAAGTACAGTCTTAAATGAGTTAAAAAGTGTTAAATGAAATCAGGTCTTAAAGCGATTAATGTTAATCAAAGAACAAAAGACAAAGAGAAAGACTGAATTAACTATATTTAATTGATCATTTATGCAGTGAAGTGTGTGATAAATTTCTTTATTTCCTACCTTTTAGACCTACCTGAAAATCTTAAAGAAGGTAAAAAAACAATGAAAACAATACATTTTTGTGCATTTTAGCAGGGCAAGTAAAAACCTGAATTGTCCCGCCTGTCACATTTGAGTTTGTTTTTTTATCTGTTTCTCTGTTCTGTTCATGTTTGAGTTTCTTTGTTAATCTTCTAGGCTGTTAATTAGTTCAGTTCTCCTCCTCTCTCCCTGTTTGTTTCTTTGGTTTCTAATTGATTGTGTTAGTTCAGTTCATGTGTGTTTCATTAATTATTTAGTTAGTTTCTCCCTTTGTCTGCAGTGTACTGTATATAAGCCCTCAGTTTGAGTTAGTCTTGGTTCTGGGATTAGTCCTGCTAAGTTGTTGTGTAGTTCTTTCTCCTACGAATTCCTGGATTGTGGTTGGCGGATTAACCACAGTTTTTTTTTTCTTTGATTTTGAAGCAAGATAGTTTGTCCGATGAGATGTAACCAAGCAGAGTGGAAAACAGACATTGTTTTTGCTATTCCATTTAGTGGGGCAGGAATGACACCCCAAAAATAAAAAGGCCTCCTAAAATTAAGAAAAATTTTATGAAGAGTGCAATGCAGAATAGAGCTGCTACAGCAGGTTAACTCAGGCCATCACAATGAGCTGCTCATATTTACAAACTATAATTAAATATTGTGTTAGTGTGTGTGCGGTTTCATGTGTAATGCACAGAGTTGTAATAGAGATGTTCCTTAGACACATACTAGATAGTGCCATTTATTAGCAGTGATATCTGATTAATTAGAAAAGTGCAAATATTGGTAAAATAATATTTGTCAAATTATTATTGTCCTTTCTCTAGTTATAACCAGCATGTATCCAGCATACAAATGGACAGTGCAGTTTTATTTGTGTGTGCAGCTCAAAAAGAAATAAAACTATAAACCATAAAAGAATAAAAAAATATAAAACCTGAAATGTCAGCAGTTCAAAGTCTTCAATCAGTTATTGTTGGCCGAACTCCATAAAAGCCATTTTTTTGTGCAGTAGCTTGAAGGTTTTGACCCATGGGTGTCCATTTCAGTGGCAGCCGCTGACTTGGGTTGCTCAGTGACAGTTAGCATCACAGTCGTCTGTCTGACCAGAGACATTGTTGTTGTTGGACGACTAAATTTAGGGGGACGGCCTGCCATCGGCAGTGTGGCTGTAGTTCCATATTTCTTCCGCTTCTGTATGATGGACTGCAATGAGCTCCGAGGTTTGTTCAGATGACCTTTGAAATGGTCTTGTGTCCTTCCCAGATTTGTGCAGCTTTCAAAATGTCTTCCTCTATTTGTTTTTATTGTCTTTTGGTTAATAAATACAAGATATTTGGGAAGGTGTTTAATTTTAAACAATATAAATCTTATTTTCTATACCATTCAAAACTTTGGGGTTAGTAAGATTAGTTTTTATTTTATTTTATTTATTTAATGACAATAATGGCATTAATATTGTTACAAAAACATTTCTATTTTTCAAAATACTGTAAATGCTGTTCTTTTGAACTTTCTATGAATCCAAGAATCCTTCAAATAAAATGTATAACATTTTCCACAAAAAATATGAAGCAGCAAAACTATCATCAGCATTGATGATAATAGTATTTTTTTTTTTTTTTTTTTTTTTTTTTTTTTTTTAGGCACAAATCAGAAAGATTTTTGAAGGATCATGTGCCACTGAAGACTGGAATAATTATGCTGAATATTCAGCTTTGCACAGGAATACATAGTTAAAAAATAAATAAATAGTTATGTTAAATTCAACATTATTTCACAATATTACAGTTTTTTTTACTGTATTTTTTATCAAATAAATGCTGTCTTGGTGAGCAAAAGAGACTTTCAAAAACGTACAAAATAGGAAAAAAAGAAGAAGAAAATCTGTAAAAAAAATCTTACAGACCCCATGTATGCCTTTAACTGTGATATCTTGGCTCACGGTGGGTGCTCACATTCTTACGCACTGAGAATTCAGTTCCTCCAATGCCCCCTGTGAAAATCAATTTTTGCTCTATCTGCTTGAAGTGAAAACAATGCCCACATAAGCCTACACTCTGAAAACCAGCCGGCTCTCTCCTCAACAATGGACATGTCACCTGAATAATTGGAAGTGACCCATTTGAGGCCTGATGCTGACGGAGAGCCCTTGGGGTCGATGCTACTGTTCGATGGCACTTCCTAGCAAAATCCATCTCCATTTCATGCCGGCTCGATGGAGAGATCCACATTCACTGCTGTACCTGCACTTGTATTCACATACTGTACATGCATTTTATTGAATGCATTTCACAGTCCTTTTGCTCATGCATAATATATATGCATACTGCCTCTTAACATGGATATTCACAGAACTAAAGCCGGAAAAGTAATAATTCATTACGGACTTCCTGAGAACAATTTAACGTCCATATTGGCTGAGAATAAGATGGCATCCATCAAAGTTGTCACATCAAACTCAGCGTTGCTTTTGCTGTGTATCAGTGAGACAGAATGTGAGAGTGATTAGACAAAACACACAAACAAGTGATTAGTCTTCCATTGTGAATGCTTTTAAATTATGCAAATGAAATGATTATGGTTGGCACCGTTTGTATTATTTTCCTACCATCCCATGTGTGATATTTGTAGCAGATGTTTGGTTCGCCGCCATCAGAAACCATTTCCAACTTTTCACGTTGAGACTTTTAATGTGGCAGCACGGCACATCTTTAATGTACATTAACACTGAATATTTATTTAGAGAACGTTAATGTTATTTGCAGAAGATTAAGAATAAAGGGGGGGGGGGTCACACACTATACGAGAAGTGAAGAGATGTTCAAAATCATGCTGTGCCACTCACATAGTTTTCCATTAAATAACATTATATTTGTCCCAAATGAATGTACATATTGACTTCACCCTAGGCTGGAAGAGTGTGTATAGAAATTTGTCAGTAATTTATTTATGTGGATTTAATAAAGTATATGCTTTATAGATAGCCTGGTAATACCAAACTCTGCTACTTCGCTTTGCTTCGCAGACAGAGTCTGGAAGGGCATAATAGAAAAGCGTTTTCTTTCTCGCGGGGGGGCGCTTGTCTGAAGTTTAAAATCATTGGTTACCCGTAAGCCAATCACATAAAGTTTGGTTATGACGTGTGCTATGCGCTGGCTCAGCTGCATCTAACTTCCACTGTAAACACATGATGATGCGAAAACAAAACCATCGTTCGAAATAACGGAGTGAACATGGCTGTGAACGACTTTTGCAGATTATGTGAAGTAAATCTACGCATCCACGGTACAATCAGCGTCTACGTCACGGCTCTCAGCCCGCCCTCTGTTCGTTGATTGGCCGGCTGTTTTGCGGCCGTAGGAAAACTGAGAGATAGGTTGCTATCTCAGACTGAGTACAGAAGCGAACTGAAATTGAGCGGAAGTACGAAGTCTGACGTAGTCAGGCTACTTTATAGATATAAGATATAAGCTGTAATTTTTCTTTCCATTTTTGCTTTTTTCACAGTAAAAAAACATCAACACCACTTTTTCATTCTTGAAGTGAACTTTTTTCCTGTATGGTGATTAGATTCACTGTTTTGGACTGCCATTTGAATCTGAGAACGCAACACATCTGGTGTGCGGCATGGCACTTCTCATCTGGTTTCAAGTAAGTTTAAGGTTTACCATCGGTTTGGGTTTCCTGAACAACTTTTACGAGTTCACTCACTGTGTCACGAAGTCACTGTGTAATTTAACATTAGACCTTTTACCCTGTTAACAGACAGTTATCGGATGATTAGAGAGTTTAGCTAATATGGGATAATGTTAAGTATGTAGCAATCATATGATTCATTAATGCTTTTTTGATGCCAGGTTAGGGTTACACACTAATTTTCTTTTATGGTCTATCCCAGACAGCAACATAGTGTCGGCTGTCGGCCCAGATCCGGGCCACATCTGGTACATGTGGATTCAACGCGTACCAGAAGTGGGCCGGATCTGGGCCGACACTATGCTGCTGTTTGAGATGGGACCCCCTTTACGTAGTCTTGGTCACCCATGTATTAAACTCTATTTCTGCCACTGCTTGTTCATAGATATGACCCAAAAAGTTCCTGTAAATCAGAATAATTTAGGGAATGCATATTTATTTCCTTACTACATTCAACATATATTAAAGGGTTAGTTCACCCAAAAATGAAAATTGTCATTAATTATCCTCATGTCGTTCCAAGCCCGTAAGACGTTTAAAAAAAAAAAAAAAGTATCTTCAGAACACAAATAAAGGTCTTTTTGATGAAATCTGAGAGCTTTCAGTCCCTCTACTGACAGCTACGTAACTACCACTTTGATGTTTCAAAAAGTTCATAAAGAGATGGTAAAACAGAGGTGTATTTCAAAGCCCAATATATACTTATCATCTATGTGTTGCTTTTGAAACTAGGTTTTCGCTTTAACATCTTAAATTCTCTCATGCTGCGTGCGATATGGTCATAAATGACTGTGCTCGGTGTGAAGCCATGCTTAGAGGCACATGTTAGAAAGGGCAGATAACACTCATATGCCATTAAAAGCAGCATGTGTGCACATTACCATACTGATGTCACTGAACACAGCTGATGTCAGTTTAAAAGCATCAAGGAGGGCATGTCAAATGAGGATGCACAGATTACTGAATCCAGTAATTGCTGTTGGTTAATTCGACATGGCAAACAACAATGGCACAGTGAAATATTATTAATAGACCATTATAGAGCGCTATGAGTATTGGGATGTGACAGCACGCATGGGAATGTCGTGCAAATGCTCCAAGAACTGCACACTTCTACAAAGCAAATGGAAACTGACAGATGCAAGGTGACAAATGGTTTGGGTTGTGTTTACATCCTGTCCTGCAGTAATCCATAATGCTTCTTTTGTGTGACATGCAGTCAAATGTCTGCAGAAAGAAGGATAGAAATGATTGAGTGATACTGTAGCTATTGTTTGTATTGTGCAGGAATTAAAGCTCTGTAAACTACACATACTGAAATGTTGAATACAGTCTCTTTAACAGATCCCTTCAGAAGATATCTGTTTTGTCTGGTATCCAAACTCAAAACTGTGTACTATTAACTCAAATCTGTGTACTATTAACTAAAAGTCATCCTTCAGCCTGAGAGGACATGAAAGAGAGCAAGAAATGAAGTGGTGATAAAAATGTTGAGGGTTTATTGAATCACAGTTTGTATGTTTACTCCGATTTCATCTTCATCTGCACTTCGTCCTTACTGAACTCCTGTAGCATATCAACACATTCTCATGGCAAAACATGACAATTATTCTCATACAAAAGAAAACAGGATTATATGAAGGTGAATCTCTTGGTGAACATGTCTATCATATTTTACACCAAAATCAAAAGGGGAAACATTATAATAAAATAATTATATTTCAAATTAAGAAAATGGAGGATATTTGGATCAATGACATGGTGTGTCAATTCTGGTGTCCAAAGCATATTCATAATATTAAAAATGTATACATTTTTAAATGCACTTCATTAAGTGACTCAACTTTCTCCGTCTTCAATTACTCATGTGAGAATTCATTAAAAAGAATTAATCTTTAAGGAACTATTGAGCTCAAAAGTCCCAAAATGTCATTCCGGGTAACTGTCCCAGCTTAAAATCTGTAACAAAAATACGACAAAAATGTATAAAGTATTTAAAATCTTCTTGGGCATAATTGTATTGATGTTTTCAATGATACCTATAGTGATAATACTAAGCTTATTTACATTTTTATGAAAGAAAGACTTTTGTCTCCAAATTGTGATTTCTCCAATGTCATTCCTGGATAACAGACATTAATGTCCATCTTGGACCATAATGCATTTTGGTATGTCATGTGACATAATATTGTATCAAAAAGAAGACTCTGAAGTAGCACCAGAACATGAGCAACCAGAGCAAAGGTCAGGAAGTGTCTCTTAAAATGTTGATATTTTGACCTTTTCGGTCACTGGTGCACTTTGTAGCAATATGTAGCAATATGTTGCAATATCATGTAGCAGTGTCTTTTTGGATAACACTAATAAAACATTTATAATGTTTATATATATATATATATATATATATATATATATTAGGGGTGGAACGGTACATGTATTCGTATTGAACCGAGACGGTACGGGCGTCACGGTTCGGTGCATGGATACACACGGAGAATACACGGTATAAAAATAAATAAAACTCGCGTGCAAATTAATTAATGTAATGCGGAACTACTGTTAGATATGCGGGTTCTTTAGGGACACCTAATCTGTAGCTCTGCCTTAGCTCTGAAGCTCCGTGGCTATAACTGAAGCTCCGTGGCATAATATCTATGGCTATAATCATAGACAGGCTATAATGGACAGGCTGCGATGTCAAGTTTGCAATGCTGGAAAATGTTGTGTGTGTGCCTGCGTGCGTGCGCGTGTGTGTGTGTGTGTTCAGAGAGGCGCGGACGCGATCGAATAGTGGAAACATAAAAACATACTCATTTTGTTCATTGGACATCATTCAAACTGCAAAGTGTTTACTTATATTTGTGTACACTCGTAATAAAACACAACATTGTGCTTTTGTCAAACTGTAAACTCTTGTCAAACTGTAACCTACAACTGTCACCCAACACAGTAAGTTACACATTCTACATTGATTAAAAGAAAATCAAATTTGTTTTTAATGGTAGTATTATTTTATACAGAAATAAATTATTTATAATTCAGATGAGAATAAAGTTAGTGTAAAATTTTAAGGAAAACAAATATATTGATCTGAAATAAAGCAAATTAATTTTAAATTCATTCAGGTACAATTACCAAACATATCTCAATGTCTTTTTGTCTTTTTATTAATTTAATTAATAAACTAATTATATAAAACTATTGGCAATGCACTACATGTCATGATTCTGCCTTCTTGTCTCTGATTTTCCCTGGTCTTGAGGCAGGATCATGACAGGCCCATGTTTCATGTGCAGCACATGGCCATTTGTTTGGCCATGTGCTTGCGTTGTCTCTCATGTGACCCCGCCCCCTTGTTACCCTTGTTTAGTCATTGTTTCACCTGTGTTCCTGATTAGTTTGTTGCTTTCACCTGTGTTCTTCATTAGTTGCTCCCTATTTTATCCCCTTGTGTTTGCTGTCCTGTGCCGGTTCATTGTTAATCAATGTGAGATCTGTCCGTGAGAAAGTCTGTTGAGAGTCTGTTGAGAGTCTTGTCTAAGTAGTAGTTTGATCCTGTTTCTGTTATAGTCTAGTTTGTCAGTCATAGTCTAGTTTAGTTACCTGTAATCCTGTCTTGTCTTGTTTTGCCCCCTCGTGGGCTTTGTTTTTCCTGTTATTTGTACAATAAACTGTGTTGCTGTGACTACTGTCTGCAATTGGGTTCATCTCCACACATCCACATAACACTACAAATAAACTGGTTCTATGCCTTTACTTTATTAATACAACTTATTTAAAAAATACAAGGCTTAAAACATTTATTTTCCTTTGGTGGAACAGCCTACAGACATGCACAATAAAAAAAAATTGCCTTCTACATTTTTGTTTTGCTTTTCCCTCCATTGTACCGAACTCGTACCGAACCGTGATGTCTGAACCGAACCGTGACTTCTGTGTACCGTTCCACCCCTAATATATATATATATATATATATATATATATATACACTGCTCAAAAAAATTAAAGGAACACTTTGAAAACACATCAGATCTCAATGGGGAAAAATATCATGCTGGATATCTATACTAATATGGACTGGGTAATGTGTTATGAATGAAAAGATGCCACATCGTTTGATGGAAATGAAAATAATCAACCTACAGAGGATGGAATTCAAAGACACCCCAGAAATCTAAGTGAAAAAATGATGTAGCAGGCTTGTCAATTTTGCTGAAATTTCATTGCAGCAACTCAAAATGGTACTCAGTAGTTTGTATGGCCCCCACGTGCTTGTATGCATGCCTGACAACGTCAGGGCATACTCCTAATGAGACGACGGATGGTGTCCTGGGGTATTTCCTCCCAGATCTGGACCAGCGCATCACTGAGCTCCTGGACAGTCTGAGGTGCAACCAGGTGATGTCAGATGGACCGAAACACAATGTCCCAGAGGTGTTCTATTGGACGTAGGTCAGGTGAGCGTGGTGGCCCTTCAATGGTATCATTCCTTCATCCTCCAGGAACTGCCTGCATGCTCTCGCCACATGAGGCCGGGCATTATTGTGCACCAGGAGGAACCCAGGACCCACTGCACCAGCATAGGGTCTGACAATGGATCCAAGGATTTCATCCCAATACCTAATGGCAGTCAGGGTGCCATTGTCTAGCCTGCAGAGGTCTGTGCGTCCCTCCATGGATATGCCTCCCCAGACCATCACTGACCCACCACCAAACCGGTCATGCTGAACGATGTTACAGGCAGCATAACATTCTCCACGGCTTCTCCAGACCCTTTCCTGTCTGTCACGTGCTCAGGGTGAACCTGCTCTCATTTGTGAAAACCACAGGGCACCAGTGGCGGACCTGCCAATTCTGGTGTTCAATGGGAAATGCCAATCGAGCTCCCTGGTGCTGGGCAGTGAGCACAGGGCCCACTCGAGGACGTCGGGCCCTCAGACCACCCTTATGAAGTCTGTTTCTGATTGTTTGGTCAGAGACATTCACACCAGTGGCCTGCTGGAGGTCATTTTGTAGGGTTCTGGCAGTGCTCATCATGTTCCTCCTTGCACAAAGTAGCAGATACCGGTCCTGCTGATGGGTTAAGGACCTTCTACGGCCCTGTCCAGCTCTCCTAGAGTAGCTGTCTGTCTTCCTGGAATCTCCTCCATGCTCTTGAGACTGTGCTGGGAGACACAGCAAACATTCTGGCAATGGCACGTATTGATGAGCCATCCTGAAGGAACTGGACTGCCTGCGCAACCTCTGTAGGGTCCAGATATCGTCTCATGCTACCAGTAGTGACACTGACCCTAGCCAAATGCAAAACTGGTGAAAAACAGTCCGAAAAGATGAGTAGGGAAAAAAATGTCAGTGGCCTCCACCTGTAAAACCATTCCTGTTTTGGGGGTTGTCTCACTGTTGCCCATCTAGTGCACCTGCTGTTAATTTCATTAACACTAAAGCAGCTGAATCTGATTACCAACCCCCTCTGTTACTTAACTGACCAGATCAATATCCCAGGAGTTTAACTGACTTGATGATATTCTCTGATTAAAAAGTGTTCCCTTTATTTTTTTGAGCAGTGTATATATATATATATATATATATATATATATATATATATATATATATATATATATATATACATGGGCGTCGGAAGAAAAAAAAGAGTGGGTGGGTTTGTGTTAAATGTTACTGGGGTAAATACCATTTCATGTATTCTGGTGCCTTTTAATTAAACAAGTAGCCTAAACTCCACTTCACGTCGGGCGGTTCTTTGCCTCCACGTCGTGCATTAAATGCACAGCTATCCGTGGATTGTCCCGCTAATACCATGGTCATTTGCCAGCAATGACAACTTAAAGCTGTTATTGATGTTTGCAACGCAATATTTGATTTCTCCTTGAGAAATAGAACAGACAAATGCGCTGAATCAGAGACGGTAAAAGTAAGTGGGTCCAATATCATTGGTCTTAAAAAGTGGGTGGGTCTTGTCCCACCCATATACAATGGTTCCGACGCCCATGTATATATATAAGATCTATTTGATCTAAAAGATTACCTTAAGTGATGATAGCTAAGTTGCGGTTTTCCATAGGTGGTTAAGTTAGTGCCTGATTATAAAGAAACATATCATTCTTGGATAACAAAATCTGTTATCCAGAATGACATAAGCATAACAATCTAGTTTTGAATTAACATTTGTAAACTTTTAGGCATATTATAGTTATATTATTAACATTAACATTATTTACATAATTGTATGTTTTTTGCCATATTTTGGCTGTCATTCATCTTGATTTCATATGATTCAATGACCCACATGGGTCATTATCATTGAATTGAATTTTGTAATGTTAATGGTCAAATCATGAATAATGTAATCATATTTATTAATATATCAATATTTTATTAAAGCTTTAGTATGGCTTCTGGTGTTTTAAGGTCAATTCTGTCCTTCCAGTTGCCTCTGTCTAAAGAGAGGCAGAGACGGTTCAGAACCAGGATAAACGCAGATGCAAAAGCTAGGGCTGAGTATCTTGGAAGAAAGAGAGCAAGGTATTATAGTGATTAATCGAAATAGGTTCACACAAAATATTGCAGAATGTCCTTCCGTCTAATAGTATGTCATTCCGGCTAACAATGACACAGGCAATTCATTTAACCCATAATTGTGTGTTAGATTACACAATTCTATTTTTTGTTGAGTTAATGATACAACAAGTCTTATTTACTTTATTGGAAATCATTTTTAAACATTTTCCAAGTTAAAATTTTTTTTATTTGGTTCTGAATGTTGAGTTCTCAGCAGCCAAAAATGAGCCCATGTCTATATGAAATCCCAAATTGATTATATTAATTGTGATTAAAATGTAGTTTTCCGAGCACTAATTGTTTGTTGAGCTCTAATTATTGCGATCAGTACATTTGTATATGCCAACAATTATATAAATGTAATTAATTTAAAAATGAATTACATTACCCAGGAATGACATTTACATGGGGAAAAAGATTCATCAAAAAAATGGTTAATTACATTCTTGAAATGTGTACATGTCATTGCATTACATACACAACACTCTAATAAGTATAGAAAGTCCTAAAATAAATTTTTTGCCCGTTTTTTTTTTTTTTTTTTTTTTTTTTTTTTACATTTTAAATCCTTATCCGTCATTCACCCATTCACCCACGTCATATAGGACCATTATTACTGCAAACTACTAATTATTTTTTTTTTATTAACATTATTATTAATGTAATTCCTCATTTGTATTAGTTATTTATAAAACGATTGGTATAAATCATTGTATATAATTATTTTAATGCAAAATATTTGTAATGTTCACTGAGAAAAATTCTCTTACATTTTTTTCCCAGTATAGTTTTTGGGGTGAAATTATGACCTGGACATATTTTCATGTGATTCACCCTTGAATACTGTACTTATATAAACATTACAAAATCATCTTTTGGTTTATATTTTTTTATACAATAAAAGTACAAAATTCCAGCGTCTTTTGCTTCATATTGTTGTCTTGCTATTGTGTTCTTGCTTGTGCTTTTTCATAAGACAGTCGTTCATTCTACATTCCACTTTGAGTTGTTCAGCAGAAAATCCTCGGTGAGCAAATGTATTATTATTCACACATTGCAAATCTGCTTGGATAATAGATAACACCAGTTTAAGCCCAGGCCTAAGCCTAAAAATGATTTTCAGGGCAGAATCATCAATTATAATGTAATTTAATGCGGGACAGGGTTTATTGTGTGTCTGGAGGCCTGTTACCAGCCAACAGGATCCAGAGTCAGGCCTACATTCGCAAATCTCTCTGGATCATAAAAACAATTCTGGCTGACTTTGCTCACAAAATGCAATAAATTAGATGTCATATGGTACTCGAAATACACTGAGACTGAAACTGTCAAGAATGCAGCCATTTGTGTCTCATAGACAGCAGTTTGCAACAGCGTACTCTCACTCTATTTTCAGCGTGACCCGGTTTGATTCTCTTTTCCGAGACACCCAAGTGCTTATTCTGAAAAAACAAATCTCAGTCCTCAGACATGGTTTACGCTTTGGTGCAGACATGAACGGAATGGTCAGAAAGTGTCAAAATGCACCCAGGCTAAGAAACGAATGGAAAGGTGTGACTAGAAGATGGCAGCCAGATAGCTCGCGTGGTATTAATTATTTTGCATTCTGCTTGACTGCCGTGTATTGATTTGCGAAATGAATCGGCAACTCTGAACCTATCAGAGACCTTAACACAGAAGATTACGAGAACGTCAAAGCCATGATCTGTGAGGCATGACGTTTGAAAATGTTAACCGCAGCTTTTCAGCCAATAATGTGCTGATCATCTATCGCTCATAGTCAGGATCTTGTTCCAGGAATGATTTCTGAGGCTCGTTGTGGCCGAACACTGAGGAACGGGGAGCTTTGCTAAGAGGTCACAGAGCTACACTCATTCATGAGGAGATAAAGTAAGGCTGTGAAACGAGGGCGACTGCCACTGTGGAGGGGCTACAGCTATGAATAGGATCACACTGCCACAGGAGTATGAAGAATGCTTTGCTATAATCAGTTTCTGCTCCCATGGTGCATTGCTTATTTTGTGCAACCAAGGCATTATCCAGCTTATGCTGTTGTGAGGACATGGGGGAAATGTCTAATTGTCACACTGTTTACTCCAGTAAATATTTCTCTAATTCTACTTTAAATCTTGGCTACAAAATAGCTAATGAAAATTTACATTGTTATTGAAGAAAAATAAATACAGTTCACTCTTTGTTAGCCTTTTTACTGTTCACCTTTTGCCAATATGGAGCAAAACAGACAGGGCTGTCAGGTTTGTCTGTTTAATTTCGTTGTGTTTTGGTTTCATTTTCCCTGTTACTGTTTTGCCTGTGTTCCTGGTAATCATTATGCTGTCTTCACGTGCTGTCGGAAATTTCTTACTTCCCACTTATGAAGTCTTAATTACAAGCTCGTCGCATTCAAGTGCTTTGTTGTCGGAAAAGAACAGGAACCATTAAGGACACCAGGGTTATTCTTGCCTATTAATTGGGAAAATCTTATTAAATCCAAAATGATATTTAGTAGGGCTGTCCCCGACTATGGATTTTCATAGTCGAATCAGAATCGTCATGTCTTGCCTATAGTCGACTAATAGTCGAATCATGTGTATGGGGGTGGGGCTGGGGGCGGGGCTTTAACATTTCAAAGCCGCGATGTACAGAAAATCACACAAAGATATAGAAGAAAATGTATAAAAACATTTTTGATCAATAAAACTAAGAAATAACATAAATAACTCCAGAAAGGCCACACTGCAGATTTGCATTTCACATGCAAATCAAATTAAATCGGCTAAATTACCTGTGCGAGCAGGCCAGCCTACAGCACAACATCGATGCACCGAAAAAATAAACAATTAATTTACTAAATTAAGAACAGAATATACCTTTCTAATAAATAAAAATACAAAACAAAATAAATCAGAATCAAGTCACAGGATGAGGAGCAAATGTGTGCAAAATGCCTAAAGTGCAGGGGAACATATATTCAAAACACAAGCCACAAATAGTTAGATTAGATAACTCTGACAGATTAATAAATAAAATAAAAATAAAGAAATTATTAAAATAACGATAGTAGCCAGAATTTTCAACTTTGTCTTTTTAACTGCAGAAACAATAAATGCTAAACTGGAGAGGCAGTCTTTTTAGCTAAAAATGTTCACAGCATCCAAAAATAAAATTAGAACCGGCTGAAAAGTTTTGAAATCACTTGTACCTGATCGAGAGAACAAATCCTGAACGTCTTTCACTCTGTCTGTCCGTTGGAGTCTTTTCAAATTGCATGTGCGCGCGGATAAAATACATTCTAACGTGAAACCTAGCCTATGCGTGAAACTTGTTAACGTTGGCCGGCAGAAGTGCGATCATGGTTTTCCTGATGCTAAATCCAGCCTTGGAGAATATCCTTTCTGATGGTGTACATCCACACTTTAGATTTTCTTATCCCAGACATTGTTAAAGATTTAAATCCTTGCCGCCAAGACGCTCCTCTGTCGGTCACGGATTGAAAGTGAAACTTAAATCTGTCACGGGGTGTTTGGATTTATTCACGCACGTTAAAAAATATTTATTAAAAGCTTCTTTCTTTGCACATTTTTATATAGGCCTACAGCATTATCATAATAGGCTGAATATTAACGTATTGACATAAAAGCTAGTTCTATGTGAAATCAGACATTGAGCGCCCTCATATAGCCAAAGTGGCATGATCCTCGTTTCATAACACCTCTGCGAAGATTCGACCGTGAGATCGGTAGTCGAATCAGGCTCCTCCTATCGAAGCATCGAATCTTCGACTATTCGGGGTCACCCCTAATATTTAGTGTCCCATATTCATTGAAAAACAAACATTCACCACGTTATCTAAAGTCAGCTTGTTGACCATTCTGGAATTTCGATCAAATACAGGCTATTCTCACCGTGTATAATACGCTGCAAATGATTTTTCATATGTAAATATGCACCACTTTAACCTCAAGACAAGGCGATGTAGCGGTTGTAAAAAAAAAAGAATTGCAGTCACAGCAGCAATTGTTCCCCCCTCCGCCATGGTTTAAGTTTGTGGCACACCCATCTCGTGAACTTAAATTATCCCTGAACTTGCCAGTGGTAAATACGAATTGAGAGAGCGTTCATGTCCAATATTTAAGTAGGAAACTTGTATTTACGAATGTATTAATTCTGATAGTGCGTGATGAAGGCAGCATTACTTTCTATAGTTACTCATTAGTTCCTCACCTGTTCTTAGTTCTGTTGATTACTCTCTCTGTGTATTTAAACCCTTAGGCCTGGTTTCACTGACAGGGCTTAGACCTTAGTTCAATTAGGGCATTTAAGTATCTTTTACAAACGTACCTTAGAAAAAACAAAAAAAAACATTAATGATGTGCATCTTTAGACAAAACAGTGACACTAGCCGCGTTTCCATTACCCTTCAAATTGCGCAAATTGAAATTGCGAATTGAAAATACGCCCAATGGAAACATGTCAATTTCGCAAAAACTCCCATTTATCACAAAAAAGTTTACGCTCACATGAGGTGGTTTTTCAGGCAATTCGAAAAAGAAATACAGTGGGAACGGAACGTATTCAGACCCCCTTACATTTTTCACTCTTTGTTATATTGCAGCCATTTGCTAAAATTATTTAAGTTCATTTTTTTTCCTCATTATTGTACACACAGCACCCCATATTGACAGAAAAGCCTCTCCTCAGTGCAAGACACATGAAAGCACACCTGAAGGACTCCAAGATGGTGATAAATAAGATTATCTGGTCTGATGAGACCAAGATAGAACTTTTTGGCCTTAATTCTAAGCGGTATGTGTGGAGAAAACCAGGCACTGCTCATCACCTGTCCAATACAGTCTCAACAGTGAAGCATGGTGGTGGCAGCATCATGCTGTGTTTTTTTTTTTCAGCTGCAGGGACAGGACGACTGGTTGCAATCGAGGGAAAGATGAATGCGGCCAAGTACAGGGATATCCTGGACGAAAACCTTCTCCAGAGTGCTCTGGACCTCAGACTGGGCCGAAGGTTCACCTTCCAACAAGACAATGACCCTAAGCAGTAAGCACACAGCTAAAATAACGAAGGACAACAACTCCGGTACTGTTCTTGAATGGCCCAGCCAGAGCCCTGACTTAAACCCAATTGAGCATCTCTGGAGAGACCTGAAAATGGCTGTCCACCAACGTTTACCATCCAACCTGACAGAACTGGAGAGGATCTGCAAGGAGGAATGGCAGAGGATACCCAAATCCAGGTGTGAAAAACTTGTTGCATCTTTCCCAAAAAGACCCATGGTTTTTGGAATGATTTTACTTATCGTGAGAGGAAAAAATTTAGTTTTAGTCGAATAACATCGGTTAATGGAAACGCCGTCATTTCGCAATAGTTTTTTGTCGACATTTAGAAAAGAATGAAAAGAATCGCAAAAGTTTTGCGCAAATCTGTAATGGAAACGCGCCTACTGACATATTTTAAGTTGCATTTAGTAAAAACAGCTCAATTATGCATTTTAGTAGTGATGGGATGGTTGATAACGGGGCTCCGATGCTGCGACGCAGTTTTCAAACCACTATTGTATCACACACTGTACCGATGCTTGTATCAAAATGACAATACCATGTGATTGATGAGGTTTGAAGCTTCGAACGTCATGCAGTATCGGAAGGTCGGGATAGCTGGTTTGAAAAATCTGATGCATAAAAATGGAAATGATTATGGAGGATTATTTAAATGATATAAAGTGCCCCTATTATGCTATTTTAAAGATTCCTAATATTGTTTTGGAGTCTCCTACAACCGGTTTACATGCATCAAAGGTAAAAAAAGGTTGGTTATTGTCATAAGTGTATTGTGATTGTCAAAACATTTTAGTAACTAAACTAAACTTAGGTTTAGTGGCAACATGTTACAATGTTTACATGGTACAATTTCCGGTAAGCTACGTTTTGTTATTATTGCTTGACACAAATTTCACGATTTCAATTAAATTAAATTCTTGTGATTTGATTTAATATTGACTCATTTGGATAAATATTAGGTACACAAGATAGGCCTTAATTTTTCTCAAGAAAAAAAAAAACCTCACCTAATGATGTAAACATAGCTACAGAGAGCCCTATCAGCTGGTAGTATTATTTAAGGTTAAAAATAACTCAAATTAAATATAATGTGTTTTTTTAATTATAATAACAACTTTAGTAAAAGTAAAATAAAATATGTCAAGTAAAAATATAATAAATATGTAATATAGTACACATATTTAGCAAAATACTCTCTATAGCTCTTTTTTTTCTAGCCAACTAACGTGCTATAGCCCATATGGTCATTAAATGGCTTTCCTGAGGTAAATGTTATGTGACATAATTGTTCTCCAGCTGTTTTATTGACCCCTTTCCGCGGATGAAAAACACTGATCGATATCATGTATGAGGAATATACATTTCGGTAAGTTGTACTGTATCTTTCAACAGTGTTCGTGTTTATTTACTATTAGCTAGTAGAGATGGTCGGTTCACGTGCCGTTAGGGATCTGTCACGGCACATTTACAAGCGTCAAAATGGTATTTATTGTTTGAATTTCGTAATAAAATTGACAGAATTTGACAGATTGACAGTCACCTGCTCTGTCTAGTCTGTCGGTCTCCGTGTCCTCTTTGCTTCGTGATTTTTCTGTGCGTGAGAAAATGGATGTGTGGCGTGAGAGCGTGTGAAAAGTGTCAATCGCATGTGTCTCACGGTGAATGCATGAGAGTTGGCAGCTCTGTAGAAGTATTTCAGTAAGACAGTAATAATGTGAGTTAACCAGTTAGCAGGAGACCTACACAATATAAAACTTAAAACTAAGTATTTTGAACACCATCTTTCAAGAGTAAAAACGGTTTGCGAATCCTGCACTGAACTCCGAGATTTGAGAAACAGTCGTCAGTAAAAAGGGAACACAGCAAAAGTTTAGGATTATACTGCTGTGGTATTGTGGTAAAGATGAATTTAGATTTAGATTTAACCACTGATTCTTCACATGCTCGTCCTTCGCAAGTAAAAAAAAAAAAAAAAAAAAAAAAAAAAAAAACTGGCTTCACCTTCACATTGTAGAGCACAGTGTCTTCTCGACATGAATGAATGAATGAATGAATGAGGCATTTATATAGCGCTTTCATATGTACTACTGTACACCCAAAGCGCTTTACAATCATATCAGGGGATCTCTCCTCAACCACCACCAGTGTGCAGCATCCACTTGGATGATGCGACGGCAGCCACAGTACAACGGCGCCAGTGCGCTCACCACACACCAGCTATAGGTGGAGAGAGGAGAGAGAGTGATGGAGCCAATTCAATGGAAGGGGATTATTAGGAGGCCATGATTGTTAAGGGCCAATGCGTTGAATGTGGCCAGGACACCGGGGTTACACCCCTACTCTTTACGAGAAGTGCCATGGGATTTTTAATGACCACAGAGAGTCAGGACCTCGGTTTTACGTCTCATCCGAAGGACGTAACACATACAAGCTGATGCTTACATGATGCTATGCTGACATGATGCTATGATGCTGACATGAAGCTGACATGATGCTATCCATTATCCACAGGAATCAGCTGCAGGGGGTTCAAGTAAGCCCTGGTGATAAGTGGGGGGGCAATATGCTAATGTTTCATCTTGACGTCACAACGAAACGGCTTATGACTTGTTTGAAAAACTAATAATTTCATTGACTCAATAACTTTATATACAGTGCACTTTCAGATTTAAAACTTTGCAGGATGTTTTCATTCACTTAGAGCTATGTTACATACTACATGAAAGGTCATTTTCAAAAATCCATATTAGGGGCACTTGTTTTTCTACACTTCCCGATAACATAATTTATATTTTTAAAAACAGAACACCCAAAATATTTTTTCTATTACAATTACTATTGGCCTAATTATGATCACATACTTGAATTATTGATCAATATGTGAATCTGTTGACCAGGCTACACATGACACGAGTTGTGGTCTCATTGGCACAAATTAATTTAGATGAGATTAGATAGAACTGTATTGAGATTGATTCCACTCTTGTGTCACGGACTTCCGAAGCTTTGCTTGGTCACATGCTTTTTCTGTTCTGCTGTGATTTGGTTAGATATGGTGGAGAAAACAAGTGTGACCACCAGATTTCACTAATGTGCATTGTGTTAAAAGCTTTGAGTAATGAACCTTTTTTCGGCACAATTTGATGAAAGCCTCAGTTTTCCATCACTACATTTTAGTCTGTGACTAAGCTTGTATGTGTTACATAAGGTGGTGAATAGAAGTAGGCTACTCACGACGAGGAATGACTGGAGAAGGAAGATTTTAATCATTACATACGTATAACCAGGAGAAACACAGCAGGATACAACTAAACGTTAACGTCGACAGACATCTAGACAACACAAGACTCAAGGCCCTATCTTGCACCCAGCGCAATTGACTTAGTACACCGACGCATGTATCATTCCTATTTTGCACCCGCGCAAAGCGGACTTTTCCCTCCACAGAAGCACGTCGGTTAACTAAGAAATACACTTGCGCTCCCGGGGGCGGTTCAGCGCAAAGAGGAGGCGTGTTCCGGCGCAAACGTTCCTTCATGCTATTTTGCAGGTTTAGAACAATTGCGCCACTAACCAGGAAAAAATAGTTTAAAGTCAGTGGCGCGTTGCGCATGTTATTCATATGCTATTTTAAGGGTGCATGCTTGGCCATAATCAATGTAGCGTGTGCACAACGTGCACTTTGATTCTCTCATCTACACAGAAGCAGCAGTTTTCATTTTTGCAAATCATACATTATTACGATAGATAGATAGATAGATAGATAGATAGATAGATAGATAGATAGATAGATAGACAGACAATTTATTATAAAAGCATACATCTAACTTACACATTTACCCAAATTATCATACGCCTGTTTAACCCTCTGAGGTCTGAGCTGTTTTCTGGCCCTGGAGGTGTTCTGACATGCTCTGACATTTGTGCTTATTTCTGTTACTTGTGACATTGTCATGGCTAAAGTCTTATTACACTGTATTTAGCACAAACTCTGCTACAATAATATATCAGCAGCATGTATGTAAAAGTTTGTAGTTTTGAGATAATGACATTTATGCGTGGTTTGTGAAAATACCAAAAAAAATTGTCACTGAAATAAGGCCATGAAACCCATACTGATTATTTCTTCACAAGACTTTTGAAAATTGTATCACGTAGCCTAGAATATTTGCTCCAAAACTATGTGAAAATCACCCTGACTGCTCATTCAGATAAGACAATATATTGATTTAAAATTTCTAAGACGTGTTTTGTGTGAGAAAGCCATATGCGAAGAGGCGTGATCATCTCATGAATATGTAAGCCTTCGACACCTGAGAAAGACAAAGACACTCCCCTAACTGCCCTATTAGGAGCGATCAGGCCCTGTCATTCAGAGCAACCTTGCACAAAGAATGAGGAGATTTAAAAAAGAATGGCTTTTAGATTGTTTGGATTTATTTACAACACAACATAATCCAAAAATACACAACAAATGACAAAAGAGCACATTGAAAACAATGATCCAAAGACAGAGACCTTTGTGCCATTCCTAAAAACATTGTACATACCTTTCATTTCCAAGGTGTTTGATTTTCACTTTACCATGTTCATATACAGAGACTCATGTGAATGTTGAAGTCAGCAGGACTCAGTTGCATCTGGTCCCTGAAAGAAAAGAAAAAAAGTGAACATACTGGTATCAAGAGAAACTAGGCCTGCACGATTTTGGGAATAAATTTGAGATTTTTCTGGTTAAAATTGCTTTTTAAAATTCACAGAATACACACACACACACACAAATGTTTCCAACAATATATAATATAATGAACACCATGTTTGTTGTGCCTTGTAGGCATAAGCTATGTGCAGTACTGCATAAAATAATTATAACAATAACCTATAGCAGCCTATAAATCTTCCAAAAGATTTCAGTAACAATGCTAGAGAAAAATATATTGATTATCTTATGTTACTTCAAATGTTTCCATTCGTTATGATGATATGAAATGAGATAATAGTAAAAACATAAAGCCTAATGTTTGGTGCATTTTTCCTTTCAAACGCGATCGCGCTCCAAAATATAATACATTCAAACGCACAGCCCACTCCAAAATATGATACATTCAAACGCGATCGCGCTCCAAAATATGATACATTCAAACGCGATCGCGCTCCAAAATATGATACATTCAAACGCGATCGCGCTCCAAAATATTAAACGTTATGGTTATACATATCTATGTTTGAGCAGATATCCACAAACAGTATTTAACAGTAAACACGGGTCTAAATAGTATAATATTCACCATATATCTAGCAACAGTTCAACTGCAATGTGAAGTTTATGCAACAATACCATAAACTAATAAGTAAGAATTTCTTACCTTACATCTTTCTTGTCTTCAAATCGCGTTCTTCTTCTTCTGAGTTAAATCCAATGTAAGCTCAGACGTGTCTTCCAAACTCGACGAAAGTTTGTTGGTGTTTTGTGTTTGAGGTAACGAGGGCGTTCGCGTCCCATGTGGACGATTTGCATGTGAATCACTTTTGCGCGAGTGGGCGTGGTCGAATTAAAAGTAATTAGCAAGCGTTTGAGATACTGGACATCCTGTTGGTTTTATACAAATTACTTAAACAGAGAATATTTGTTTTCAGTTTGAATCCGATCATTTAAAAGTACACACTTAAATGTGTATAAAGGTATATGGCTCATAAATGTGTGACAAGTATTCGCTGAGTTTTGTTTCAGTTTATAGACGTGCTCAAGAAAAAAAAGTTCACCGCGACAGAGAGGCAGAACGCACACCCTGTTTATTTTCTTTATTTTACAAAAGCACAATGTTTTGATTTGATTGTAAGTGGACACATACAAAAGTAGAAATATCACAGATTCTTTTTTTATATTTCTTTTTTCTGTATAACCATAAATGACGGAGTAATTTAAGTTTATTGTACTACAATGTGAAGAAAATCCAGCAAAACGTGGGGGCGCGTTTGCCGAGCTCAGAGGGTTAACCGAAGTTAATTTGGGTGGGTTTCTCCATCCCCAATGTCCCTGACGAGAACGTCGGTCTCCTCGGCTGTGAATCGCTCCTGGCGCGCGCCTGGCAAATCCGCCGTTATAATAGGAATCCGCTTTAGAACAAGCGCGCCTGCTCTTAAAGGGAATGTGAGATGACGCTCTGATTGGTTTATTTCACGTTACGCCCAAACCACACCTATGAATAATGAAGCTACTTCAGACCAACCCCTTTTAGATTTGCGTCGGGCGCAAGAGGCATTTATCCCGCCGAGAAAATAGCAACAGCGCCGGAGATCCGCCCACAAAGTTACTTGCGCTTTGCGCTTGACACTTGCGTTTCAGATTGTTAAAATAGGGCCCTTAGACTTAAATACACAGGTGACAGGGAGGAACTGATTAGACTGATTAACACGGCTAAACTAAATAAACTAATGAGGATGGAGACAAGGGCTGCATTTACAAAAAATCCCATCTTTTACTCACATCTGACACAGATTGGAATTTGTTGCACGTGTAAACACAAAAATCTGCACGAGATCCAATTTTTTCGCATCCGATCAGAGCCACTTCCAAATGTGGTTTAAATCAAATACATGTCCGATATCTGGACATCCGACCTACATCTAAACACGCATATCCGATTTCCCTTTGAATTCCAAGCCACCACAAGGTGAGGACAACACGTTTATTCACAATGGCTTTTTAATGTTGTATTATGAGGCAGGCGTGCCTGTATGCGCTCGCTCACAGCTTTTTATTGAGGTGGGAACTCTGTATTTATCTTTGTAAAGAAAATAAATTGCGTGAACACAGAAACATTCAGGAGCTGGTTTTCAACCTCTGCCCGTGACTTTTATAAATAAAACAGCTTCGCTATTGAAAGCTACTGTAAGAATTGAGAAATTAGGAGATGCCGGACAGTCTGGTTGAAGAGCGACCAGACCCTGAGAGGACAAAGGACCTTTCTGGAAATTAACATTTGAACTCCCCCTCGTGCACTATTGAGACGAAAGTCTCACCTCAGAGTCATCCTAATCTACATCTGTTTCCCTCATCCCCCCCTCCTTCTCCCCCATGCAAAGATCACCAAAAACTCACCCAAGAATATATGGTTTAATGTGAATAATTAACATTGAGTATTATACATATTTAGTATCATTTGAAATGTCTCATTGCGACTGGTACAAATGTCTCATTTCCAAATAAGTATGAATTCAACATCATGCATTTTAATGTCGGGTTCGCATCTTTTCTCTTTAATCCAGAGCTTTTGATGTTTTGTATTGATTATCTTTGAATTGATTATGAAATTGGCATGATACATTTACCTGAAATAATAAATTGTTACATTTGATTATTCTAACCGTCTTTGACATTATTTTCATTAAAGAGTTAAAAAGAATAGTCAAACATTCGCTCACATTTAATGATGCACAGATATCATTAAAACCTTTTCATTTATGGAGTCAGATGAAATAACGAGAAAATACATATTCAAATGTATTGCATTTAATCAAAAAATACTTTGCCTCGAGAAAAGACAGTAAAACGTCAAGACCTTCCGCGCTCGTCGGATGCTGGACTTTGGGCCGATCGAGCACGAGCTTACAAAAGTGCTACATTATATTTCTTATCAATGAGGTGATAACTTGTGATAAGCTGTAATTAAACCAACAAGCCTCACTATTGGGTTGCGCTCTCTCTCTCTCTCTCTCTCTCTCTCTCTCTCTCTCTCTCTCTCTCTCACACTCTCTCTCTCTCTCTCTCTCTCTCTCTCTCTCTCTCACACTCTCTCTCTCTCTCTCACTCTCTCTCTCTCTCTCACACTCTCTCTCTCACTCACTCTCTCTCTCTCTCTCTCTCTCTCTCTCTCTCTCTCACTCACACTCTCTCTCTCACACTCTCTCTCTCTCTCACTCACACTCTCTCTCACTCACACTCTCTCTCTCTCTCTCTCACTCTTTCTCACACTCTCTCTCTCTCACACACTCTCTCTCTCTCGTTAATTCATTCGAAATCATTAAAAAAAATATTACAGGGCTACTTCTGAAGTTCTAGATCTGAGCTGTAGATAAACGAAAATTATTTCCGGACTGTATATCTGTTCCGTCAGATTTTTGCGCTGCAAAACGTTCATGAGTCATGACAGCTGTTATCTTGTCCATGCTGGAAAATAATCACGACCACCCGACATTAATTATATAAATAATTTTAATAAAAACCAGGGTCTACCATGTGGATAGTAAAACGATCACCGAAAATCATTTTGGGAGGGAATTAATGTAATTTCATTGTTCCGTGTTATAGCTGTTTTACATGGTTGTGCCTGTTATCTCCTTGTCACACTCTCATTGTGTTTGGTTTTCATTTTCAAGGACTTTTAGGCTGCTTTCACACTGGGCTCATTTGCTGTGGTCCGAGCCCGAGTGCGTTTGTTCCCGGCGCCCCCCGCAGCGTTGGTCTGGTTTCACACTCAACTTGATTCTATCGAACCCTGGTGCGTTTGCGTGCATCTTACGTCATTGCAAACCTGCACAGCGCATGATAGAAAACAGAACGCAAGTATTGTGTTTTTTTATTAATTTGGTGCTATTATGCTACCACCTCCTCCAGGTAGTCTCGGGTTCGGTACCCCAGTGCGCACCCGGGTCCACATTACAGCGTTCACGTTAACGATTTTTCATGCGAACCGTGCCCCGTTCCTAACTAAACTGCCAGTGTGAAAGCACCCTTAGTTTACATCCGGTTTCCTTTGTCCTTAGTTTCCCGCCATCATTAGTTTCCATGGTAATTCATTAATTGGTTCACCTGTTTGTATTCAGATCGTTATCATTATGTGTGTATTTATACCCTTTAGTTTCTTTTGTTTATATGTCTGGTGATGACTGAGTTTTAGGACTCAATGTTACATTGCTTTATCGTGTCCTGGGATATTTGCTTTTGTTTATTTTGATTAAAGCATTATCTTATTTGTACTTATTTTATCTTATTTGTACTTGTACTATTAATTGTTTATCCAACTTCCTCTTTGGACTCTACATGACACTTCTGAGTGTTCCTGTTGGATTTATTAAAGACCGTTTTTGTTGAATGTCCCATGTTGTGTGCTTTCTACAGCCACCAAGTGTGACGGGCATGTTGTCCAGAGTTTAGAATGATTAATATACTATTATAGTAATTATTAATTGAATTATTGAATTAGCTGTTATATTTTCAGCTTTTGTTTTAATGTTAGTTTAAGCTTTAGTCATTGTTACTTGCTTTCATCATTGTTGTTTTTATTTAGCTTTATTTTTGAGCGTTTATTTCAGTTTTATTTATTTTAGTACTTAAAATTATATTTTAGCGAGTTGACAAGGCAACATTTCTGATTTTTAGTTATTTGCAAGTATTTAAAAAATTGGTAGTATTTATTGTACATCCCTTAATATTTATTTTAATATAAAGCATTTGTAATGTTCACTGAGAAAAATGAGAGAATGTTTGTTGAGAAAAATAATTATTACACACACACACACACACACACACACACACACACACACACACACACACACACACACACACACACACACACACACACACACACACACTATATATATAATCACAAATGGAATCTGCTGTTAAATAGCTAATTATAGGTGTATTAGCTAAATTTAAAATCTAAAAAAAATATGAAAAAACAAATCATGAAACAGCTCATATATAAATGAAATAAAATGTAAAAATGTTACAAAATTGTTTTGGCCAACAAATGCTGCAATTTAGTTATGTGTTTTACATTTTATTAATTTATTCAGTTGTGAAAAGGCATCATGCACACTTCATGGGATTGTACTGTATTTATTAGTGTCTAGATAAACTCCGAGCCAAAACATCTTTTTGCATGTTAGTCTTGTTATTTTTAAATAGATTGATTTAACATGGGCTATTTCAGAGATGTGTTCATATTTTATATTATATTCACAGATGTGTAAGAGATAGGAAATAGGAGATAGGAAAACTAAACATTTTGTCCTCATAATGTTGGGTTTACCAGGACATGCACACAAGCACACACACACATACAGAGTTTCACTGTTACCTGTGGTTTGTATTTGTAGTTATTTATCACTCTGTGCTTACCGTGGTGTGTGCTTGCTGTGAAGGGCAAAGGCTTTGTTTATTTCAGAAATAGAAAATACCGTATAAATATTTGTCACTGTCATGGTCAAGGTTGAGTTTGAGAAGAAACACAGCTTACTAACATGAGTAACGTGGCGTATGTTACTGAAGCTGCTAGAACATGATTTATCACCCTAGATATAAATCGATTGTTCGATCATTTTCAGTACACTATTTTATATTTATTTTTAAATTAGTAGAGGTGGCATAATGTTAGGTTGGCAGCAAATATACCCCCTCCTCTTCTTCAGACCTTATTACTGCTTTTAAATATTTTGTAATATTACTGAATAGTTTTCTCCTTTATACTAGATATTTTATCTCTTGAGAACAATATGCATTTAAAGCAAAAGTCTACATTAAAATAATTTGGAATTAGTTAACATTTGTTTTACTAAATATGGTTACACTTTAAGGTTAGTTAACATTAGTTAACTACATTAGATAACATGAACAAATGATGAAAAATTATTCTAAAGCAGTGTTTAATGTTAATTAAAATATTTACTAATACCATTATTAAAATCAACATTTGTATCTGTTAATATTATTTAATGGACCTGAACTAACAATGAACATTTGTATTTTTATTAACTAATGTTAAAGGTACAATCTGTAATTTTTTCGCCACCAGAGGTTGCATTTTTAAAACAATAACAAAGACGAAGCTTGATGACGCTATGAAGGAGAGTGCAACGATGGGAGATGTCGTTTTCACCATGCAGAGATGTGTCTGATGTGTGTATATCAGCTAATAAATTATTTTTTGTATTACCTGAACATTTGATTGCACTATTTTATGTAATCTTAATGAATTAGCTGCAAGGAACGTGAAATGTCATGCTATATTAAGGTGTTCTACTATTTCTTGAAGATGAGTGCCAGTAATAGGGTTAAACTGACTAAAAACAGCAGTACAACAAGGGGGAGTTGAGGGATCAGAAGAAAAAGTAGTAATTCCCAATCTTAGATCACTTATCTTATAAACAAAAAACTTTAGAAATTCCTCACACATAGATGAAGACACATCAGCGAGCGAGCAGACAGGAGGGTTGATAGTGGCACTGATAATATTAAAAAGTGTTTTCGGTCTATGACAGTTCTTATTTACCCTGGAAATCCAGAGTTCTCGCAATAGCAAAAGTTGAATTTGCTCAGCGAGTTTACTCTGGCGTCGAGTAATGATGCTCTTTAAATATGCCCTTGTATCCGAGCTGCACCAATCACATTGGGTTATCTGATATAGGCGGGCCAGAGGCGAGCTAAACAGATGACGACAGCGCTGTGACGTCCAAGGCAAGGCAAGGCAAGGCAAGGCAAGTTTATTTATATAGCACATTTCATACACAATGGCAATTCAAAGTGCTTTACATAGAAGAAATTAAAATAAGAAAAAGAAATAAGAATAATTAAAACAGTTTAGAAAAATAAAATAAAATACAGTACAGTACAGTACAAACCAAGGGCGAAATTGTCAATCACACATTGGGGGGGACAGCTGTGGGACTTTTTGTGTTGGCGCATGCACACATTTTTTTAATCAAAATAAAATAAAAGTCCGAGTCCGAATGTTTGTAATTGTATAACACAACAAGGAATTTTATTACATCTGATCGTCAAACCAACGTATACTCACCCTGTAATGATTACAGCATCGGCATCAATTACAAGCCTGAATTGACAACAAAGCGGCCAGTGATCTCTCTCTTATATTCTTCTATAAACATATAGATTCATATATACATTCATGTGTCCCCCTGTCCCCCCATAGAATTACGCCTATGGTACAAACAGTCGGACGAACAGTGGCACAGTGCTCATTCAGTAAATGCATTGCTAAACAGATGTGTTTTGAGTCTGGATTTGAATGTGACCACTGTAGGAGCACATCTGATCTCTTCTGGAAGCTGGTTCATGTTGCGGCTGGAATAATAGCTAAAAGCGGACTCACCATGCTTAGAGTGAACCCTTGGTATTTCTAGCTGATATGATCCTAATGATCTGAGTGATCTGTTGGGTTTATATTCAGTGAGCATATCTGCAATGTATTGAGGTCCTAGGCCATTGAATGATTTATATACCAGTAATAATACTTTAAAATCAATCCTAAATCTAACTGGGAGCCAGTGTAAAGACCTGAGGACTGGTGTGATATGTTCATATTTCCTGGTTCTGCTCAGAATCCTAGCGGCAGCGTTCTGTATCAGCTGCAACTGTCTTATGGTCTTTTTGGGAAGGCCAGTGAGGAGTCCATTACAATAATCCACCCTGCTGGTGATGAAAGCATGAACAAGTTTCTCTAAGTATTGTCTGGAAACAAAGCATCTAATTCTTGCAATATTTTTCAGATGATAGTATGC
Source organism: Leuciscus idus (assembly GCA_021554675.1). NCBI lineage: Eukaryota > Metazoa > Chordata > Actinopteri > Cypriniformes > Leuciscidae > Leuciscus > Leuciscus idus. The sequence goes on along the minus strand of CM038634.1, from coordinate 35,690,416 downwards.
TGATTTAGTTACTGCTTTGACATGACTACTGAAACTAAGGTCTGACTCTAGTGTCACACCAAGATTCCTGACTTGATTTTTAGTTGTTTGACCCCTAGAGTGAAGGTATGCGTTCACCTTGAGAACTTCATCTTTGTTTCCAAACGCAATGACTTCAGTTTTGTCTTTGTTTAACTGAAGAAAGTTTTGGCACATCCAACTGTTGACTTCATCAATGCTTCGGCACAGGGAGTCAATGGTCGAAGTCATTAGTAAACATTGCAAGATGGCTATAGATGAACACCAGTTGTTTTAAACGGCTTTGGCCGCTACAGTGAACGAGTTAAACTTGGCTTTTTATCTAAAAGAGGAACAGAAGAAGGTGCTCGAATCGTTCCTTTGCAAGAAGGGCGTTTTTGCCGTTTTGCCGACCGGATATGGCAAGAGTCTAATCTACCAGTTAGCTCCGCTGGTAGCTAAGCGTATGGGGCTTGTTGTGATTGGTCGTAGTGTTATCCAATTGCGTGCAGTGAGATTTTCAAATGCATGCTTGGTGCCGCCCCTCGAGCTGGCCGATTTTCATTAGTCGATGCCAGACCATTAATCTTTCAGATTTAGGTCTGGATTTCCAGGCTAGTTCTTATTAATAATTTCAGTAAAATACCTTGATGTGGCTGCTTTTACCGATTTCTGATATTGAGATAGTGAATCTCTTAACATTTCAAAAGAGACCTGAAGTAGGTCCCTTTTCCATTTACGCTCCACTCTTCTACAAATTTGCCTAAGAGAGCGTATTGTATCATCTCACCAAGACTCAGTTCTTGGTCTAAGATTTAGTGCCTTTAGCAGTGCAACTGAGTCTAAAACGTTTTCACAGATAAAATTAAACCTAGACAGAAGCTCTTCAGCACTCAGATCACAATGACAGTCTTCCATTGATAGAGTAACGTCATGGAACGCTAAAGAAAAGGCATTTCTGGTGGTAGACGTAATAAGCCGGGAACGGCGAGCATAAGTAATAGATTTTGGAGCATTAAATGGAAAAGGAACAGAAAACAAAATGACTTATGAGTTATGATCAGAAAAAAAATATTTTAAGACACCTCAAGATTGCAGAGGGAAAAACCATGAGAACATAAGTGGGAACATTGACTTGAAGAGCCAAATCAAAGGCATTTATTAAGTTAGAAAATGCCTTAGCTAACAGGTCAGCAGCACAACAAATATGAACATTAAAATCTCCTAATATCAAAAGTTTGTCATATTTCGGTATGAATTCTCCCAGGAAGTCTGCAAACTCAGTTAAAAACTCCTTTTTGTGTTTAGGCGGACGATAAATCACTGCAGTCAAAAGAGGCTCATGAAGTTCCAGCGTAAACGGCTGCAGTTCAAAGCTGTTATACTCATTCAATGCAATAGAGCGGCAAGAAAACACATCCTTGTAAATGGAGGTCAATCCTCCACCTCGACCAGTCAAATGAGGAGTATTGAAAAATACGCAGGTTGACGGTAGCAGTTCAGAAAAAGGACTTAAATCCCCAGCAGAAAGCTACATTTCAGTTATAAATAAAAAATCCAAATCTAGAGAAGAGAAGAAATCATTAATGATGAAAGTCTTGTTTATTTGCTTGATTAAGCAGTTTGTATGAAACAGCTTCCAAGTTTAAAAGAGATAGTCGATTGTAGGTTAATACTGGTGAAGCACACTGTCAAATGAAGCGTAAAACAAAAAGAAACAAACTAAACAACACAGCAAGCGAAAGACGGCAGGCCACATACAACGGCGCCATCTTGTCTCGCAATCATTTCATATACGTTAGGGGTGTAACGATTCGTTTTAACAATGATTCGATTCGTATCGCGATTCGTGGTTGTCGATACGATTCAAGGACGATATTGGTTCATTTAGAACGATACGATCCAAAACGATTCAGTGACCTGAAATCGATTCAGTGACTTTTTAGCCAAAAATTCTTGTAAGGGAATCAGGTATCAATTAATTATGGATATAAACAAACAAGTAAACAACAATTAATGTCAAATGCATTCACATTTTATTTTAATAAGTAGGACTGAACGATTATGACAAAAATTATAATGTCGATTATTCCCTTGAATTTGTAATTGTGATTATTAATTACGATTATCACAACATTGAATGATGTTTTGAATAGTTTGGCCATGGGACCCACATTTCCCCATGGTCATCAAGCCACGACCCACCCTTTTAGGAATTATATAAGCCTATTATAATACATTTGTTTACACAAAAATTGTTGACACACAAGTTCTGTCCCCCTTTACTTAACATACAAAAAAAAAAAAAAAAAAAAAATTGTAAGAATATGACAAATACTGATAAACAGTAGGCACTTTTTTTTTGTTAATACAATCTTGGTATGAGCCACCACAGTCATAAAAATATACAAAATAACCAGTAAGTGGCATTTTGTTATGGAAACAAACAACAATTAGGCTACCATGGTGATACACAATACTTAGAAGAACTGGTAAAGAAACATGAAACTGCTCCTGATAAATAGCAACACACATGACGTACCAATAACGTAATTTATTGGTATTTTACTTTTATTTCTTAACTTACTAATTTACGACGTTGCATGCTCGTATGTCTTTTGCACTTTAGTGAAGTGATACAGCGCGCTCCGCCGCATTTGCGCGTGCAATTGAAGAGTGCGCGCTACTGCAGTATAGCGGCTGAGAGGACAGGAAAGTCCATTTTTCTGAGGTGAGAGACTTTGCGCTGCTTGACTGTTGTCGCGCTGCTGCTGGCGCGTCACGCATGGCGACGACGTCACAGATAGGCAGACTGAATCGAGTAACGTTTAACGCCTTTAAAAAGAAAAAAACATCCATATAAAGTCTAACGTGCTTAAATCCAATGCGCTATTTCCTAGTATCGATAGAATCGATTCATTACCTTTTAAAACGATGTTAGATCGATATATGTCGTCCGGAAGGCCAATTTGCCGATCACAGATCGATGCAGTAGGATCGTAGGAATAAAATCGATACATCGATGTAGTTGATGAATCGTTACACCCCTAATATACGTATATATATACAGGAGCAGACATCCTTTCGAGGCAGGGGATGAGGCCCAGGGAATGTAAACTTCACCCCGAGGTGGAGAAGCATATATGGGAGGTTTTTCGGGTAAACGGAAGTGGATCTTTTGTGTCCACTTTGGTTCTCCCTCACACACCCAGCTCCCTTGGGGCTGGACGTTGTTGTATAGACATGGCAGAGGCTATGTCTGTACCTTTTTCCCCGATTGCTCTGCTCCCAGGAGCTCTGGAGAAAGTCCACCGGGACTGAATAAGTCTCCTACTAAATAGTGCTGTACTGGCTGAGCTGACTGGTTCTCAGACATGGTGTCCCTCCTCGATGGCTCTCCCTTGGAGATTCTGGTCAGGAGGAACATACCGCTGAATGGCGCGATTGACAAACCAGAATCAAGTATTCCACAGAGCCGTGTGATAAGTCCTTAGAAAGGCAGGTAAGAGTTTTCACTCAAAACGAGACCAGGGGCCTTTTTCCATAAGGAGGTTTAACCAACTCTGAGTTAAAACTTGAACTCTGAGTTGACTTACCCTGAGAGGGGAAACTCTTGAGTTTTCGGTTTCAGAACAGCTGAATAGCTTTGGTTCAATCAACTCCGAGTAGACTTGCAGCCATGATCAACGGAGCTCCGAAATGACGAATCACCATGGCAACAGCACCCAACAAAAGACGTCTGCATACTTCCGAGTCAATGCATAAGTTTAAATTTGAATCAACGTTATACTATCAGAGGTGAAAACTGGCAGAACGGCAAGTTACTGAACTAATATTCATTTCCATGGTATCCAACGAGCAAAAAACAAAACAAAACAAAAAGAACAGCAGCTAAAAATGAAGTTAACAATTCAATCAGGTAAAGTTTTATTTATAAAAGGTTCATGGGTGTAGGCTACATGACTTTACAAACATTTGACATATTAAATAAATATCATTCAGTGTCTATTTTAATGTGCAGCAGCTTTTTCCACATAATGTAATGCTCTTTTCACATAATTAAATGTTCTCTAATCCAACCTGTTACATTTCTTAATAAGAGTAATGAAGTTAAGGGACCTGCACCACCACCACTGATGGCCACAATTATAGTATTGGAAGAATATTAAAATTCAACAGGAAAAATAATAACTGTTACTTTTGTACTTGTAGGAAATAAAGATGACCAACAAAATTGTGAATAATTTGTGTTTAATCACATTGGAAATCCTAAAGGAAATTCGGTAACACTTTATAATAACTGCACGCTATTAATCATTAGTTAAGCATTAGTAAACAGTTAATTCATCATTTATAAAGCATTAATAGACATTAACAAGCAGTTTATAAATACAGTTATAAATGCAGTATTCTTAATTTATAAGCATATCTATAATGTGTTTAATAATTGTGTTTTCATACTTAATTAATGATCAATTTATCATTTCTAAATGAAGTATTTCATTATTTACAAACCGGTTATTTAGGAGTTGTCAGTGGTTCATAAGATCACTTAGAAAGTGTAAGTAAATTATTAATAAACTGTTTAAATACATATTATTATTCAGACATATAGTAATAGTTACTTAGTGTGTTAATAAATGGTTTATTAACATGTATTTCTACTGTAATTCAGGGTTAATTCGGGTAGTTATAAAGCATTTAGTAGTTGTCAGTTCACTATGTTTGTGAGCTAATCTAAAGTGAGGACTAGTTATGCTTTGTAAAGCGTTTATAAAGAAGATTTAAAGGCTGTTAATATTTTTATGTTCTGTATCGCTGTGTTGTATTTGTTTACTTTTTCTGTTTAGAAGAAAACTGAGTCTTTAAATCTCCTTTATAAATGCTTTACAAAGCATAACTAGTCCTCACTTTAGATTAGCTCACAAACATAGTTAACTGACCACTACTAAATGCTTTATAACTACCTGAATCTACTACATTTACTTACACTTTCTAAGTGATCTTATTAGCCACTGACAACTCCTAAATAACCGGTTTGTAAATAATGCAATACTTCATTTAAAAATGATAAAGTGATCATTAATAAATTAAGAAAATACAATTATTAAACACATTATAGACATGCTTATAAATCAAGAATACAGCATTTATAACTGTATTTATAAACTGCTTATTAATGTATATTAATGCTTTATAAATGATGAATTAACTGTTTACTAATGCTTAACTAATGATTAATAGCGTGCAGTTATTATAAAGTGTTACCGGAAATTCTAATTGGGTTACTTGCAGAGGAAGATGTTATCAAGTGAATGTCATTTTTCAGATTAGCCTAATTTAAACCGATTTCTACACCACTGACCTGCAATCCTGTGAAACTCCTATTTGATGGCTCTCACGGGTTTGTGCCCAGGGAACAACACAAAAATTCCCAGAAAGAGCGTGAGAGTGAGGAACACTTTCCTTACCACTCTGCATACAGCAGCCTTACTAATGTTCTGCATCCCAGATGTTATATAGAAAAATGCGCAATGAATGAATGTACTGCACTGCAAAACATGCTTTTCTTACTTAATATTTTTGTCTTGTTGTTTCCAGTCAAAATATCAAAACAGAAAAAAACTGTCACGGTATATAGATTCGCTGTCTCCTCTCTGATCAGCGAGTGATCAGCGGCTCCGTGTGTATGGGCGGAGCCGCTGATCACTGCCGCTGATCAGTTTCCAGCTGCAGCTGATCAGCGTGCAGCTGCAGCCGATTTACACATCCTATTTAGTCTCTCTGTTGTCACCTTGTCTTTGTCAGAGCGTTGTTGGATGTTTGGTGTGTTCCTGCCGGTTCCTATGTTATCCTGCCTGTTTCCCGTGTGTTCCTGCCTGTTTCCCGTGTGTTCCTGCCATCGTCTGAACCTGTGTATTTGTCATCATCGTCATCGTCCTGCACTCTGATAACCCGCGCCACTTCCTGGTTTCAGTTCGTCATCCTCATCACCATCCCTCACCAGCGGAGTTCCGGGCTGTCCCCTGTGCTGCCAAGTGTTATCATCTCTGGACATTATATCATTCATCACTCACACCATCTCTGACCTGCTCATCTTAATCAAATATCTGTTTGCACTTGCAATTGAATCTCTTCATCATTTCATCACAGAACGCTCTGACCAGGAATGGATTCAGCAAGTAGACCTGCACCTGATCTCAACAAGTTTTTGTCACGCAGCATTTCAAGAATGGACCAACAGGAGGAGAATCTGGCTGTCACAGGACGAGCAGTACAGACCTTGGTAGCACAGGTGTCCGAGCTGACCCAACATATTCAACAACTCGCTCGTCCCACTGCGCCCAGCCCACCGCCGATTCCCCCCACTCCGCCAGCAGCCAGCCGCCAGCCCGAACCTCGACTGCCTACCCCTGAGTTATACTCTGGTGAGCCCAATTACTGTAGAGCTTTTCTGACGAAATGTTCCCTGTTCTTTGCTCTGCAACCTCAGACTTTCAGTATGGAGGAATCGAAGGTAGCCTTTGTCTTGACGCTACTCTCGGGACGGGCGGCTCTGTGGGGAACGGCGGTGTGGGAAAACCAACATCTCTGCTGTTCCTCGTTCCAGGCACTCTCGGAGGAGATGAGACGGGTCTTTGACCGGGCGGTGGTGGGAAGAGAGGCAGCGCGTCAACTTGCCGATCTCCGTCAAGGTGATCGCTCGGTTTCTTATTACTCTATTGACTTCCGAACCTTAGCCACCGAGTGCCACTGGAACGAGGGGGCGCAGTGGGACATGTTCCTGCATGGGCTGGCTGACCGCATCCAGAAGGAAATCTTTACCCTGGACCTGCCCAGTAAACTGGATGGACTTATTGAGCTGGCTTTGAGGGTGGACGCTCGCCTTAGCTGTCTTGGACAACGGTCCAGGACGGTCCCTCATCCCGGGAGCGTCGAATGCCCTCAGGCCAGCGGCAGTGATGCGGTCAGCCCCGTCTTCGATCCCGAGCCCATGCAGGTGGGTCGAGCTCGGCTTTCCCGGGAGGAGAGAGAGAGACGGAGATCCCGAGCGCTTTGCCTCTATTGTGGCGGAGCTAGACACTTCCTCAACAACTGCCCAGTAAAAGACCGGGCCCGGCAGTAAAGAGGAGGCTACTGTCGGGCGGGATCTCCGTGGATAAGACCTCATCCTCTACTCTCCTTCCGGTGAGACTGCTGTGGGCAGCCCGATCCCACGTCTGCCAAGCAATTTTGGATTCTGGGGAAGAGCATGTGAGCGGAGTGGAGCGGGAGCGAGCGGGAGCGAGCGGGGAGCGCGAGCGGGCGGGTTTTAGACTGAGCGCAGAGCGGCATTTTTAAAAGGACGGAGCGTCACTCTATTTACCGCTCCAATTACGCTCCGCTCACCACGAGTCTGAAGCATGCTCAGTCAAGCCAGACCCAGAATCCATCTGTCGTTACCTGTCATCAACAGACTATTTTCATTCAAAACTCGCTCAATAATGGAGTTCAAAAAGTACTTCAAAAAAGAAAACGAGAAATCATACAGGTGTACTATTAAAAAACTAACTTAACAACAGTGACAATGTGGTAGAAGAAAACGAATGTGGAGACATCGTTTCAGTAAGTAAAGATTCCTTTTGGAATCTAAAAAGGCACATTTCCCGAAAGCATGAAAGTGTGCTACGTGAACACGCTGGGAAGAAAGCCAAAGGTTAGCAAATTGAATATGGTAACTTGTAACAAAGTGTAAATTAAATATAGATTAATATTCAAACAAATTCGTTTTGTCATTCAAGTAGGCATAATGGTTCGTTTTATTTCATTTGTGTCGTCCGTGAATTTGTATTTGATAGAGCGAGAGGAGGAGCAGCAGCAACAAGAGAAAACGGTTGAGGAATTCAAAAGTTTCTTCACTGCACGCAAAGGCCCAACCATAACAAGGGAGAGAAAAAGAGAGCTGGATGTAGCATTTTTTAAAATGATTTACATGGACTATGAACCGCTGAGTAAAGGAGAACGCGAAGGGATGCAACACTTCGCCAGCGCAGCTCAACCGGGCTACACACCCCCGTGCTACAACACCGTACGGGACACGCTCATGCCACATGCTCTGGAAGAGATGGAAGCCAAACTGCGAGACCTACTGCAAAATGGTGATGGGCTCGTTCTGTCAGCGGACATTTGGACCAGTAGAAGAGGGCACAGCTTCCTTGGCATCGTGGCCAGTTTCATTGATGGGACGTTCCGGGGGCACACGGTTTTGTTGGGCTGTGAGCACATACAAGGGCACCACACCGCAGATCGTATTTATCAAAAGTATGAAAGTGTACTGAAATATTGGAACGTGCAACGACGTGTGATTCGTGTCGTCACTGACAGTGGCAGCAACATGATCAAGGCGTTTAACCTCCTCCCTGGCACTGAAGAGGAGGCGGAGGGTGAAGTGACCGCGGATGACCGCGGATGCCAGCAGCAGCACATGCTTCAGCTGGCGATCAAAGATGCCGTTAACGAGCACAACAACATTAATAGGCTGTTAGTGAAAGTCGGCAAGCTGGTGAAAAGTGTACGCAAGAGCACCCTGAACACAGAGGAAACAGACCAATTAGGGGTCCGCCCCACAAATGCCTGCGCCACTCGATGGAGCAGCCAGCTTCGGATGATTCAGTCGGTCATCCGGTTGTTCCAAAAAGACCCGTTATGGCAAAACAAACTCAAGTCTAAAGTTGCTAACATCACCCTGAATCAAGTACGCCAGCTGACGCACCTTGTCAGTGTGCTGACACCTCTGGCAGACCTCACAGAAAAAATGCAGAAGGAGCTGGGGAACCTGGGGATGATCCTCCCTGCTGTCACAGAAATAAAATCCCTGCTCACCGATGACACTCACGCTGCACTTCCAATGGGCATCGCTGCTTTTGCAGAAACATTGGCAAACAACGTGTCAACTCGCTATGGAATATACTATACTGTGTAGCAACAATGACATCCGGCCAGCTGCTTTTCACATTAAGTGAATCATGAGGGTGTCGAACACATCTTCTTTGTCCTTAGGAAGACAGCTCTGGTTATTATTATTCCCTACGGGGTAATTCACCAGCGCCCGGGTGTCTGGAGCCCCCCCAGTTCAGCGTGAACTCCCCGTGACTTTATAGACTCGTGACATTCCAGATACTCCACACACACACACACACACACACACACACACACACACACGTGTGGACTTTGAAACGGACATTTCCACACATGTGATCCAATAGCAATGTTTTTGATATGTATTTTTATGTGTGTATAATTGGCCAGTTAATGTCTGAGGTATCTATGCAACGTTATTATGATAATCAAAATCACTATGCTAGTGATTATGAGGAAATTATGTAACCCTGTATTTCTTTCATGCAAAAACGTCATTCGAGGTGTCAATGTAATGGGAAAAACATGTCGGAGTCGAATCTTGACTGCAAAGTACAATAATATGCATTTATTCCAGGAAATACCATATTTCTAAATATGAATGTTATTTTCGATCTCTCACATGACAGTCAAAGTAGGCGTTTCTTCACAAACAAAGAAACCTCTTCCCGCTTCAGATCAGAAGATCCGATTCGCTGTTGCCACGAAAAAGGGGACGTGGGACACTGCTCACAGGACACTGATAAAAGTCCAAACTTTCAGTTTGCTCTCTCTCTCAACTCTCTCTCTCGCTCTGACCTTCTTCTCCACGCGCAGCGCTTCTCCTCCCAACGCAACCAGCTGGACAGGCCTTGCCTTGGCCTCTGGGACGCATGCCCCGCATCATGTAGAAGCTGCCGTTCTTTTGCAACTAAGTTCCTACTCGCCTTTCCCCTCCACAAGGGAAATGATCTGAACTTTCTTGGTAACGTTAAATTCAAGTGAGCCTTTACATCGTCTTGCGAAACGACCCAGAAGACGAAGCTAGACGCAAACCAGCCGGACACGCGCACACGCGCGCCCCCCTTTTCAGCACCACACTGAAAGAGCACAGAATCTTGCAAGTATCTCTCTCTAAAAGCTGATTTCAGGTGTCTAGCTCTTAGGTCTGTGAATTAAGTTACCCTCTATCTCTTCTCTCTATTTCTTTCTTTCTTTCTTTCTTTCTTTCATTTCATTTATTCTGACCACGCAATGTTTTATGTTCTTGTTTGGTTAAATGTTTGTTTGTTTTATTGTTTGCATTTTTACGTACGTTTATATTTGTAGCTCATATAATCTCTCTAGTTTTGCATTTATTAAAAATCCATTTATACTTTTAACTGTCTCTGTGTTTGAAAACCCACCTTATAAGTCAATGAAATCAAAGATCTAAGCTACAAGCTCGATATTATAGACTACCTTGAGTAGTTTTCAATTCATAAACTCAGAAAGTTTGATGTTCGTGGCCAGAAGATAAACTTTCTTGGAGTTTGTAAACAGGGATACTGCTTCTTAACTGTGATAGTCTTACATTTACTCGCTGGACGAATGACTGATGACGAGACCAGTTACAGAACGAAGTATTTCCGAAAATTGATAAAGTAATGTATATGCGATTTATGAATTATGACCATGAGTTATGATTAGTAATATTTCCCAAATTCCCTATATTCTTGAGCTAATTCGCATTGACCCAGAGTCATTTACGTTACAACTGATAAACATCTAATTTTAGCATCAGGGTTAGATCCCCGTTTCAAGACAGAATGGATAATCCGAGATGAGTCTGTATGCAACAAACTCGGGGAGATCCGTGACCTCCTCATAAAAGAAGCGGAGGAAATTAACGCTCCCAGTGGGACACCCGAGACCGACTCACCACCCGTCGCTGACCTGAATCCCGAGCCTGAACCAAAAAGAGCTCGCCTCTTCGGGTCATACTTCAACGAGCAGCAACGCATTACCGGAGACGCCAAAGGTGAAGTTGAAAATTACCTCTCATCCCCGAGACAGAACCCGGACGCAGATGTCATTCGATTTTGGAAAGAAAACTCAACGTCTTTTCCCCGCCTGTCTAAAGTGGCTCACATTGTGTTCAGCATCCCAAGCGGGTCTGCGAGCGCAGAGAGGGTTTTCTCCGCTGCTGGTCTGCTCTCAAGAAACCACCGCATGAGTCTGAAGCCTCAGACATTGTCCAAACTTGTGTTTTTGAAGGTGAACTCAAAAGAACTGTAGATAAGGAAAGCAATTCTTTTTTTTTTCTTTTTTTTTAGTTTGACAACAAAGCCAATTTAAATTGAAATCCACGTGCACTCTGCGCAAAAGTTCAGTTAAGAATTTTGGCCTAATAGTTAATTAAAAAAATTTGATGTAGGCCTATAGCCTGTATATTTTTATTTATATAATTAGGCCCATTAATTCGTTTAATTTTACAGCAGTTTTTTTTTTTTTACAATTGATATATAAGCCAATTTAAATTTGAGTCCTGCGCGCTGCGCAAAAGTTCAGTTAATAAGAATGTTGGCCTAATATTTAATTTACTTTTAAAACTTTTATGTATATTTTTGTTTATATCATTTTTATTTATGTTATTAGGCCCATTTATTCGTTTAATTTTACAGGAATTTACTGACTTGTAATTTGAAATAAAACATTTCAATTTGAAAAATGTTGTTGTTGCTCATTAGTTGTTTAGGAGGTAAGGCTGTGGTCTAAGCTAAAAGTGATGTACATGTAGATTTTTTTTTCCTTTTTTGGAGCGAGCGGGGGGCGATTTGAGTGGAGCGCGAAGCAAACTGCGTTGAGCGCTGAGCGATAATGAGCGGAGCGGCCTGATGTAGCTTAGAGCGGGGGAGCGGAGGGGTGAACAGTTCCGTGAGCGATGAGCGGAGATTCTTACCGCTCCACTCCGCTCATATGCTCTGTTCTGCGGCGGAAGGTAACTTTATGGACTTGTCACTCGCTCAGACACTCAATATACCCAATCACTCCACTAAAGGACACCATTTCTGTCAGTGCACTAAACGGCCAGGAACTCCCCGCCATCACTTTTACTACCAATCCTCTGACACTCATCACATCTGGCAATCACACTGAACAGATTTCATTTTTGCTCCTGGACTCACCCCTGGCTCCCATCGTCCTCGGTCACCCTTAGCTGGTTCAGCATAGCCCAAGGGTTGACTGGGGACACAATTCTATCTCGTCATGGAGTACTCAATGTCATGAGTCTTGTCTTGTGTCTGCCTGTTCGTCTGTGTCTTGTTCTGTTTTTCAGAAGGAGGCGGTGAATTTATCTAACGTGCCATCAGAGTACCTCGACCTGAAGGAAGTGTTCAGTAAGTCCCGTGCTGCTTCTCTCCCTCCGCATCGTCCCTATTACTGTGCTATAGATTTACTCCCAGGTAAGTTTCCGCCTAAGGGCAAGCTTTACTCGCTTTCTGTTCCAGAAAGGGAGACCATGGAGAAATATATTTCTGATTCTCTAGCCTCCGGATTCATCCGCCCTTCCTCTTCTCCTGCGGGGGCGGGGTTCATTTTTGTGGGGAAGAAGGATGGTTCTCTGCGACCTTGTATTGATTACCGAGGGCTGAACAACATCACGGTAAATAATACTTATCCTTTACCGTTGATGTCTTCAGCTTTCGAGAGGTTGCAGGGAGCATCCGTCTTCACAAAATTAGATTTACGTAACACCTATCATTTGGTTCGCATCAGGAAGGGGGATGAGTGGAAAACCGCATTTAACACCCCCAGGGGCCATTTTGAATACTTGGTTATGCCCTTCGGGCTATCCAACTCCCCAGCGGTTTTCCAAGCACTCGTCAATGATGTGTTGAGAGACATGGTTGATCAGTTCATATATGTCTACCTGGATGACATATTTATTTTTTCTTCGTCTCTCCAGGAACATGTTCAACACGTCAGACTAGTGCTTCAGAGGTTGCTAGAGAATGGGCTTTTTGTCAAGGCGGAGAAATGCGCTTTTCATGCACAGTCTGTTCCTTTCCTAGGTTACATCGTCTCTTCTGAGGGAGTGCGTATGGATCCTGACAAGGTTAAGGCTGTGGTAGATTGGCCAAGTCCAGATTCCCTTAAGGCCCTACAGAGGTTTCTGGGGTTCGCCAACTTCTATCGGCGGTTCATTCGCAACTTCAGCCAACTAGCCGCACCTCTGACTGCCTTGACCTCCCCCAGAACAACGTTCAGGTTGTCCGATACAGCTGAGGCTGTATTCTCCAACCTCAAAAGTCGCTTTGTTTCGGCTCCCATCTTAGTCGCCCCTGATTCCTCACGTCAGTTCGTGGTGGAGGTCGATGCGTCAGAGGTGGGGGTAGGTGCAGTTCTATCCCAACGTTCTTCCTCAGATGACAAGATGCACCCTTGCGTGTTTTTGTCCCATCGTTTATCACCTGCCGAACATAATTATGACATTGGTAACAGAGCGTTGTTGGCCGTCAAGTTAGCGTTGGAGGAGTGGCGTCATTGGTTAGAAGGGTCGGGGGTACCTTTTATCGTTTGGACCGATCATAAGAACCTTGAATATATTAGATCTGCTAAAAGACTCAACTCCAGGCAGGCTCGATGGGCACTTTTTTTCGGACGTTTTGACTTTTCTCTATCGTACCGCCCGGGTCCAAGAACATCAAACCCGATTCCTTATCTCGCATTTTTGATCCATCCGAACGCCCAGTTACTCCCGAGTGCATTTTGCCCGAGAAGATAGTTATCTCCACACTCACATGGGAGGTCGAGTCGAAGGTCAAGTCGGCCTTAGAAGGGGTAACGCCTCCGCCCGGTTGCCCACCGAGTCGTTTGTTTGTGCCGGAGGAGTTACGGTCCGAAGTTATTCGATGGGGTCATTGCTCCAACATTGCTTGTCATCCAGGAGTAAACCGGACTAGCTGTTTAGTAAAGCAACGATTCTGGTGGCCATTAATGGCTTGCGACATTCGCAGTTTTGTTTTGGCTTGCTCAGTTTGTGCCATTGGTAAGACGTCTAACCGACCTCCTGATGGGTTACTCCAGCCGCTGTCTGTCCCTTCGAGACCCTGGTCCCACATAGCGCTAGATTTTGTCACCGCCCTCTAATGGCATGACGGTTGTTTTAACCGTAGTGGACCGGTTCTCGAAGGCGGCACATTTTATTCCCTTGCCCAAATTACCTTCAGCCAAGGAGACAGTGGTGACTGTTGTAGACCACGTCTTTCGTTTACATGGCCTCCCGATGGACGTGGTCTCCGACAGGGGGTCCCAATTTGTGTCCAAATTTTGGAAAGAGTTCTGTAGATTACTAGGGGCTACAGTCAGTCTGTCTTCGGGTTATCATCCCCAGAGCAATGGTCAGACCGAGCGAGCCAACCAAGATTTGGAGAGAGTGTTGCGGCGTTTGGTATCCAAGAATCCTTCATCCTGGAGCCAACAACTTTCTATGGTTGAGTACGCACATAACTCGTTACCAGTGTCATCCACGGGCCTCTCTCCGTTTGAGTGTAGTCTAGGGTACCAGCCACCAATTTTTTCTAGTCTGGATTCCGAAGTCGCGGTCCCCTCCGCTCACGCCTTCGTCCAGAGCTGTCACCGCACATGGACCAGAGCCCGTGAGACTCTGCTCCAGGTGGGGGCGCGCACTAAGGCTAAGGCCGATCGCCACCGGTCAAAGCCTCCCGTATACGTCGTGGGTCAAAAAGTGTGGCTTTCTACCAAGAACATTCCGCTCCGCTCCGTGTCTAATAAGCTAGCTCCCAAATTCATCGGCCCGTTCACTGTCACCAAGATCATTAGTCCGGTGACAGTCCGCCTCAAAGTTCCTCCGGCGTACAGGAGAATTCACCCCGCTTTTCATGTCTCCAAATTGAAACCTTAATCCGCCAGCCCCGGTTCCCCCACCGCCACGACTCGTAGACGGGGAACCTATGTATTCGGTCAATCGTATTCTGGACTCGAGACGGAGGGGACGCGGATTTCAGTACCTGGTGGACTGAGAGGGTTACGGTCCGGAGGAGAGAAGTTGGGTTCCTGCTAGGGACATTCTGGATCACTCCCTTATTGATGATTACAATCAACGGGTAAGTTCTCCTGGGAGCGCCAGGAGGCGCTCCTAGGGGGAGGGGTACTGTCACGGTATATAGATTCACTGTCTCCTCTCTCGTCTTGTTGTTGAGTGTGTATGTATGTGTGTGTGTGTATGGGCGGAGCCGCTGATCACTGCCGCTGATCAGTTTCCAGCTGCAGCTGATCAGCGCGCCAGCTGCAGCCGATTTACACATCCTATTTAGTCTCTCTGTTGTCACCTTGTCTTTGTCAGAGCGTTGTTGGATGTTTGGTGTGTTCCTCCCTGTTCCCGTGTTATCCTGCCATCGTCTGAACCTGTGTATTCGTCGTCATCGTCCTGCACTCTGATAACCCGCGCCACTTCCTGGTTTCCGGTTTCAGTTCATCATCCTCATCACCATCTCTCACCACCGGAGTTCCGGGCTGTCCCCAGCGTCCCTGTGCTGCCAAGTGTTATCATCTCTGGACATTATATCATTCATCACTCACACCATCTCTGACCTGCTCATCTTAATAAAATATCTGTTTGCACTTGCAATTGAATCTCTTCATCATTTCATCACAAAAACCTGCTTAGCCTCACAGAGTAAGTTCCCTTTCAAGGGAACTCGAGCTCCATCGAGACACTGTGGGAACACTATACCCATGACGCAATAATAGCAAATGCCTGTTCTGTGTGAAATCATTGCGCACACTAAGAAGCAAGCACCCTAGACCCTGGAGTGGAGCCTAGATCCAAGTTGTAAAATCTAACAAATGTATGTAGTGAGGACCAGCCTGCCGCATCACAGATGTCATGAAGGGAGACCCCTGATAATAAAGCCTTTAAGGCAGCCATACTCAGATCTAGAAAAGGACGCAACCCCCCATCCTTCTTTGGAACAATGAAGTAACGGTTGTAGAACCATGACTCCCTGTTGGGAGGAAGAACCCTTTCTATAGCCCCCTTTCATAGAAGGGTCTGTACTTCCTGCTCGCGGTCCACCCCGTAGGCAGGACCCCTAGAAAACTGGGCGGATGAGAACCAAACTGAATTCTGTAACCCTCTTCTATTGTATGCAGGACCTAATGAGATATATTTGGCAGTAGTTTCCACGCTGCCAGAAAATCTAATTAGGGAACCAGTCTCTTGAGACAAGCCTCTGGGGTGTTGGTCGAACAGCCACTTTGGTGCCCTGTAATGGCAAACCGGCAGGGAACAACCGAGCTGACTGTTCTACGACCCTCCTCGGAGGATCGTTGAGATGTGCAGGCACCTCGGCGCCCTGAAGCGGCGAACCGGCAGGGAACAACCGAACTGACTGCTTTATGAACCTCCTCGGAGGATCATTTGGGGACGCTGACACCTCGGTGCCTTGAAGTGGCTAACCGGCAGGGAACAACCGAACTGGCAGCGATGCAACCCTCCTCAGAGAGTCGCCCCCCAGAGGGCGCAGAGGAGAAACAGGCACCCGGCGCTGACTTCCTCACAATCATCCATGTCTCTAAGCAGATCAGCTTGGTATGCCTGCAAAATCGACATTGTATGCAAGCATCCCGCAGCCGAATATGCTTTACCCTCCAGCGCTGAAGTGGCTTTAAATGGCTTGGTGGGTAACGCCGGGGTTTTTGATGATGACGCTGACTCGGGAGAGAGATAGCTCGCGAGCGTCTCTTCAGCCTGAGGCATCGTCACATAACCATAATTGGTAACACTTTATGGTAACACTTTATTTCGATAGTCCACTTTAGACATTCTATTAACTATAAGTAACTTTGCAACTACATGTCAACTAACTGTCATTAGAGTATTAGTAGACTGTATGCTTAATATCTGGTAACACTTTATTTTGATGCTCCCCCAACAGATATTCTACTGACTATAAGTAACTTGGCAACTACAAGTCAACTTATTCTACTAACCCGAACCCTAACACCTAACCATAACCTAACAGTCTACTACAGTCTACTAATACTCTAATGAGAGTTAGTTGACATGTAGTTGCAAAGTTACTCATAGTTAGTAGAATGTCTAAAGTGGACTATCGAAATAAAGTGGAACCCACTTTATTTTACAGTGCCATTGTTACATATGTTACATGTACTTACCATAGTAATAACAGTAAAATATGCATAATTACATGCAACTAACCCTCAACCAAATCCTAATCCTACACTAACCCTATAGTAAGTACATTTAGTTAATTAATGTTACTCAGTACTTAAATGTATAATTACACAGTAACAATGACACCTAAAATAAAGTGTAGCCCAATAATTTTTAATACCCATCACATTACTATAGATAGATCTTTGTGGATTAAAAACACGATATGAAACCGGTTTCTTCCACGACCTTGACACCTCAGTGTGGAGGTCGGGAAAAAATGGCATACCCCGACGAGGAGGCTGTGACCTAGATGGTAAATATCTTTCATCTAGTAAACTTTTCTTTTTATATTCATCTTGTTCCCCAGCTGGCCAATCTATATTTAATTTGGCAACCACGCGAGTCACAACCTTCAAAAGCTCCTCCTCATCAGCAGGGGTATGAGACGGCGAATCCTCAAAATCCCCTGCATCAATGCTGACGAATCCGCAGCGCGTGCTTCTCCCTGAGATAAGGCACTGGATCTGGCAGGTGAAGGCTGAGATAGGGCTGGGCCCGTCTCAAACCCCGCTGTCAGATTAATTTGCGAGCCCCAAGATCTGCGGGACCCGCACCCTGGGGAGCGCACACCAAACCGTCCTCCTCGAAGAATGCCCGGTGGGAGCGGAGCGTCCTCACGGACAGCTTCTCGCAAAGTTCACAGTCAGCCCCCTCGAGAACTGACTGGGCATGCTCCACTCCCAAACACAAATACAGCTGGTGTGTGTCCCCACCCGTGATAAAATGAGGGCAGGGAACAACTCTTGCTTGCTCGCCATTATTTATATATATACAATTTTAAAAAAATATATTATTATTATTTTTTATTGTGCTTGCAATGACAGACAACACCAAATAGACAGAGACAGTATACAGAGAGCGCTTGCTGAAGGCACAGAAGCTAGCGTGGTCTGTTTTCAGGTGTGATTTATAGTTTCCTGGTCTTTGACGTCACCCGCCTATGACGTCTCGTCACACCATTGAACTGATTATACACGTGCTTCACGACGCAATCATGCAGGGGCGTTCCCACAGCGTCTCGACGCAGCTCGAGTTCCCTTGAAAGGAAACCATTGTTCCCTGAGAAGGTAATGAGACACTGCTTCGCCCTGCCAAACTTTCTACATGCCTGTGATCGACTTGCTTCAGCCTATCAGAAGCTGACATTGTTTGGTCCGGGTGTGCTTTATAGCTTCCTGGTCATGACGGCACCCGTCTCTCACATCCCACCATGCCATTGAACTGATTGCACGTCGCTACACGTTGGAATCACGCAGAGGCGTTCTCATGGCATCACTACCATGACGCAGCATCTCGTTTCCTTCTCAGGGAACAGTGGTTACAGTCGTAACCTGAGACTTTTTCATAGAACAATTATTAACAAGTTAATACTGAGTAATTTACATTTTAGACTGAATTGTCCCAATTCAGAGGCTGCATCCTTGGAAGGACTTGGACTTTAAAGGCAAAGCCTTCATAGACCATGAAGGTCAGACTGGGTATTGTTAAATGGGATGGTTTAGCCTATGGAGGAATGTTCTTGTCACAATTATGTTCAGTTAGTGTTGTTGTCATGGACTTTTAGCTTGTTTGTTTCAGTCACATTGGTTCCTTTGTTCAGTTTCCCGTCACTCTTTAGTTGTCATGGAGATTCATTTAATTATCACAGGTGTTTGTCACAATTACCCTAAGTTACAGTCTTTTCAGCTCTCGGTCACGTTAATGTTAAGTTGTGTTTGCTTGCCTGCCTTTTGGATTGTTCGCTCTTATGGATTATTAAAGCCTTTTTGAACCCTGATCTTCATCCTTCTGTGCTTCCTACAACCTAAACGTGACACTTGTCACCTAGCAACTTTGACGTATAAAGAGTATAAACTACATATAATCACATCTTAGTAAAATGTGTCAACATTTGAACCGCTTTAAAGTTGTTGTTTTTTTTTGTTTTTTGTTTTTTACATTTGTATCATTAGATATTTGAGTAAGTTGAAACCAAGTATTAACATTTAAAAGCGTAATTCAGAAATTTTTCTAAAAAGAATCCTGTCATCACAGGCGCGCAATGAATTCTGGGATAGGCAAGGCTGTGAAGGATCCATCTGTTGAATCCTTCATTGCACAGGAAATGAAGGACGCATTTGGAGGATGCATTTGATGGAGCCTTCGAATTGGTACAGCCTTCGTCGCGCAGTGGTGATGCAATCAGCCTTCGAATGCTCACTTTGAAGGATGCAGGCTCTGAATTAGGACACAGCAAATATTACCTGTAACTTTGTGTATTTTGGAAAATAGCTCCAAACAAAGCCACAGAAGAATGAATCACTGCTGTTGAACAAATTGGTTGAGTGAATTTTTAAAACATGCAGTCATAAAGACAGTTACTTAATTTGTTCCTGAATGAATTCACATGTTTGAACCTGTTGGTTGCAAATTATTCAATGATTCACTCAAGATTCAGTCTGTTGAAAATTATCCACTCATTCATTCAAATATATAATTTCTGAATGAATCAGTAACTGTGTTAAAAATTGCTCACTCATTAACTCATTCACTATTCGATACATAGCAATGTTTTTTCATAAATCTTTTGGCATTCATTTTAATCCACTGCATGGGGAAGAAATGAACGAAATTAGTGAATACATTTGGATGCTGTCAAAGTATTTGAAAGAATCAGTTGAATATAATTTAATGACTCACTCTTTACTGATTTTTTTTTAAAGAATTGGTTGGGAATACTGGTTGCCCACTGAAGCTAAGCAGGGCTGAGCCTGGTAAGTACCTGGATGGGAGACCTCCTGAAAAAAGGTTGCTGCTGGAAGAGGTGTTAGTGAGGCCAGCAGGGGGTGCTCACCCTGTGGTCTGTGTGGGTCCTAACGCTCCAGTATAGTGACGGGGACACTTTACTGTCAAAGAGCACCGTCCTTCGGATGAGACGTTAAACTGAGGTCCTGACTCTCTGTGGTCATTTAAAAAAAATCCCAGGATGTCCTTTGAAAAAGAGTAGGGGTGTAACCCCGGCATCATGGCCTCCTAATCATCCCCGTATATAATCATTGGCTTCATCACTCTTGTCTCCTCTCCACCAGTAAGCTGGTGTGGACTATATAAATGTAACAATAATAATTATAATAATAATAATAATAATTAAAGCTGCAAGCAGCATTTATCGGGGTTCAAGCAATTAAGGCCTTTAAGGCCTTAAAGCACAAAAGCATCAAAAGTTATAAAGTTTTATTTAGCAAGCATGTAACCACTGACATAATAGATGGAAAAGACAATTTACAGCCAATACAGGTAGTTTACCATAGGAAATATATGGTTTTAAAGCGTTTTTACAGTTATAGCACCTTTTTGCCTGAGTCTTCTTACAGTCTTGCCTGATCTCCACCACTTTTATTAGTAGTACTCAAAGTGTGCCCATATATATGTGTCAAATATGTTGTAAATATGTAATTTTGATAAGGAATTTAGACAATTATATTCAGTGGCGTAACGAGCCAACACCGGGCCCTTAAGTAGGATTATCAAGGCGGGCCCCTTGATGACGCAATTGATGACATTGATGATGCAATGTCAGCGAGTAGGCGACCATGATCATACACAGCATATAAGAGATGAGATGACTAACAAAATCAGGAGTAGCCTACGCTAAAAAACACTGGTGACAGCGCACCATAACACATTGTTAGGCCTAGGTCCAAATACATAAAAAAGATGCTCTCTTACATTATAGCGGGATTTTCCGGGCTTTCCTATGTGCAACTGCAAAGTTGTCGA
Source organism: Leuciscus idus (assembly GCA_021554675.1). Taxonomy (NCBI): domain Eukaryota; kingdom Metazoa; phylum Chordata; class Actinopteri; order Cypriniformes; family Leuciscidae; genus Leuciscus; species Leuciscus idus. The sequence goes on along the minus strand of CM038634.1, from coordinate 35,669,538 downwards.
TTAGATCAGGATTGTGCGCACGGGCATTCTCAATTGACCCTTCGCAGGGAGTTTGATTGACAGGCGATCCTGACTAATCATAATCCGCCATTTTATCCAACAAAGCAGTCAGGAGAGTTAGTAGATTAACATTGGAGGATTTAAATTTGAAAAACAAAGTGTACTGACGTCTTAGCACTTTAAAACAACATTCCTTTTATGTTCATTCATGTTTATTTTAATGCTATAAATTAACTAGAAGGAAGAGATGATCGGTTCACGAGCAGCTTTAACTGAGCCTCGAGTCTACAGCGATCTGTCAGACACATTAAAGAGTCACAAAACGGTATTTATTGTTTAAATGTCTCTAAAAAATTACTACATTTTGTAACGGAAGGCAGGTCACTCGGCCTGCGTGTTGATTAAATTACTGAAATTACCCCGTGATCAAACCCCTCTAGTCTGGGACCTAATCAACTTACTGGAATCCTCATTTACAAACCCCTCTATTGTCTTAAGACTCCGACGCGCAGGACGTGCCGACCGATTGGCGCCTACTATCTGCATAAATCATTGATCCCTGATCCAAAAGACCCTAATCTATTCCTGAGTAAACACACAACCTTCTGTTCGACTGTTTCGGCTAAGATTTGTGATCAGCAAAACGCCAGTCGGACTGGAGATTCTATTACCCCTGGGGATTTTTCACAGCATCTAACATCTCACAAACAAACCACGAACTGTTTAACAGATGTTCGACCAACAGCCCATTGATTGTAAAACGCACATACTGTACATACATACATACTGATTCCCCCTTGAGGGGGGAGGACGCGAGGTCACCCGGCGGACACAGCCTCGTGAACTGGAAATGACTTTACGCACACACACAAAACACAGGCATCCTATCATACCCGACCACGTGTGGTCAAAATGATCTTTTTAAATGTTTAAAATGTATTTCTTGAGGTGTTCCATGGTCCCCATACCCAAAATACTATATCTATAAGCTTTATTGGTATGTAAGCAATTTGATGTGCGTGTAATCACGAGAAATCATGTATCTTTGTGTTATTGGCTCACAGAATTATCATTCGCGGTATTGTTTTGTTCCAAAGAACCCAACGGTGTTGAATCTTTAACACAAAATATCAAAAGATGCATTCTTTCATTAATACCAGTTTTATAAATGTTCATGAACGAGTTTATTCCGTCAGTACATAGTCGGAAGAGGCGTGTACCTTTGCAAAACGTAAGGAGGTGGCCACAATCGTCCTTCCAGACGATTGGGTCACGCACGTGAGAAGGCGTGACTTTAGCTCCTTCAAAACACGGCGCCATATCTCTCGATCCTGGCAGTTCGCCAGAGAGAGAGAGAGACCCGCCTCCTTCCTTCTTCCAAGAAACCTTCGTTTGCTTTTTATTTCGTTTTTTATTCTAAGTCTTTCTTTTCTTGATAGTTTACCTCAGTTTGATAATTTTCTTACAAACCAACGAAACCAACTTAAGGCTAAATCATCTTTGGCTAAGTTGACGAACGCTCTGAGTTACCATCGCAACAAACTCCGCCTTGACGACGCATCAGACCACGTGTTCCAGGCTCCTTTTGTCCACAACAGACGCACAAACGAGGGCCAATAGGCAAAACAAGTAAAGTAACGTTACATTCTTAAATTCGCAATCCGAAAGAAATGCTGTTTAAGTTGTCTAAGAATTACTAGGAACTGTTGGGGTCTCGGTGTGAAGGAATGTTTTAAACTGTCTTTGCCTTTCTCTAATTCTCTCACTCATTCTTTACACACACACTTACACTCACACACACACCCGCACGCTCACACACACACATACACGCACGCGTTACTAGAAAAACACACGCACGTGCTCCCAAACCCACACATCCCCTTACACGCTACCATCTTACACGCACACCAAAAACTCTCTCTTTTTCTCTCTCTCATTTTCTCTCTCATTTTCTCTTTCCCTCTCATAACCTTTATTTTATTTTTATTTTATTTCTTATTGCGATCGTTTATATTGTTTGTTTGTTATGCATATTTACTCCTGCGTGTTTGAAATAGTACATGTAATCTTTAGCTTGTGTAATTAAAATTCCATAATCTTTTTGAATTGAATTTGTCTTTTTGTATCATTACTGAAGTCCCTGAAGGTGCGGTCTAAAGTTACAGCTCTACCTTGATTTTACTGTTAAACTATCTAAGTTGTCTAAAACACGAAAATAATCATTCCTTGTGGCCACAGGAAAATTATTTGTCGGTGTTGGAGACGATAGGTTTCTGTTCAGAAATTGTCCATACTATCTGCCGGACGGATAGTTTGCATGATAAATGAGAATTAACCTCTACCTAAATTTCCCCTAATTAAAATATAATTCTATCTACTTATATCAGTAGTTACTACGAGTAATCGGGTTAATCATTGATATAAGCTGAGGTTTGACCTATTCCCTATTTGGAATAATTTGATTTGTGTAAACGGCATATGCATATTCATATCTTATGAATATTACCTCTCATTTGAGCTAATAAATTCCCTAAAATAGAGGCATTGTCGCTACAATTTGAAAGGTGAGACTTTGTTTCATATCAAAAGTACTTGTCTGTCAGCACGCAGTCTCCTCTCTGATCCGCAATGTATTTTTCACTGCGTGAGAACTTGGTGTGGTGTGAGAGTGGCGTCACTTGTCAGACATAGCAACAGTAACTACAGTGGGCGGGTCTTTGCGAACGGTCACTGACAATATGGACGGGGATTCGCCAGTCCCAATTCAAAACAAATTTCATCACAATCCATCATTTTTTCGTTTCAAACATGTGAGAGCATCAAAATGATCCATGGGTGAAATTGATTGGATTTAATTTATTTATTTTGTCAGTTCCTATCATAATTTTAACATTTTGGCATTATTGTTTAGCTATTTACCTATGTTTTCGAATTTCCTTTGTTTTTTTTGTTGTTGTCTCGATCGGACTAACGGCTTTGAAGATAACCACAATTTTTTAAAGCTCTAAATGACACTTACAAAAACCATAAGGCGAAACCTGGCATGTTTGGTATTGTTGGACTCGGCAAGGATTCAGGAGTCTTAGGAGGTCACTCCTGTGAAAAAAAACACAGGCTTGAAACTTCTAAGGCTCCTTCAAGGCATTGTGCCAATGACGTATACTGAGTTTTTTGAGATACACCAATGTTCTCATAGACTATCATGGCACCCTGGACAAAGACACTGCGTGCCAATTTTCAGTAGACTAACGGTTGGGTGCGCTTTATAGCTATTTTCATGATTTTTTTCACTGTTATAGCGCCACCAAGTGGCCAATTGTCACGATTTTTTTCATGTCAACTCAGATTGAGCTTATGAACATGTGTCCCAAGTTTAGCGAAAATATCTCTTTCCGCTCACAAGTTATAACCATTTTATAGCGCCACCAAGTGGCCAATTGCCGTGATTTTTTTCACGTGACCTCAGAATGAGCTCATGAACATGTGTCCCAAGTTTTGCGAAAATATCTCTTTCCGTTCACAAGTTATAACCGTTTTATAGTGCCACCAAGTGGCCAATTGTTGCGATTTTTTTCAAGTGATCTCAGATTGAGCTCAGGAAGATGTATGCCAAGTTTAGCAAAAAAATCTCTTTCCGTTCACAATTTATAACCGTTTTAGTAAAAGTGGCCCTGGTGCCATCAAATATTTTGGTTCCCCTTATCGACCATTAATTGAAATTTTGAATTTTTTGGATGATTATTGATTGTCAGACTCCAGAGAATATTCTTGCAGTGGTTTGGTTCCGATCAGGCCAAAAACCTAGGAGAAGTTCGCAAAAATAAGTTTTTCAAAAAAATGCAATTTACTCGAAATTGGCGCCGAAGGGCGAGCAAATCGGAGATAGCAAACGGTCTAAGAGTTATGAGCAATTTTGAACTTTTGGTTGCTGTAGCGCCACCTATGGGCCATTCGGGGTCATACTCTGATAGTTTGTCCCCAAATTGAGGCCTACCATCTGGCCAGGTTTCACGTCTCTAGGCCTTACGGTTTGGCCTGCACGATGCGTTTTACAAATCCTTACAATTACAATAGGGTTTCAGCATTTCATGCTTGAACCCCTAATTAGGGGCCAAGCACAGAATGTGCGTAGGCACCTATTGTATATGTTGGTGTACCAAAAATAAATCTTCTTTTTCTTCCGACTGGGCTTCTATGGCAGCCCATAGAACCGCTTGCGGGAAAGTTGTGCAATTTGGCACACTGATAGAGGACAGACTGAACAGTCACCATAGCAAATTTGGAGTCTCCAACTCATTCCCTCTAGCGCCACCAGCTGTCCAAATTTGCACTCATGTTTATGCTAATAACTTTTGAACCACAAGGGCTAGAAACAAAATTCCCTTTTCACTGATTCCCTAGCTCAAGACGATTCGATTGCACCCTATGACGTCATTTTCCGGCATGGAAAGTTTTCCGCCATTTAGAATTTTCCGAAAAACCTACTTTTTCGAACTCCTCCTAGGCCGTTGCTCCGATTTTCACGAAAATTGAACCAGATCATCTACAGACTATGCCGACAAAAAGTTATGGAATTCAAGTTGATTCGCTTAGCAATTTTCGAAAAAACCCACCAACAAATTTTACGTAGCGCTTGCGAAAACAGACGTAAGGCTGTATCTCCGCAACGCTTTATTGGATTCAGACCAAACTTGGTACATGTCATCCCAACCATGACCTGAGGCTACATGCTGCGTTTCGGCGCAGCGCCACCTACTGGTCTGGAGATATGAAAATGGCTATTTTTGCTTATAACTTCTGAATAGTTTGCCCAAATATCATACAATTGGTCTCGTTAGATTCAGGCCAACATGCTGAGTCGACTGATATCCAATTTTCCCCGATCAGCCATTTTGGCTGATCTGTGGGCCACTTTGAATTTTGTGCTAAAATGCTGTATTTTAAGAACGCATGAACGTATCGTTACGAAACTCGGTATGGGTCATCAGTACAAGGCCCTGAAGGTATTCAAAAGATTATGAGACAGCACCACCTTTTGGTCAAAAGTTATAATTAAATTCCCAAAAATGCTAATAACTTTTGACTACATTTGCTTACGCCAGTGGGAAAGTTATGAAATTTGGCACACTGATAGAGGAGAGTCTTAACTACCAGCATAGCAAATTTGGAGTGTCCAACTCATTCCCTCTAGCGCCACCAACTGTCCAAAGTTGCACTCATGTTTATGCTAATAACTTTTGAACCACATGGGCTAGAAACAAAATTATTTTTTTCCTCTGATTCCCTAGCTCAAGACGATTCGATTGCACCCTATGACGTCATTTTCCGTCATGGAAAGTTTTCCGCCATTTTGAATTTTCCGAAAAAACTACTTTTTCGAACTCCTCCTAGACCGTTTGTCCGATTTTCACCAACATCGAATCGTATCATCTTCAGACTGTGCTGACTAAAATCTATGGATTTCGTGTCGATAGACGAAATCGTTTTCGTATAGTGCAGCAGCAAATTTGAGGCATGATGCCAAAAGGACTATTCAGGCTTTATCTCTGCAATGCCTTGACATATTGACACCAAACTTTGTATGTGTCATTGTCACTTCACTCTGACCACATCACATCAGTTTTGTAACTGCTCCACCTATTGGTCGAAAGTGATAATCCATTAAATCATATTTTGAATGACTTTTTATATGATTTTTCAGCCATTTCGCCTAAAATCCTCTTTAAATGTATTTAATTGCTCATTGTTGCAGTTGGTCTGACACCTTCAGCCATGTTGGCATATCCTTTCATCTGCTTGCGCTTGGCCCCGATAATTGCTGCTTGCAGCTATATTTATTATTATTATTATTATTATTATTATAACTCATTTGTCAGCAACTAGTGGCATTATCTGCAAAAAAGAAAAAAGAAAAGAAAAAAAAGCTGCATTTTACTTTTACTATTCTTACTACTCATACTTATCTTTCAATAACAGCCTCAGTTCTTATACCATCTCAGAAGATCAACGACATTTTTTATTATTTGAGAAATTACTCCCTTTAAGGTTTTAACCACTTAACAAACTATAATATTTTTTACAATAAGCCCACATGAGTTAAATTATATATCTGACTTGTTATTGGCCTGTGAAAGAAAACATTGTGCATTGTATCTGTACACAAGGAGGGCTTATTTTGAAAGTAGATTCTGTACAGTTCATTCTTTAGTTGCGCCCTAACAGGCCGATACATCATTAAACAGGTGACTATGTGCTCCCCTTAATGAGAAAAGATCAAATATAGACAACCAAGCAGGATCAAAGGAAATGATAACCCATGAAATTACCAGCCTTAACAAGGTGCGATTGGCGCTGCCAGTGTAGATGCTTTCACATACACTGTCCACTTCTGAATTTGATTTGCAGTTCATCAGGAATCTATTAGAGTGGCAATTCAAATGACAGTCTAGCAATAAAGTCCACAGAAAAATACAGATAGTTGCAAAGCTCTCTGCTCCCTTCCCATACCTGCTTATAGAGGACAAGCTGCAAAGGGACAAATCTTCTGATTATGTGGTTGTTTATAGCCACATTCTCACGGACCCTTATTCAATGTCTTCATTTAAATTATGCAATTAGGGAGTTGATGTTGAGTGCTGGGATATTCATGCATTTTTCTTTTTCTTTTTTTGTGGCTATTCAGCGAGATAATTTCACCACAATGCAAACTATTCTTTGTGGTAATGGAACTCTCTAAATACAATGATTTATACAATGCAATTATCAAGACAAAAGTCCAGACAAACTTGAGCTTGTCATTCTTTTGTATCCCAGTGTCCCCTTTTGCCTTCAGCTCTGTTGATAAATTTTCTCTCAGCCGTCTAGAAATGATCCCTAAAAACTCTCTGATGTAGAATGGAGACTTTATGATTGTGTTAATCTTTTGATTAGAGATTGCAAAGGCTAGTCAAGACCTGTTACAACTGATGCTGCTTTTAAGTTCTCATCAAAAACTGACTAAATGGGCTACTGCATATTTTTTTAACAAGCTTTGCTATTCTGTATCAACAGTACACATCATGCATGCAAACTTTTTACAGTAAACAATCCCAAATAAAACTTAAATTGTGTAGTTTGTTGAGGAAGCATGTTCTCCCTTAAAAAATAAGAATACTTTAAGTTTGTTTAATTAAGTATACATAAGTAAAGTTCAAGTATATTTAAGTATACAGTACTTTAGTAAGTATACTAATATCAATGTATTAGAAGTATACTTTGTACTGTTTCAATATTACTTGGGACTATTGGCCCACTTTTTAGTGTATAAAAGTGAACTTTAAATGTAACAGTAGTAAACTGAGTACACAACTAGATTACAATTACATTTTTCATTTGTACTGCAACTGTACTACAAGTGAACTTATAATAGTATACTAGTCACATAGCACTTTTTTTAGTTTATGAAAGTACACTTTGAAGTATGCTCTCAGTAACTAGTTTAGTAGTTTAGCACTAGTTAGCAAGTATAGCCTACTTTTAAGTTTTCTTTAAGTGAACATAACATACTTATAGTTTACTATTTATATATTATTTTTGCACTTTAAAGGGGTCATCGTATGCCCATTTTCCACAAGTTGGTATGATTCTTTTGGGTTTTCATGTAAAGTTTGTAACATACTTTGGTTAAAATTCCTCAATGGTTGTGTAAAACACCCATTTTTAACTCCTCAAAAACAGCTCTGTTCACAGCGACCCGTTTCGGTGCATGTCTCTTTAAATGATAATGAGCCACTAAAGACTTGTGAGCCGACACAAGACACTAAAGTGCTGCATTGACAACCTACCTTGGTTGACAGTATACAAATGTCTGAGGGCGTAAATATGTTAATACGGGACAGTCCATCAGTGGCTTGATTACTGAGAGTGTTTAGGCTTTTTGAAGATAAAAAAAAAAAAGAGTGAATGGATTTTTTTCATTGTATGGTGGTTGTGTCCACACACTACAAAGACACATTGATATGCAAACACCATATAAAAGTGAATTTTGCATCCGAAGACCCCTTTTAGTATACTACTATGTTCCTATGTAGGTATATATATATATGAAAAAACTCTTTCCATTTAAAAAACATTTTATTCTAGCTTAATGCATCCTTTTTTTTTTTCAGTACTTGAATGTGGGTAAGTTTAATTTTAAAAAAGCAACATTTTAAACGAAAAGCTGAAGAAAAAAAATATTTTTTAAAAATCGCATTTTTGTCAAACACTACATCCCGATGAGATTGAGAACGATGATCAAAACAGATTAGATTGATTCCATCAACACCCTCAAAGCTTCACAGTCGTTTTCTCTTCATGGGTTCGACATTTCATTAAGTAATGTTATGCAGTTTTGAACTTATATGCTGTTTAATGTATGATGATCACGTTGTTTTACATTTGCATAATTCTATCACTTGTTTCTACTTCTTCTTAACCTGTGTTTTGATCCGGAGATTCTGTACTTTTTCAGAAGATGCGTAATAGCGCCCCCTATCGTATAACAGTAAAAACATGGATAGCCGGAAAATTCAGTCAGTGGCAGGGAAAGAGTACCCTGGTAATCCAGAGTTCAAGTTGAATTTGCTCAGCGAGTTACTCTGGTGTCGAGCAATGATGCTCATTAAATATGCCCCTCGATCTGAGCTGCACCAATCACATCGGGTTATCTGAAATAGGCGGACCAGAGGCGAGCTAAAAAGATGACGACAGCGCTGTGACGTCGAAGTCATTAGTAAACATTGCAAGATGGCTATGGATGAACACCAGTTGTTTGAAACGGCTTTGGCCGCTACAATGAACGAGTTAGACTTGGCTTTTTATCTAAAAGAGGAACAGAAGACGGTGCTTGAATTGTTCCTTTGCAAGAAGGGCGTTTTTGATGTTTTGCCGACCGGATACGGTAAGAGTATAATCTACCAGTTAGCTCTGCTGGTAGCTAAGCGTATGGGGTTTATTGTTGTGATTGGTCGTAGTGTTATCCAATTGCGTGCAGTGAGATTTTCAAATGCATGCATGGTGCCGCCCCTCGAGCTGGGCGATTTTCATTAGTCGACGCCAGACCATTAATCTTTTAGATTTAGGTCTGGATTTCCAGGCTAGGGAAAGAGTACAGTATATTTGAAATAAATTCCTATGCACACTACTAGTGGACTAGCCTACACAAATTCAGATAATCAGAATTAGGAACATATCTGTTTTCTTTATCAATATTTTCAAACAATGTAAGTTTATAAGACAGTATGTAAAACTATGTGAAAAAAGTATTTAATAGGCTAATCAGTTAAAAGAGTAAACATAACTACAAGCCAAGTATTCATAGAATACTTATTTATACTTTTAAAAAATATCTCGATCAAAGGATTGAGTACAAGTATAGGCCAAATATACTTAGACTTTTCTGTGAGTATAAGTTAAGTATACTTTAGTGTAATTTTAACTCTTTCACCACCAGACACAGAATTTTCCATTATTTGTGAGAAGACGCTTCCCCGCCAAACATGGAATTTTCCGGGTTTCCGCTGTTGATACCTCTTCTGAAAAAGTACTGAATCTCCTGATCAAAGCAAATGCAAATAAGTTTCAGAAACAAGTGATATCATATAAAATAACACGATCAACAATATTGAACAGCATATAAATCAAAACTGCCTAATGTTGAATGAAATGTTGACCCAGAATGAGCTTCAGAACTGTGCAAGCATTAGGGGTGTTGGTGGACTCAATTTACTCCATCTATGTTTTGATCATTGTTCTGCAAAGGTGTCAAGTAACGAAGTACAAATACTTTATTACCTCACTTAAGTAGAAATTTTGGGAATTACTGGAGAATTAAAAAAATTCTAATTACTTTGGGAATTAAAAAATAAATTATTTTTCAGCCAACTTTTTACTTCTACTCCTTACATTTTCATGCAATTATCTGTACTTTCTACTCCTTGCATTTTAAAAATAGCCTCGTTACTCCTATTTAATTACGGCTTGTCATCATAAAAAAAATGCAAAATAAACGTATCCAGATAAATCGCACCATCCGGATAGAGTGAATTTGATTGTGGTTGGAGGAGAAGTATAAACATACCATTCCGACACCCTATTGGTTTGTACACGAACCATCGTGTACAGTTTGCTTCTAAAGTTTGACTTTTTGCACTATCAGTGTTGCCAGATTGGGCGGTTTTGAATTTGATTGTGCGGGTAAAAAAGGGTTTAGGCGGGTGGACAAAATTTGATAGCAATTAGACAGGTTTATGGCCCATGAACGTATAAGCAGTAATAGAGCACATGGATTCCAATATTCTCAGATCGATTTCAGGCCTCATTCATAAGTGGAAATAAATCTGATATGAATCAGATACGTGCATTTGCGTCAGCCATGTAAGCGGACAGATTAGATATTCCCGTCAATACGAGTAGTATGTCATTAAAAAGGTGACAGTGGCGAATGACGACAACTCAGGTGGTTACCAATTGTGATCACATGACTCTTTGTCAATGGCGCAATGGAGGATGAAGGCTTAACCCAATGTTCCCTTTCAAGGGAACTCGAACTGCGTCTACTATGACACTTTGGGGAATTCCCTTAGCATAACGCATCTAAAGTATGAATGAAACTAATCCAATCCTGATTGGTGCTACGTCATGACATAACATGTGACGGCATACACGGAAGTTACAAAGGGACGCCGGCACACAACAAAGTTAGCTTTTTGCTCTTCAGCAAGCCCTCTGTGTCAAACTGTCTGTCCTATTTGGTGTTGTTTGTCCCATAAGAATTGTCAAACAAATAAATGTCTGCATTGCAATATAGAATCTAGTGGCTTGGATCTCGCGTTTGCTGAAGCAGCGCGTAGATTATGGGTCTATTCTGCAATAAAGATTCTGTGGCTGGGATCTCGCGTTGCCAAGGCAGCGCGTAGATTTAAGGTCTGCATTGCAATACATAATCTATAGTGGCTCGGATCTCGCGTTTGCAGAGGCAGCGTGTAGATTACGGGTCTACTCTGCAATAAAGATTATGTGGCTGGGATCTCGCATTGCCGAGGCAGCGCATTGATTAAAGGTCTGCATTGCAATACAGAATAGTGGCTCGGATTTCGCGTTTGCCGAGGCAGCGCGTAGATTACGGATCTACTCTGAAATAAAGATAAAAATTCTGTGAGGGTGCGAGGCATGCACAGTCAGCTTCTTAGGGTGCTGGCTGTGTTCACTATCTCGACGCAAGAAATATCTCGACGCGCACAGCCGTGCATTTTCGGGTGTTTCAGCCTTGCGCCCGTTTACTTTCTTCTCGAGAGATGAAAGCCAAATATATTGTGAATGACTCGAATCTCGCGTTTGCCGAGGCAGCGCGTAGATTATGGGTCTGCAATAAAAGGGACACACGCGATCTGTGAAATAATACTGTTTGGGTGCAAGGCATTCACAGTCAGCTCCTAACACTCCATGCTGGCAGTGTTCATTGAGAAATATCTCGGCGCGCGTACATCCATGCACTGTCGGATGTTTCAGCCTCACACCTGTTGACTTTCTTCTCGACGGTTGAAAGCCAAATATATTGTAACGGCTCGAATCTCGCGTTTGCCGAGGCAGCGTGTAGATTACGAGACCGTATAAATACATTTTAAAACAGTATTGTCTGGTGATTATGGCTGCAATTAATTCTAAGAAATTAAAATTATGGAATATTATCTGACTTTAAGAAGTTAGATATTTTAATTCAGTCTACCATTCAGAACGTGTTTCACTTATCCAATGTTTATGGCTGCACTTAATTCTGAGGAATTAAAATGATGTGCAGTGAACGCACTCTGCTCTGTCTGTCCCACAGGCTTGCGGTCATGCAGTGGCAAGACCTGCCAAATATTTCTCCTTGGGTCCTGTGCACAAAAGAGAAAGGTTACAGGCTGCAGTTCGATTCCGCCCACAGAAATTCAATTGGTTGGTGTGGACTGCTGTCGACCCAGTGCAGGGTCGGGTATTGGAACAGGAACAGGGCTGGACTGGCCATCGGGCATACCGGGCACTTTCCCGGTGGGCCGACGTGCTTTTTGGGCCGATACATCTCATACTCGTACATGATTTTTATTATGTATTTATTTTTTAAAATTTTTTTTTACAGCCCATAAACTGTGTACATCAGCGGCCCATTCGTTTTGTTTTGCTTTGCTTAATTAGCGGCGCTGGGTTTGTGCCGGTGTAATGCATTGGTCAAAAAAAGTCAGCGTTAGTTTTTTTTTTTCTGACAGACCAGCCCATGAAACACGTAGATCAGCGGCCCATTGGTTCTTTTCTTGATTTGACACTGGGCTGGCCCAATCACAACTTTAAACGAGTGAGCGAGCGTGCAGCAGTGTCAGTGTGTATCTGTCAAAATAGTCAGCGAGATGGAGAAGAAACGCAAGGAATGTGCAGAGAAATAGTGTGAAAAAATAGAAACAGGCCCTTAAAGCAGACACTGTAAACTGTGTCAAAATATGTTTTCTGACCTTCCTCAGCTCCTGTGGCAGATGATGATAGTGAGGAGGATCAGGAGAGAGATGAGAAAGTGTAGAGCCTGCGGTAAGCAGAACTACTTTCAAAACACTTAGGCTATGTCATGAGTGTGTAGGAACCCATAACCCAGTTACAGATTATTTCCACATCTGCATAGTTGACGATTACCGCAATTCACTAGAAATTTAATGAGAGGCGTTTGTAAACCATGTTTTCCGCCAAAATAAAAGCTTGATGCAGTTTGCGTCAAAATAAAAGATCATGTGCTTATCTCTGTCAAGTATAGAAATTGGTACAAAACTAATTAGGAAAGTTTCCTTTATTTTTTAGTGCATTTGTTTTACAAAATATGGCTATTACTGTCATTGAATTAATATTATAACTATTATTATGTAGTAGGTGTAATGTAAATAGACACTGTAACTAAGAGGTTTGAAATTTTCTTTGTTTAATTTGCACACTGAATGTGGGTTGGAGCTTTTAATTTTGAACTCTCAAAGTGCACCAGATTGATGAATTTAACATTAAAATGCACAACATTTTCTGATGGGGGAGCATGCCCCCAAACCCCACTAGAAGGACCAAGGTTCACCCACCACAGTTTTATCAAAAATCCTGTAAGAAACACTGGTATTGCTATGCCAATGCAGCTTATAGCTTGTTTTAGGATTCATCACTGTGGAGTATAGTTCAACTGTATTAATAAATGTCAAATTTTTACTTATTTCATCTGTTAACTCTCACTTGTTCCTATACTCACTCATTACCTGGCATTAGTGGTTTTAAGGAATAGGAGATGGTATGCATATATTTAAGGGCGTGCAAAGATGGGTGGTGTTTATGATCATAGAGTGGGCCAGTCTGGGCCAAAATGCCCGGGCCGATTTTTTTTGTCCCAGTCCAGCCCTGAACAGGAAGTAAAGTCCCTGCTGGTAAAGGAGGCCATAGAGCGTGTTCCTCCGCCGGACAGGGAGTCCGGGTTCTGCAGGCGCTACTTCATAGTTCCCAAGAAGGATGGAGGGTTGCAGCAATTTTAGATCTAAGGCATTTGAATCAGTCTCTGAGGAGATTCAGGTTCAATATGCTCACTATTCCCATCATCGTGAGTCAGATAAAATCTGAGCATTGGTTTGTCATGATAGATCTAAGGGACACATACTTCCACATATCCATCCTTCCATCTCACAGGAAGTTCCTGAGGTTCACTTTCGGGGGCGAAGCGTTCCAATATTGGGTTCTTCCGTTCGGCCTAGCACAAATGCATGGATGCAGCTCTAGCTCCGCTGAGGCTTCAGGGTATCAGGGTGCTAAATTAAATTGACGACTGGCCCAGTCACAAGAGCTGGCAGTTCGGCATCTAGATGTCATCCTTGCCCACATCCAGAGTCTGGGATTGAGACTCAACACGGAAAAAAGCGTGTTGACACCAGCCCAGAGAATCAAGTTCCTGGGAATGGTCTGGGACTCTGTCACGGTGCGGGCACAATTGTCTACTGCACGGATCGAGTCCATCCTGGCCACTGTGACCAGTATAAAGCTAGGCCAAGCCATCACTGTAATACATTTTCAGAGAGTGTTAGGGCTCATGGCAGCAGCGTCCAACGTCATTCCATTCGGTCTGCTGCACATGAGGGCCCTGCAGTGGTGGTTGAAAACCAAGGGGTTTTCCCCATTCCGCATGATCAGGGTTATGCGCAGTTGCCTTCGTTCCCTATCTATGTGGAAAAAAGCTTGGTTTCTGTCCCAAGGCCCTGTGCTGGGAGCATCATGTCGCCGGAAAGCCACTTCGACAGATACCTCCCTCACGGGCTGGGGCGCGGTCATGGATGGCAAAGCTCTGAGGAGCTTCCTTCCAGACCTCAGGGGTCACCACGCAGACAATGTGTCCGTGGTCTCCTACTTAATTCATCAGGAGGTTCTGAGATTGCACTCTCTATCCAGATTGGCGCATCAGATCCTCCTGTGGTCCCAGGGGAGACTGTTATCTCTCAGAGCAATGCACGTCCCAGGGGACCAGAATCAGAGAGCAGACATCCTGTCAAAGCAGGGGCACTGATTGTACAGCCTAAAGTGGAATGTGTTTCCACTTGGTGTAGAGAGTGTGAGGTGGACCCAGTTAACTGCCCGGTTGGCTTCAGTGCTGGAGCTCCACCAAGATCGCCTCTCGGCTGTTCAAGGTGTACGTGGCTGCTATTGCGGCTTTCCACGGCCCTCTGGGTGATGGGCCTTTGGGGAGACATCAGCTGGTCATACGTTTCCTCCATGGGGCTTGGAGGATGAGACCTGCGGCTCGTACCAGAGTTCCCACATGGGACCTGGCAGTGGTTCTTGAAGGGCTGGTCGAGGCCCCCTTCGAACCTCTGAAGTCTGCTGAGGCCAAAAACCTTCCCTCAAGGTAGCTTTTTTATTAGCCATTACTTCTCTGAGGAGAGTAGGAGATCTTCAGGTGCTCTCTATATCTCATGGGTGTCTGGAGTTTGCTCCAGGAGACATTAAGGCTATCTTGCATCCCAAGTCGGGCTATGTGCCTAAAGTGCCATCTAATGTGGCACGGCCTACGGTTCTGCAGCCTTTTCATCCTCCACCTCACGTGACGACGGCGGATGAAGAAAGACTTAATTTGCTCTGCCCTGTCAGAGCACTCAAGATTTATGTCCAGAGGTCTTCTTCATGGCGGAAGTCAGATCAGTTGCTGGTGTGCTTCGGGCCGCCCAAGAAGGGGCTTCCCGCATCCAACCAGACCATTAGTAACTGGGTCGTTCAGGCTATCTCTATGGCCTATCAGGTGCGCAGCTTGCCTTCACCTTTGGCCATGGGGGCTCATTCAACCAGAGGCATGGCGTCCTCTAGAGCCCTCCTTTCAGGGGCCCCCATCCAAGAACTGTGCGATGCAGCAGGATGGGCCACCCCTCATACTTTTATCAGATTCTATAGCCTGGACATTCCTTTTACGCCAGGCAGTCTAGTGCTCTTGTCCTAACTGTGCCTGTGCGCAGCTCCACACTGGGACAGGCAGGGCTCGTTGTGGCATAGTGGGTGCTCGTTCCCCAAAGTTTCGTAGTAGATGCAGTTTGAGTTCCCTTGAAAGGGAACGTCTCGGGTTACGACTGTAACCCTTGTTCCCTGTGAAGGGAACGAGACACTGCGTCCCTCCGCAACGCCTTCCCCTGCCTGGGAGTGACTTGCTTTATCGCAGAAGCTAACTCTGTTGTGTTCTAACCTATTTCAGGGAGTGCGTTCTCGTTTTGTGCGGATGGGCGGCCAGAGCGCGTTAAGGGTTTTCCTGTTAGAACTATGTTGTGTTAGCGGCCCCTAAGTTAATAACTAATGATCTTCACAATGGAAGTGAATCAATCGATCAAAACTAACTTTAGCTGGACAATAACTTTATCCTAGAGCTGTTGTAAAGCCCTAAACAATCTGTTACGGTAATTTCCTATTACCAATGTAAAGCTGCTTTGAAACAATCACATGGATTCCATATTGCTAAAAGTGCTATATAAATGAAGGTGACTTGACTTGACATGAAAAACAAGAAACAGTTGATTTGTGAGGAGAGCAATCATATGATTATTTTCTAAAATATAAATAAAACTGAAAACCTCAAAATTGCAATAAAACAAGGTGGACACAACAACCACTTCTAACGTCTACAAACATTCAATTCTCAGTTAAGCTCAACTGCTCAAAAAGGGCACAAGTAAACCAACATCCTTCAAAAAGGTCTCTTCAGAATAATATATAAATAAGATAATGTTAAGTAAAATTAAATATTCAAAGTCTAATTGCACTGGACATGCTGACTTCGGCCTCATCACCGGCTGCAGTAATGTCCTTATCTTATGAAACCATTTGCGTAAAGTAGCCGACAAGTTTGGGTGAGTAAGGGGCAAAACGCACAAAATATAGTACCTTCAATGCCCTGTAGATGACGATATCATACCGAAGTGACTTATATACAGTGAATTATAACTCCTAAATCTTAGTGCACATCAGGGCGCTTATGGCCAGCATTTTTCGAGACGTTTTTCGACACGTCTTTGTGTTCATATCCAAACGATTTTGTGCTCATACCAAAACCATTCACACATGAAGTGTATAACGTGTCACACTTGTATGAGGTTCAATATGGGCCAATGGATCAGAAGAAAGGTGTGACTACTGGAGAGAGGAAGGCAGCACAGCGGGTGGGAGAATTATCAACACAGAGTCTGTTTTATGATTCAATTGAGGTTTTGTATTAAAATAAAATGATCTTTCTTTATTTTTGTTGTTTGCTTTAAATGTGCAAATCACAAATTTAATCAGCTGATTAGCACGTTACAATAAATGACAATATTTGTAATCCACACTCTTTTTGGAATTGTAGGCACTTGGATCAAGCAGCCTGAACAGCTCGACTCAGCTGTAAATCAACTCTCATTCACATTGTACAATAAAATTAAAACAAAAACACTTGAAAAAATTCAACACTTCAAATAAAATAAAAACAGTAAACAGTATTCTCAAACAAAATAGTGCATTCAACCTGATCACTCAGAATTCGTTTTTAAACACTCAATTTGATTCAATGTACAGAATGTGATTCTGAATTTCACTTTTCAAATTCAAATAAACCACTCTTTTCCCTAAAAACTCTAGTAGTCTTTTCAGTTAATTGAATCAAATGCTGAATATTCAATTAATTGATTCCGTTCATCTGAGTTGATGAATCAACCGATTCAGTTCAAAGAACTGTTGGTTCTTTTAGGATAGTTCAGTTAAAAGTTAATGTATTTCGTTGAATAAAATAAAATAAAATGAAAAACAGATCACAATGAGTCCAGGTCCTTTTTGTCCAAGAGCAAAAAAAAAAAAAAAAAAAAAAAAAAAGGAATTCTCCTACCAGATTTGAACAAGTAAATCGAATCCGTGGTTGGCTCGCCGCGTATATACGCTTAATTGCGTCTCATGTGTGTCCGGTATGGAACAGGAAAACTTTTGAAGATGATCACAATCTCTCAAAAAAACCAGCCTTGTCGAGAAACCAGGCAGAAACAATAATCAATACTCAATACACTCTCATGAACAATGATGTACACATGTATATACTTTAAAGCACACATTAACTCAACATTTCAACTTATTGAACACGTTGACACTTAAATATCAAACTTTGTCATACTTCATTAACTCGTTAGCATTTTCACATTTGACTAGTTTTAGCCCACATGCAAATTAGCTCTGCACGCACACACTAATATCAATCGCATATGAGTTTGCTGCAGATTTTGCCCTTAACTCACATCCTTATTCCTTTACTGGTAGCCTGCCCTTGCAGCAATGACTGTACAACCAGAGAAAGAGGATTACCCAACTTAGGGTAATCCAGTCTCTTTGGCGGCTCGTGGTGTCTTTGTGAGCATCTAGGTACATCTTACTGGCTTTGGCCAGTCTCCTTTGAGCTATCCTGAGGACTCCTTGAATTCCATCCTGTGACAAGGCACCATTCCTTCCATCCACTTCACTGGAGACCCTAGGCGAGGGTTCATCCAACTCCTCCCTCTGCTGTTCATCTTCCACTGGTATGTTACTCATATCCATTCCTGTAGGATCCATCATTTGTGAGTTTCCTTTTTCATGCTCATCAAGCAGGATCTCATCTACATCTCCAGGATCAGATAGTTCAGGTAAGTTCTCTTGAGTCTTCACTAAAGTAGGGTGTTCAGTGCCTGTACTAATCACAGTTCTTACTTCAGGAGAAACCTCTTTCATCACTCCACCTCTTGCCTGCCTCACAGGTCTGGAATCGGAGAGATCCTGCTTTCAATACTTGGTAAGTATCCAGGTACTGTTGGAAACTCAGAATCGAAGACCAGGAGACTTTGGGATCACGTTCAAGAAGTTATTCTTTATTGAGGACTTCGCGTTGACGTGGCTGCAGTTCTTCCAAAGTCTAAATCTAATACAGTATTCAGTGTAATTATACTTCTCAAAGAGGGGAGGGATTACATAGAGGTGGAGTCTCTGAACAAAGCATGTAAATTAAGTATGAACACACCCTTCTCTGAGAGCGCTACCAGTCCAATTGAATCAGCATAACTTATTCAAATGCTGATACTGGCCAGGAACTCCGGTTCCAAAAGCCATCCCAGAGCCATTAAAGACAAAAGGTGAAAGTCTCCCCTACAGCTAATCCAATCAACCTAACGATTCATCGTCTAGGGCTGGGGCTCGAGCCATTAAAGACAAAAGGTGCGTCTGGGGCTACGGGCTCGAGCCATTAAAGACAAAAGGTGACTTACAATAGAGAAAAACAGGACTGGCAGAAACTGTTGTTACTATTATCCTAACCTAACCTTAAAATGCTAACTTCAATGTACTCAACTTTTACTGTTGCAACCTAAATTAAACATTTCATAAATTTGTAATACAACAGTACGTAGCAACTTGTAGAGTCATCTTCAGATTCAGAGTTTTAGGTCTCATCTTCAAACTCTCGTGTGCCAGGACTGACTTGAGTTCTAGGTCTGCAAGGTCTCTTTTGCCTAATTGGTTCCTCGGGTTTACCTTCTCGTAAGTATCCACAGGGCAGTAGCAAGTCACAATGCAATGTGCGAAGTGGCCCGTCCTTGCCCTCAGGTTGAACAGTATAAATTGGTAAGTCACTGGCCTTCTTGACCACAACGTAGACCTCGCGCTCCCACTTATCCGCCAACTCATGCATCCCTCTCATGCTTCCCTCTCAGCCTGACGGTCCCAGAACCCGGTCACCAACTTCAAGGAATAAGGCGACCACCCGCTTGTCGAATCTCTGCTTGTTGCTCCTTGCTACTTTTGAGGAGTTCTCAGTTGCTACCCTGTAGCTTTCCTCCAAATGGTCTGTCTTCACGTAACGTGAGTGAGATTGGGATGACTCATCAGCAAGTAAACCGAAGGCCAGATCGATGGTAGCCGGGGCTGCATCCCGAACATCAGCTCATATGGCGAGAATCCCGTTGAATCATTACATGTACAATTGTATGTGTGGACTAACGGCTTCACAAAGTCTGTCCAGCAGGTCTTTCCTTTGTCATCCAGGGTTCCCAGCATCTGGAGCAGCGTGCTGTTAAAGCGTTCCACTGGGTTTCCCCTTGGGTGGTAAGGTGTCGTCCTTACTTTCCGAATGCCTGTTATACTACATAGTTCCTTGATCAACTTCGACTTGAAGTCGGGCCCCTGATCACTGGAGTTTCTCTGGAAATTCGTAATGGACGAGGAAATTGTCCCAAATACATTTGGCCATGGTTTGAACCTTTTGGTTCCTTGTGGGTATTGCTACAGCATACCTGGTGAAATGATCGGTTATCACTAAAATATCCTTTGTGTTGCTCTGATCAGGTTCCAGCGACAGGAAGTCCATACAGACTAGCTTGAGAGGTTTGCTGGTAACTATATTAACCAGGGGTGCAGCTCGTTCAGGAGGGGTCTCGTCTCACACAGCGCTCACTAGTCTTTATCTTCTCCTCCTGTTTTCAATTCATACCAATAGCCTGAGGGCGCTAAATGCACAATAATACTCCATATATGGAGCATGAAGAAGAGCCATAATCATGTGACCTTCAAGGACGTCACTGATAGCAGCTACACACAAAGCTAACAGAGAGATCGCTGTAATATGCAGATACAGACGGTTTGAAGACAATAAACATGATTGCAATGATATTTGATTTGCCTGTGTTCTTCAAGCAATGCCAGGTATTTTTATAATAATAGATTATATTTATAATGTAATGCTAATCGATATAGACTTTTTCATCGTGCATAATTCTATAAATAATATATTTTCTGTCTGATTTTTTTTTTATCTGAAGCCAAATTAGATCACAGAAGATTATTTAAAACACTCGACTTGCGTTATAAAGTACGTTTGGAGCACAAACATGGTTTTAATCTCATAAATGGTCGTGTATTGATGGTGTGCTAAGCTAACATGCTAGCTAGGCCAGGTGCACCTGCCACCTAGAAGTTATTCTTTTATGATTTTTTTTCTAAAGAGTAATGCTTACTGAAATGTTTTAGTGCATTTGATACAGTTTCAAATGTAAGTGAGAACTTTGATAAAATAAATTAGGGATTGAAACCCTATGAATAGCATGCGAATAGCCAGTCGTTAGTAACTATAATGCAGACAAAAGATATGCATATTTAGAGCCATAACCAGGCTGGAGAGGTGTGTGAATGTGTGCATGGGGAGACTGAGACTGAATGGGGCTCGTTTGCACCACAAAACAATAGAGACAATAGACTGAATAGATGACTTAGATGATGACTAAACATCAGTAGCATTTTTAGAGTCTAATCAAAATAAAGTAATTTGACATGATCTTGAAAAACATTTAACTAAATACAGAGTTTTAGACTTATAATTTTCAGATTTTAAATATAACATGGTCACACATATGGCTTTAGCTGCAGTGCATTTCTAGATTGCTACAGTGCCCACTTCAATTTTATTTTCATGAAGATGTTTCATAAAAATTAATTTCTAATAACTTTACAAAACTTTGAAGCTATTTAAAAAATGTTTTTTCATTATGACAATAATTAATTCTACATTTACAATAAACTACCAGGTGTCAGCTTTCAAATGAGATCATACTTGTGCTTTTAGTGCAAAGGGTTCATGAACTGTATCTGTTTCAGTTTGGGTATGTCATTTCTGGGGATTTTTCAAAAGTGGCGTTGCAGCTTAACAGGTTAAAGCCATCTCCAGGAGGTCTACTGGTAATGCCAGTTGATATAACACACTTCCTCGATCCAGTCTCCTCCTAAATAATATGCCATTCTTGAACACTAACCTGTTCCACTCTCTCAGCCACAAAGCTACATCCACTGGCTCAACCTTTGTAGTGTTCTCGTGCAGTGTGTTGAAACTATGACTAAACACCCAGTTAAACCGTGCAAATGAAGACAGAGTCGTAGTAATTTTAATGCTTTACTGTCACGCTTCCTCATTTACATGTAGTGGTGAAAACTGTAATAAAACAATACAGCAATATTCAGTGTCCATTTCTTGAGTAAAATTACATTATGAATGATAATAACATGAATATGTAGCAACAATGAGTTGTTTGGGGAATTATTAACTCAAATGATGGTAATATTCATAAGAAGATGAATATGTATATATTTGCATACACAAATTAAATTATCTCAAAATAGGGAATAGTCTAAACCTCACTGCATATGAATAATTAACACGATTGCTCGTAGTAAATATTCATATAGGTCGGTACAATTATTTCAATTGTCTGGGTAAATTTCATGTAGTTCGAATTCAGTTATTGCGCAATCCGTCCGTTTAGCGAACTGGATGCGAGACTTTCTTATCAAAATTTACCGGCCTGTAAACAACGACAATAACCTTCCTCTGGCCACAAGGAATGATATTTTCATGCAAGGCACTTTAGATATCTTAATAGTCAAACCAAGTAGAGCTTTTAGCTTAGATCGACATTTTCAGGGACTTCAAGTTTATGAAACAATGAGACAGATTCAATTAAAAGATTATGGAGTTTAATAAAACAACCAAGGATTACGTATACTACTTAAAACACGCAGGAGTAAATATGCATAACAAAACAAACAATACAAAATTGATGATCATACGAAATATTGGAGAGAGAGAGAGAGAGAGAGAGAGAGAGAGAGAGTGTGAGTGAGAGAGAGAAAGTGTGAAAGTGTGAAAGTGAAAGTCAAATCGTCTCAGGACAAAACAGTTCAAACAGTTTCTTTAGAAGGAGACCCAAAGGTTTTTCCTTGACAACCTTAAACAGCATTTTCTTTTCAGATTTGCGATATTAAGATTGTAACGTTTTACTTGCTTTGAGGTGGCCCCTTTTGCGCAGCTGGTTGGAAAAGATGTTGGGACCATGTGTCCCGCGTTTCTTCCAGTTGAGGTAGATGATGCAGAACTCAACTGCAGCGCGTACAAAAGATGCTTAGTCTTAAATTCGTTTCGTTCGTGAATACACTGAACGACGGAAAAATATCAAACTGAGGTAGATACAAAGAAAAGACTTAGATTTAAGAAATTAGAAAACAACGAAGACTCCAGTTGGAGTTGGTGGTGAAGAAGTCGGTCTCTCTCTGGCGTAGAACTGCCTCGATTAGCGTGGCGCTTGATGTTTTGAAGACGCGAAAGTCACGCCTCCTCACGTGTATGAGCCAATCATTTGGGAGGACGCGTGGCGGTAAAATTCCTTTGTTCACGAAGTACATGCCTCCTGGCCTGATGTTTAACGGAGACAGAACGTGTTTCTAATACATTTATAAACTGGTATTAATGACAGAATGCATCATGTTGTACCTTGTGTTACGGATTCGGCACCGTTGGATTTTTCTGACCAAAACAATACCACGAACGATAATTCTGTGAGTTAATAACAAGAAGAAACATGATTCTGCATAATTGAACGCATATCAAATTAATTACATACCAATAAAGCTTATAGTTACAGCAATGTGTCATACGGAGACCGTGAAACACATCACAATACATTTCAATACATTTAAAAGGGTACTTTTGAAACACACGTGGTCAGGGATGAGTGTATGAGGGTCTCTGTGTGTGTGTGTGCGTTTGGTGCGCGGTCACTCGAAGTTCACACTGCTGTGTGAACTATTGTCCTCCCCCCCTCAGGGGGGGTCGTATGCGTGCGTATGTGTGTGCGTATGTGTGTGCGTGTTCTCTGGAACTGATGAGTTAAACATCAGGATAGTGGTTGAACATCTGGTTAAACACTGTTAGTCTTGTGAGGTGTCAGATCATGAGCATCCCTGGGGAGACCCCAGCGGGATCTCCTAGCCAGAGCTGCGCCTTTTGCTGGTCACATGTCTCATAGATCAATAATACAGGATGCTCCTTTGTTTATTCAGGAACGAAAAGAGCTGTGTATCCCGAATCAGACTCCAGTAATTTAATCAAATGTCACCATTTGCTTGGTGTCACAGTCCAAGAAGAGAAGAGCATTTGTTTGTAAATTAAAATCCAGTAATTTAATCAAATGGCAGACTGAGTTGCTTTGTGTCACAGTCCAAGAAGGACAGAGGTGTGTTTCTAAATTAGAATGCAGTAATTTAATCACATGGCAGGGCTGACCATCTGCTTTGTGCTACAAATATACAATGCTATTCTCAATGTAGCAGCAGTTATACAGGCTATTAGCATTGCTGTGAACTTGTACACAATAGCAAATGTCGTTTTTAACAATCTTATCAAAAATCATCTTTTCAACAAAATCTCTACTAATACATGATCTTTAACATGTCTAATATCACATAAATAACTTACGGCATTGCCTCTATGATGCTTTAAGGTGGATGCAAATGGATTGAACCCCGAGAGCACACCATGTCTGTCTCATTGCTTCCATGCAGTACCAGGAAGGACAAACAGGAAGTGACTTTATAGGAAGTGACATCACCACATGACACAAAAACTCTAAAAGTTAAATTTCTTAAAGGACAACACAACCTTCACAACATGTCTCTTCCCAGACTCCAGGTACTTGATGACTACTTTAAGCTCTGGATCAACTCTTTGTCGCTCCTTCAACTCCTCTTCAGACAGTTGGGGAAGAACTGGAAGACCATGGCCATTCTCATGCTGGAACTCTTGGGGTACCGCACCAAGACAAAGGGACAAAGACTCAAACACTGTAAGTTGGAAGCATGAAAAGTCAGAATCATCACAGCCCTGGTACACTTGTTCTCACAGAGGGCTTTCACCACTGCAGGCAGAATTGTTGGTTGTTCCGATTCTGCTAAATGGTGAAGGGTGAAATGCTTGATTCTTTCCCGCTCCTTTTGTGACAAAAAATCATCCAAGGGCCTGTCATGAGGACATCTCGAGAGTCCGTCTGCATCTTGGTTTCGCTGGCCAGCACGATATTGGATCTTGAAATTAAATGTCGACAGGCTGGACAGCCACCTATACCTGGTTGCATCGAGCTTTGCGGATGTCAAGATATAGATAAGCGGGTTGCTGTCCGTTACTACAGTGAAGTCTACTCCATACAGTTAGCCACTAAACTTCACAGTAACAGCCCATTTAAGCGTTAGGAACTCCAACTTGTGTGCCGGATATTTAACTTCACTTTTTGTTAGTCCTCTGCTTGCGAATGCAACCACTCTCATTCGTCCCTCTTGCTCTTGATACAGGGCGGCCCCAAGTCCGGTGGTACTAGCATCCGTAGTAAGCAAGTAAGAAAAACCCAAGAACTGGAGCTGAAGTCAGCTTTTCAATGATGGTGTAATCCTCGGTAACCCTCCATTCCTGGGTCCACCGGTCCCCAAATTGTTCTTTAGGATTCCCTTACTGCATGCTTTTCTACAGGTCTTGCTTCAGTTTTTTCTGCAAGGGGGGATATCCAACAGTTCCAACCAGAAGTCTAGTAATCTTGGAAAAATCTTTGACAAATTTTCTGTATTACCCAGCGAACCCGAGAAAAGATTTGAGCTCTTTAAGGTTTCCAGGTCTTGGCCAGGTCTTAAGGCCTTACATTTTGGCCGGATCTGTCTCGACTCCATTTTGGGACACTATATGACCTAAGTATCGGGCCGACGTTTGGAAAAACTTGCACTTTTTAGGAGAGAGCTTCAGTCCGTATTCCCTTAGCCGCTTCAGAACTTGCTGCAGCCAGGCCTCATGTTCCTCCAGAGTCTTAGAGAAGACTATAAGATCGTCAACGAAGACCAATACTTCTCTTCTATTAAGATCCCCCATGCACCACTCCATGAGCCGTTGAAATGTACTTGGCACATTTGTGACCCCCTGTGGCCTTCGGTTGAACTCCCAGAATCCCAAAAGACACACAAACGCTGTTTTCTGTTTATCAGCCTTTTCCATCTCAATCTGATAGAAACCAAGTCAAGGACTGAAAACAATTTGGAGCCAGTTAGAACTGAGAAAGCTTCCTCCAAATTTGGCAGATTATATGCATCCTTAATGGTCTGGGAATTCAACTTTCTGAAGTACATGCACAAGCGCACCTCATTATTATTCTTCCTCACTACTACTATCGGAGAAGCAAAAGGAGATTCTGATTCTCTGATGACACCTGCGTCTAGGAGTTCCTTGAGGTGTCTCCTTATGGCATTGACATCTTGGGGATGGATAGGCCTAGCCCTCTGCTTGAAAGGCGTGTTGTCACTGAGATTGATGCAGTGTTTTACCTTAGCAGTGTGGCCGTAATCCAAATCGTGCAGCACGAATACATTAGGCATGGAGTTCAGCAGATCTGTTATCCTCCTCTTTCATTCACATGATAGAGGGGAATCACCGAAGTCAACAGGGATCTCGGCTTCCTCAGGATTCATATCCTTATACAAGGCAGCATGCATGGGGTCTCCTCCCTCAATCACATGTTGTACAGCGTGTACTTCAGCTAGCACTGCTGACAGGTGACTTTTGTAGAAAAACAGAATTTTGAATTTTGCCTGAATTTTTTTGAATTGTCGCAACCTGTGATGCTGTGTCTAGCAGGGAGTTCACTTCCTTCCCTTTGACTTTACTCGAGCAGTGCATTTTATTCCAACTAGTCCAGCTGGTAACTTCAAAGAATTCCCGGCATTAAGCATGACTGTTAAACACTTGTCGATGCTTAAGGCTTTGTTTCTTTCTCCCAGTCCCCGTCCGGCCAGCGCCAGAGACCGCTTTTAATTTAAAGGCACTGTGGTGGTTCCATTTTTGAGGTCCCACTCAGCTTGTGTTTCTCTCAATTTACGTCTTTTCTCTTCAACCATTGATGGATTCAGGGGATTTTCACAGCTGACTGCTAAGTGACCGTCATCTCCACAGCCAAAGCAATACCATGGACGAGGCCGGTTGGTGCTCGCTTTCGCTTCCGGCGTCTCTCAAATGAGGGGATCTCTCAGATTGGTTTCTCTGCGCACCAGAAGTAGCGACTTGGATTTTCAGCTCCGCTATCTGTCCTTTCAACTCCTGAAGTTCACTTACTTGAGCTCATTCTTTCACTTCCTGATTAGCAGCTGTTCTGATGGCTGCAACCTGGCTTTGGAGAGCAGCATATCAGACGGAGCAGCTCCTTCTTCAGAGCGCTAACTTTGAACGTTTCAGGGCAGTGAGTTTTACTATTCTGCTTTGAGGCTTTTTGCTTGGGAGTGGCATGGGGTCGATGGGTGTTTGCTTGTACCCAATGCTTCCTCATTCTCTCCTTTGATGTCTGCTTATCCTCAGCTGTACGGATAAGTATTGCTAGTTCAGCAAAAGGGGGTGGATCCGCTTTTCTCCTTTCGAGCTGCAGGTCGGCAATCAGGGTGTTGTCCCAGCAGCCACGGCAGAACTGCCTCAACAGACAGCGATCTCATTCATTCTCTGTAACACTGCTCCGTCTGATAGAAGCATTCAGGATTACATGTAATCTGTGGAGATAGGCGGATGATTTCTCACCAGGATTCTGCAGAGTGCTTATGAACTTGGCCAATAATTCATCCCTGTCTTCCACCGATCCGTAGACTGATTCCAGCAGCTTAAGGCACTCTAACGATGGAGCATCCGAACATGCTTGATTATGTCCGAAGCAGGCAGTAACAGACTGTCTAGAGTTTTGTGTGTCTTGAATGATTCAGGAAGGAATGGATCATTCAACAGGTAATCCACACTTGCCCACCAGGTGTCGAAATCAGGCTTGTTGCTTGTACAAGGGCTCCTCCCAGAGAAAGCTTTCAGGCGGAATAAGGCATTGTGCGGGGACACGGGATCACTCGTCCTCACAACGTGTTCCATTACTATCCTCTGGATGCCTGGGGGGTGCACAGCAGTCATGGAAAATTACAAAGATATTGTCTCAGCAGAGCTGACATCAGGGTCGTTTGAACAGTTTTGGGATTCTGTTCTCAGTACAGACGGTGACTGACACCCTTCCGACCGCTGGAGAGTGCTGGTCGCACATGTTGGGAGATTTGACTCTAAAGGGCGATGCTCTAGGTGACTCATCAGTTCTCACTCTTATCAACTCCCATTCAAGCACATGTTGTAGGGATTCCCCATTGGCACTGGCTATTGCTTGCAATTTCTTCAAGCACTCTGCGGCGCTAGAGGCGGTGGGGGTGTAAACACCCCCCAGTGTGCGTACACGCACAATGTCTGCATCAGTGGGACTTTACTATATTCAGCGGCAGCTGGGGCTCGAGTTGTGCGAGAACTCAAACACTGCAATCCGTTATCTCAGTGACTATTCACCTCAATTGCTGCTGCGCCCTCTCTCCTGGCTGGCTCGCCAAGGTTGAAGCATGTAACGTGTCACACTTGAATGAGGTTGAATATGGGCCAATGGATCAGAAGAAAGGTGTGACTACTGGAGCGAGGAAGGCAGCACAGCGGGTGGGTGAATTATCGACACGGAGTCTGTTTTATGATTCAATTGAGGTTTTGTATTAAAAGAAAATGATCTTTCTTTATTTTTGTTGTTTGCTTGAAATGTGCAAATCACAAATGTAATCAGCTGATTAGCAAGTTACAATAAATGATAATATTTGTAATCTCTTTTCTCTTTTTGGAATTGTAGGCACTTGGATCAAGCAGCCTGAACAGCTTGACTCAGCTGTAAATCAACTCTCATTCACATTGTACAATAAAATAAAAACAAAAACACTTGGAAAAATTCAACACTTAAAAATAACAAACAGTAAACAATATTCTCAAACAAAATAGTGCATTCAACCTGAACACTCAGAATTTGTGTTTAACCCCCTGGGGTCAGCAATCACGCCGGCGTGATCTGCTCGTTTTTTGCCTTATCAGTGCGAAAGAGATTCAAAATACTCTGTTGATTTTGATATTACATGCTTGTGTTGTACATCAATCGATCCTGTTAAGTGTGTATTTTTTGTGTGTATACTCACAATAAAAACAACGTGTTGTGCTTTTTGCCAAATAAAGAAAAATAAACATGATGCGAGTTCTGCCTTCTCTCTGTCAGTGTAGTCCATTCTGAAACGCGTCCGAAAATGAACTATAACTCAGCGAATACTCAGTCAAACAAGCATACAGGCACACAGGCATGAAGCTTGAATTCTCTTCTTTTAAATTAAGTAAATTATATAAAAAACAAATATTCTCAGTTAATGTAATCTGTATGAAAAGAGAGAGATGTCAGCCATTCTCATCTCAGCTCATTAACTTTAATGCGACCCCGCCCATGGAGAGCGCGCGCTATTCAAACGCAAATGACTGAGGCAATACACGCAAACCTGTGAACGCCCACATTAGCTGGATAACACACACCGCGACTCATGCACTTTATGTCGTCTTGTTTCGCTGAGAGGAATAATACTTAGGAATAATTTAGTTTCACATCCAGGAACAACGGATCCAGCTATTCAGAGGACTGTGGTAAGTTTTTTATTCTTAAGTGCTTTGTTCTAATCGCGATATGCAATAGTGTTGGTAAACTGCTAAAGGACTGTTTAAATATGAATCGCGTGTCTGTGTGTGAATGAATGAACAGCACAGATGTTTAGCCTACTACAGCTGTAAACAACAGCGCACACTTGCACTTACATTAGTAAATGTTATTTTTACATGAACACATTTACTAGTTTAGCTTTTACCAAACTATATTGCTATACTGAGATGAGTAAAAATCGACTGAAATATGTTGAAATAAAATGTCTTTGTATAAGCAACGTATTAAACTGCAAATTAACATTAATATGCCCTAATATTTCATAAAAACAACGTTACAGTCAGGCGAAATATGAAAGACAACATTTTGTTGACTAGATTTGGGTACAGTTTTTACTGTAGAATATACTGCCACATCAAATAAGCTTTTGTTTAGCAATTTCTGCTCATATGTTCTTATATATAAAATACTATTTTTGTCAAAAATAAAGTCATCAACTAAGATGTTAGCTGTTCCAATGTTGGCTATATTCAAACTAATGAATACATATGATAAAATGTAGGCCTATAATCTTTTTTTTTTTACAAAGAAAGAGTACACTTGAAATATTGTTGAAATTGTAATTATTGTTGTAATTGTAACCTTTTTAATAAAATAGCAAAACATATTTACAAGATAGATGTAAGCAAAATCTTAAATGGTCAATATAAGTCTTCTTCTAAATATATCTTTTGTCCTTGCATTCATTCTTGTGGCTCAGTCAGTGTCACACCTGAATGAATGGCTCATTATGCAAGTCATTACGCATAATGGGTGGGACATTGTATTCTCAGGTGTAAACCACTCCTCCTTCACGCCCCCCTCGCATATTGGCTTACACAATTTAAATCAATGCATTGTTTTATGTGAACGATAAAGCAATACTATTTTCACATAATTTTGAAGCCAGAACTCGAGGCGACAACATCCATTAGTCAAAAGTCTTGTGGACACATATTTAGTATGAGTTTTGTGGTCTTATTTCAGCAACTTTCATTTTTAGTTTTTTCAATAACCATGCATAAACATTATTCTCTTAAAAATACAAACATCTACATACATGTTGCTCACATATTATGGTAGCCCAGTTTGTGCTATATAGAGTGAATTTACACCTTTGCCATTAACATGTTTATAAATAACTGAAAAAAGCACAAATTTCAGGGCATGTCAAAACATCCCAAGGGCCCCAAAAACACATCAGACCCCAGAGGGTTAAACACTCAATTTGATTCAATGTACAGAATGGGATTCTGAATTTCACTTTTCAAATTCAAATAAACCACTCTTTTCCCTAAAAACTCTACAGTAGTAGTCTTTTCAGTTATGTGAATCAAATGCTCAAGATTCAATTAATTGATTCCGTTCACCTGAGTCGATGAATCAACCGATTCAGTTCAAAGAACTGTTGGTTCTTTTAGGATAGTTCAATTCAAAGTTAATGTATTTCGTTTAAGATTCAGAAAAAAAGAGGAAAAACTGATCACAATGAGTCCAGGTCCTTTTTGTCCAAGAGAAGAAAAAAAAAAGAAAAAAAAAGGAATTCTCCTACCACATTTGATGAGCACAGTTAACAAGTAAATCGAATCCGTGGGTAGCTTGCTGTGTATACGCTTAATTGCGTCTCGTGTGTCCGGTATGGAACAGGAAAACTTTTGAAGATGATCACAATCTCTCTCAAAAAAAAAAATCCCAGCCTTGTAGAAACACAAGGCAGAAACAATAATCAATACTCAATACACTCTCATGAACAATGATGTACACATGTATGTACTTTAAAGCACACATTAACTCAACATTTAAACTTATTGAACACGTTGACACTTAAATATCAAACTTTGTCATACTTCATTAACACATTTTCACATTTGACTAGCTTTAGCCCATGTGCAAATTTGCTCTGGCTTGTGCGCTGTGCACGCACACACTAATATCAAACCCAAATGAGTTCGCTGCAGAGTTTGCAATATTTTTTCTTGCATATTATCAAGTTGATATTTGAAATAGGACTCACCAAGGCAAGAAAATAGTGTATATTCAAGCAAGGAAGTTCATACGCAGCACTTTGATGTTGTCTGGGTCGGCATCAGCCTCTATTTTTTAATCTTTGCCTCATCCTCACTCCGACGACAGGATCTCAAAGTTATCGTATTCACTCAAATATCCAATCCTTTCATTATTTCGTTATCGAGATTAACGAATCGTAAAAAGTGTTGATTATAGGATTATCTATTCCTATCACAGGAAAAGTTGCAGTGATGTGCATTGAGCAGATAACAGACAGTCTGTTTATCGCGTGAATGTAGTGATCTCATCATTGCAACACAATTTCTGCGCTCTCACAAATGCTTTCACCAAATAACAATGCAAACATGATGTAAATACAGTAAGAGCTTCGTTGTGCAGTGTGACATCATCATTGATTTCATAACGAGTTTTGTGTCCAGTGTCCAGATAAACTCGCGCGATGTGCTTGGGTGATTGATCGCTTTCTGTAAATAATTTAATCACAGTTTAAATAAGATTATTTTCATCCTACTAAGAGAAACAATGTGAAGTTAATTGTTAAGTCACTGGCTTGATTTACTGATGCATAAACAGTATTGCACGATTTTGAGGGAAAGACAATCTGTCTGAACTTGAATAATTACACATCAGAAATCACTGATCACAGATCAAGCATTAGAATAAACATGGTTACTTGCATGTTTTTTAGCGTTGCTGGCAGATCCATATCATAAAAGTCTGTTTACAAAGCCTGCGTCGAAATTGCGACATTTACCAAATAATCCACAGTGAAATGCACCGAATACAAACAAATAATGCACTGCTGAGACATTCACATTGTTAAAAAAAAAAAAAAAAACACATTTGGAAGGTAATGGTATTGATCCTGTGTCGATCTTTTCTCGTTCTCATGCAACTATTCCCTAATGCGCCAGTGAGCGGCGCCAAAGACGCGGTGATGTAGACGTAGGCGTTGATAGTCTTCTGCAAAGGCGGTCTCCCACTGCACTATGACGTAATAAGTCCCCACTTTTCAGATCCTGTCGTTTTCACCTTGGTTTCAATAAAAGCTGTTTTTGGAATAACAAGACATTTTTGAGTTTTGAAACTTACAAGATATTTTTATAGTATAACGACCTCTTAACTGTCAAAAGATCAAGGAAAATGTATGACCCCTTTAAAATTAAACTAAAATTCAAATCCATAAAAGCTGAATCAAAATATTAATAAATGCTATAAAAGTATATAATTTTTACTAAAATATCTTACTTTACACCAGCATTCCCCTTACTATGGGTTTAGGCATTAAATAATGATTTCTAAAATAATGTTTTCATCTTCTCTATGGAATAATACATCTTATTTTTGATGGAATTAATGGCACATTCACAGGTGTGGAAAGGAATTAAGTAATTCAAATCTCTTTGTTCAATGATGCATTGTATAGCATTTTGATAGGTAAAAACATCATTCACATAAACTTTGTCTGTTGCAATGGTTAATCACCTTCTCTGATTCAGACAAAATGTGCCTGTGGTGCTGCTTTAATGAATGTTATTCACATGCCTGCAAGTGAAGAGTCTTTGATGACGAGCAGCTGTAAAGCAGCAGGAAATCCTCATGTGAGCTGCAGAAGTCTCGCTTCTGTCATTCCTCTAGTTGCCATTTGTGTCCCAGGTCTTCATCTATCCACCACCACCACAAAATCCAGATGTGAGATGTGTGTTCATCTCAAAAAGACAGCAGAGGTGAGAATACTTCAGTTTAGAAGCTCAAAGCTGTTGAGCTGCTTCAGTGAAGTGCACCAGAAAGAACTTTACCCAAACAAGATGATGTTCTGTTTGTTGTTATTCTTTACATGTTTTTTTTTCAGATCTCTCGCTCTCTCAAGGCTGAAATGGGCATCATTTAGATTCTGCTTCTTCTTGCAGTCAAGTACTCTTTGGTAAACGCAGCCTCCGGGCATCTGATTCCTGGCAGTTTATTTCATTAGTGTGTAAGGTGAAGAAGCATATTAGGATCTCATTAGAAGAAACGTGGCAAGAAGTTAAATAGTAAGTACGTATTTACTGAATCTTTGAGTGCTATCAGAGAAGAAAATGGCCTTGAAAAGGTTTCAGATCTCTGCATTCATCAAAACTCAACTTTTCATCTCAACTTTGAAAAAGAGAGCCAACTTTTCAACATCTTTGGTTGCAGTCACTTTACAGAACAGTTTTCCTCTAGACTTCTAAATCTCTTAACCCTTTCAGATATATCACTACTGTAGTCTTTCAAGGCACCTCTGTTTGCACCAGTGATTGTTCCTAAAATCAGTGTACTGTATTTAACTTAGGATAAATGTCTATGAAGTTAAATACTACTATTTTTACCATTATCATAGACACCAGAGAGCCCAATATGTTTCTGTCAATTCATGCTGCAGGGAAATAATATAATGTGTTAATAGCATATACATCTATATTTATATATGTGTGTGCATAATATATACAAATAGGGGGCATGGTATGTATTGGGATTGGTACACCAAGACGATGGCATCCACTATCCAGTGGGCCAACCTCTGCTTGGAGACAGCCTTTCCATTCTGCTGGCCTCCGTAACAGACGAAGAGCTGGTCTGAGGCTTTGTGTTCTGTCCACGTACAGGCGCAGGATGAAAGAGAAAAGCCAGGGCTGGGTCTGCCTCCTCCGGGGGCAGTGCTTGCAGGTTCACCACCTGGTCCCAAAAGGGAGTGGTAGGAACCTTGGGCACATATACAGGCCGGGGTCTCAGGATGACGTGAGAGTCAGCCGGCCCGAATTCCAGGCACGATTCGTAAACTAAAAAAAATGTGTGCAGGTCCCCTGTACTCTTGATGGAGGCCGGTGAGAAGAACACCACTTTTGGTGAGAAGAACACCACTCAACGAACAGGTTCCTCTTCAGAGCGTAAAGAATGCCTCGTAGAGGGTGCTCTCACAGAAGTGATGGTGTCTACGACAGCTTGTGGTAGATCACCTAGAACCTCTGCGTCCCATTCAGGGACCAGACATGGAGTTTCCAGAGGTCTGGACGCGGGTGCCACATGGTGCCCTGTCTCTGAGAGAGGAGGTCCTCCCTGAGAGGAATGGGCCAGGGAGGGGCTGTCGAGAGGAGCATCAGTTCGGGGAACCAGGTCCGGTTGGGCCAATAAGGGGCAACTAGCAAGACCTGCTCCTCTTCCTCCCTGACTCTGCACAGAGTCTGTGCGAGAAGGCTCACTGGGGGAGCTGTGTGCCAGTGCATCCGTGCCGAGGGTCCCCTCGGTTAGGGAATAAAACACCCGGCAATGGGACGAGTCCGGAGAGGCAAATAGATCTATCTGTGCGGCCCCGAAGTGGTCCCAGATCAGCTGGACTGCCTGGGGATGGAGTCTCCAATCTCCCTGGGCCACAGGCTGTCGTGAGCACGATTGAGCATGCCAGGGATATAAGTGGCACGAAGCGATCTCAGATGCTTCTGACTCCATAGGAGGAGATGGCGGGCAAGTTGCGACATGCGAGGGGTGCGTAGACCACCTTGAAGGTTGATGTACGCAACGTTTGCAGTGTTGTCCGTGCGGGCCAGCGCATACTTGCTAAGCAACAGCGTTTTGAGGCAGCTCAGAGCAAGGTGTACTGCTAGCAACTCGAGGTAGTTGATGTGCCAATGCAGTTGGGGGTCCGTCTAGATCCCCGCTACTGCATGCCTATTGTACGTGCCCCCCCAGCCGGTGTTGGAGGCATCTGTGGAGACCACAGCATACCTGGACACTTGTTCTAGGGGCACTCTGGCCTGGAGAAACGAAGGGTCTGACCATGGGCTGAGGGTTTGGTAGCAGGCTGGGGTGACGGAGCGTGCCACTCTTGGGATCGCGTCACGATCTTGGGACTCGGCCGTGAAGCCAGTGCTGAAGCGGTATCATATGAAGCAAATCCAGCGGCGTTACTGCGGCCGGGATGCCATATGTCCCAGTAGCCTCTGAAAAATGTTCAGTGGGCCCACTGTTCTGCTCTTGACAGTATTCAAGCTGTCCAGCACTGACCGGACACGTTCCTTTGTGAGGCGTGCCGTCTGGTGGACCAAGTCCAGCTCAATACAGAGAAAAGAGATCCTCTGCACGGGGGCGAGTTTGATATTTTCCCAGTTGACCCGAAGACCCAACTGAGATGTTAGAGCACCAGGTTCCTGTCCTCGCACAACTGCTCCCGAGACTGAGCTAGTATCAGCCAGTCGTCGAGATAGTTGAGGATGCGAACACCACGCTCTCTCATGGGAACAATGGCCGCCTCCGCGACTTTTGTAAAGACGCGGGGCGACAGGGTCAGCCCGAAGGGTAGAACTTTGTACTGATACGCTCGACCCTCGAACGCGAAGCGCAGGAATGGCCTGTGTTGCGGGAGGATGGAGACATGAAAGTACGCGTCCTTCAGGTAAATCGCTGTAAACCAATCTTGGGGACGGATGCATTCAAAAATGCGTTTCTGCATTAGCATCTTGAACAGAAGCATGTAAAGGGCCCGATTTAAGTAACCCACCCCCTTTCTTCATATCATCTGGAGGGACTGGCTCAATCGCACCCTTTGCCAGTAGGACTGTGGTCTCCGCGCGCATGACAGGGGCCCGTTCGCTCAATACCGTAGTGAACACCCCTGTACCTGGGCGGGTGCCGGACGAACTGAATCGTATAGCCGAGTCTTATGGTACGGAGGAGCCAGCTGGACAGACTGGGAAGTGCTTTCCAGGCTTCCACAAACTGAGCCGGGGGACCAGGGGCACCACGGACGTACCCGACAGGGACCCATCTTGGAAGGCCCGGAGGCGGCCCAAAGCAGGGTCTGAATGTGCAGT
The DNA here is from genome assembly GCA_021554675.1 of Leuciscus idus. Taxonomy (NCBI): domain Eukaryota; kingdom Metazoa; phylum Chordata; class Actinopteri; order Cypriniformes; family Leuciscidae; genus Leuciscus; species Leuciscus idus. The sequence continues at coordinate 35,633,738 of CM038634.1, read as the reverse complement.
GCAACACTTACCTTTCTCCACAGGTCGGCTCCACATTTTCATTTTCTTCAATATTTACAAAAAATAAAAAAATAAAATGCAAACCTGAACCACACATATTTTTATTCAAAGATCAACAGTCTGTCATTAGTCTTTAGTCTGCCACAAAAAAAAAAATCATGAACTCAAATGTCATTGTGAAAAAACAAAAAAAAACAATGACTGTTGTAACTGTGCTTAAATCAGACATTTCAGGCTATAGCCTAACGCTAATAAGCCTTATACCAAAATTATTATTACAACTAAATTGTCAGTCATTAAATAAGAAAACTAAATAATTGTGTAGATGATTTGCTTTGTGTAACCTGACATCATACATTAGGCCGAAGTGTTTTTTTTGCTGTGTTGGGGTTCCGGTACACCATCCATGTCAACGAAACGAATGAATGAAAATTAGCTTATCAATGCATATCTAAATTTGCGCCAACGGTATCTTTGTAGAACTTCAAAAAAAGAAACAAAAAAGATGCAGGACGACTCAACCTCCACGGATAGTTTTTAATGTTTATCAGACAATAACTACTCAAGATTTTGCTTTAGTATAATTTTCGGGACAATTAGGGCCGGATTCGGGACAACAGCTTAGATTTCGGATTTGTCACCTTTTTGCTTTAATGACAGCATCATTGACATAAAATCCATGAGTTTGTGAAAAATGTCACAAATCCATTTGACTCTCATAAGTGACCTAGAAATAGCATAAAAGCATCATCTTATTCATTACATCATAACTTTGCTTTGTTTTAAAATTGTAAAATCTTTATTTCAAGGTTTAAATTTATTTAGCATGAGACTTTTGGCCCCCACTCTATATACATTTTGAGAACTAAAAACATGAGCTGAGAACCAAGCAAAGACTGCTAACAATATTATAATGTTCTGAACCGAGGGACTACAGTCGGCGTTCCCCAAAGGAAGAAGCCTCCTGATGCCAATCACAAACTCAAAGCCTCTTTAAAGTGAGTGCAGAGAGTCTATCCTCTTCTCTCTCATCTCTCCATCCTTAGCGCTTCTCCTTCCTCATTAACACGTTTATTTCATCTCTGTATCTGCTCGAGTCTAAGAGGCAGTTTTCTAATCAGCAGCAGTTGTACACAGGCATGCCAGCTGGTCAATGCATCACTCTGCATTAGGAAGCGGAGCTAAGAGAGGCTGGAGAAAGAGGATCTGCTCCCTGCCTCATTAGGATGACCTCAGACGCAAGCAGAGATGAGGACTTCAGCCAATCAGAGGATTGATGAGGAGCCAGCCAATTAGGGATCCAGGAAAGAAAGTAAACGTGAAGGGCAAACATTTGTCTAAATCGTATTGGTGTGTATTATTAGTTTTAAAACAGATGTATTATCCAGGACAGGGTTACCCCAACCAGTTGATGTCAAACTTGAGAAAAAAATAAAATAACACTTTAGTTTATATATTATTATTATTATTATTATTATTATTATATAGATATACTTTACTCTGAGCTTTTTATTGAGATTATTATTACTTAGGACATGCACAAATCATTTACAATTTTACAGTTTTGATGAATATATTTTTTTGACCTGGAGATTAGTTGCAGAGTATTTTTCATTTCCAAGTTTCAAAGAAATTATTATAAGAAACCAAGAAAAAATCTTTTAAATATGCATTTCAGCAGCACAAAATAAACTCCAATGCTGCTCATTACAAAACACTTGTTACACTCCTTACAAGAACTACTACTTCTGTATTATATACATCCCTCCAACAAGCTGTAAAATGTGGTGGAGTCAGTATCAGCCATGGTAAAATGTACTGCATTTAATTTGTATTTACAGTCCCGGTCAACAGGTTGGGGATCAGTACGATTTTTTAATTAAAAAAAAAGGAACCGTATGTAAAGGAACCGTATGTAAGATTGTGGCCAAAACTGGTACTGCAATCACTTTCAAATTACTGTAGAGCAGTGTATCCCCTCCCCCTCCCCCCCAACTCGAGGTTGCCAGCTAGACTGCAGGATCCAGCAGGAACGTAGGCTGCTACAAGAAGCTTCCAATGGCAAGTGACGAGTCCTACACAGTACGTTTTTTTTTCGGACTTTGTCACGACGTATTTCGGATTCATAACGAGGTCTTTTAGGTTTCGTAACGTAGACATTTTTTATCCGACACGTTTGTAGCTGCAGCTGTGGTAACTAGAGCAGAGCTGGCAACCCGGATGCCGAAACACTACTGACTTCATGATTGGTAGATAGGTGGAGGGTGGAGCATCAGGCCAAAACACAACATGACAACATCAACATCAGTTGAGGGCTGCAACTTCACTTTTAAATGACAATATCCTGGCCGGACTACTGTTGTCAGTGATATAAGTATTTGAAATGAACATGATTTCTTAATGTCTAGTGACATATCAGGGCCATTTTATGATTAATTGAAATACATTTCTTACATACGGTTCCTTTAAGTAAGTCTCTTATGCTCACCAAGGCTGCATTTATTTATTAAATAATGTTAAATATTGTTCAAACAAAAACTGTTTTCTATTTGATTATATTTTAAAATTTAATTTATTCATGTATTGCAAAGCGGAATTTTCAGCATCATTACTTCATTGTCACATGATCCTTCAGAAATCATTCTAACATGCTGATTTGCTGCTCAAGAAATATTTAGTGTTGAAAACAGTTGTGCTGCTTCATATTTTATGGAAACCGTAATACATTTTATTTTCAAGATTCTTTGATGAATTGGAAGTTCAACAGCATTTACTTGAAATAGAAATATTTTTTAACTGATCAAAGTAAACAAAGTAAACTTGCTGAATAACAAGTTTGAATAACAAGTTTAAATAAGTTTGTTCAAATGACTTTTCTTTGTTTCATTGTCTGGAAAGCTAGATTTTATTTAAAAGTTTGTTTAACTCTTTTAGTTAACCAAATAAAAAAATAAATTGTGTTTGCCACAATGAGGAACAAGAACAGTGAAGTTATTAGGTAGCTGCTACATCTGAACGTCCACACATTTATAAACTCAAACGGTGAGCACATAGCAACTGTGGTCACCGTTTGAGTTTATAAACGTGTGCAGAGTCAATTTATAACCGACAGGGGGTAAAGTGAAGGTCATCGCAACGGTACCATAGCAAGTTTTAATTGCTCACACTCAGCTGCTGGACTCGGGTTAGGCGAGCACACGGAGGCTTATCTTTAATGGAAAAATAATTTAGTTCCATTAATGGGCTGCATTGTGAGAGTGAAAACCACCACAAGCAAAATCCTCCCCATAAGTCTGTGCTTTTGAATCCCACAGAAGCCACAGTCGGTTACCATACATTTCCACTGCAATCTTTAAATACTTTAAACTGCTCTTCACAGGGAAGTTTGAGGAATTGCAGGGAAAGCGGTGAAGTACGCTGTTAAAATGTGGCGGAAGGAGAGGAAGAGGGTGTTTTTAAAATATTATGCAGGTTTAAATGTTAATGTACTCATTTCATAATGCAAGCACAAAAGATGGAAATTACATAACTTAAGATCTAACCCTGACATTCAGGAATAACGTTTTTTTGTGCTCTGAAAGTGATTTTTTATTTTTTATTTTAATTATTTCCCCATGCCCAATTGTTTTTTTTTTTTTTCTTCTGCTTCCACTTACACTGTTTATTTTATCTCTAGTTTGTTGGTTAAAAATTATCATGATTAATGAGACTTCCCTTTTTTTTTTTTTTCAGATGTCCAATATTTTTTTTCCCATGTCCAATTTTTTTTTCTTTTTCTTCTGCTTCCACTTACACTGTTTATTTGATCTCTAGTTTGTTGGTTAAAAATTATCATGATTAATGAGAGTTCCCTTTCAAGAGGTCTCTCGTATTAGGTAAGCTTACGCTATGGGAAAAACTCCTTTTCTCAGGAATATTGAAGCCAAATAATTTTTACACGCAGCTGCACAGCAGACACCTAGCTGAACGCCTAGAGTGGTCATTGGCTGTGCTGCGGCAACTGCACGAACCTATGGCGAGGCGGCTCATGCGCGCAAACCAATCAGGCCGCTTCGCGTCATAGCCCACCAGAATGGCTTATATCTATATTAGTGCCCATTTTTTGCCATAAAAACCATATTTAATCTCCTTCAGTGAGTCTTCACTTCACTGACCTCCGTCGCCGCCGTCGAAAAGGCCTTTTCAGCGGAATATGCACCTGCAACGCAGTCTGAGGACGCCGGCTCCTGCTCAGCTTGACGCCGCCTTCAGCCCGCTGTTCTGCTGTGCCAACCGGCGTGCTATATCCTTTTTTAAATAACAAGCAGTGTTCGCCGCTGCAACTCTCTTTTCTAAAAGAGCAAATTCTCAGGCGTTGTTCCAAATGCCTCGGGTCTCCTGCACCCCGTGCAGAGGCCCGCTCTTCGGCGGAGATCACCACATCCTCTGCGCTTCCTACCTAGGCCGCGACCACATGGAAGATGCACTCTCTAAGGGTGGCTGCCCGGAGTGCGATGAGATGGTGCTCTCTACACTGCGGGCTCAACTGGCCAGTTCCGCCGACGACGACTACCCCGCATCCACTCCTTTCCCTTTGCTCGAGCCGCGCAAGAAGAAACGCCGCGCACAAAGGATGCCAAAGCGGACGGTTACGAGCGAGCACAGTTTTTACAGCGACCCAAATAAAACAAAAAGAGCACTTGTCTGTCTATTCTCACTGCTGCTCATGCTGGAAGTGTAATAAATGTAGGTCAGGTGCCCACTGTGAAGAACGCACCCCTGCACATAAGCACTGTTTCCACAATGCCAAGTTTCCCCCCAGCTCGAGCTGGAGATGTTATGAATATAGGTCACATGCCCACTATAAAGTACGCACCCCTGCACATAAGCACTGTTACCAAAGTGTCACAAGCACAAAGCAGCTGGGCTGCCGGGTCCCTATCACAAAGCGCCCCCTCCCCAGACATCATTCAACCCCTAGCTATGCGGCAATCAGAGTAGTATATCAGAATGTATTTTGAATATAATAAAACGAGGCTACTCGCTACAGTTCACTCGCAGACCCCCGCGCTTTCGAGCCATGGTCGAAACAACAGTGAGAAGCAACGTGGCTCACGTCCTTCGCACCGAAGTGTTGAAACTGTTAGCAAAGGGGGCAATAGAACTAGTCCCGTCGCCACAGAGCGAGTCCTAGATCTCAGGCACCTGAACAAAGTTCAGGATGCTGACGACCAAACAAATCCTCTATATCTCTATATCAAATCTCAAATCCCACTGGGTTTTCTCAGTTGATCTGAAAGATGCTTATTTTTACATCCAGATAACGCCCCTCTTGAGATTCGCTTTCGAGGGGCAGACTCATCAGTACACGGCCCTACCGTTCGGTCTATCTTTAGCACCCCGTACATTTATGAAGTGCATGGATGCAGCACTCGCCCCCCTGAGACAGCGGGGACTGTGAGTTATTAACTACTTCGACGATTGGCTGGTTATAGCACAATCGCGAACGCAGTTAATAACTCACAGATCCTGGATCCTCAGCCATCTAGAATGCCTGGGTCTCAGGATCAGTGCTCCCAAAAGTGCACTGTCTCCCAGCCTCACTATTCAGCGCTTAGCGGCATCATTCAGAGCAGGCGCGCATGCGCCTCTGAAGAAATTTCAGAGGATGTTAGGTCTCATGGCCTCAGCATCATCAGTACTCCAGCTGGATCTACTGTACATGCGTCCGCTTCAGCACTGGCTTAAACCCTGTGTGCCAGCTCACGCATGGCGATCGGGCCACTTAAGTATCAAAGTGAACCACGGCTGTGTCAGAGCCCTGGCTCCTTGGAAAGCAGCCGGCGTGAGTATGGGAGTGGTGTCAAAAAGGCAAGTTATCTCAACAGATGCCTCCAACCTAGGTTGGGGGGCCCTTTACGAGGGCAGGCCCTTCTCCGGCCTATGGTCGAGCCCGGAGAGGAGCCAACATACAAATTGTCTAGAGATGAGAGCAGTCACTCTGTCACTTCAAGCTTTTCTCCCATATCTGAGGGGACACCACGTCTTGGTCCAGACGGACAACATGTCGGTGGTCTCCTACATAAATCGCCAGGGTGGACTCAGGTCCAAGAACCAGTACACCATGGCCAAAAGCCTTTTAATATGGGCTCAGCACAACATGATCACAACATGAACAATGATCGCTTCACCCGAGAGTGGTTCAGCTAATATGGAGCATCTTCGGCGAGGCAGAGGTCGACCTCTTCACCTCAGAAGGCAATGCTCACTGCCGAACTGCCGAATGCTAACTGGTCCTAGTCATACGTACTATATGAATTGACCCTCTCAGAGACCCATTCCTTGTTTTCCCAATAGAGAGCCCAACATGACTTTGGCTTCTATAGGACTCATAGCTTTACTCTTGTATGGGCCTCGGGACTTCTGCCCTGGGCTATAGTGGAAAGCGAAGTTTTAAGCACGCACAGCATTTTAAATGGGGTTCCCATAGTGTAGGCTTACGCAATACGAGAGACCTCTCGAAAGAGAACGTCTCGGTTACTTACGTAACCTTGGTTCCCTGAGAGAAGGAAACGAGTATTGCGTAACCTGCCGTGCTACTGTGCTTAGATCAGGGGATCGCTTCAGTCGATTTTAACCTGGTTTTTATGTCCAAAAATGGGCCCTTATATAGATATAAGCCACGCCCATTCTGGTGGGCTATGACGCTCTAGGGCGTGAAGCGGCCTGATTGGTTCGCACGCATGAGCCGCCTCGCCATAGGTTCGTGTAGTTGCCGCATTTGTTACAGTATTTATTATTCTTTGTTAAAGGTGCAATATGTAATAAAATATTCAAAAACCACTTGCACAGTGTGATTTATTTCATGCAGTGTGTACATTATCCCAAAAGTTCCCAAGGATTTGTAAATCCAGTTTAAAATAATGGCTCGTCTCTTGTCATTGTCGCATATCATTTACATGCACGTAATATCCACGCTATCCTCGGTTTCCGCTTGTAGAAACCATATATATACCGTTTCAATGGGCCGCTATACTTAAGTCACCAATGAGGGATTGATGGTGTTTTTAGCCCCCAGTGGCTCCTTCCAGGCAGCTAACCCTAACCTCAACCTTAAACCTACCCATCCCCTCGCTGCCTGGAAGGCGCCTATGGGGGCTAAAAACACCAAACACCCCAATGAGGATCTATGTATATATCTCTATGATACAATATCTTGCACACCACAGTTGTGTCGTTCAGTCATCATGGTTCATGATTATTGATTGCGAGTATAGAAAATCCCCCCCAAAAACATAAACGTAGATCAACTGAGGCAAGCAGGCTTTGGGACAAACGGATAAATAAAACAAGGATCAAAATGGGCGTGGCGTTTTCGAGATTGGAGAGAGCTTCGCAACAAACTTGGACTTGATCTGTCCGCAGACGTCACTCTTGCATGCGTTTTAATTGACAGGTAAGCAAATATATATAATTTATTGTACACATAAAGTTATATTGCACTTTGTTTGTACTTCAGTCCGGTGACCAAGTCTATGGCAGTGAAATTAAATACAGAAGCCTATGTGTTGCACAAAAATATTTAGCCATTACTTGCAAATACTGTGGGTTTGTTCAAATGTAGGCTACTTTTAGTACGATTGTTTTAAACGTGTAAAACTGCACGGCATTAACTACCAAATCATTTGACAAATAGTCACATTTCAGTAACAGGTTAAGCCTTCAGGCACTTCTACTGATGTTATCCCTTCTTTTTTTCTCAAAAAAGTCCTTGATGTTGTTGGTTCTCTTCTTCTGGTCATGTTAAATCGCTGTTTAGAAACTGGTATTATACCTGATCTGCTAAAACACGTATCAGTCCACCCCTTGCTTAAAAAACAGAAACTAGACCCCACAGTGTTTTAGACCCATCTCCAATTTGTCTTTTATTACTAAGATTTTGGAGAAAATAGTCCTGCAACAACTGCAAAGTTTCCAAGCTGATAATGCGTTTTTTTTTTTACATTTTTCAATCTGGGTTTAGAAAATATCACTCCACAGAGACTGCATTGTAGAAGGTTTTTAATGATGTACTAATAACCTGTGATTCTGGCGACTATGCTGTTCTTGTACTTTTAGATTTATCTGCTGTATTTGATACAGTAGATCATGCTGTTTTTTTTACCCGGTTGGAACATAATACAGGCATTACAGGCAGTACACTGGACTGGTTTAAATCTTATCTTACCAACAGAAGCTTTGTCAGTGAAGATTGGAGAACATACCTCTAGTAATGCTGTGTTATCTTGTGTAGTTCCTCAAGGGGCCATTTTTGCCCCCATTCTTTTTTCTTTATACATGCTTCCACTTGGTTCTATTATCAGGAAACATGGGCTGTATGCGGAAGACACTCAAAATTATCTAGCCTTAAAACGGTTTTCAGATGGTCTGGACACTCTTATGGCCTGTTTGACTGATGTAAAGACCTGGTTGTCTTTAAACTTTCTGAATTTTAATGAGAGTAAAACGGAAATTATTATATTTGGACCCTCCGATGCCTGAGCCGCCTCAGCTGGCCCCTCTTGATGTGGAGGAGCAGCGGCTCTACTCTGAGCTCCTCCCGACTGACCGAGCTTCTCACCCTATCTCTAAGGGATCGCCTAGCCACCCTGCGGAGAAAGCTCATTTTGGCTGCCTGTATCCGGGATCTTGTCCTTTCGGTCATGACCCACAGCTAATGACCATAGGTGAGAGTAGGAACATAGATTGACCGGTAAATCGAGAGCTTCGCCTTGTGGCTCAGCTCTTTCTTCACCACGACAGACCGGTACATCGACCGCATTACTGCAGAAGCTGCACCGATCCGTCTGTCAATCTCCCATTCCATCCTTCCTTCACTCGTGAACAAGACCCCAAGATACTTGAACTCCTCCACTTGAGGCAGGAACTCTCCACCAACCTGAAGTGGGCAAGCCACCCTTTTCCGACTGAGAACCATGGCATCGGATTTGGAGGCGCTGATTCTCATCCCAGCCACTTCACACTAGGCTGCAAACCATCCCAGTGCATGTTGAAGGTCCTGGTCTGATGGGGCCAGCACGACAACATCATCCGCAAAGAGCAGAGATGAAATCGTGTGGTCCCCAAACCTGATCCTCCAGCCCCTGGCTGCGCCTAGAAATTCTGTCCATAAAAATTATGAGCAGAACCGGCGACAAAGGGCAGCCCTGCCAGAGTCCAACATGCACCGGGAACAAGTCTGACTTACTGCCGGCAATGCGAACCAAGCTCCGCCAGACGGTTTGCCAGAATCTCTTCGAGGCCAACCGGTAGTCCTTCTCCATGGCCTTACCAAACTCCTCCCAAGCCCGATTTTTTGCCTCCACAACCACCCGGGCTGCAGTCCGCTTGGCCTGCCAGTACCCGTCAGCTGCCTCAGGAGTCCCACAAGCCAGCCATGGCTTGTAGGATGGCTTGTGCATAGTCTGCTCAGAATCTGACATTGTTTGGTTCGGGTGCGCTTTATAGCTTTCTGGTCATGACGTCACCTGTCTATGACACCCCCGCCATGCCATTAAACAAATTTCACACGTGCTTCACGACCCAATCTTGCAGAGGCGCTCCCATGGCGTCGCTACTATGACGCAGGGCAGGTTCCCTGGAAAGGGAACAATATTGCACTCACATACTGTTCTGTTGGTTTAAATTTAGCTCAGCTATTTATGATCACAGTATCTTGTAAACAAAAGATAAACAATGACTTGGCTCATTATTCTTTTCAAAACATCTGTCTGAAAACATCCGTAAATTCATTCAGTCCTGAAGGGCTTCTTTTGTCTGTTTGCTGCATTAGCATTATTGTTGTGGCTCTTGAAGAAAAAGAAAAAAAGAATCTCCCTAATTTTAGTTCTGTACCCAAGAATATAAAAGCAGCTATATCTAGTATTGGATCCAGATGTTGCCAGACAAAAGATTTGGAAAGAATAATGAGTCAAGTGATTGTTCATTCTTCCTGTGACAAAGGAAATGACCCCTTGTTTGCATATTTGAGACACTGGATGGTGACGTATAAGGCCCCAGCTGCTTTTGACATTTGAGGTAATGAACAACAAGCAGTTGCAGGGTTTTTTTGTCCTTTCTTTTTCAGCAGAGGGTGGGAAACAGGGATGTGTGATAAATTTGTCTCCTAGGTAGTGCACCAGCTGTTCCTTTTCCTTGACTGCAGCACTTGATAACTTGGCTGCATCTAAACTGATTAGCTCAGTTTGAACACTTGTTCTTTACTGCTTCATCCTTATGAGTGTCAGACTTATTATGGAGAAGAGAAAGAGAGAAAAACAGCAGAGACAATGAGCCAGTGGTGCAGATGGTTGTCTGACCCGCTGGAAGCCTGGGCATCCACAGATGAGATGAGTGTTTGTGCTCAGGTCCTGTAATTGGTTATTAGAGTCAAACAGCACCCGATGCGGCCTCATGCTGTCATAAAGGAGGAGAGAGTGAGAATGAGCAAGAAATGAAGGAAGGCAACAACTTTGAATCTTCATTATTGCTCATTACAACATAGATAGATAGATAGATATATAGATAGATAGATATATAGATAGATAGATAGATAGATAGATAGATAGATAGATGATGGATGGATAGATAGATAGATAGATAAACAGACAGACAGACAGACAGACACCCTATAATCTTGAAATAAAGGTTACAAAATGGTGTTTTTGCAGAGATGCCTCTGAAGAAACATTTGTGACCCTTGCTGGCAAAATGAGTCAGAATGAACATTTTCAAAAATGATTTCTTGTTATTTAAACATTCTCCATTAAAAAAACCTTCAAAATAATGTATTTGTTGAAATTGGACAAAAAATTACACCAGAGTACACCTCTCAGAAAACGTACAAATAAAGATAATTTTGGATGTTTAAATTGCTATTTGAAGCATTGGGATCGCTTGACAAAATAATGTACAAAATTTGAATAACCTTTCAGTGAACAGTCCTTAAAATAACTTCTTTTTTTTTTTTCTTAGAGTAAAGAACATTTTATAATCTAAATAACCATGTTCCAGTATAAAAAAGAAAAAAAGAAAGAAAAAAAAGAAAAAGAAAACATTTGTGCAGTGGACATGTTTCATGGATGTTAAAGATTCTATGGAACCATAGAGGCCAATGAAAAATCTTTATTTGAAGGAGTGTATGCACAGAAAAACGGTTGAGATTAGAAGACTGTTACAATTAGAACCAGGACTTTGTCCTTTTTGAAAATTAGCAATATTAAATTGTTAAATTGTTGCCGTAGACAAAGTACCACAGTCATATGTGACCCTGGACCACAAAACTAGTTATAAGGGTAAATTTGTGGCAATAGCCAACAATACATTGTATTGGTCAAAATTATCGATTTTTCTTTTATGTCAAAAATCATTAGAATTTTAAGTAAATATCATGTTCCATGAAGATATTTTGTAAATTTCCTACCGTAAATATATATATATATAAAATATTTTTGTGAGTGGATGCAGCAGAATCGCGAACAAAAATTGACAACTTTAAAGGCGATTTTCTCAATATTTACATTTGTTTGCACCCTCAGATTCCAGACTTTCAAATAGTTGCATCTCGGGCCAAATATTGTCCTATCTTAACAAACCATACATCAATGGAAAGATTATTTATTCAGCTTTCAAATTATGCATAAATCTCAATTTCAAAAAATGTACCCTTATGACTGGTTTTGTGGTCCAGGGTCACATATATGACTAATGCAATGTATTTAATTAAATAATATTATGTGAGAGGAACCGACATTTTTGACGTATTGTTTTATTTTATTTAATTTACTTTTTTACATTCAAGATCAACATCTTGCGTTTTTCATTAACAGGCCATTTTTTCATTAGAGATCCTATATTAATGTTCTCACAAACAATACACTAGTTGTGATCTGTTGAATTCAAAAATCGCCTTGATCGAAGTCTAATATAATATTTTTATATAAAAAAAACCCCTGCATAACCAGTTAAGTTCTTGCCTTGAAATTAATAACTGGCTCAGTGATTGTCAACACGGTTTTCGTGCTAAGAGATCAACCATGTCGGCATTACTACTCTTCACTGAACAAATATGTGACACTCTCAATAAAGGTCACATTACTGGAGCTGTTTTTATTGATTTTCGTAAAGCCTTCGACACAGTGAAACCATCAGATCTTGCTTAAACTTTATTCATTTAATTTGTCTTCATCTGTGATAGGAATGCTTTCCTCCCTCCTGACGAATAGGTTGCAAGCTGTCCAAAATGAATCATGTAACACCTCAACCTTCAGTCTGTGATATGGGTGTTCCTCAAGGCTGTATTCTTGGACCATTACTTTTTCTTTTATACATTAATGATCTCCCTCAAGTGTGTAAATATTCAGAATGCTTACTGTATGCTGATGATGCTGTGATTTTTTTCTCCAACTCAAATCCTGACATCATAAATTATAAATTATCATTTGATCTTAAGTTCTTACATGACTGGTTGAAAAAGAACCACTTGACCATCAATGTAAAAAAGAAAAGAAAACTGAATGTATGTATTTTCACTCACCTAGAAAAAGTCTCTCTTATACTGATTCTATTACCTTTGCAAATCAAGATCTTGTCATTACAAAGACTTATAAATATCTTGGTGTGTTACTTGACACACACCTTACATACCGGGATCACATTTCTAATTGAACAAAAAAAGCTGTATCAGAAACTTTATCTGTATAACAAGATTAGATCATATCTTTTCTTTTCTGTTTCTGAAACTTATCTACATGCAATTGTGTTTTCAACAATGTCCTACTGTCTTCCAATCTGGTCTATTACCACTAAAGAAATTACTGAACCAATAGCACAATTATACAATCGAGCTCTTTAGATCCACAGTAATCTTCCAAAGTGGTCCCAGCATTGCATTGCACTCACACGCTCAAACGCTCTGACTTTCCAGAATTATATAGGCAATTATATAGGCACTTATTCCAGTCCTTCCTTACAAAAACAACTATGGTCAGAAATCCTTTTTTCATTCATACACCAAAATTTGGAATGAGATTCCCCATCACATCAGAACAATACCATCCATCACATATTTCAGAAAGGCATTCAAACTGTTTCTTCTAAACAGTTACATTTGTAGCCTACTCAGAGTCCTGCTTGCACTGTTTGTATTGTTGTTTTTAGTCGTTTGTATCTGTCTAGCCCATGCTAATGTCCCGTATAAATGTTTCTGATTTCATGTGCTGTAAATTGTGTTTCATGTTTTATGTTCTGCAGAACAGGAACCTGCTGGAAACCAGTTTATGGAAGTAAAATAATGCCAAACCATGCTTGCATTTTAATGCATTGTATTTTTAGCGCTTGCATTTTTATGGGCTGAAATTCAACATGGTTGAATATTTAAGCTGTGAATATTTCAATTAAAAACATTTCAAACACATTTTCATTTTTTAAAATTCAATAATCCATATTCACCTTTCATATTTCACTTCCAAAATATCCAAACTGTTTAAAAATACAACCTATAATATTCAACAGGCAATTTTCGGTCCATTTTATTTTAGCTTTGCAAATTCGCTTCCACAAATTCAGTGGTTCAAATTCGACAGTAAATTCAACATTGACATCCAGGAACTGCAGGAAAAGCAGTAGATTGCCGAGCATACTCTCCATCTGCTGTTAGTCAACCTCACCAGCAGGTGGTGCAAAAGCTTGTGTTGTTGACGAAGACAGCAACAGTTAGAGCAAGCCATTCATTCATAAAATGAAAATGATTATCTGTGTCAGTATATATGCGGAAAAGATGATAAACATACAAAAGCTGTGTTTATGTTTCATTCAATAACTTCATTGTTACTTTCCCTGTGAAGCCTACATGTTATCAGCTTTCTCTATGAACGGGATTATAATCGGTTTCCCTCAATACCTCATACTCAAGGATTCCCCTTCCGTCGGGACAAAACGCTTAATGTAGCTTAATGAACTAATACAGTGATGTGAAAGACCAAACTCACACCTTATTGGGGATGTAGGCTGTAGGCTACTATATAGGTTAGAGGCAAGCAGATGGACTCAGAATATTAACTTAACGCGCAAAGTTTCATGCTGAGCGTTTCGTGATATACTGGCACAAAATCAATACTTGATCAATACTAACACTTTCTCTTCTATTCTATTCTATTCTATTCTCTCTCTCTCATATATATATATATATATATATATATATATATATATATATATATATATATATATATATAGTATGCCTACGTGTACTGCATTAGCTTAAACTGGGAAGAGTCATAGCACTTGCATATTGTTGTCCTCCTATTGTTAGTTTAACTGTAAATCGCGTTTGCTAAATGACTAAATGTAAAATTGGCTTGACATTGGACATTCGCACATTAAGGGACCGTCTCTGAAGTTGCCAACCTGCATACACGTTTCTAACTTCAATAGCAAACTTAAATTTATTTGAATAAATATAAAAAATCCAGAGGGTGCGCAGTATGTCTGACACTACATGAACACTTGCAGTTGGTTTTATGACTGTAAATCGTTCTATTCAAATGCTATCGAAGTTAGAAACGTGTATACCAAAGTCGTATACACTTTAGAGACGGTCCCTAAATGTGCGAATGTCCAATGTCAAGCCAACTTTATGCCAGTCTATCACTGGGAAACGCTCAGCATTAAACTTTGCGCGTTATTCTGAGTCCATCTGCTTGCCTGCGAGTTTGGTCTTTTATATCACTGTAATTAGTCCATTAAGCTACGTTAAGCGTTTTATATGTCCAGCAGGGGAATCCTGAAGTATTGAGGGAAACCCTAATAGCCTGCATGCACCACCTGCTGGTGAGGTTGACTAACAGCAGATGGAGAGTATGCTCGGCAATCTACTGCTTTTCCTGCAGTTCCTGGATGTCAATGTTGAATTTACTGTTGGATTTTTTGGAAGCGAATTTGCAAAGCGAAATAAAATGGACCGAAAATTGCCTGTTGAATATTATACGTTGTATTTTTAAAACAGTTTGAATATTTTGGAAGAGAAATATGAAAGGTGAATATGGATTATTGAATTTTTAATAATGAAAATGTGTTTGAAATGTTTGAAATATTCACAGCTTAAATATTCAACCATGTTGAATTTCAGCCCATAAAAATGCAAGCCCTAAAAATACAATGCATTAAAATGCAAGCATGGTTAATGCAATGCCTATTTTTTTTCAAGTAGTGCAATTCAATAGGCTTTTTTGTTTCAAAAACATTTGGCATTATTTTACTTCCATATCAGTTTTTAAACTGAGTCAGGCCCGTTTAAATTGTAACTGAATGTTACTTTTAACCTTTCCTGTATAATAAATGAAATGAAATGAAGTCAGTGCAGTTCACACCTGTTCAGATCTGAACAGACTGCCTGCAATAAACAACACTCAGCTAACCTCATTATACTGACGCTACCTGCATATATTTTAATTACCTCCTATCCTGCCAACACACCTATGCGCGGCTTGGCAAGCCTGTAGGTGCGTAAAGGGACGATAAAAGAGCAAGACATTCCCAGAGCAGGTGTAAAATGTTGGAAAGTTTATCTGTGTAATCTGTCTCTATAAATACTCATTGGAATATAAAAAAACATTTAGAAGAGAGATTTCGCATTTCAGTCTCTTCCGCTCGAGCAATTAAGTTGTGGCTGGAGTCATTAGCGTCTCCTCTCCCACAAACAAACTTAAAAGTGAAGGCAATTACCAGCAGCATGCTGTGATTTCGAGGGTGTTTTTGAAGATGGGTGGGCTGAGTTTGTGTGCGCGTATGAGCGTGTCTCTGATGGGGCAGCAAAATGGCAAACACCAAAATAGCATTTATCTGAACACAGGTGGTTGCTGTTGGTTAAAAAAACAACAGAGCAGCAGCCAAGCAGACAGCAAACTCCACCTTTCCATCCCTTTCATGTTTCGTGGCTTTGACCGAGCATGAGCGGTGGGTCTCCCTGGCAGTGCTGTCCTATGCCGGGAGAGTGCCAGCCCGTTTTGGGTAGAGACGAGGACAGCAGAGTATAAACACTAATGACGCCCATATGGTCCCACAGATAGATTAATGGAGCAGAGACTGTTAGAAACAGACCACAGAGATGCAAAGACAGGAGTGGAAGAGCAAACTGAATGAATAAATAAGTAAAAAATAAATAAAATAAGATTTGGAAATTAATGATAGGAAACGGGAAGTGAAATGTTTACTCACATTTAGAAGAAACAGCCGGAGACACAGATTTACTGGTTACATTTCAGTGCAGACTGACTGACGTCCTATCAGAACTTTCATTTTTAGATAGATAGTGACTCGTGTTGGGGTCTCCAAACAAAAGCATTTATTAAAAACTAGATTTGATGTTATTTGAAGAAAATATGCAAAACTCGCTTCCACAATTTTGGGTGGTTGCCAGGTCATTGCTATGCTGTTATGGGTTACTAGGATGTTCTGGGGGGTTGCTAGGTGGTTGACAGAGTGTTATGGTTAGGTTTGAGTGTTCTGGGTAGATCCTAGATGGTTAAGAAGTGTTGCCAGGATATTGCTATGCTGTAATTTGTTTCTAGGGTTTTCTCAGGGGTTGCCAGGATGTTGCTATAATGTTATGGGTGGATGATAGGCGGTTGCAGGATGTTGCTATGCTGTACTTGGTTACTATATGTTTGCCAGAACATTTCTTTGCAGTTGCTGGAGGTGTTTGAGTGGTTATGAGTGGTAAGTGGTTTCCAGGATCTTGCTATGCCGTGGTGTTCTAGGGGGTGCCTTGGTGGCTATGGGTGTTTGCCAGGTTGTTGCGATGCTGTTACTTATGTGTTCTGGGTGGTTGTGAATTTACATAATTCCAAAAATGCTTTCAGGTGCTTTAAAGGGTTAGTTCACCCAAAAATGTAAATTCTGTCATAATCTACTCACCCTCATTTCGTTCCAAAATCCAAACCAGTAAAGAGATTGTAAAATGACTCCATATTTTCTGAAGAGACACTTTATATGAGACTTTATATTATGAACAGATTGAATTTAGGCTTTAATTCACATATAAACATTCATCAACTCACACATCAGTTGTGGTAAACGGAAGCTCATGTATGTTTGCTTGACGTACGTGAACCAATGAGGCACATTCTCGTGTGTTACGCTGCACGTTTGAGCTTCTACAAAAACCAATGAGGTTTGTTCTCGTGTGTTACACAGCACATTTGAGCTTCCGCAAGAACCAATCAGGTTTGTTCTCACACGTCAAGCAGGTTCATTTTAGCTTCTGTTGTATGTTCGCTGATCAATGTTTACATGCGAGTAAAAGCCTAAATTTGATATGTTCATCATATAAGCGTTTGTGTCTCTTCAGAAAATTTGGACTTAACCACTCAATTCGTATGGATTAGTTTTAAGATCTCTTTATGAACTTTTTTAAGCATCAAAGTGGTAGTTTCGTAGCAGTCCTTGGAGAGCACAGAACTGGCTCAGATTTTATTAAAAATATCTTAATTTGTGTTCCGAAGATGAACGAAAGTCTTACAGCTTTGGAACAACACGAGGGAGCAAAAATTATGACAGAATTTTCATCTTTGAGTGAACTAACTCTTTAACAAAAGCAAAAAAGAAAAGGATGATATTCCGCAGCACAGTGATGCATATGATTAATTTGAAGCATATTATATATTACTGAATGTATGTATCTGAATGTAAATAACAGAAAATGTTTTTTCTTTCATGAAAGTGCCCCTATTTTAGTACATTTTGAATGTGAAATTAACTGCTGTTAAGCTGAAAGTTGGTAAAGACAACGAGATGAGAAATACATACATTCTAATTTAATTTAATTCTAATATAATATTATAATCTTGTCGGTTAACGGATTATGATCAGGTTACAAGCATCATCTGTCAGTCAGGGAAAAAAATGCAATAATGTAAAAAAAAAAACTGGTTCATTAATTTAAAAAAAATAATAATATTATGCTATTTTAAAGGCTCCTAATTTTGTTTTGGAGTTCTCCTACAACAGGTTTACATGCATCAAAGGTCAAAAAACTGTTTAATTTTCTCATAATATACATTGCACATCACCACATTGTTCAATGATTCTCAAACGACTCAATAGATGAATATATCTCTCTAAATCCCTCCTTTCTGCGAGTCTACTCTGCTCTGATTGGCCAGATGGCCCAGTCGGTTGTGATTAGTCTACCGCGTACAGCGTGTGTTTCGGAAGCTAACTCCCATTACCATAACTGAACTGCAGCACCAACCGGAGGCTTCCTCGGTCCTCAGCGATTGTACAAACTGGAAAGACAGTAACGATGGCGTTGATTTTACCATATCAATATGAGCGTGAGTCCGATGACGAAACATTGGATGAACTAGTTATTCAACCCAAACCTCCATCACAAGGACGATTTCAGCAGGATGTTTCTCAGTGATACGCTACTTAGTTTGAGGTAGCCTACATTATGATATGTTTTAATTGTAATTCCTCACCATCAGCATTAACAAGTGTATGTCCATCAACAAACCGAATGTGTATATTTCTAATTTATTGCGGTGTGCATGCGGCTACTATATCAATAACAGTACATACATTAGCCGAGCACTAACATGAATGACTGATTTAGCAGACAGTAGTATTTCTGTAAGACAGTACTGCCCTACAAAGCAAAAAGGCAGAAACTACGCAGAGTGCAGAACTGAGAAAAATGACTTTAAAGTTATCCTGTCATCCAGCCTAAGTAGTTGTAGGTAGATTATTGGACATGTGGCTGTTTTGTTACTTTATATTAGCTTATTCTTTGTACATATCAATCCTCATATTTAAATTGATATTTTAGCCCTATTTTGCAGTTACTGTATTCTTGCTTTGTATTACTTACCAAAAACGCAGCACCATACCAAGGAAAAAGGCAGTAACTACAGATTTTCCAAAAACTATTTTGCCACAACTTGGGCTCTGGGTGTGTTAGATACACTGTATTTGAAATAATTGGAACCATTTGTTTTCCTGAACATGGATATACCAAACCCAAACTAATTTGACCATTTTAGGTCAAAACCCGGAAGCTGTTCTGGTGCTGAAACGGCTGCTTAAAGTCTCACATTGCTAAGCTGTATCAAGGCCCAAACGGGGACAATTTATTTTGAATAGGACCACATTATTATGTGTGAGTATTAGATTAATGTGTGTCTGGGGGTGTTTCTGTATCTGTAATGTAGTATCTGCTATACCTACAAATCACATTAATGTTAAAGCACTGCAAAACAACTTTTCTTTGGAGCAATATAGGCAAGTTAAACTCCAATTCAACAGAGCAAGTGTTGAAGTGTTTCTAAGGCTTTTCAAACTCTTATGATGATAACTAAGATAAACAAGTTGATGATTTTATATGGTGCAGTATCTGTTTCAGTAGGTTTATAAACACAAAGTACTGAATGAAATGAATACATGGGACAGATATTTCAAATTAGTAAACATACATTTAATAATAGATTGTATATAGATTATAGATTATGACAATAATAATAATAACAACAAATAATGACAATAATAATAATAATAATAATAAAAATAATTGATGAACACCACATTTCATATGGTTATTACTCCTCATCCTCCACAACATTGCTCACAGGCAGGGAATACCAGAACACCCTCCTATTTGGTGGCATGAGAGGACAAAGATTAGAGATGATGTCTCTCTTCTTGACCTCCTCAACCCCTCTATTCTGTGGTCGCAAAAGAGTGGGCACCTTCAGCGAGAATTTCTTCATGAGGAAGTCCAATTCCATAAATTCATTCTCCGTATGGGATAGTTTGTAAAAGAGGCTCTTGGAGCCACGCCGCACCTGTATCTCCACCATCTCCCTAAGCTTTGGTGCTTGCGCTTTCTTGACCTTGACGGTGGAGTGGCCATCCCTCCAATCTAGCACATTGGCATTCTCCAATTTGACAACATCCACCTTCCTGGAGTTGGAGCTTGCCACAACACTCACAAAGTCCTCGAAGTCGTAGACCACACCACCTGGACGGCTCCTCATTTGCTGCTCGACACCATGGTGGAAACTGTCTGCGCTCATGAACGTGTGTCCCCTCTCAAAAAACTTTAGTGTGATGTCCTCCTGTGAAAAGGTGTCACTGTTCACAAGAGTGACGAGTGAGGATAGAAGGCACCAGTTCTTATTCTGTGCACTGCAGTTGTCCACCCAGAATATGGTGTGGCGTACATCCCGCTCCTTCTCCAATGCAGTTGTGTATGCTGATGTAATTTCCGCTGCACTTCGCCCAGCCATTCCCTCGTGCCACAATACAGAGATGGTGTTTTTTTTGTTTGTTTTTTTCCCCACTGAGGCAAATGTTTCGTGGTATGCCACGATGCGACGAGTAAATACTGCTGACTTGACTCCTGGCATGCGTGGCAGCATTATCACCTTCTGGAGGTCCACGCTCCGAACTGATGTCATGTCCGGCCAGTCCCTCTCTGCATCTGCCTGGTAGCTTTGGCGGCTCTCTAGGGCAGACTGCTTATGTTTGTTCCACCTTAGGCACTCTGGGCAATCTGAGCTTTCAGTCTCCCCTGTGTGGCAGTTCGCATGTTCAGCATGTTCCAAACAGTCCTCACATTGCTCCTCCCCAAGTTTAGCAAAGCTGATTTTTTTGTCTTTTACATTCTTCCTGTATGCTTCATCTGAATGCATCATCTTTATTGAGATGTCACTTTAGTAGGTACCGTCGATTTTGGGGCATGCTCCCGTCTGTAATGGCTCACACAAGGATGGAAGGACTCAATGTGGTCATCAAGGGTCTTCACGTCCATCTTGTTGATTGCAGCCTGCCTTCCTCTCTGGTCCTTGGATGGAACCAGTGGCCTGGTGTTCGACTTCCCCATCATGGAAATGACTAGACTGTCATTTTTAGGGTGATAGCCCAATGATGACAGGAAAAGCATTTTGCAGACCTGTCTTGGCTCTCCTTTCTGGTTTTGCAGCCGGTAGATGAATGAGCAGCCACGGCGACTTTCTGGGCCGGTTGTTGTTCTTTTGGTTGGCATTGGGGTAACTGAGTAAAACATCCATGATCGTCTTTCTGTGTAGGTCATCTCCCAGTATTGACTCCATATCTCCCTCCGTCTTTCCTCTGAAATATGGTCTGTACACCTTCTTCGACATTTGGCACCACATGGCTCTCTCATTGGTGGTCGACGTGATTCCACATCAGGCTGTGGCTCTGGCTGGGGCTCTGGCTCTTGAACTTGTTCCCCTGGGTCTCCAAGTTCCACTTCAGTCTGTGTCATCGTAGGGGTTGGGACATCATCTAGGTCTGTAATGTCACCGTATAAGCTGTCCACGCTGGTGGTATCCAGTAAAGTGTCCAGGATGGTCCACTCCATTTCTTCAGCGGGGGGCAGGACTTGCTGCCTCTTTGATGGAATACCTACATGTGTATCTTAAATGAAAAAGAGAGAAAATTAGTGGCATGAATGTAAATCCACATCTGTCTGTGTCTGTCTGTCTGTCTGTGTACTGCAACAAATTATTATTATTATTATTATTATTATTATTACTATTATTATATGGACCTACAGGACAACATCTTCACTCTGATCAATATGTATATTGATGTCTGTATATCATAATATTTCATTGTACAGGGAATAACTTCAATTTCGGTCCATGACAAAATAATGCATGAATTAGGCTAACACAATAATAAATTAATAATTTTGCACCCTTAATGAAAATGAAGAAAGAAAAGCCAACACACAAAAACGCAGCCTGGCTTCATAAGTTACATTAGGCCTACAATAATAGGATAAAACATAGAAGCGTGCAGTCATGCAGAGGGACAACATTTTCATAGGTTAATATAATAAAGGGGAATCCAAATTAAATATATAATTTTATATTCAGAAGAAGAAACCGTGCAATAAATAAATGCTTAGGAACAGGAACCAATGTGTTTGAGCCTGAGCGCTAAGGGGGGCGTAAATACCTGCCGGCTCGCTCTGCAGAAGTTTGTTTTTGTTGAAAACATGGAAAGAGAAAGATGTCAGTTTTGCTCACAACTCGCTAACTTCTCTAAACAGCGGACATAGTCTTCAAACAGCGGCCGCGAAGAGAGTGTGTTTTAAGTTGAACAGACACCTGTTACGTTAAAGAATAACTGTTACACCGATAGCTGTGTTTATGGACAGTTATATTCTCCTGCTGGACAACAACGCCGTGAATGATTAGCCTATGAAAAAAGAAGACGCCGTTCATGTAGGCTAATAAGAGCGAAGAAGATCACGCTGGGTGCTTGGATGTTATGGGATAGCTTGATGCCTTTAGAAGTTTTACCTCCGCCCAAAGCTTATCTTTTGGTGCTGTTTCTGTCTGTCTGTTCGTTAGTAAGATAACTCGAAAAGTACTGTACGGATTTGGATGACATTTTCGGACAACATGGGTAGGCTATTAGGACAAGGAACAGATGACTACATTTTGGTGGTGATCCGGAACACGGGACATTTGGAATTTGTATTGCCTCAGTGAATTAGGCTACCTTGACAGAGGTTAGTGCTCTCCGAGTGCTTTTCTAGTTATTGAATATTTTTCCACCGCTGGTTGGATTATAACTTTGTGACATGAACAACAAAATGATGACATGGCATCGGCGATGATGTGAAGTTACAGAGGATAAAGTTACAGCTAGGAGCAGGGAGGATCAGGGGCAGGTAAGCAAAGCTATTTAAAACATCGCCTGTCAATTAGCATAATGCTATCTGAATGGACATCTGAGAGGAAGTCCCGCCCTGGCGGCTGACAGGCGTTTATATTGTGATAGCCTATCCTCTAAATGTTTAATCTGTCACTGTTACTTACCATTCTCCGGGTATTTTCTTTTCAACGCCATCTCAAACAAAATTTGTGTGAAGTTAGAAGGGTGAAATCGCAAATGTTAAAACCGTCTCGTGAGGATGCCGCGAAATCAGCTGTGTGTGTTCACCATGGAAACAGTAACTTCACTACGCAGCAACACGGTTATTTTTTGTTAGGTAAAACATAACAAGAATACAGTAATGGATGTTACTGTATTCATGCTTTGTTTCACTAGGGCTTTTTGCAGTTACTGTACAAACGACTACCATTTTTCTCCAAAACGACACACATTTGAGATAAGATGTTTTGTCACATAACAAAGGATGCATTGAATGTTATAAAAATTATAATAACTCATTTTTGACCAAAAATGCAGTTACTGCCTTTTTGCTTTGTAGGGCAGAGTAATAACGTAAGTTAGCCAGTTAGCTGGAAACTTACACAATATAAAACTCAAAACTATTTTGAACACCCGGTAGAAAATATATACATCAGTAATTATTCATACAGGTTGTGATTGAGGAGCAAGCTGGTCCAAATATACTGGATACTAGGAACTGACCCTTCTTTCTAGAGCAAGCATTTTTTGAATCCCGCGTTGACATGTTGTGGGCTGGTCAATTGGTTTGCGGGCGGCCGACGTATACAACATAGGTGGGCATTATGCAAATGTTTCTTCTAGTGACGTAGAACCGTAAAGCAGTTGGATTTGAAAGAAAAATGACTCGTAAAGGTGGTTCAGAGTCGATTCTGTCTTTTGGGAGACAATAACTTTATTTATTGTGCACTTTCGACTTTACAACTTTGCAGAACATTTACAAACAGCTAAATTACACACTGCATGAAGGGAAATATTTCAAAAACCATAATAGAGGCACTTTAAATGCATGTTTATTTCAGGTGTAAATATTCAGATCTCTAGGTATGGCTTGGGTCCCTCCTTCCATGTCTGTGGGAATTTTCGTCCAGCCCATCAGTCAAAATTGTGTATTGATTATCACAGGAATGAGTTAACAACAAATAGCATGCCAAATCAGCTACACTTCATGAAAACTGGTTGTCTCATTGAGAAGGAACAAAAGCAGTCGCAAAACAGATGGGATAAGACATTTTTGGGACTGGATTACAGGAAAGGTATGACTGTCGTCAACAGGCACAGCTCCCTTTTCTCTGCCATTAATTTTAGTTTTTAAACCTAATGTAAATTAGTTTTTCAAGCTCATCTCTCAGCCTTTCCCACGTTCTCTCCGCAGCAGCCATCATAAGTTATTTTGCTGGCTTCCTTCATTTTCCTCCTGCATCAGTTGTTCTCTCCTCACCTCTCTCATTTCCTTGTTCTCTCCTTTCTTCCTCTGGCCCATTTGAGCTGTGTTCTGTGCGGGGGTGAGTCTCTTTGGGCCCGGCTCCAAGCGCCCGCTGATGGCTGCGGGGCTAATTCAGCCCGACAGGACATTAATCATGTGCCTATCGAGATTCTTTAGGGTGACTGAAAACCGATTTGTGTGTGAAAGCGTGTGTGTGTGTGAATGTGAGTGTGTACTTAACATAATGTGTGCACTAAATTACACCAGGCTGGAAATACGTAAATGAAAATTGATAGCTGATGTACGAATTATGACACATGGTTTTGCATGTGAAGCGACTGCTGCTTGTAAAACAATGCAGACTTAAAATTAAGAAATATATACATGTAAAGTTCATTTTCATAGTGATTCTATGCTTTGCTTGCAACATGAAACATTACATAACTACTATATAAGAACAAGGAATTTAGAACAAGGTGCATGCTAACACACTTTTAAAACGCAGTTTCTTAAAGAATTTGAGTAGTCTAAATGAACACAAGTTAAACCAAGGAAAACATTTTAATTGGGCAATACATTTTCAAGGCTTGTTGCTATTCATAGTATGGATGTTTCTTCTTCATCAGTAATGAACAATCTCATTTGTTCATTAAAGCGATAGTTCACCCTATAATAAATATTTGTCATAATTTACTTATCCTCATGTTGTTCCAAACCTTGGGTGCGTTTCCCGTACAACGACGGAACTCGCTGCTTAACTGCCATAGTACAATGCATCGTTGAAGAAATCAACTAGTCACGACTGTTTCCCCGAAAGTGTTGCAAATTATGTTAATGATGTCACGCAGGTGGAGGTGTAATAACTATACATTTGCGATCTAATTAACGGCAGATTTCTTTTTTGCAATTGACATTGCATCTGAGGACTAATTCTCTGTTTTTCCTGTTATTTTGCTTGATTTTCAGATTCAATCATAAGCTCCTTCTCACTAGATCACGTACGCATATGGGTTCTCTTCAGAAACGCCGCTCTAAAACTCTTGACAAACTAAAATACATAAATTAAATTTGTATATATTCGAAACAAAAGATATAGATTGTACTAAATGTCAGCTTGCTTATTTTGCCTAAGATAAGGATTGTTGACATGTCATGCAAACAAGAAACTATGCTTATAACCACAGGTTCCAACCACACAAATTTTCAATGCTGTTTGCAAACGTTCATTGGAACTATGGTATTGGGAAACAGACAAACTCGTTGAACTATGCTGATAACGACAGAACTTGAGACCATAGTTGGCTAACGATGCTTTTGGGAAATACACCCTTTTATGACTATCTTAACTCTGTATAAAGGACATGTTTTGAAGGATGTGCTGGGAAATGTTTTCCATGCAGTTTCAATGAATAGAGACTTAGGGCCCTATTTTAACAATCTGAAACGCAAGTAATCAAGTGCGAAACGCAAGTAACTTTGTGGGCGGGTCTTGGGTGCTGTTGCTATTATACCGGCAGGATAAATGACTCTTGCGCCCGACGCAAATCTAAAATGGGTTGGTCTGAAGTAGCTTCATTATTCATAGGTGTGGGTTGGGCGTAACGTGAAATAAACCAATAAATGGCGGATTGCTATTATAACGGCAGATTTGCCAGGCGCGCGCCAGGAGCGGTTCACAGCCGAGGAGACCGACGTTCTCGTCAGGGCCGTTAAACACAGAGAAGGGACAATGGGGATGGGAGAAACCCACCCAAATTAGCTTCGGTTAAACAGGCGTATAATAATTTGGGTAAATGTGTAAGCTAGATTTATGCCTATTTTTCACATCTTCATGGACACAACAAGATGTTCCCTCGTGTGTTAATATTTTTCCTTGTAATGTATGATTTGCAAAAATGAAAACTGCTGCTTCTGTGTAGATGAGAGAATCAAAGTGTATGCGCGTTGTGCACACGCTACATTGATTATGGCCAAGCATGTGCCCTTAAAATAGCATATGAATAACATGTGCAACGCGCCAGACTAGGTTTTTCCTGGTCAGTGGCGGAATTGTTTTCTAAACCAGCAAAATAGCATCAGGGAACGTTTGCGCCGAAACACGCCTCCTCTTTTCGCTGCACCGCCCCCAGGATCGCAAGTTCATTCCCAAGTTTACCGGCGTGCGTCTGTGGAGGGAAAAGTCCGCTGTGCGTGGGTGCAAAATAGGAATGATACATGCGTCGATGTACAAAGTCAATTGCGCTGGGTGCAAGATAGGGCCCTTAGACTGTTAAGCTTCAAATACAGAACATAAAAGAACATAACATTAGTCCATCTGGCTTGTATATTATATTTCAGGTCATTTGAAAGCTATCAACTTATATGATATTTTAATGTGAGGAACAAACTGAAATATTTTTTTGGGGGGATGTACGGTTTTAATTTATTGGTATTTGTCAATATTAGATATTTATTTGTGCATGTTCATTTCTGTATATTTTCCCATTTAGATTATCTTCATCTATGCGTACGTACATGTTTAAAAATGCTGATGATTTAATAACATAATTATACATAATATTTATCAAATGTCAGAATGAATAAACTGTATACCTTTCAAATGTTTATTTTTTTTTATTAACTTTTATTCAGCAATGGCGCTTGAAATGATCAAAAGTGAGAGTAAAGAAATTTCTAATATTAAAAAAAGATTTATATTTAAAATAAACACTGTTCTTTTGAGCTTTCTATTCATCAATCCAGGAAAAAAAAAAGTCAGTTTCCACAAAAATATTAAGCAGCACACTGTTTTCAACACTGATAATAATAAGCAGCAAATCAGCATATTATAATTATTTCTAAAGGATCATGTGACATTGAAGACTGATGCTGAAAATTCCACTTTGCCATCACACAAATACATGAACTTTTATATTTTTATATATTTTAAAATGTATTTATAATTTTTCACAATATTACTGTTTTTACTGTATTTTTGTTTTGATAAATTTCTACTTTTCTACACGATTTTGTCACACTATAGGTTGTGGTGCGGACCAAAGTGCATGTTGTTTGGCTGGTTGGCAGATAAGCTTTGAAACAGTGGACAGATGAACAATTTGTGTAGACTGTACGGGTTAAAATTGCTCTGAAAGCAATTTGCGAAGTCAACTGCTATTGACGATGTATAATTTGCCAACTAAAGAATAATGCATTTTTCAATTCTTCTTGTCTGTGCAAAAATTCCCTTCAGCCAGCAGCTCACATTGCAATACATCCACAATACTACAAAACTGGCATCTTCTCCATGCTACACTGCCGTTAGTACTCACCACAGCACTTGTGTTGATGATGTAATCGTCACGGCCAGATAATACAGTGTGAAAGAAACCTGCAAAAGCGGTGTAATTAAACTCTTATGCTGTCTTGTTCTTCTATCTTACATAGAAAATACAATAGATGTGCATTGCAACACTTGTAACTTTTGACACAAACACATTATTACAGAGAGTGGAGTGCAATGTGTCACGAATTCTACACAAATGTGGTTCACGTAGGTGAGAAGTGCAAAAGGACTAACGGCGTGCCTCCATTGTGATCCATTCAAAGCTATTCCTTTAATCTGATATCTCTCAGACAGCGTTTGAAGCTCAGGTCAGACTTCTCAGCCTGTGAGGTGTGAAGTCCAGAGGGATGATAATTCTTCAAGCTGTTGGGATTTGTAACCTCTTTGTGGAGGAGGACACGTCGGGGTAATACGGGGTAGCCGGCAGTGGCCTGGGAGTCAATTAGTCACCGCAGTGCACAATACAAGCTGACAGCAACATCGGCCGGGCCGAGGGAACACACACAAACTCCCTTGCACTCACTCCAGGCTATCAGAGAGAGCAGTCCCATGGCACTGTGCTCACCACCGCCTACAGCTTGTTAGAAGACGTACGAACTGGAGCTCGTGCGGAAAGCAAGGGCAAATATTTTAGGGTTATTAAATTCAAGAGGGAACAATAAATATGATGCACAGAAAAAGTGTGGTAACTGTGTTAGTGATAAAACATGAAGCCGGTAGGGTGGTTAATAATGGAGGCTGACACAACACACTGGAGACCCTGAGGCTTGAATGTGCTCCGGTAAAGAATAGCGCGAGTGAAAGCCTTGAAAAGAGATAAACCAACGCTCGAAACCTTGGCAAACCAAGGTTGCCCCATTAGCCATCTTTTCAGACTTTCTGGCGAAATCGGTCTGCACAGTGATATGTGTGTATTTATAAGCCTTTTTACAAATGTTCTGTTGACATGCCTTTTTCTTTTTATTAATTTATGATAAGCTTGTTTTCAGCAGAAAGTAAAATTTTCAGTCGAATTTGAAAATGCATACAGAATGCTAATTTTAGTTTCCAAACAATAAAACCTTATGAAAATTCCACAGACTATATACCTGTTGTTAGTCAAGCAATTTACTGGTAGCAAATATCTACTACCATTCAAAATGTTTGGGTCGGTAAGATTTTTTTAAATGTTTTTGAAATACGTGCTCACCAAGGCTGCATTTATTTGGTAAAAAATACAGTAAAAAAAAACAGTAATATTGTGAAATATTATTACAATTTAAAATAACTGTTTTCTATTTGAATATACTTTACAATGTAATTTATTACTGTGGTGTAAAGCATTCATATTCAGCATCATTACTCCAGTCTTCATTGTCATATGTACCTTCAGAAATCCTTCTAATATGCTGTTTTGCTGTTCAAGAAACATTTTCATCTTGAGTTTTTTCTGCTAAATATTTTTTGTGGAAATCATGATACTTTTTTTTCAGGATTCTTTGATGAATAGAACAGCATTTATTTGAAATATAAATATTTTGTAATATTATAAATGTCTTTACTGTCACTTTTGATTAATTTAACGCATCTTCGCTGAATAAAAGCATTAATTTATTTCTTTCTGTTCAATTTTGAACGACAGTGTACATTTCAGATAGGTCTGTTTGATGTGTGTTTTTTTTTTTTATCAGGAGGATGCAGTTATTAGAGTATTTGTTTAGGTACTGCAAGTCTCTAAAAGGTCCCTGTTGGATATTACAATGACTTTTAGCAAAGGGATTTGTGATGTTTATGATTTACAATGTATTGGAATCATTGGAGCTCATCATTAGAGTTTTTTTTTCTATTTTCATTTTGATTGTTTTTTCCATTTCCTCTAAATCCTAAATGAGTAGTCCCTTTGGTGCAACTCTTGAGTTCCTGTTATTGCTAACCTACTTTCGCATTATGTTGCCAAAGTACATTGCCAAACACAGCAATGCTTTTCTTGGAAGTACAAAATGCCTGGGTGAATCTGCACAATACATGGAAACAACCCCAACAACCTCCAATGCATGCAGATGCAATGTAAAGAAAAAGAAGCAAGAGGAAGCAAATTGGTTTGTTTGTATTTTCAACACAAATATTGCACATCTCTTATTTTATAAAGAATAGTCAGACAGCATAAAGCTTTCGGTTTAAGTTTGTTGAGGAATTTGATTACATGCGAAGTTGGACTATTTTTGTATCTTACTTAATTCAAATACACTTAAATAGCGACATTACCAGTCTTATCACTAGAGTGATATAGAGATGTTTTTATGTTTATTGAAGGCGGGATATACAATTTGGAACCTTTACAACATATTCTGTATTAATTATTTTGGAGTCATTAATATGTATTTTAGTTTTTTCTAATTTCATTAGTTTTGAATTCAGTTAGCGAAAAATTTTTCAGATTCATTTAATTTTTGTTTTAGTTTTCATTAACAATAATAACACTGATTAAACTGCAAGAACAACAACTTCAGATAGTGTTGGCTTGTTTATTAATTATTTTATTTTATTCAATAATACATTCTGCAGTCAGATATGTTTGTATGATGAAGCTAAACTGTATAATTGACCCATTTTCCCAGGCAAATGATTTAATAACTTCTGCATTCTATAATGCAGAAAGGTGCATTCTATAATAAACCTAATATGCATTGAAAAGAGGCATGTAATTCCAAACCTGTATGACTTTCTTTCTTCAATGGAACACAAAACAAGATATTGTGAAAGATGTCTGTCCATATAATGAAAGTTAATGGAGTCCAAAGTTGTTTGAATCTCAGCATTTTTTGCGTTCCACCAAAGAAATGCATACAGGTTTGGAATGAGCATAAATGGCTTACAAGTGATTAAATTCATCAATAAAAGTATGGAAAAGACTTAAGTTAAAACAAGATATTTTAACCGTTTCTTAGTAAAATATGCTTTAAAATAACATTTTATGTATTAAGAATTACTGCAGCTCTTAAAGTATGAGTGAGTAAGTGTGTGCTTTTAAAGGCTAAATATAACTATAATACCTCTTTGGTCAGTTTTCAGTATTGATTACTGAAACAATAGTGTGTTCTAGGGCAGGTAAAAAAGACATTTATGTAAGTATAAGTAGGAGTGTAGAGAAATACAATGGTAATATTTGAGAGCTGTATAATTTCCTCAAGTTTACCTTCCTCTCTGGAATATTTTCACAGGTTAGCAGTATGCCCCCCTACAGTCATTTAGAGATGGAAAAAGTACATTGTATACCTCAGAGCTTCTCTTATGGACAGTAAAAGCACTGTGGTAGGCAAGTCTGAACTTGAGTTCATTTCCCAAAACGGAGAACAATGTTGAAGAGCAAAAAAGTCCAAGTTGTTTAATAGACAGTGACTTTCACCGCACAACCCAGGGGCAGAAGGAAAGGTCACTACACTCAGGTCAGATGTCACATCCTACACACATCAATCCTCAGTGTATTAGCATTTGTTCCAACTTTTACAA
Organism: Leuciscus idus; assembly: GCA_021554675.1. NCBI lineage: Eukaryota > Metazoa > Chordata > Actinopteri > Cypriniformes > Leuciscidae > Leuciscus > Leuciscus idus. The sequence goes on along the minus strand of CM038634.1, from coordinate 35,602,758 downwards.
AGTTCTGATACAGTAGTTATCCTATGGCAATGCTTCATGTCAAATAATTAATGTTTCTTGTGGTTCCTAACAAGCCTCTATTTATGATGCTGGACAACGAGCTGGCCTACTTGTTTGTCTTTTTGTGGAATAACTAAGGCCATTGTTGAACAATTGCAGCATTATCTTCAGAATAGCTTTGCTTTATTTTATTATAAGTATTGGCCTTGACAATAATGCACCTTGATCAATTTCACCTTGAAGAAGAAGAAATTCACCTTGAAATTCAAGAAATTCACCTTGACAAGCAATACAGTGTAGCAGCTCTCACCTGAAGCACTCTATGCATCAGTATTTTCCCACTGTGATTCAGATCAGTGATTGTTGGGTTGATGTTGTCAATAAGCACTGACAGGAGTGTGTGCGCTCTTGACTATGATGGCCCTGACCTCTTGTTGACAACGTGACACTCTTTTCATGCACTAATATTGTAAAATTAAATTTGAATTGGTTCATGGAACTGATGAATAGGCTTTAGCTTAGAGCCAAAAGAGTATTACAGAGAAGCATGAAACACTCTGGACTATGTTTATTGATTGCACAAAACAGTGAAAACCCAATATTGACAACCAGTTGTATAACTTAATTTTTAATTCAAACAAATGTCTAACCCTAAATATTAAACTTCAGCAAGTACACCTCTGCAGGTTTGTGCTTCAGACAATGAAATATACATCAGATTTGTGTGGTGTCGTACTACTTTTTAAAGTGTTATACACATGGCATATGATAAAGTAGAAAAACATCCGTTGATTTGCACTAATGGCAGGACATATCTCTAGACACAATATCATAGAAAATTGTGGATGGACTCTTGGGGATGGGCTCTTTTGACTTTGGCCATTTGGAAACCAGAAATTGCATAGTAATGCACTAAAAACATTGAAAATGTACATGAGCAAATGCATAGTCTCGCGTAGCCAGCCTTCAGACTGACGGCAGAAGGTCTGGACTCTATCGCAGCTTTCATTGGCCAAGAGGACTTCTAATTGACATGTAAAGCAACCAATCAAAATTTGTGTTGTTCCAAGTCATGTTTAGGGGCATGAAAATGTAAAGTCAATGTTCTTACGATAACAGACCGGCGTGCATCTAATAAATTCATTCATTGGGCAAGTTTTCTGCAGCAGTGGCCTCATGAACTTTGCATACTTTTGAAAATCCAGTGTTTAGTTGATCCTGATAAGCATTCATTGTCACAGTTGTAAACACAACAGCTTTCTTCTTCAAAGATGTAGTTTGTCGTCATGACAGTTTTATTTCCAGGTGGACTGTTAAAGAACTACAACACACACATCTCCTGGAAATCCTATAAAATTCAACTAGTCAGATAACGATTTAGAAACCCATGTTGTGTACCTGCATCAGACGTTTAGCCAACAGTCTATGGGCGTGATGTGTAAAGCTGAGACTAGAAACTGCATAACACCACAAATATGTCAAGGTTTGGCTGCCTCTGCTGGTAGATGCTTTGAATGCACCATCTGGCTCCAAAAAAGAAAAATGTCTTTCTTAATTGATGGCCATTTTATATACACTACCATTTAAAAGTTAAAGAAATTAATACTTTTATTCAGCAATGATGCATAAATTGATCAACAGTGACAGTATAATGTTACAAAAGATAAATAAGTTTGTGTTTTTGGAGTAATTGCACACCAGAGAGGTCATTGGAAAGCGGTATGTCCTAAATACATTTAGTAGAACAAACACAAGTGTGCAGTCTATTAAGAATTAATCTAGCCGGAGTCTTCAGGGTCTCCCTATTGATTATTTGATTAAGAGATACACTTAGAGAAGCTCATCAGGCAGGCATAAGTCATGGTGGTATTGTAAATGAGGGTTAACTCCAGGCTAAGTCAATGAAGATAGGTGAAAATCATAATTCATTTGTTTGCCCGTAGTTTGCCCATACTCCTTAAGATCTGTTACATAAGACGCAGTCCAGAGTGAACTATAATCACTAACTATAGTCCGATAACTATAGTCTAAAAAGCATACATAAATGTAATATTATTAGCATACTTTATTATAATATTACTCTTACCATTTGTGCAGTATGCATAATGTGCATAGAATGCAAATGTTCTGTATGCATTCTGTATTGAATTAAAAATGCAAAATAACCATAGTAACTGGACGCCACCTACTGAATTAAACATGCAGCGTAGCAATATGACAAACTTAATAGTAATGGAACAATAGTGTTGCATACTATTGTTTACTGTTATGTATGTACTTTTTACATTTGTATTTTTTGTAACAGTAGGCAGTTTTCAGTGAATGCTGTGCAGTGTTTTAGTATTAAATTTTAGAATGTTAGCATTTAACATTCTTTCTTCCGTGGAACAATCATTGATGTCCAATATTGTTTGGGCCATAAAACTCTCCAAAATTTATTATTTTGTGTTCCATGGAAGAAAACAAGTCATGGGGTTGAATAAATAAATTTTCATTTCTGCCTGAACTATCAATTTAAAACACCTGGTCTTACTGTGAACAATTCATTCATTAGACTGTTATTTTACAACAAAAATAGTTATATGATTGTATTTGTTCTCATTCAATAGAGCATTTGATTGTACAGTAAATATTCAATATTTTTGGTTCATTTTCACGACTGTGTTTAATGCTAAAAGGTAAATTTGTCAAATTGAAGGAGTACACAAACATACAGATGAGCTCAAAGCTAACAGGCACAGTCTAAAAAAACACCAGTTGTTATTTTTTAAATGGCATGTTCTAAGTTTTGTTATTAAATGTTTAAAAATTATGGCTTTTAACCTATAAAGCCTACTGTATCATATTTAATGCACAGATTTCCAAGACCTCTAAATAATAAACAATCAAAACTTTGCAAAAATAAATTGGCTAGCTGTACACAATCTACATGCCTTCTGTCATATGATTGATAGCTTATACATTTTTAGCAAAAAAGTAATCAAATATGATCCATCAGGATTTTTAGAAATGTTTATATATAGATCTCTGTCTTCATTGTACTGCAATGCATTATGTTTCGCCCTCGACAATTAAAACTCAAATCAAATCAAAATATCATATTAATAAGACATATTTTTGGGAGATATAGATTGACAGCTGATATTTATATACGTTTTATATAAGTAGTCTGCTAAGACTGCTATAAATATATTATTGATTTACATTACAAGCCATCAGAATTTCATCTTACTTTTTGAATATAACTGAGTTGTTGTTTTTCCCCACTTGACTTTTTCATGTTCAATATACTAATCCTTTAAAAAAATAAAATAAAAATAAAAGTTCTGACTACTATTTCAATTGTTAAATGGCTATAATTGTTTTATTTGTATTGGTATTTATATTGGTGATTTTGGCCTTGATAGTATTTGGTATCAGATTGAAGTGTAAATAAGGAGTATCGTCTAACCTATCCCTCACCCGTGTGGGTTAATGCAAGTTATAAAGAAGGTCAGTCCTGTGTCTTGACTGATGAGCGGAGCGACAGTCTACTGCTAAGTGGTCTGGGACACTGCTAGGAGACTGGCTGGGAGTTTGAGTGAATGAATGACATTTCGTTTTCATGGAAGTGATGGCCAGGCGGATGTCCGCTCTCCTTATGGCCGGATGCCCAAATAACATCAGCTGCTCACATGGAATAATGGAGAAAAATGTCCCTCGGTTGACATCCAGATCAAGGTGACCGTGTGTTGAAGGGGATCAGCTATAATGCTGGACAGAGGGGATCTGACCTGTCTAACCCACCTGCAGTCCACCTTTTACTGAATCAGAGGGCTGTGGTGGTGCTTTGATAGATGGCATTGGGAATGAGGATATTAGTCCCCTCTGTGAAGCTGTTGTGTGGAGTTGGAGTGAATAATTAGTCAGAGTGCAGCAGTTCACATTTCTCACAGTTTGGTTTGCATCACGGTTTTGGTTCAGTAAATACTTTGTAGGCTGCTATTAGGGGTGCACAATTAGATTTGCATTTTGTGAAATGTCACAGCAGATATGAACAGTTCTGCTGTCACCGTCAAAGATCATTAGGACACATTGGTTACTAGGAAACATTATGAGGGTTCATCATCTCACACACCAGAGATACGAATAAGAGTGATGCATCCGTTCCAGAAAAAAAATCAATGAGTGTGCTTCTCAAATTAGTGAGGGTGCTGTAGCAGTTAAAGTGAAGACGTAATGAGTATAGACAATAGCACCTAAGCACCACTGGTATAGAAATAGTACTGATGTGACTAGCATACTAGATAGAGAACAAGGAGATTTTTTTATAAATTCATTGTAATATATATATATTTTTTACATTTAATGATGATTTGTAGCCATTGTATTTAATATATTTTAAATTGTAATTTATTCCTGTGATGTAAAGCTTAATTTTCTGCATCATTACTCCAGTCTTCAGTGTCACATGATCCTTCAGAAATTATAATATGCTGAAACATTTCTTTTTATTATCCACCATGGAAACCGCAATAATATATATTTTTTATATATATAAATAGAAAGTTCAAAATAACAGAACTTAACACCAAACTTTTGAACTTCACACTGTATGGAGAAGGAGCAGTTGTGAAATGTGAAAGCAATTTTTCATCGACTACCACTAGTGCCCTCCTATAGTTAGCTATTAGCAATTAGTTGTTCCTAAAGATGTTATTTTGGTCAATGGCATTGATAATGTGAATTGCTGCTACTGTATGCATTTGTTTAGCTTAGACTTGAATGGTTTGACTTCATTTGAACATCACAGTAGTTCTCCCATCGTGTGATGCCACCAGGGATGAAAGGTCAATGACTTGCTCTTTGATTTTCTTATTCTAGCATAGCTCCATCTGTAACCCTCAGAGCTGTCCCATAATTACCCACTGAATGCTGAGATACAACCCTGAATAAAACACGAGAACTTTAAGATCGACACAATTTGAGATGAACCTCTCAGATTTGGACACACAATCGGAGCAAATCTCCCATTGCCTGTTGTCTTTTTTTTCCCAGGAGTCACTTCAGGGCTGTCAGATTTTTGGTGAGGATTCCTGAGGGATTTTGTTGCTTGACAATGTAGATCCTGTGCTAATAGCTATACCTGCAGCTAATCTTCTTCCAGGAGGAGAAAAACGATCGACTCTCCTGACCTTCTGACAATATTTTATAGATGAGACCACCGACCAATGTGCTATTCCTCGAGGCGAGTACAGATGGAAGCTTTTAGCAGTGCAGCGAGTTACACTAAAGACTCAAAGATGCACCATTTTCAAACTGCATCACAGGGGAAAAAGAGAGATTCTGACATGCTAACATGATGTGCACTCCCAGGACCATGGGAGCAAACTGGTTGGTATTTTTTTTTAGAGGCTAAAGAAGGTCTGTCTTCTCAGTTTGGTAACACTTTAAGTCTTTATACATTATTCATTATAGAATAATTTTTATTGATTAATTATGGCTTGTAATGCACCTTATAAGGCATTGCATGGTCTCATTAATAATTGTAACCACAGTTAAAATACATTATAATACGCATCTATTCATTGTTACAATTTTAGACAGTATAATGCATTAAAACACATGAAAAACAACCAATTTTAGAGATAAAAAGGAATCTGCAAATATTATAATGTTTGTACCAGCAGACTCGGCTATACGATTTATTTCGGCCGGTGTCCGCCCAAGTTCAGCTCTATTCGTTACACTTTGGTGTTCAGCGAATGTGCGCCTGTCATGTGCGCGATCATCGCAGTCCTACTGCCCGTACTTCATTGTACCCAAGAAAGGTGGTGAGTTACGGCCAATCTTGGACCTGCCTCTCTTGAGTCTGGCCCTTTACAAGCTTCCGTTCAAGTTACAAACACAGAAACGCATTTTCGAATGCTCCATTCCTGAGATTGGTCTGCAGTAGACTTGGCACGATAGTCTGTGTTACCGGTGTTACACGGTGTTCAGTCACAACACCGGTTTCATCACTTGCCCACCGCAGCACCGCAAACATTTTTTTTTAAAGCAATTACGCAGTATCCGTATTTTCTGTCACCAGTTGACTAGTGTTGTATGATCACGCTCAACCATTCAAGCGCGACAAAACAAGAGACCGTGCTGTAAGTCCTGCCTATTACACACACACGCACGCACACGCACACGCACGGAAAAGACGCGCGTCAGTATCGAGTTCTCTTTTCGGCCTTGAATAAAACATAACACACACAAATTATGCCAAAAAGTCCGTTTTGTCGAGTGTCCTCATAAGAGCAAATTATTTAAATAATATCATAAATGAATGTAGAGATTTGTAAGAAAATGGGACGCGTGTCAGATGGAGTGTCATTAATGTTAATCAAAGAACAAAGATAAGAGAGTAAATTAGGCTTACTCACTCAGACCCGGCGCCAGGAGGATTAGTATACCGGTAGCCTAATAATCATGAATGCACTCTCTTGTGTGCATGAATGAATATTTTAACACATCTCCGGCGAACGGCTTCTTCACGCAAAAGAAAAACTCTTCATAAAGCGCAGTGAAATTCATGTGGCGTTTCCTGATGGAACGAGGTTGTTCGTTAACTTAATTTTATACGTGCAATTCACACGAGCTCTAAACGAATGCGAGACTGCTGCGATTAGTCAAACTTTACTAAATGAAACAAAATCAGAGGGAATAGTTTCTTTAATGTATTTTTTATTTTATTTTTTACCGGTTGGCCGGTCTCACGGCTTTCATAGTTTTCAGTTAGGCTAGTGCGGAGACCAGGGCCGGGTTTCCCGATAACGATGTATCTTAGCTCTTAAGAGCGTTCTCTATGTGCAAGGTTATGAACGCTCGCCGCAATTCCACGCGCGTTTCCCAAAAATGCACTTAACATGAATGCGCGAGAACGCGTTCGTGCTACTTAAGAGTCGCTGTCCATTCGCGAAGTGCTGGAATATAACCTTATATGGAATCGTATTCTGAACGTTTAACCTAATAACTGTCATCTGTTGTGGATTAGCAATCAAGACAAGTGAAGCTGAAAGACAGGACCGAGCAGGTAATATTTAATATGAAACAAAGTCTCAACTTTCAAATTTGGTCAGTCAAACAAAAATAAAATAGGCCTACCGTTTTTTGGCTCTTTAATGTGTCGTGACAGATTGCCTCAGTTAAAGCCAAGTTCAAATCCACCGAAGTTAATCAATAACTCTTCTGACTGCTTTGTCGCAAAAAAAATGGTGGAATTTGATTGGTCAGATCGCATGTCAATCAAACTCAATACGAATGATGAATTGACGCCATGTAAAAAAAAAATTACATCACTCTAACACCCCCCACCCCCACGATGAAACCGGTAATACCGGTGTTGTCACAAGTCGATTAACCGGTGGGAGAATATTATCACCGTCACATCTCTAGTCTGCAGCGTTCGACCTGAAGGACGCGTACTTCAGATCTCTACCCTTCCACAACGCAGGCCATGCCTGTGTTCTTGCGTTCGAGGGGTCGAAGTCTCAGTACAAAGTCCCATCCTTTGTGTGCTACATAGCCAGTTGGGTCTTCAGGTCAACTGGGAAAAGAGGAAACTCGTCCACGGGCCGAGGATCTCATTTTCCGGTATGGAGATGGATTCCGTCCAACATGTTTCCTGAGAAGAGCGTGTTTGGTCGCCGCTGTTAAAAAGTGAGAAAAGGTCCCACTTAAACTTTTCAGAGGCTCCTGGGGCGTATGGCAGACACAGCCGTACTATAACTGCTTCCTCCAAATGGAGGAAGATAAGGCATGCTTACGTCCTGAAGTGAAACCTGTTTGTTGAGTGGTGTTCTTCTCACCGAGAAGACCCCCGAAGGTGTTCGATCACTTCCGTGCTTTCTTTCCTGAAAGATGGGTCGTAGCGAGGGCTGTCTCCCTCCGCCCTCAAAATGTATGTTGCCTTTATATTAATGCACATCATGATGCAGTGGATCCAAGTCCGTGGGGAAGCACAACTTGATCGTCAGGTTCCTGAGGCGAGCAAGAAGACAGAATACGCCTTGCGCCCCGCCCCCTCTATACCTTCTTGGGACTTATCTCTGGTGCTACTGCACTGCAGAGACCTCCCCTTGAGCCACTGCAGGCAGCGGAGTTAAAAATCCTGTTTTTAACCCCCTGGGGTCGGCTATCGCTCCGGCGCGATAGTCTAGCTTTTTTTCTTATCAGTGCAAAAGAGACTCAAATAACTCCGTCGATTTTTGTCATACAGGCAAGTGTTATACATCATTCAAAACTGTTAAATGTCTTCTTTTATTTGTGTACACTAACAATAAAAACAAAATGTTGTTTTTTGTAAAGTAAAGAAAATAAACATGATACGTGTTCTCCCGTCTCTCTCAATGTGAAGATCATTCTGAAATGTGACAGAAAATGATCTGTAACTCAGCAAATGCTTGTCACTGTGGCACACATATCTTTACAAAGCTTGAAGTCTCCATTTTTAAATGGTGTAAATCATATCAAAAACAAATGTTCTCTATTTAAGTAATCCGTATGAAAGCAACGACATGTACAGTTTCTCCAGTCCGAGCTTATTAACTCTAATGTGACCACGCCCACACGCGCACGAGCGATTGACATGCAAATAGTCCACGCGGGCCTGTAAACGCCCTCATTACCTCAAAACAAATAATCAGAGACTACAGTAACGTACTTCTCTGCTTTTCGTCGAGACTGTGTTTGTGCTGTGTTGTTTACCTTGGATTTACCTCAGAATAATTAGAAGAACGCGATTTGAAGATGAGAAGATTTTTAAGGTAAGACATTTCCACTCCTAATACAGCTTTCCTGTAGCTCAGTGGTAAGAGCATTGCGTTAACAACGCAAGGTTGTGGGTTCGATCCCAGGGGATTGCATATACCTATGTATAAATGTATAGGATAACGCAATGTAAGTCGCTTTGGATAAAAACGTCTGCCAAATGCATAAATGTAAATGTAATAGTAAGCATGTTATTGTTGTATAAACTTTACATGTAGTTACTAGTTAAACTGGTGCCAGACTAAAATGTACGTTATGAAATGAGATTGGAGTAAAAACATGAAGCCTATGTCGTACATGTATATGTAGGCTATCTATATATAGACAGAATCATGTTGAAATGTGAACTAGAGGCTACCTTTCAATGCTACATGTATACATGTACGACACAAGGATGTTTTTCGATAATAAAACACAGCATGATACAAGTAGGCTAGTATGAGTGTTTACTCTAATATGGTGATTATTATAATGTTTAGACCCGTGTTTACTGTTAAATACTTTGTTTGTGGATATCTGCTCAAACGTAGATGGTAACAATAATGTTTCATAGTTTGGAGGGGCTTAATCGCTTCAGTAAATGTTCTCCACACGCGCTGAGTGCGAGTCAGTCGCACTGTGCATTAGGCTTCATGTTTTTACTCCAATCTCATTTCATAACTTCATAACGAATGGAAACATTTTAAAGGGGTCATACAATGCCATTTTTGTACAAGCTAATATGATTCTTTAGGGTATAAATTAAAAGTTTGTAATATACTTAAATTAAAAATTCTCATTAGTATTGTAAGAAAACACTCATTTTACATGGTAAAAAACAGCTCTGTTTTCAGCACGCCGTTTAAGTGCATGTGTCTTTAAATGATAATGAGCTTTGCTCACCCCGCCCCTCTGTTCTGTGCGTACACCGTTTGTAACACAATAACACAATAACCATAACGCGGTGTTCATTATAAATGTGGGATTATGAATTATATTGAGAATGACGTACATAGAAAACATGCCGTAATGTACCCTGAGTGTAAACAGCCGCATTCATCGTGAAGCATGCAGCAAGCGATTTGCAAAGATTAATATAAATATTAATATAAAGGTTAATAAAACGTTACACTCACTTCAGTTCTTCTGGAGGTGCAGCAGGAACACGAATAGTTGGTACCGATCCTATTTTCAGGAGCAGCTTCTTAGCAAAACCAGCTTTACTGACCCTCGTTTGTAAAGCAGTCTGGTGTGTGAAATGATTCGGCAAACATGAAAGCATGGATGTTGATCGTGGGGAATCCCCGCGAGGAAATCCCTGCGTCAATGCTTTGGGAATATTCCATCAAAACATCAAAATGACTGCTGTGTTCCTTATTACACCCAAGAACAGAACGCCACAATCGCTTAGACGCCATTCTTCTCCAGCATATCAATGCACTATGATGACGGACAGCTCGCGAGCGAGTGAGGGCGGGTCTGTGTTGAAACGCTGCTGTCAATCACAATCGTGGGAGGGGCGTCGATTTTGTGACGTCAATAAATCGAATGGCTTGATTTCAGAGAGGGTCAAACATATAAGGAGATAAAAAAAAAAAACACTGGATGGATTTTTATCATTTTATGATGGTTGTGTACAGGCACTGCCAACACACATTTCAGTACAATCAACTTGTAAAAGTGCATGTACCATTATATGACCCCTTTAAGTAACATATGATAATCAATATATTTTTCTCTAGTGTAGTGTTACTGATATGTTCCTTTTTAACGATGTATAGGCCGCCTGCTATAGGCTATTGTTAATATTATTTTATGCAGCACTGCACATATATATGCCTACAAGACACAACAAACCTGGTGTTCATTATTTATATATATATATATATATATAGTGCAGTGTTGTGTTTGGGTGGGGGAGTTTGGTTGGTTGGGGAAAATTGACACAGACACAACACTTAAAGGAGTCATGGTGTTCATTTGTTTCTTTTAATGGCAGCAGTAAATATATTAACTGAACAATTTATTAGATTTTTTTTAAAATCTTTTTAAAATTTACTTTTGCAAATAACCCTTGTTAAATTTATAGAAGTATTTGTTAATATTAATGGACCAGAACTTAAATAGTTTTATTTTTTAACTAACAACTAAAAAAAGATTTATAAATACTAACAAGTATATTGCTCATTAATTGTTTGTGTTAGTTAACCCTTAAAGACCTAGAACATTTTTGGGGCGCCTGACTCACCTGTACTTTTCTTTGTTTTTCTAACCCATTCTAGCAGCAAGCATCAAGTGCCATATATCATTTTAAACAGGAGAACCTAAAGTTTCCAGCTAGCTCATTTAAAGTCCCAGTTTTACATTTCTTTTGTCAGAGAATTTATGAAATTAACAGGATTTTAAGAAAAACGGCAGCAAAAAATGTGGTGTTTTCAGTGTGAACTCAAACAGAACTTCCTGAAGTTTTGTTTTTTTCTTTTAGAAAGTTAGACTTAATTGTTTTAGACTTCCAGATTAAATTTTGTATACATGTAACAATCCCTCAGCAAGTTATAGCCATTTATTATAATATTATTCTAGGCGTTTTTGAGTAAAAACAGGTGTATTACATTTACTGACAATGTAGATGTGTCCAAATAAGTTCAGGAAGTAAAGTAAATAGAAAAGTTGTTATATTACAACAGAACACTGAAGCAAACATTTTTCTTCAGAAAATTATATTATAATTTGAACATGAACAACAAATGCAAACAATATAACAAGTAGTGACAACTGTGCAATATAAATACTAACAATACAATATACAGAGTGTAAATGAACAAATGGTTCAAATAATCTTCACAAACTAAATACAAAAAGAAATAAACAGTGCAAATGAAGAAATGGTTCATTGAGGGTAATATACTGAGTGCTAATGAACAAATAGTGCAAATAATCTTCACAAACTAAATATAAATAAACAGTGCAAATGATTCAAATAATCTTCTGAATCGGAAGGTTTCACCAGGTCTAACGACTCGTTTAAAAAAAATCAATTCTAACACATCCTCCGATTTGTACTGCTGTTTTTTTTACATACTCATGCTCTTTCGTGTTTTATGCTCTTTCATGTTTTGCGCTCTTTCGTGTTTTGCGCTATGGTCAAAAACATTGCATCCGTTAGTTTGCATGCGTAGTTTTCAATGCATTGCGTTTGTTAAAAATGTATAAAGAAACGTGATTGGTTGTTAAAATCACCAATCACTATGTTTGTTGGTTGAGTTGATGACCGTTTGGACGAATCTGGGCATGGGGGTGGGACTAAGCATCAACAATTGTTCCTGTTTGGCTCAGAGAAAGAAACCACATGTGTTTCCTTGACGAATCACTGCTGCAGATTTTGATGACGCAATCACCGGCACTACGAAGCCACTGAATGACCAATAGAGACACCCGTGATAACACAGGAAAGCTGAGAATCTCATCTTTACGGTGCATTTTAAAGCATACAGATTGGATTAGCGACTCAAAAGTTATTAAACATTTTAGAACGATAGTTATTTTATGCCGCGGGCGGCCGTATCGGTCTTTAAGGGTTAATACATTTATATGATAAACACATTTTAAATGGGCTTTTTTTGTGAGAAGTTTTTTTTTTCTATGATGCATTTATTGGAGAGAATAATCCTGTCAGACGCAGCACTGCTGTGAACGCGCGCTGTTCTGTACGTCATCACGTAAAAATGCATGCATTCAGATATTTCGAGATCGGTTTCAGGCCTCATTCATATGTGGAAATAAATCGGATATGTGCCAATGCGACTGTCATGTAAACAGGCAGATTGGATTTTCTGAGGCATTAGGCAACGTCTCCGCGGTTTAACCCCCTGAGGTCTACGGTATCGCCGGCGATACCAGCTCGCTTTTTTTTTATTAGTGTAAAAGAAACTCATAAATACTCTGTTGACTTTGATTTTCCATAGGAGTTTCATACATCAATCGATTCTGTTAAATGTGTATTATTTTTGTGTATACTCACAATAAAAACAAAGTGTTGTGCTTTTTGCCAAATAAAGAAAAATAAACACAAAGCGAGTTCTGCCTTCTCTCTGCCAGTGTAGTCCATTCTGAAACGCGTCCGAAAATTAACAATAACTCAGCGAATACCCAGTCAAACAGACATACAGACACACAGGCATGAAGCTTGAATTCTCTTCTTTTAAATGAAGTAATTTATATAAAAAACAAATATTCTCATCTTGTGAAATCTGTATTAAAAGAGAGCGATTCCAGTCGAGCTTATCTCAGCTCATTACGTTATAATCGGCCCCGCCCACGGAGAGCGCGCGCTATTCAAACGCAAATGGCTGAGGCAATCCTGTGAACGCCCCCATCAGCTCGAGAAAACACACAAGTTTATTTAGATCATTACCTGTTTACACCGTCTTGCAGCGCTGTGAGGAATAATACTAATGGAAAATGTCCCTCAGAAGTGCGGGTATATCGAGGAGCGAGCTGAGGAATACTAGTAAGTTTTTTCCTTCTCACGTGAATTTCTTCACGTGGGTTTCTGTTTATGAATGAATAAACGGCAGAGATGCGCGCTGTTTACCACAGCTGGCAAAGACAGTTTAAATTTAAATCGCGTGTGTGAATGAATGATGATGTTTTAGCAAAACTGCATTGCTATACTGAGATAAGTAAACATCGACTGAATGTTGAAATAAAATGTAGGCTATTTGTATAAGCAACGTATTAAACTGCAAATTAACAATATGCCCTAATATTTCATGAAAACAACGTTACAGTCAGACGAAATATGAAAGACAACATTTTGTTGACTAGATTTGGGTACAGTTTTTACTGTAGAATATACTGCCACATCAAATAAGCTTTTGTTTAGCAATTTCTATATATAAAATACTATTTTTGTCAAAAATAAAGTCATCAACTAAGATGTTAGCTGTTCCAATGTTGGTTATATTCAAACTAATGAATACATAGATAAAATGTAGGCCTATAATCATTTTTTTTACAAAGAAAGAGTACACTTGAAATATTGTTGAAATTGTAATTATTGTTGTAGCCTAATTGTAACCGTTTTAATAAAATAGCAAAACATATTTACAAGATAGATGTAAGCAAAATCTTAAATGGTCAATATAAGTCTTCTTCTAAATATATCTTTTGTCCTTGCATTGTGGCTCAGTCAGTGTCACACCTGAATGAATGGCTAATTATGCAGTGTATTCTAAGGTGTAAACCACTCCTCGTTCACGCCCCCTCGCATATTGGCTTTCCAAGCAAAACCTGTTTTACATCAATTTAAATCAATGTATGGTTTTATGTGAACGATAAAGCAAGACTATTTTCACATAATTTTGAAGAAAAAACTATAGGCGACGACATCCATTAGTCAAAAGTCTTATTGCCACATATTTAGTATGTGTTTTGTGGCCTTATTTCAAAAACTTTAATTTTTTGTTTTTTCGATAACCACGCATAAACATTATTCTCTCAAAAATGAAAACATGTACATACATGTGGCTCACATATTATTGTAGTCCTGTTTGTGCTATATAGAGTGAATTTACACCTTTGCCATTAATATGTTTATAAGCAACTGAAAAAAGCACAAATGTCAGAGCATGTCAGAACACCCCCAGGGCCCAAAAAAACGCTCAGACTCCAGAGGGTTAATGACGAGAGAAACCCCGACGTGCATCTGCAAAGGGACGGATGGCCCGACGAAACTTTGTGTCGTCGTAGGAGAGGAATGTGAAAAAACGTTGACACAACATATTGTTGTACACAACAAAATTTCAGACCCACTGCTCCTCCTTAAAGCCAATATTTAAACACAATATGCTCCAGTCCTGAGATCTCTCTCTCACACACAATAACTGAAGCATATGTGCAATGATGGCACTTTTCGTCCTCCTTCGCGTCAAAATCATGGTGATGTTTGGCGAACTTCGCATATATCGCAGAGCTAGCATCAAGCATATTTTGCGTCCGCCCATCTGTGAAAGAGAATTTAACCCTTTAAGCATGCGCGATGTTTCAGATAGTGTGGCAAGTGTAAACACATGAATCGGATATGGGTCACAGTTGAAAGAACGTGTAAACGGACGGTCAAAAAAAATCGGATAAAGGTAACAAATCAGAATTGGGCATCAAGACCTGCAGTGTAAACGAGACTTGGAGCAGGAGAGCTACTCCGGCTGCAACTCGCAGTAGAGCGAGTGTTGCCATCTTCAGTTCCCTGTGAGCGTTTAAAAAACGCAAATATTTTTGTCTGGTTTTCATCTGGTTGACGCAACATATACATGCGGGGCGCCCCCCTTATATAATTGGTAGGGGAAACACTGCAGTGGGGAGAACAAGTATTTGATACACTGCCGATTTTGCAGGTTTTCCCACTTACAAAGCATGTAGAAGTCTGTAATTTTTATCATAGGTACTCTTCAACTGTGAGTGACGGAATCTAAAACAAAAATCCAGAAAATCACATTGTATGATTTTTAAGTAATTATTTTGCATTTTATTGCATGACATAGGTATTTGATACATCAGAAAAGCAGAACTTAATATCTGGTTCAGAAACCTTTGTTTGCAATTACAGAGATCATACGTTCCCTTTCGTAAAGGGAACTCCTGCTGCATCGATACTCGATATTTTGAGGAATGCCTTCGGCATGAAGCGTCTGAAGTCAACTATGCAACTATTCCAATCTTGATTGGTGCAACATCATTATGTCACCCGTGACGTCGCATGTGACGGTGATCCGGAAGCTATAAAACGGTCACAGGAACCAGGAAATGTTAGCTTCTGGTCTTCAGCAAGCGCTCTATGTGCAACTTGTCTGTTCTATTTGGTGTTGTTTGTCCCGTGTAAAGAGTATTTATATATATATATATATATATATATTATGGCGGAGAAACAGTTCAGGCAGTGTGCGTCCCCTTGCCCACGTTATTTAAGTGAGGGTGACACACACTCGCTTTGTGTGGTTTGTCTGGGAGTGGAGCAGTGCTCGAGGGTGCTGTCTGTGCTAACTGTGAAACAATGCCCCTAAGAACGCTCCGCTCCCGGCGAGCTATGTTTAATGAGGCCGGCCAGCCTCACGATCCCCGTGGATCAGGTCCCGCGTCTGTTGAGGCAGCGCGGCGTCTGCATTCATGGGGATCGCAGAGGGATCTAGTGGATAATGTTGAAACGGCTTCGGCCCTTTCTCAACATTCTGAAGCTAGTTCCCGTAGTGCCCGCGCTGCGGCTTCTTCCGCCCCGGCAGTGGAACCGATGCTCGAATTATCTGGTTCCGAGGAGCTAGATATTTTGGGCATCGAGGCAGGGGAATGTGAAAATTCGCCACCCCATTCCCCTGCCTTTGAGGAGCTGCTAGAGGTTGTGACTAGAGCGGTGGAGAAATTAAAGATTGATTGGCCACCTGAGATGCAGGAAGCGACTAAAAAAAGTAAACTCGATGAGCGCTTCCTGCAGTCTCGGTCACAACCTCTATGCCGGAGTCTGCCATTCTTTCCCGATCTCCACACCGAGGTGTCGAGATCGTGGAACAAGCCCTTCTCCTCGAGAATATCTGTCCCCAATGTTCATTTATATTAAAATATTATGGGTGCCAAGGAGGAGGGCTATGGGATGATGCCCAGGGTTGAAGAGTCGTTTGCGTCGCACCTCTCCCCTGATGTTGCATCATCCCTGCGGGCTCCGGCGCTTCCCACCAAGCCCTGCCGTACAACATCGGCCTTGGTTGGGAAGGCATATATGGCGGCAGGTCGGGCTAGTAGTTGTCTGCATTCAATGGGGCTGTTGCAGGCATACCAGGCCGACCTCCTCAAAGAGGTGGACGACAGCGGGGAGGTCGCCTTCGACAACATCCGCGAGATGCGTCGAGTGGTCGACTTGTCTCTCCGTGCTACCAAGGAGACGGCCCGTGCCATCGGCCGCTCCATGGCAGCACTGGTAGCCACGGAGAGACACTTGTGGCTGAACCTGTCGGGCATCGGGGACAAGGACAGGGCTTGTCTCCTCGATGCCCCAGTTTCGCCTTCTGGCCTTTTCGGCGACGGTGTCAACAATGTCGTCGATAGGTTTCAGGAGGCGAAACGACAGTCAGCCGCATTTAAAGAACTTATCCCCCGTCGTCGCTCCAGGTCTCGTGGGTCTGCTGCCAGGGGGCAGTCCCACGAGGCCGCTACCAGCTCCTCACACCTGCTGAGGCAGAAGGAGAGTGTTGCCTCTCGTGCTCCCCCCCAAGGGGCCTGGAGTCAGAGGCAACACCCTCAGTCGAAGCCTTCCAAGCCGAAAACAGATCTGAGGACTGTTATCCAGGCGAGGAAGGCTTCGACTAAGAGGCCATGACGGGACGTTCAGGCCTCTGAGGGCATCCCCCTCCGCGTGGGGTTTTTAAAACTTCGCTCCGCGGAGCCCTCAGGAAATCGATGTTGCTTCCTGCCGTCAAGTGCGCTTCGGGACGCATCGACTTCTAGCGAATGTATCACACAGAGTGTTCCTATGAAATCTAATGCCCTGAAACATTCGCTACCTCTCACGAGGCCTGTAGAAAAAATGATTCGGTTAGTTCCTGCCAGAAGATTGCTTCAGGTCACCGAAAATAAAAATAAAAATTAAAATAAAGATGTAAATAAAACACCTGAGGTCAGTCCTGAGAGACTGATTCCCTTAGTAGATTATTTAGACACCTGGAAAGGTCTTCAAAATATATCTCAGTGGGTCCTGAATACAGTCGAGAAGGGATATAGAATCCAGTTCCAGTATAGACCACCTAAATTTAGTGGTGTTATTCATATGCTGGTATCTCCTGATCAGGCTCGGGTGATGGAAGATGAAGTTCAGACTCTCTTAGTTAAGGAGGCCATAGAATACGTGCCCTTACAGCAGAGGGATTCCGGGTTCTACAGCCGGTACTTCATAGTTCCAAAGAAGGATGGTGGGCTGCGTCCCATTATAGATCTTAGGGTATTGAATAAATCTTTGAGGAGATTTAAGTTCAAGATGTTGACTATACCTATGATCGTTCAACAAATCAGATCTGAGGACTGGTTTGTGACGATAGATCTTAAGGATGCATATTTTCATATTTCCATCATCCCACAACACAGGAAGTTCCTTAGATTCGCTTTTGGGGGAAAAGCTTATCAATATAGGGTTCTTCCTTTCGGCCTAGCCTTATCCCCTCGCACCTTCACTAAATGTATGGATGCATCCCTTGCTCCATTGAGACTTCAGGGGATTCGTATCTTAAATTACATAGATGACTGGCTCATTTTAGCTCAGTCAAAAGAACTGGCAATTCAACATCGAGATGTTGTTTTGCGTCATCTGAGGTGCTTGGGGTTGAGACTCAATGTGAAGAAAAGTTCCTTAACTCCTCTTCAGAGAACTACTTTCCTGGGAGTAGAGTGGGACTCAGTTACGATGCGGGCACAATTGTCTCCTGCTCGTATTAATACTATCTTACACACAATGAAGAGTATTAGGTTAGGCCAGGCTATCACTGTCAAACACTTTCAAAGAGTTTTAGGTCTTATGGCTGCAGCTTCCACGGTAGTACCCTTTGGTCTGCTCCATATGCAGGCCTTGCAGTGGTGGCTCAGGAACAAGGTATTTTCTCCTCTGGGAAACCCTTTTCGCATGATCAGAGTTACGCGCAGATGCCTTCGTTCTCTTGTCATGTGGAAGAAACCATGGTTCCTGTCTCAAGGCCTGGTTTTGGGAGCACCATGTCAGCAAAAGACCTTGACTACGGATGCGTCCCTCACGGGCTGGGGTGCGGTTATGGAGGGCCGTTACACCCGAGGTACTTGGAAGGACCATCATCTCTCATGGCATATTAATCGCTTGGAGATGTTGGCTGTGTTTTTTGCCCTGAGGCACTTCCTTGTGGACCTCAGAAGCCATCATGTTCTTGTTAGGACAGACAATATGTCGGTGGTCTCTTATATCAACCGCCAAGGAGGTTTGAGATCACGCCCTCTTTGTAGACTGGCGCATCAGATTCTTCTTTGGTCCCAGGATACATTTCTCTATGTCAGATCTATTTATATTCCTGGGGTTGAAAATTTGGGAGCAGACATCCTGTCGAGGCAGGGGCTGAGGCCCGGGGAATGGCGGCTCCACCCCGAGGTGGTTGAGCTTATATGGAGAGAGTTTGGCCAGGCGGAGGTTGACCTGTTCGCTTCTCATGAGAACTCTCATTGCCTGCTTTGGTTCTCTCTCTCACATCCAGCTCCTTTGGGTCTGGATGCCATGGTACAGATGTGGCCGAGGTCACGTCTGTACGCTTTTCCCCCGATCGCTCTGCTCCCTGGGGTTCTAGAAAGGGTCAGGAGGTGCGGTGTGATATTACTCCTTGTAGCCCCGTACTGGCCGGCCCGAATTTGGTTCTCGGACCTTATGAGTCTCCTGGAGAGTCCTCCATGGCAAATCCCTATTAGGAGAGATCTTCTGTCTCAGGCTGGTGGTACATTATTTCACCCACGACCAGAGTTATGGAGACTATGGGTCTGGTCCCTGAGCGGGTCCCTCCCATAATTAGGTTGCCCTTTCCACCGAGGTTCTAGAACCCCACTCTACTAGGAACTAAACAAATAAGGTAGGGAGGGCATTGAACCCAGTTTATTACTGCCCACTGGCTTCAGTACTGGTGTTCCATCCTGCTCTCTAACGGGATCTCCCGTTCATGCGTAGGGCCTCTGTGGCGGCCTTAGTGTCCTCCGCAAGCATCTAAGGGTGTGCACGTAGGGACATTCCCACTGAAACTCCATGTTCCTGTAGATTGGAGGATGAATCCTTTCATCCAGCATATTGGCATCAGGCTGATGGGCTATCCCTGGCACCCATCATGTCCTGTGGATGACATATATGAATATATATATATGAGTATATAGAAGAATCTATTGAGTCTGCTTCCTGCTCGTCTTACTCCCTGGAAGAGTGGTGGTGCTGCCCCCTCTTACTTGCTAGCGTGGGAGCCACTCAACGCTAATCTTGCCCGGTACTGAGGTGCCTGTAGGCAATAGTATTTTTCTTCGGGTATTCCATCCTCCATCACATGTGTCGGATGGTCAAGGTCATAGCCTTGGAGGTTCCTATATAGGCCTCAGGCTGAGAGGAGTCAGTCCATCTAGTTATGCATCAAGGGTTAGGAGCTATTTCCCTTTATTAAGAAGACAGCTGGTTATCTAAAACCACTCATATTTGAAGTACAAGGTGCGCTTTTGCCTTCACCTCTTATCTTATACTTTCTACTGTCTGGGGCTCCCATCCAGGAGGTCAGTCGAGCCTCTGGCTCCAGACCTCCTCTTCTTACACCAAATCTTATGACAAGCTAGTTTGGATCTGCCCTCTACTCATTCTATCGTCCGTGAGTGTACCAGATGCTTTATACCAGGGCATTTTTCTCTCAGTGTGGCGGCATGGGTATTCGTTCCCCAAAGTATCGAGTATCAATGCAGCGGGAGTTCCCTTTACGAAAGGGAACGTCTCGGGTCCCTGAGTAGGGAACGAGATGCTGCATCCCTCGGCCACACTTTTCGCGCCCCTGAGAACGACTTGCTTTGACCAATTAGAAGCTAACATTTCCTGGTTCCTGTGACCGTTTTATAGCTTCCGGATCACCGTCACATGCGACGTCACGGGTGACGTAATGACGTTGCACCAATCAAGATTGGAATAGTTGCATAGTTGACTTCAGACGCTTCATGCTGGAAGACCCAGCCACGACCCATCTTCAATGCTCTTACTGAGGGAAGGAGGTTGTTGGCCAAGATCTCGCGATACATGGCCCCATCCATCCTCCCCTCAATACAGTGCAGTCGTCCTGTCCCCTGTAACGTAAATGCATTAGCTCAAATGATATACAGGGAATTTGAATATGATTAATGGAATATGATTAATATATATATCATATTACAGTTACATTAAAATTATTGAAGCTGAAAAATAGATAAATTGAATATATCAATATTCCATTCTTCAGATCAATTATCCTGATATCTTTTACTGGAAATGAATGTAATTATCGAACAGTTGTTTGTCCGGCAAACGACCGTAAGATTAACTTATCAACTTCTCATAAAAGTTATCACTTCTTATAATTCCAGGAAGATCAGTTTTCTGGCCATGAAAACTATTCTCCTGTCCTTATAAATTTAGGTTGCTAAAACCGTAATCAAATTGTAAAGCTTGTAGCTAGATCAAACATCTCAGGGACTCGTAATGTGAGAATTATAGACAGAATCAATCAAGGATATAATGGATTTTAATCATTGAACTAATAATACATACTACAGTTATACACGGAATATATGTAGCCTATATACAGAAACATTAAGACAAAACTAGACAAAACACATTACAAGAAGATGAATAACGAATTACGATAGGATGAGAGAGTGAGGATGAGCGAGGGAAAGTGAAAGCAAAATGAGCGATCAGAGTGGGAGAGAGAGAGAGAGAGAGAGAGAGAGAGAGAGAAGGGAGGAAAAAGAGATCCTCTGGAATGATCTCTTTAGGTTATGGCAAAATCACAAACAAAGTGGACCTTGAGAGCCAACAAGGAAATCAGATCACATTAAAAGTTCAGTAAACTTATCTTGCAAAATGGTTCTCTTGTGTTGGTTGAGGAAAGCAGAGTCCTGCGTGTGTGCTTAAGAGCAGCGTGCGTGTGTGCCCATCTCTCCCGGGCGAGCGAGGTCGCGGGAAATTCAAAGAGTCTCTTTCTTTGAGGTGAAGTTGCCGGGAATGATTCAGGCTAAGTTCATTCAGCTCGTGAATGAACAGAGGCGAATAGGAAAACGAAGCTAGACTATAGAAAACATACAAAGAAATAAAAGAGAAGAGAAGCAGGCCGAAGCTGGTCCGGACTTGGGTTTCCAAAGTTTTCGAAGGAGGGAGAAGAGAGCGTGTAAACTGAGGGTTCGGACTTTTATCAGTGTCCCGTGTATGCCTCCTTTTTCGTGGTGGACAAATCATCTTAGAGCATTTCGAGCGGAAGGTTTTCCTTTGTCCTGTTACACGCCCACTCGAATGAGTCATGATTGAGATTGAATTTGAGAAGATTTGCTCAAGCCATATGAAATGTGTCAAACGATACAAATTACTGCAATTGGTTATCGAAATTCACCTCCCTCAGGTAGAGAGGAAAATGCAGCGGGAGTTCCCTTTACGAAAGGGAACGTCTCGGGTCCCTGAGTAGGGAACGAGACGCTGCATCCCTCGGCCACACTTTTCGCACAGGTATCAAAAATAGGATATAGACGTTGTAGCAATGCAAAGATACATTATTATGCATTAGTATAGGCATTTGCAGTTCGATTAATGTTACAATAGGACATATATATGCTTTCCTATGGTTTATAAACACATCTTAACACAAGAAGGGATATAGTACATTTTAGTGTGACTTTATGGGTAAAAAGTCCTTTTCTGTAGTGGGTTTCTGCATGTGTGTGTGTGTGTGTGTGTGTGTGTGTGTGTGTGTGTGTGTGTGTTGTAAAGTCACGCGGCGCTGTGGGAGACTTCAGCCAACGTGGCACTAGGGAATTAACCCTAAGGCGATCAAAACAGAAGCTCTTGTCTTCTCCTCTGACAAAAGAGCTGTGTTTTAAAGTCATGATTCGCTAATTCAGAACATCTGGCCGGATGCCAAGTCAGTGTCGCTACACCCCTTTGCAGAAAAGCATCCCCAAAGAATGATGTTTCCACCTCCATGCTTCACGGTTGGGATGGTGTTCTTGGGGTTGTACTCATCCTTCTTCCTCCAAACACGGTGAGTGGAGTTTAGGCCAAAAAGCTCTATTTTTGTCTCATCAGACCACATGACCTTCTCCCATTGCTCCTCTGGATCATTCAGATGGTCATTGGCAAACTTCAGACGGGCCTGGACATGCGCTGGCTTGAGCAGGGGGACCTTGCGTGCACTGCAGGATTTTAATCCATGATGGCGTAGTGTGTTACTAATGGTTTTCTTTGAGACTGTGGTCCCAGCTCTCTTCAGGTCATTGACCAGGTCCTGCCGTGTAGTTCTGGGCTGATCCCTCACCTTCATGATCATTGATGCCCCACAAGGTGAGATCTTGCATGGTGCCCCAGACCGAGGGAGATTGACCGTCATCTTGAACTTCTTCCATTTTCTAATAATTGCGCCAACAGTTGTTGCCTTCTCACCAAGCTGCTTGCCTATTGTCCTGTAGCCCATCCCAGCCTTGTGCAGGTCTACAATTTTATCCCTGATGCCCTTACACAGCTCTCTGGTCTTGGCCATTGTGGAGAGGTTGGAGTCTGTTTGATTGAGTGTGTGGACAGGTGTCTTTTATACAGGTAACGAGTTCAAACAGGTGCAGGTAATACAGGTAACGAGTGGAGAACAGGAGGGCTTCTTAAAGAAAAACTAACAGGTCTTTGAGAGCCGGAATTCTTACTGGTTGGTAGGTGATCAAATACTTATGTCATGCAATAAAATACAAATTAATTATTTAAAAATCATACAATGTGATTTTCTGGATTTTCTCTCACAGTTGAAGTGTACCTATGATAAAAATTACAGACCTCTACATGCTTTGTAAGTGGGAAAACCTGCAAAATCAAATACTTGTTCTCCCCATTGTATGTATATATATATATATATATATATATATATATATATATATATATATATATATATATATATATGTGTGTGTGTGTGTGTGTGTGTGTGTGTGTGTGTATGTATTTTGTACATTTTAAATCGCAATCTTAACCAGAAAAATCTAAAATGTATTCCCAAAATCGTGCAGCCCTATAGTTTCTCTTGATATCAGCTTGTTCACAGGTGTTTATTTATATTTTTTATACAGGGACCAGATGCCCCACTGATGAGTCCTGCTGACTTCAACATTTAAATGGCGCCACGGATGGCTGCTTCGGTTTTGAGCTCCTCAGTACTTTTACTGTTTTTGTTTGTTTGTCCTGTTTTATGTAACCTTTTCCCCGTCAGTTTAACCCTCTGAGGTCTGAGCTGTTTTCTGGGCCCTGGAGGTGTTCTGACATGCTCTGACATTTCTGGTTATTTCTGTTACTTGTGACATTTTCATGGCTAAAGTCTAATTACACTGTATTCAGCACAAACTCTGCTACAATAATATATCAGCAGCATGTATGTAAAAGTTTGTAGTTTTGAGATAATGACATTTATGCGTGGTTTGTGAAAATACAAAAAAAATTCTCACTGAAATAAGGCCATGAAACCCATACTGATTATTTCTTCACAAGACTTTTGAAAATTGTATGACGTAGCCTAGAATATTTGCTGCAAAACTATGTGAAAATCACCCTGACTGCTCATTCAGATAAGACAATATATTGATTTAAAAAATTTACGACGTGTTTTGTGTGAAAAAGCTTTATGCGGGAGCTCATTAATATGTAAGCTTTTCACACCTGAGAACCTCCCCTAACGGCCCTATTAGGAGCGATCAGGCCCTGTCATTCAGAGCAACCTTGCACAATACTGTAAATGAGGAGATTTAAAAAAGAATGGCTTTTAAATTGTTTGGATTTATTTACAACACAACATAATCCAAAGATACACAACAAATGCCAAAAAAGCACTTTAAAGACAGAGACCTTTGTGCCATTCCTAAAAACATTGTACATACCTTTCATTTCCAAGATTTTCACTTTACCATGTTCACGTACAGAGACTCATGTGAATGTTGAAGTCCTCAGTGGCATCTGGGCCCTGAAAAAAAAAGTGAACATACTGATATCAAGAGAAAGGCCTGCACAATTTTGGAAATAAATATTCGATTTTTCTGGTTAAAATTGCTTTTTAAAATTCCTTTTTAAAATTCACAGAATACACACACACACACACAAATGTTTCCAACAATAATATAATGAACACCAGGTTTGTTGTGCCTTGTAGGCATAAGGTATATGCGCAGTGCCGGATAAAATAATAATAACAATAAATAACCTATAGCAGTATAAATCTTCCAAAAGATTTCAGTAACAACTAAGCTAGAGAAAAATATATTGATTATCATGTTACTTCAAATGTTTCCATCCGTTATGATGATATGAAATGAGATAATAATAAAAACATGAAGCCATTTGGTGCGTTTTGCTTTCATCCAAAATATGATACATTCAAACGCGATCGCGCTGCAAAATATGATTCTTTCAAACGCTATCCAAAATATGATAGCCTACATTCAAACGCGATCGCGCTGCAAAATATGATACATTCAAACACGATCGCTATCCAAAATATGATACATTCAAACGCGATCGCGCTCAAATATAAAACATTATGGTTACCATATACATATCTACGTTTGAGCAGATATCCACAAACACAGAAACAGTAAACACGGGTCTAAATATTATAATATTCCCCATATATCTAGCAACAGTTCAACTGCAACGTGACATTTATGCAACAATAACAAACTAATATGTAAGAATTTCTTACCTTACATCTTTCTTGTCTTCAAATCGCGTTCTTCTTCTTCTGAGGTAGCCTAAATCCATTGTAAGCTCAGGCACGTCTTTCAAACTCGACGAAAAGTGAAGTGAAGTGTTTTGTTGTTGAGGTAATGAGCGAGTTCGCGTTCCATGTGGAGATTTGCATGTGAATATCTTTTGCGCGAGTGGGCGTGGCCAAATTAACTGTAATGAGCAAGCGTTTGAGAAGCTGGACATCTTGTTGGTTTTATACAAATTACTTAAACAGAGAATATTTGTTTTCGTTTTGAATCCGATCATTTAAAAGTACACACTTAAATGTTTATAAAGGTATATGGCTCAAAAATGTGTGACAAGTATTCGCTGAGTTTTGTTTCAGTTTATAGACGTGCTCAAGAAAAAAAAGTTCACAGCGACGGAGAGGCAGAACGCACACCCTGTATATTTTCTTTATTTTACAAAAGCACAATGTTTTGATTTGATTGTAAGTGGACACATACAAAAGGAGAAATATCACAGATTCTTTTTTTATATTTCTTTTTTCTGTATGACCATAAATGACGGAGTAATTTAAGTTTATAGTGCTACAATGTGGAGAAAATCCAGCAAAACGCGCCCGCGCGTTTGTCGACCTCAGAGGGTTAACTAGGAACGAACTCCTAGACATCAGGAACAACACACCAAACGACATTTTGCCGACTTTTGAGCATTCCGACATTTTATTTGACATCCTAGTTGGCGGAGCTGCGATCCTGTACAAGCGCTTCAAAAGACGCAAACGAGGGAAACGCGTGGGCGCGCTCGTGAAGTTTCGACAGCGCGGATTCAGGACTCCGCTGCCGAGCATTCACTTGTCAAATCTCCGCTCTCTAGCAAATAAAACAGACGAACTACTACTCCTCACCCGCACAAACAAGGACTTTTCAAACTCGGCTGCTCTTTGCTTCACAGAAACATGGCTGAACGGTTCCATACCGGACAGTGCGCTAAATCTAACGGGCTTCCAGCTGTTCAGAGCGGATCGTGTCGCCGAGTTAACTGGGAAAACGAGAGGCGGTGGATTATGTTTTTATATCAACGAAGGCTGGTGTTCAGGAGCCGGTTGCACCAACAGGGCTTACGCCTGGTCTTAAGGTAAGTAGGTCTTAACTCAGCATTCTAAGTCCGACCTAAAAGTTGCGACAGTTGCACCATCCAGGCTTAAGTCCTCTTCTCGCTAAGACCGGGCATAAATCTTACGCCTAGTCAGTAGCAGGCGTAAATTCAAAATCTAGGCATATAATAACCGTTATCCGACAGATAATGTTTCTATAGTAACCACTTGATAACTCAGCAGTAAAGACATGGCGCGCCTCATACACAGACTTTACAATGAGCGGGCTTTTAGACGGGAGAGAGTTATTAGGGACAGAAGCAATCCATTGGACATTTACACTGATGAGGAACTGATAGAGAGGTTTCGATTCTGTCGGAGAGATATATATGAACTTGTTGAAGAGCTGTCACCCGATTTACAGTATGTGTCGAACCACAACGCAGCATTGCCACCAGCATTACAGCTGTTAATAGCGCTACGTTTTTATGCAAATGGTGCGTTTCAAAACACTGTTGGAGACATGATTAATGTCCACAAATCCACCGCATGTCGGGCCATCCGCAGAGTGTCACTGGCACTGAGCCGTCACCTTCCGCGATCTGCTCACCTCCCCACTGAGGCCGAGTCTGCGGTGATGAAACACAGATTCCGCCAGGCTTCTGGCATTCCTGGTATTGTGGGCTGCATCGATGGGACTCACGTCCGGATCCAGGCACCATCTGAGCATGAGTATCTGTATGTCAACCGCAAGGGATACCATTCAATCAATGTTCAGATTGCTTGTGACACCGATTATAAAATCTTTAATTTGGTGGCGAGATGGCCTGGATCTACCCATGACGCACGCATCCTCCGGGAGAGTGCGTTTTACCAGGATTTCGAGGCTGGAAGAGTAAACGGGTTGCTTCTCGGCGACAGTGGATACCCACTGAAACACTGGCTGATGACGCCTATAATTGCTCCGAGGACTGAGCAAGAACGACGGTATAACACCATCCACACCACCACTAGGTCACTCGTTGAGCGGTGCATCGGAGTCCTCAAGCGCAGGTAAAATCCTTTCCGCAATGTCTGTGCCGCTATCCGTGGTGCTGATGTAGTGCGGTCACTAGATCACTGAAAACTACATGGGCGGCGCTAGGGAGGGGCTAGCAGGTGCTTCATATTTGTTAAAATATTATAATGTTATTTTTTTCCATCTATGTTGATTATGAAAAGTGAACAAGCACGAGTAAGATAGGATGCGCAATATATCAGAGACATGGAGTGGGTCAGACATGATTTTGACCACTTCATTAAGTTTTGTTTTGTAGAAAACCTTTCTTTAAAGTGAATTTCGTTTTGGATAAATTGTATCTTAATTTTTATTATTTTTTCATCAACCAATTGCCTGGACTTACTGGATTACGAAATAATTCAAAACGAAAAGACATAGGCTACCTTCTGATTATGTAATCCATTATGTGCATTTCTCTCTATAGGCGCGAATATGGCGAAATTAAAATAATTGAATATTAAATATTTAAATTTAATGATCTAGCACTCCCTCAGCACAGTAATCATTGACTATTTTTCTAGGTTTCATTGTCTTCATGGAGAGATGCGAATGCACCCTGAGCGAGTCTGCACCGTAATAGCAGCGTGCATTGTCCTCCACAACATCTGTGTCACCAAGATGATCCCTCTCCCTAGGCAACACCATCAGCCGGTGCCGGAGGAAGGTGTCGACCCTGTGGACCATGCAGGGCATGAAGATGTCGGTGAACGACTAGTCCGTACACGCATTATTAATGCTTTATAAATGTATAAACTATTGCTTTAGAATAAATGTATTATATAATTATCATTATTGTAATAATATAATTATAATGCAATTATCTGCAGGTTGTAAACCAAAACAAATAAGCCACAAAGAAAGTCCAGTAGGTCTATAATAAACTTTTTTTTTATTCACATATAATTGTCATTGATTCATTGTACACAATTTGCCATTAGGCTTATTTACAGAATTACAAAAGACCGCCCATCCTCTTCAGAAATAGGTGAAGATGACCTGTTTATCTGTTGTTGGAGCAACTGTATTTCTAACAATATTTTTTGTTTTTCAAGTTCCAGCTTTTCCTGCTCGGTCTGTAATTTTTTTGTTTCAACCTCCACTCTAACTATTTCCTTCTCAAGAAGTGTCTGCTGCAGATAATCCAGCCTCCTCATCCGTTTCACTGGCGGTGCACCGCTGCTGTGTTCATGATAACTTTGTGAAGTGACTGGGTCCTCCATCGAGTCTAAAAATAGAGAGAATCTGTCATAGGCCTATTGTTATCTGACAACTAAAACTGTTATTCTAG
The DNA here is from genome assembly GCA_021554675.1 of Leuciscus idus. Lineage (NCBI taxonomy): Eukaryota > Metazoa > Chordata > Actinopteri > Cypriniformes > Leuciscidae > Leuciscus > Leuciscus idus. The sequence continues at coordinate 35,574,071 of CM038634.1, read as the reverse complement.
GCTAACGTTACTCTAATATATAGGCTACACACCTTCACAATTCACACTTTCGCTTGAGTGATCGACATCCATCTCTGGAGAGACAGCAGTTTCTTCCATGTCGGTACCACCACTTTCCGCACCGACCAAACCGATAAAAGCCGGGAAATCGTCTCCAAAGATATCTACAATTATGGTACTGTACACGGAAGTTTTTGGGGGAGGACCCCCGCCGGTCGGGTGGTGTTTTTTAGAAGACAAATCTTTTTTTGCTTTGCTCAGGAGGTCTTTCCACTTTTTCCTTACATCGCTCTCTGTCCGAAGGCAGCCGGAGTCAGAGCAATCGTTAATCGCCTCTGTTATCTGTCTCCATGTTGTTTGTTTTTTCTTGTTTGTTATTGTATTTGATTGCTTGGCAGTCAGTGTGTGTCTGTGCTGACTGTACAGCTATATTAACTTGCGTATCTCAATGTCGGTGAAATTTCCTTTCCTTTTTCTTTGCTCCTCCATTGATACGGTTACAAGTTAACAAAACAGCGGAAGATAGTTTACAGCGTAACCTAGCAACGCACGCTGCTAGTCAACAGCACATGAACGAGCAACGCTAAGACCAGGCGTAGTTAAGCCTAGGCTTAAGTTTGGTTGGTGCAACCGACGTTAGGTCAACTCTAAAGACTGGTCTTAACTAAGACCTACTTAGCAGTTAGGACCAGGCTAAGTAAAGCCCTGTTGGTGCAACCGGCCCCAGATGTGACAGTGTTGACGAAGATGTGCTGCCCTAATTTGGAAGCTCTCTTCATTAACTGTAAGCCTTTTTATTCGCCGCGGGAGTTTTCTTCATTTATTCTGGCGAGTGTGTACATTCCCCCTGACGCGTGTGTGAGCGCAGCATTGCAACAGCTGGCTGATCAGATCACACACACGGAGCAAAGTTACCCGGACTCTTTCACTATCATTCTCGGCGATTTTAATAAAGCTAATCTCACCCGTGAACTGCCTAAATTCAGACAGCACATCACCTGCCCCACCAGGGACACTAACATACTGGACCACTGCTACACTGCTTTAAAGGACGCATACCACTCTGTCCCCAGCAGCTTTGGGACTCTCTGATCATTGTTTGGTTCATCTTCTCCCAGCCTACAAGCAGAAACTTAAATCTGCTAAGCCAGTTGTAAGAACTGTAAAGAGATGGACCAGCGAAACAGAGCAGGTCTTACAAGGTTGTTTTGACTGCACTGATTGGAGTGTTTTTGAGGCTGCAGCCACTGATCTGGATGAGCTCACTGACACTGTGACATCTTACATCAGCTTCTGTGAGGACACGTGTGTCCCCACTAGGACTTTTTTAACATATAACAACGATAAGCCATGGTTCACTGCAAAACTAAAACATCTTCGTCAGGCCAAAGAGGATGCCTACAGGAGTGGGGACAGAGCCTTGTACAAACAGGCCAAATACACACTGACAAAGGAGATCAGAGAAGCTAAGAGGAGCTTCTCTGAAAAGCTGAAAAGCCAGTTTTCAGCTAACGACCCTGCATCAGTGTGGAAAGGCCTGAAAGCCATCACCAGCTACAAGACACCATCCCCCAACACTGTTGAGAATCAACGACTGGCCGACGATCTCAATGTATTTTACAGTAGATTTGAAAAGCCTGCTCTCACACCCCACACCCGCTCTGACCGTCTCTACACACAACCATCAACACCCCCCTCCCTCCCCCCTACTGCTTCTCAGCCTGCACCTCAGATCAGTGAGGGGGATGTTTGCAGAGTCTTCAGGAAACAGAAGATAAGGAAAGCCAAAGGCCCAGACGGTGTCTCACCAGCCTGTCTCAAAGCCTGCGCTGTCCAGCTGTCATCCATCTTCACACTGATTTTCAACAGATCACTGGAGCTGTGTGAAGTCCCCTCCTGCTTCAAACACTCCACCATCATCCCGGTACCCAAGAAACCTAAAATCTCTGGACTTAACGATTACAGACCTGTTGCTTTGACATCTGTGGTCATGAAGTCATTTGAGAGACTGGTGCTGGCCTACCTGAAGGACCTCACTGGACCCTTGCTGGACCCCCTGCAGTTTGCTTATTGAGCAAACAGGTGTGTGGATGATGCAGTCAACATGGGACTGCACTACATCCTCCAACATCTGGACAAACCAGGGACTTATGCAAGGATCCTGTTTGTGGACTTCAGCTCCGCTTTCAACACCATCGTCCCAGATACCCTCCTGAATAAACTAACCCAGCTCTCTGTGCCCTCCTCCATCTGTCAGTGGATCATCAGCTTCCTGACAGACCGGCAGCAGCTAGTGAGGCTGGGAAAAGTCACATCTCGGACCCTTACCATCAGCACTGGCGCCCCCCAGGGGTGCGTTCTCTCCCCACTGCTTTTCTCTCTCTACACAAATGACTGCACCTCCAAAGACTCCTCCGTCAAGCTCCTGAAGTTTGCAGACGACACCACAGTCATTGGCCTCATCCAGGACGGTGACGAGTCTGCTTACAGACAAGAGGTTGAACAGCTGGCTGTCTGGTGCAGTCATAACAATCTGGAGCTGAACACGCTCAAAACTGTGGAGATGATAGTGGACTTTAGGAGAAACCCCCCTGCACTCCCCCCTCTCACCATCATGGACAGCACTGTGACAGCAGTGGAGTCATTCAGGTTCCTGGGCACTACCATCTCTCAGGACCTGAAGTGGGACAATCACATTGACTCCATTGTCAAAAAGGCCCAACAGAGGTTGTACTTCCTTCGTCAACTGAAAAAGTTCAACCTACCACAAGCGCAGATGACTCAGTTTTACTCAGCTGTTATTGAGTCGGTTCTGTGCACTTCTATAACTGTCTGGTTTGGGTCAGCCAGCAAATCAGATATAAGAAGACTACAACGGACTGTTAGGACAGCTGAAAGGATCATTGGTGTACACCTCCCCAACCTTCAGGACTTGTACAATGCCAGAGTGAAGAAACGGGCAGGGAACATCATCACAGACCCCTCCCACCCCGGCCAAAACCTGTTTGCACTTCTGCCGACAGGCAGACGTTACAGATCTCTGCGCACTAGAACATCTAGGCACAAAAACAGTTTTTTCCCCCATGCCATCTCCAGCTTAAACAGCTAAAACAGCAATTAACACCTGCTGTATAATTCATTCAGTACTGGAGAGAGAAGCAAGAGGTTTTTTTTTGTGTAAATACATATACACATTTTATTTATAGAGCTGTACACACAATGCACAAATCTGTACACAAGTCTTCTGTTTCAGATGTATACTAGAACTATTATTATTGTTTATTCTATTATTTATGTTCTCATTTAAATGCCTGTTCTAATGTCATATATGTATGTACCAAGAGCTCCTGTAAAAACCACAAAAAATTCCTTGTGTGTTTGTGCACACTTGGCGAATAAAGCTCATTCTGATTCTGATTCTGACATGAGTACATGAACATGGTAAATGAAAAATCAGACACCTTGGAAATGACAGGTATGTACTATGTTTCATGAATGGCACAAAGGTGTGTGACTGTTCAAGTCTCTGTCTTTAGATCAGTGTGTTAAATAATGTGCTTTGTTGTCCTCTGTTGTGTATCTTTGGATTATGTTATGTTGTAAATAAATCCAAACGATCAAAACGCCATTCTTTTTTAAATCTCCTCATTCTTTGTGCAAGGTTGCTCAGAATGATAGAGCCTGATAGCACCTAATAGGGCCATTATGGGAGGGTCTTTGTCTTTCTCAGGTGTGAAACATTAATATTCATGATGTGTTCACGCCTCCTCGCATAAAGCTTTCTTACACAAAACATTAATTTAAAATCGATATATTGTTTTATATGAATGAGTTGTCAGGATGATTTTCACATAGTTTTGGAGCAAATATTCTGGGCTACGTAATACCATTTTCAAAAGTCTTGTGAAGAAATAATCAGTATGGGTTTCATGACCTTATTTCAGTGACAATTTTTTTTTTTAAATCACAAACCACACATAAACATCATTATCTCAAAACTACAAACTTTTACATACATGCTGCTGACATATTATTGTAGCAGAGTTTGTGCTGAATACAGTGTAATCAGACTTTAGCAATGAAAATGTCATAAGTAACAGAAATAAGCACAAATGTCAGAGCATGTCAGAACACCTCCAGGGCCCAGAAAACACCTCAGACCCCAGAGGGTTAAAGAAACAGTTCTCCTGCTTGCTTTGCCTCTATTAACCCTCTGGAGTCTGAGCAGTTTTCTGGGCCCTGGAGGTGTTCTGACATGCTCTGACATTTGTGCTTTTTTCAGTTATTTATAAACATGTTAATGGCAAAGGTGTAAATTCACTCTATATAGCACAAACAGGGCTACCAAAATATGTGATCACCATGCATGTATATTTTTGAATTTTTAAGAGAATAATGTTTATGCGTGGTTATTGAAAAAAATAAAAATGAAAGTTGCTGAAATAAGACCACAAAACTCATAATAAATATGTGTCAATAAGACTTTTGACTAATGGATGTTGTCGCTTTTAGTTCTGGCTTCAAAATTATGTGAAAATAGTCTTGCTTTATCGTTCACATAAAACAATACATTGAATTAAATTGATGTAAAACAGGTTTTGCTTGGAAAGCCAATATGCGAGGGGGGAGTGGTTTACACCTGAGAATACAATGTCCCACCCACTCTGCATAATTAGCCATTCATTCAGGTGTGACACTGACTGAGCCACAATGCAAGGACAAAAGATATATTTAGGAGAAGACTTGTATTGACCATTTAAGATTTTGCTTACATCTATCTTGTAAATATGTTTTGCTATTTTATTAAAAAGGTTACAATTACAACAATAATTACAATTTCAACAATATTTCAAGTGTACTCTTTCTTTGTAAAAAAAAAAAAAAAAGATTATAGGCCTACATTTTATCTATGTATTCATTAGTTTGAATAGGCTATAGCCAACATTGGAACAGCTAACATCTTAGTTGATGACTTTATTTTTGACAAAAATAGTATTTTATATATAGAGAAATTGTTAAACAAAAGCTTATTTGATGTGGCAGTATATTCTACAGTAAAAACTGTACCCAAATCTAGTCAACAAAATGTTGTCTTTCATATTTCGCCTGACTGTAACGTTGTTTTTATGAAATATTAGGGCATATAAATGTTAATTTGCAGTTTAATACGTTGCTTATAGAAATAGCCTACATTTCGATTTTTACTCATCTCAGTATAGCAATACAGTTTGCTAAAACATCATCATTCATTCACACACGCGATTTAAATTTAAACTGTCTTTTTGCGAGCTGTGGTAAACAGCGCATCTCTGCCGTTCATTCATTCATAAACAGAAACCCGATTCACGTGAGAAGGAAAAAAAACTTACTACAGTATTCCTCAGCTCGCTCCTCGATATACCTGCACTTCTGAGGTACATTTTCCATTATTATTATTCCTCACAGCGCTGTGAGACGGTGTAAACAAGTAATGATCTGAATAAACTTGTGTTCTCTTACGAGAGGTCTCTCGTACTGCGTAAGATATCTTACGCTAGGGGAAAATCCTTTTCCGCGAGATATTGAAGCCAAAAATTATCCTTAATTTTTAATAATGCAAAACGCGTTGCGGCAGCATGCAGACATAGGCGAGACAGCTCGCGCGCCTATTGGCTGCTCTGCGGCAACTGCAGCAGCCTATCGAGCGAGGCCTGGCGTGACGCCAGACCCAATCAGGGTGCTTCGCGCCCACTGCGTCACGTCCCGCCAAGACGGGCGTGGTCTAGGCCTATAAATACCGCTCGCAGGCAGCTATTATCTGATTTTTCATCCTTCAAGCGAAGCACACGCATCGCTGGAGCTGGAGAAGAAGCCGCGCCGTCTGAGAGAGAGCACCTTCAGCGGGACGAGTCACTGAAGTCGCTGGCCGCGCCGCCTTCCTGCCTTCCTGCTGCGCTTTCCGGTGCTCATATCCTTTCTATTCTCTGTACTCTGTTTGTGTGTGTGTGTCGCCGCCGCGACACACATTCTAAAAGAGCTAGCGTCTTTTTCAAGATGCCTTCCTGCGGCTCGTGCAGAGCCACACTCAGTGACGGGGACCGCCACGTGGTTTGCGTTTCCTGCCTGGGTGAGGAACATGCAGTTCTCGCGCTCGCTGACGGCGGCTGCCCTCACTGCGAGCTGATGACTATGGCGACTCTGAGGACTCGCCTGGCCTTCTTCACCGAGACTGCTCCACCGCCCGCCGCGGCGTCGCGCCGTAAGAAGCGCCGTGCCCAGCAGGTCCCGGAACCTTCCCCCAGCCGCCAAAGCTCGCCGGTTCGCCCGCTTGCTTCACCGGCTTCGTCAGCCTCTCTTCCTGACGGACAGCGGCCGCTGTCTGCCGCCGCTTCCGTTGACATCGCTGACGAGGAAGCCCTGCTGGGAGAGGATGATTCCTGCTCTATCCTGGCGTCAGGCAGTGAGGATTGGGCGGGCTCTGAGGACCCCGCGCCTCCTGCCCACACACCGTCAGGCAAGAGAGCGTCCATCGAGACGGAGCTCATGCGAGTACTCGCACAGGCCGCGGCGAGCCTCGGCCTCGAGTGGTCTTCGCCCGAGCAGCCCGCCCACAACCGGCTGGATGGCTTTTTCCTGCCTGGGGAGCGCGCTTCGCCTGCGTCCAGACCAGCGCCTTTTCTTCCTGAGCTACATGAAGAAGTCGCTAAGTCATGGAACGCCCCCTATTCAGCTAGAGTGCGTCCTGCTGTCTCTTTGGCATTCTCTGCAGTCGACGATGCCAAGAATAGGGGATACCTTTCGCTGCCGCCGGTCGAAGAGGCGATAGCGGCCCACTTATGTCCGCCCTCCGCTGGACGGCGCGCTAAGCTGGCCCTACCCTCCAAATATTGCCGCACTACGTCAAGCCTGCTCCGCCGCGCTTTCGCCGCCGCCGGGCAAGCTGCATCAGCGCTGCACACCATGGCCACGTTACAGATTTTCCAGGCCGATCTCCTCCGTAAGCTGGACGAGGAAGGACCTGAGAGGACCTTTCTTTACCCAAAGAAATCCCCAAAAGAGTGTATTTTTTTTTTGGTGTCCCGGCCACGGCCGATGGTGTCTCATGTGTAGTAAGAATGCCCACTGCCCAGTGCCCATCCCTACACACAAGCACAGCCTGTCACACAGGGCTCGCGCACATAAAACCGACTCAGATTGGTTGCGCTTCAAACATGGTGAATGTGCCCACTACCCAGTGCCCACTAACGCCACGTTATGCATGTCTCACGGTTTCTTTAAAAACGAAACCAGCGTGCATTCGCTTCACTCAAGCGAACAATGCTTTCGGTGTGATAAGTGTGCCCGCTGTCCCGCACCCACATCCACACATAGACATGACAGTTCCTACGGGAACCGCCCAGCCCTCCCCCTCGCGGCTAACCGCCGCAGAGGAGTCGAGCGCGGGCAATCTGCCCGCTGTTATCAGCGCGCCCCATGCCTCAAATGTCACGAGCACGTTGTGTTGCAGCACACCGAAGCGCCTCCATAGCTGAGCGAACGGAGCGCGCTTCGTATTCAACCCCTAGCTATTCATGCAGACACATGGGCAAAGCTGCCCGGGGTTTCAAAGTGGGTGCTGGACATTATAAAAAGAGGCTATTCGCTACAGTTTCGCCGGCGCCCTCGCCGCTATGCGGCGCGCGTCGAGACCACGGTAAAAGCAGAAGTAGCACATTTACTTCGAGCCGAAGTGGCGAAACTATTGAACAAAGGGGCCATAGAGCCTCTCTATCAAGTTCAGAGCGAAGGAGGGCTATACAGCAGATACTTCCTGGTACCGAAAAAAGACGGGGGTCTCAGACCCATACTAGATCTAAGGCAACTGAACACAGTGCTTGTGAAGCGACGGTTCAGGATGCTCACGACCAGACAAATCCTTGCGCAGGTTCGCCAAGGAGATTGGTTTGTGTCAATAGATCTGAAAGACGCGTATTTTCAAATACAGATAGCGTCACGTCACAGGCGATATTTGAGATTCGCCTTCGAGGGCCAGGCATATGAGTACACAGTCCTGCCGTTCGGCTTATCCCTGGCACCCCGTACATTTACAAAGTGCATGGATGCGGCGCTCGCACCCCTCAGAATGAGAGGCGTGCGAGTACTGAACTATTTGGACGATTGGCTGATTCTAGCGCAATCGCGCTCAGTGCTCATAGAACACACGACCATTTTACTCGATCACCTCGAGAATTTGGGTCTCAGTGTCAATTGGGCGAAGAGCTCTCTGTCACCCAGTCAGAAGATATCTTTCCTGGGCACAGAGTTGGACACGCTGTCCATGATAGCGCGACTAACACCACAGCGCGCGGTCGACATTCAACGCACAGCGAACTCGTTCCGCTGCGGCGCGTCTGTCCCGCTCAAGAGATTTCAGAAGATGCTGGGTCTCATGGCCGCAGCATCATCAGTACTCCAGCTGGGCCTGCTCCGCATGCGCCCGCTGCAGTTTTGGCTGAAAGCACGAGTCCCACGCCAAGCGTGGGCGTCCGGTTTGGTCCGCCTCAAGGTCAATCAGAAGTGCGTCACAGCGCTGAAACCTTGGAGAGCAAACGACTGGTACCAGTCAGGTGTAAGCCTGGGGACTTCCTCGAGGGTGAAAGTGGTGTCCACGGACGCGTCCACCTCGGGATGGGGAGCGCTGCTCGAGGGCAGACCGTTCTTCGGCCAGTCGTCAGAACGGGAGAGGCTCCTGCACATAAACTGCCTCGAAATGTTGGCAGTAGACAACGCGCTGACGCGTTTTTGTCCCCAAATAAAAGGACGCCACGTCCTGGTCCGCTCGGACAACGTGTCTGTGGTGTCCTACATAAATCGCCAGGGCGGCCTCAGGTCCAGGAACCTGTACAGGCTAGCAGAACGCCTCCTGGTGTGGGCCCAGCGCAACCTGCGCTCGCTCAGAGCAGCGCACGTGCCTGGGATCCTGAATATAGGACCAGACAGACTGTCCAGGAACAATGTTCCGGCAGGCGAATGGTCTTTACACCCACAGACAGTCCAACTGCTGTGGAAGAAATTCGGCAGAGCGGAAGTAGACCTGTTCGCGTCTCAAGAAAACGCTCACTGTCCGGAATTTTTATCCAAGAGCAGGGACGCGCTGGCTCATGTGTGGCCACGCCGCCCGCTCTATGCTTTTCCCCCCGTCTCTCTCCTGCCTCAGGTGATAGAACGGATCAGGGAAGAAGGATGCTCAGTACTGCTGGTGGCACCGTTCTGGGAAAACCAACCTTGGTTCCCAATCGTGATGCAGTTAGCAAGCACTGTCCCGTGGCCAGTACCAGTGAGGAGAGACCTCCTCTCTCAGGCCCACGGCTCGATCTGGCATCCTCACCCGGAATTGTGGTCCCTTCATGTCTGGGCCATCAACGGGTACATGTTGGACTCCCTAAAGGAGTATTAAACACGATCACGCAGGCTAGAGCTCCGTCTACGAGGCGGCTCTACTCCTCGAAATGGTCAGTGTTTTCGGGCTGGTGCACAGCCCGTGGCGTGTCACCCACAGACTGTGGAGTGACGGAGGTGCTTTCCTTCCTACAAGAGCTGCTGGATAAGGGCAGGGCCCCTTCCACGCTCAAAGTTTATGTGGCGGCTATAGCAGCGTTCTCAGAAACAACGCTTGGTCAGTCAATAGGAAGGAACGAGTTGGTCATCCGCTTCCTTAGAGGAGCTAAGAGACTGAATCCTCCCAGACCCCCCTCAGTCCCCGTATGGGACCTTTCTACGGTTCTGGAAGCCATGAAAGGTGCACCATTCGAGCCTTTACAGTCAATTGATCTGAAACATCTGTCTTTCAAGACTGTGTTTCTGCTGGCTCTCGCTTCAGTCAAGCGCATAGGGGACTTACACGCGCTCTCTGTGAGTGCGACGTGCATGGAATTTGGGCCTAATGACTCAAAAGTTATACTCAAACCTAAGCACGGTTATGTTCCGAAATCCCTCAACACACCATTTAGGGCGCAGGTTATCTCCCTGTCAGCCCTACCGGTCCCTGATGAGGAAAGGGACGCAGGCCTCCTTTGCCCGGTCAGGGCATTACGAGCTTATGTGTCTCGCTCGTCTGTCTTCAGACAGACGGAGCAGCTCTTTGTTTCATTTAGCGGGCGTTCTAAGGGACTAGCCGCGTCGAAACAGAGCCTATCCAGATGGATAGTTGACGCTATAGCGCTGGCATATGCCTCCAAGGGCGTGCAGTGCCCGCTGGGTGTCAGAGCGCACTCCACGAGAGGCGTGGCCTTGTCGTGGGCCTGGTCAAGTGGGATTGACTTGCAAGATATTTGTACGGCGGCAGGCTGGGCCTCCCCGTCTACATTTATAAGGTTCTACAACCTAGAGGTTCCCGCCCTGCAGGCCAGGCTGCTGTCGGTCTAAGTTAACCAGTATTATCTGACTTGATGCTATCAACTCAGAATGCTGCGTCTGCTGAGCACAGCTCAATGATCGACAATGGACAGTAGTAGCACGAGACGTGCCTGGGCAAACTGTGTAAGACCCACATTTTTCCCATCAGTTCAGGCCGTACCCCGCCCTGTCTGTATGATGAAATTTGCGTCTAAGCGACGCTACCATATGTGGAAGAGCGCGGCCTCGCCCCTCCCTCTTCCCGGACTCCCTGTGAGTTCCCTGAGTGATTGTGCACTATATGAACCCCGGGCTTTCGCCCTTGGGTCTTTGGTGTCAGATCTCAGCATGCACGGCGTTTTGCATTGGGTCCCCTAGCGTAAGATATCTTGCGCAGTACGAGAGACTTCTCGTAAGAGAACGTACTCGGTTACTAACGTAACCTCGGTTCTCTCTAGAAGAGGGAACGAGTACTGCGTATCTTGCCGTGCATGCACACGCTCTGGTTGCTTCGATGATGAAAAACCAGATAATAGCTGCCTGCGAGCGGTATTTATAGGCCTAGACCACGCCCGTCTCGGCGGGACGTGACGCCAGACCCAATCAGGGTGCTTCGCGCCCACTGCGTCACGTCCCGCCGAGACGGGCGTGGTCTAGGCCTATAAATACCGCTCGCAGGCAGCTATTATCTGGTTTTTCATCATCGAAGCAACCAGAGCGTGTGCATGCCAGGCCTCGCTCGATAGGCTGCTGCAGTTGCCGCAGAGCAGCCAATAGGCGCGCGAGCTGTCTCGCCTATGTCTGCATGCTGCCGCAACGCGTTTTGCATTATTAAAAATTAAGGATAATTTTTGGCTTCAATATCTCGCGGAAAAGGATTTTCCCCTAGCGTAAGATATCTTATGCAGTACTCGTTCCCTCTTCTAGAGAGAACCGAGGTTACGTTAGTAACCGAGTACGTTTTCTCGAGCTGATATGGGGGCGTTCACAGGTTTGCGTGGATTGCCTCAATCATTTGCGTTTGAATAGCGCGGGCTCTCCGTGGGCGGAGTCACATTACATTTGAATGAGCTGTAATGAGCTCGACTGGAATCGCTCTCTTTTAATACAGATTTCACAAGATGAGAATATTTGTTTTTTATATAAATTACTTCATTTAAAAGAAGAGAATTCAAGCTTCATGCCTGTGTGTCTGTATGCCTGTTTGACTGAGTATTCGCTGAGTTATTGTTCATTTTCGGACGCGTTTCAGAATGGACTTCACTGGCAGAGAGAAGGCAGAACTCGCTTCGTGTTTATTTTTCTTTATTTGGCAAAAAGCACAACACTTTGTTTTTATTGTGAGTACACACAAAAATAATACACATTTAACAGAATCGATTGATGTATGAAACTCCTATGGAAAATCAAAGTCAACAGAGTATTTGAGAGTTTCTTTTACACTGATAAAAAAAAGCGAGCTGGTATCGCAGGCGATACAGCCGACCTCAGGGGGTTAAGAAGGTAGGGGACCTGCATGCATTTTCGGTCGACGAATCGTGCCTGGAATTTGGGTCAGCCAACTCTTCCTACCTCTCCCTTAAAACGGGACCAGGTGGTGAGCCTGCAAGCGCTGCCCCGGAGGAGGCAGACCCAGCCCTTTTCTCTGTCCCTTCCGCTCCTTGCGGTTATAACTGGACAGAATGCAAAGCCTCAGGACCTCAGACCAGCTCTTGTCTGTTACGGAGACCAGCAGAAGGGAAGGCTGTTTCCAAGCTGAGATTGACCCACTGGATAAGTGGTTGCCATCATCTTGGTGTATATTTCCAAGGTGCACCGTGCCACCTGGGTGGTGAGCCTCTCCAAAGAGAGAGTATAGCTCCTTCCTGGGCGTTGACACAGGGTGCCTCGCTGACAGATGACACCAACACATTCGCTAGAAAAATAGATTATGTGTTGAGCCGGTTGCTTCCTGTGGGCTCCCTTCACATGAAGCCAGTTTCATTGTAAGCCGGGTTCGAAGTGTCGGCTTGCTGCACCATTCCCCTCCTATGGAATGGATACGCGCACCATTCTTGCTCCAGTAGAGTTCCTCTTTAGCTGAACCCTGTTGAGTTCCTCCACACCCTTTGGCAACGGACGCGGCGGAGCGTCCGATGCCAGGCCTAACACTCGTATGCACTGGTGGATACCTACGGTGATCCCATATGTGTATTCTTCCACAGTACGGGTCCCTGCGGAGAGCCCATGTCTTCCCTTGTCAGAGCCTGCCCTGTGCTCACTGACGGGTTGCGTCTCCCCCCTTTTATAGGCTGGAGACACCTCAGTGACATTCCATATGTTGTACTGCCCGGTAAATCGCCCAGTCCAGTCGGTATGTGTTATTCCCCACATGTTAACTCCCTACGGGCAGGATGTGGCGAAAAACAACTGGTGCGTGCATCCACTTCCGTATTTATACCCACGTTGTGGGGTGGAGCGTGTGATGCAATTCATGCACGCCAATGTGCATTGGCTCGTTTTAACAATAGTCGAAGATGACAGCCTCCCTAAGCGTGATCCCAATCAGTTAACACGTCGACTACGTCTCCGCTCCCATCCACTTGCAACACAAAGACTGTCTGTATCTTCCATTAACCCTTTTAAACCTGCTGTGTCGTCACAGTATTGTGCCTGTTATGTGCTATTCACTTTCACACTGTTGCTAAACAATATTCTACATTGCACACTCTTCATATCACAGTCCTGCAAAGATGACAGAATTTACTCACATTTGCTGTCCTGCGGCAATACATGAGAGTTGCGTTTTAGACCAAACATATGGTGACTGCGTGCGACCAGCATCACTGATGCTGAATATCTCAGCATCAGTGAATGCTGAGATATTTTACTAAATAAAATGATCCTGTCAGAAGAATTGCGCGATAACTTCATTATTTATTTTTCCATCTGAATCATATCAGTGATCTTTTGTGGGGTTTTAGGCATGCGCAGTAAGGTGAATTTAGCGTTTTCAGGCGTTTTTCAAAAGTTTCTCATCCACACTGAAACGTCCAAAAACGCCTGAAAACGTTAGTGTGGACGGAGAGTGTTTATAAACGAAAACGCCGTTTTCAAATGTATCCGGATTAATGTAGAGGTAGCCTTAGCATGTGGTGTGTGCATGTGCATGTGTATGTGTGCGTGCCTATGTATGCATGCATTTGTATGTGTGTTTTGGTGTATGAAAAAAAAAGTGTCCGAAATGAAAACTGTGCAACCCAATGTCACAAAAATGACTTGTATATAGCTATTATAGTTCATTTTTCCACTTTAAAGTGATAGTTTCTTTCGTTCATTTTTTTTCTAAATAAAAATCTGTAAATTTATTCTCATTTTTGTTTTTTGTTTTGTCTATTTAAATTCTATTTACAAACTCACCACACACAGTAATGGTCAATAACTTTAATTAGTTGAAAGCTATTTTTCTTCTGAAAAAGATGACACATTGCACATGAAGATAGCACATTGTTTTAGAATTTTACAGTCAACAAATTTATTATTATTTAACAATTTCTTGCTTTTTGTTAGTTTTTATTAGTTGTAATTTTTATATAAACATTTAACTTTTAAAATAAAGGTTTTACATCAACATCACCATCTTCTGTTATATGTGGGCCTCCATGCTCATCTATTTAACAGTATATGATATTGGTGGAGGGTGGTGAGGGCCCACATCTATATTTTTTTCAGGGGGGCCCCGAATCCTCTAGCTACAGCCCTGCATACACACACACATATACAAATGCATGCATACATAGGCACGCACACATACACATCACATGCTAAGATACGTGAAAGAGTAACGGCCATCCACCTCCCAAGTTTCATTAAAAATCATCCCAATCCCCTCTTCTGCTGTCTACCACTTCTTTCGCCATGTATTTGTTCGTTTCTTTTATTATTTTATGCAATCCAAATCACTCTAATGTGCCGCACTTCATATCTCTCTGTTCAAATCCTTCCTTCCCGCTCTGCCAGAAAGCTGCTGTCATTTGTTGACAAAGCATGAAATTACCGTAATAAGCCATATATTGCTGAAAAGCGCATTTTGTCTACTGTTAGGGGCATTTGAATGGTTTTGATAGTGCAAACGGTTGTTACGGTAAAATGAATACAGCTTGCTGGTATGTGTCAGCGATGACACAGTCGGTTTTAAAAGGGTTAAGTAAAGTGTTAAAGGGTGACAAAAACAGTTGAATCATGAATCATGTTTAATTTTGCTTTCCATTTTTAAATTAACTTCACCTATTGTAGACCACCAAACTAAGATTTCTGCTTTGCATTTTTGCCAAAACACTTTTTGGACTTCTCATCCCACAGTTTTCATAGAATCTTCTTCAGATTTGGTGCAGATTATCTTAAGACCATGACAGTCAATAGTTTTACCATTTCCACACAGGAAGTGAGGCTGTATCTTCACAACGCAACGTATTGACATAAAACTTGATGTTTATCAATGCTGTTATGCCATGAATTTAGTAGACAAATTTGGTTCTCCTACTGGTCAAGCTGCATAACACAAGGACAAAATCATTTTAACTTTGGAATAACTTGGCCTAAAGTCATGCTTCATTACTTCATGTATTACAGAGGAAAATGCAAACCGCTTCACTAGCTGGACCGGTCAGGACACAGCTCATGCTCTGGAGAAAGATTCTCAATGATTGAGAGTTCTGCTCTGCTTTTATGCTGCTTCCCTCCTGGGGCTCGTTCTTCGTACGTCGCTAACTCAGTTAGCTGGATTTGAATTGTTGACGATTTGGCATGATCTTGGATTGTTTGGTTCTTCGAAGCTCATCCTGGACTTGCTGTCATAGCAACAGGTGCGTAAGCTTAAACCTGCTCGGGAGCAGGCTTATTTCATGTAAACAGGATTAGACTGCGGCTCATAAGCGGAGCTGATACGGGAAGTCCAGCGCAGCGCAATATAGTGCACTTTCTGAGATTTTTTTTTTTCTCGTGAGATTGTCGTTTACATTATTAATTTGTTGGAAACGCACATTTATTTTCGACTTGTCGGAGTCAGGCTTTAACTACAGCACAAACTGTTTGCATTGCCCTAAGATTATTTGCGAGTGGCTCTTTCCTTTACACTATTAGAGATGCGGAGAACTTGATGGAAAGTGCTGTCTGTCGTGTCATTCGGAGTTTACCTGGCGCTTTTTTTTTGTGGCATTTCCAAGCCACTTAAGACCCAATGTTGTAAAGCAGTTTTTTTTAAAAGCAAATTTTTTTTTTTTAGGCTATCATAATTTTTTATGAAGATCATGCAATCATGACCATGCCGATTACAGTATGTCACTCAGGCTTCACTAACATGATTGGTACCATAAACTGCCATCAAGTCCTCAATGAAGGGGATTATGTGAACAGAAAGGTGTTTTATGACCCCATTCCCTGACCCAAACCAGTTACAATGCAGCTCTAGCCAGGACAAGGGCACACAATGAATTGAACTTTGGCTAACTAATGGGAAGATTTCAGTGTCGGAAAAGTCTGAGGGGTTGCACACCTGACAGGGCCTGTGACATTGTTGCATGTGCCATATTACACAACACTGCCAAAAAAAAACAAAAAAAACACTTTTCATTAAATGTTTAATAAAAGGCAAATATGCTTAGTTCCTTGAGTTTTATTTCAATTGTTCTTTGTAAAGAAAAGCCAGTGTTCAAATGCCTGCAACAAGAGATATTAGACACATGCCTCATGCAACAAATAAAAAGGAAAAGTTGGCTATACACTGCCCACCTGTATGCCTATGTCTCCTCTGTCTGTGCAGACTCTTCTGTAGGCCTTTCTGTAGATGTGGAATCCTGCAACTTATATTGCAGCCATAAAGCATACAAGTATAAATTAAGTAAAGTTATTTATGCACTTGCAGGTAGGCTAGTTCCTCCATATGACAGTTATCTGAGAGGGTTTATTCACTGTCCAGTGCAATGGAAACAAATGGGTATTACAAAGTCTTATACTTTCTTTCCTTAGGAAAGTTACAAAATGTCCACTTACTGCACATATTTCAGCCACCACTTTCTTGGGAACAGATACAAGTGTTGGTGTATTATGTAAAAGTGCACAAAAGAGGAAAACACAATGTCATTACAATGAACTACACTCGGGGAAAATGTGATCAATAACTCATGGCAAAATATTTTTACATTAACATAAGTTTATCAGTTTTCACTTTCACAAGTCAAAGCAATTCATCATTACTCAAGATTTAGCAGTTGAAATGACTATACGGCCTTAATTTAATGCAGCAAAAATTATTTTACAGTGTAGGCTACTAAGATCTTTTCTTTCTTTTTTCTCAGCCCTTTTCTTGGTTGCTTTTATAAACAGACAACCATTTATTTAACAGTGCCTTTTATAAAAGAGACTATAATATAACAAAAAATTACCATTATGTAGAATATTTTTGTACTTCACTTTTATTTGTTCCCATGTTCTAGTATGGAGACTCTGACATTACAATGAACAAAGTAATTATGCAATTATTAAAATACAAATATTTAGGCTAATAAGTGATAAAAACATCTAACATGGCCACATCTAACAGATTTAAATTGTCTGATACTTTTTGCCAGCCCTCTCTCCTGGCTTTTGTAGACTTTGAGGTGTTCCCTGGCGTTTTGATTAAACATTAAAATTCCGAATTAACTTCGACTATTAGTTCTTGCTCTGCTGAGGAGAAAAACTGAGCGCGCTCTTTGGCCACGCTGAGCAGCCAATAGCAGTGTTGCTGATCAATGTTTCTACTATCGATACATATCCCCTTTTAACCCAGCGCATGAACGCGCAATTATCTCAGATAACTCAATCCAGCTATACTAATCATATCCGGCAAGTGTGTTCGAAGAACCGAGTTAGCCAGATCATGATTAGCACGATGATATCATCTTGGATGTGTCATTTGATCTCGGATGTAATAAGCAACGTACGAAGAATGTGACAATGTGGGAGGAGCTAAATGAGTGCAGGAGACACAAAACAACAAAAACAAAAGAAAGAAAAAACATACCACAGTACCATGCAGTTCTCACAAAAAATAGGTCTTTGGACGTAACAATATATATTGCCACACACACACACACACACACACACACACACACGCACAATATATTTTGTATTAAATATGCTATAGAAATTTGCCAAAACCATATTATTTGCGATTTGGAAGTTATATGTGACCTGGACATGTTTTCATGTTTATAATAAACTTGCCTTGAGTGCAGTCCTCATGGAAGGAAGTATTGTTGCAGAAAAGTGCAAATGTTGTAATGAATTTTTCCCCCCTTTTCCTCAAGCCATTTGAAGTGAACGCATTGGGAAGCAGAGTTAATGGAGTGTTTAATGTCTTTAGTTTTGAAAGTCTGTCTGAAATATTTGTAGAACATTGAAATTAACAACATGAAGCATAATAATTTCAAAAAAAAACATCACTTTGACCTGAGAACAAAAACACGGTATATTACAGGTCCAGCAGCGCTGAGGTAAAACATTATACTGTTCTCAAAGGACCAGCATATTGTAAAACCAAGTTGTAAAACTTTCTTGTTTCCAAGTTGTTGTACTTGGAAAGTGATCAGTTTCTGCTGTGACCTCAGAGTTTGTGAATGTTATGGTTTCATATCCAGTCTGATCGGAGACTTTATAAGGATGCATTCTTCCTAGGTGTCCAGTAGAAATAGTCCGGGGAGAGTATGAGAGAACATGGAGATACATGCCCTCATTATCTCTCTACATTGTGTCCTCTCCATGAAACCCAGGTTGTAGAATTATCCTGGAATTTATAATGGTCCCAGAACCCATTAGTCATGACAGATGATATCATGAGAGATTATTTTAAGGTGTGCATTATATCCACATGCCACTCAGGAATAGTAGCTAGAGGGTATAAAGTATTGTCCAGTTTTACTTGGACCAATGCAGACATCCTCAAGAAATAAGCTTCTAAAATTGACCCGACTTTCTGATGTCTGAAACCTAAAGGTTTTCTTTATTTTCAGTGTTTGTCAGCATTTACTGGGAATGTCCAGGGTGCAAGTGGTTGTTTATGGCCTTAAACTTGTTCAGGTTGTGTCCCGAGTCACGCACACGCGCACACACACACACACACACACACACACACACACACACACACACACACACACACACACACACACACACACACACACACACACACACACACACACCTCAGAGACTTGACAGGCCAGAGGAGGTGAATCAGGATGCCGGTAGCACTCTGTTGATCCTATCAGCTTGATAGACAGCGAGAACACACTCGCAAACCCTGAACACGGCGCCAAAAAGGGGGCCGGGAGGGTGTTAATGGCATTTCTACATTCAACTATCAGCATCTCGTCTTATAAAGCAACCAAATCATGTTCATTCAGCTGACACTCTTTTGATCTTAATGGCTTGATGGACTAGGGAGGCTCAGCCAAAAATGGGCTTTGCTCTCGACAGAAGCTCCGCTTGGCTCGGGTCCCACCCCTCACTTCACACCTGTCTCTGAGACTGAATGGCTTCGTTAGAACTATGTTAGAACTCATTCACACTGGCCATTCATCATCTCACACCTCGTGAGGCGCAGAACTCTCCCAGCCTGGACGCGCTAAACGAGTTATTTACCTACGCTTCTCATTATTTCTCTTATTTTTACCTTTTTTTCAAACCAAATTATACCCTTTCCTTGAATGTTTGCAAAGAGGCGTGAAAATGTGAGCTTAGATCTTGCAGATAACTGGAATGACATGCTCTTTGTGTGTCAGTTAAATTTGGACGGGCAGTTTGCAAATATTTTGATCCATATACACGTGTTTGAATGGAACAAACCAAAAAAGAGCTCAATTTAAGTATTATATGATGGTAATTTTATGATGGCTAACATAAAATCAAATTTAACTCTTTACTTTTCTTCAGGGATATGCCCTGGTCTTATTGTGAATTAATAAATAAATAAATAAATAAATAAAGTAAATATTTAATAACATGAAATCATTTATTTGTAATCTTTCATACAAATTTAAAGACTTGCTTTCTCAAATGACTTTCCATTTTAGCTGATGTCATCGAGGCCATGTGGGCTAGGACAATCATGTTTTTGACTGGTTTATTGCGGTTATACTATGGCAACAACAATACTGTGATTTTCTTAAATTAATTTTTATAATTATTTTTTTTTTTTAATAATTCATTTTAAATACTGCTGTCCATATACGTTTTGAGGTCATTGTATCTATCTATTTTAATTTTGCTGCCATTTGGCTATTTTAACTATAACAAAGATCAATAAATTTGCAATTCATTTAAAAATCAATATGACATCTTTTGACAATGTGCAGTGCACAATAAAAGCTCCTTGGCATTTATATACTTGTTTATCTGTGTAGTCTGTGTTTGGTGAAAATCAGTGGTCTGTCTGTGATTCTGGTTAGGACGCAGAGTGTGGATGTACTGGCATGTCATGGAGATATTAAAATAATGAATAACATCCCTGGGCAAAAGGGAGGAAAAGACACAGAGCAAGCCCTCTAAATGACTTCCATTAATTCCCATTCTACTGACTCTTCTTCGTGCTGTGCAGTCAGTGTGTGCGTGAGAGTTTTTTGTATGTTTGGTGCTCAATAATGTTCCTTACACCCTTCATTAAACATCTGCTGAGCTTTAATTCTTTTTGAATTTGTGGTTGAGGTAAAACAAAACATAAGCAATAAATCATTATTCTTTTGCAGTAGAACAGTAAAGACTAAAATGCTTCTAAAATCTCCATAGTGAAATTGAATTTTAGTGATAACACATTAACCATTCAAGACAGACCTGTGATTCAATTTTAAGGACCTTTAAAGGATCTACACCAGCCTGAAGAGAGATCAGCCATCAAAGTAGTGAGATCATCCATCAGAGAAGTTTCTGAAAATCACGTCAAGTTCCAGTGTTTTCAGGGTTTGCAGGGTAACAGGGGTGCTTTAGAAGACAAAATTATCAAGAGAAATTACACACTGGGACAATTTTTTCCCTCTAGCATTGACATCTTCAGCAGAGACCCCATGATGATGTCCGTCTAGGGCTTTCCTTCTGTTTCTGTCCATAGCACAATAGGACACAATGGTGGACACCAGGATCTGACTTTCTTTCTTTCATTCTTTTCTTTATTATATTATATTATATTATATTATATTATATTATATTATATTATATTATATTATATTATATTATATTATATTATAGCAGCAGGAAAGGTGACAAATAAATCAGACAGTCGATTTAAACAGCAAGGTAGATGAGAACATCAAAGAAAATGCACTAAAAAGGGCCTTCATACTGAGCGTGATTAAAGCGATGTGAATTTAGGTTGCGATGACAGTCTTGAATTGAAACAATAGATCGCTATAGAGCTATTCACCACGATCAATATGGAGGACCAAACCAGCAGAAATTAAACATGAATAAATACATAAATAAATATGCAAAGAAATGTAAAACAAAACAAAAATAAATGACTATTTATACTTTTATTTCCCTATTTATGTATAATTATATATTCTTCCACATTTATTTATTTTTTCATTAATTTATTTATGCATTTATTTATTTCCACTTTCATTTATTTTCACATTTATTTATGTATATATGTATTTATGTCTACATTTATTTATTTATACATTTATTTATTCATTCATTTATTGCTCTGTATGCTAATGAGGGGGGCGTGTTTTACCTCAGACATAGCAATCGAGCTCAGAGTGGCAGTGCTGAAGCTTTGAGGCCACAGTGACACCTTGTGGTGTGACCAAACAATACGCAAGAGGTTTGTGGACGTGACTTTACAGGTCACGCAGGAAATAAATGACTTAGAGATGGGCAATATGGCCAAAATCTTATATCACGGTTGATGTCCTTTAATATCACCCTAACTATAGGTTTACCATACATAGGCCTACTCTTTATTTCGGACATGGCCGTAAAACATCAGCTGGTCGGGATTTCTCAAATGTCTGGGCACACATGAACAGAATCCACTGATAACAGACACTTTGACACGGAAGCACGTCAAATTATCCACTATTAACCACATTTTATGCCATGCATTGTAGATCCGTACACAAGCAAACTGCATTTTTAATGTATCTTCCAAAGCCAATGTTGACAGCAACAGAAACAAACTTTTCCATAAAGAGGTGATATTTCCGCTATAAATTGATTTCCTGGGGCATTTTTTAAAACCTTATCAAATAGTAGGCTATATGCATTTTCATGTAGCCTATAAGTTCTTAATTTTAACTGATCAATTCAGTTAATAAGGCACTACTATAGGCCTGTTACTAGTACCTAAAATAAAATCAGTTTCAACAAAATCCATCTTCGCACTGCAGATGTGGGACGTGCAGACGCTGACTCTGAATGGCATTAGATATTATTTACACAGACTGTTTATGCAGAGGAGCCATGGATACATTTACACTGCAATTACAATTGCATAAATAATTTTGTGAGATACATTTTTTAATATAACATTTTGAATATTTAAATATGAAATGATAGAACCGATGAAATTATACGTTTAAATATGAAACTAAAACAGCCAGTAGGTGGTGCCAAGCCATCGTCTTAACGAGTGAGTTCAATCATTAACTCAGACGATTCGTTCAAATAGGCTACTGATTCGTTCAGTAAGAAAACACTACGTGTTTTCACGCAGCGGTTCTGTGGAGTTTGGAACTGTTTTTCTGAAGAAACAGCAAAAAAGAAAGAAAAAAGTATTTTTCAACACTCTTCTCGTGTGATAGTATATCATATTATGGTATATAATAAAATCATCACATTCATAGGCTTTTTTTACACCATTTTTAATTGGGGCATTTATGTATTAATTTTGTTGTTTGCGAGGTGGCGGAAGAAAGTTTTATTTTTTATTTTTATATAAACCAATTTACATACAAAATAGGCATTGAACAAACAATAGGCTATTAACAATTTACGATTCTCAAAAGGCAGATGTAGCTGCAAATTACAATAAATAACAGCTATGAAGTCTCAAATCATATTTACAACCATGAAAGGCAAGGAAGAGAAAATAAATAAATGAATTAAAAAATATATAATTGAAATAATTGAAAGAACAACATTTATAGCAAAGTAAGTTATTGCAAGGGGTATATAGCTCATTGAAGAAACTGGCTACTGTAGTAGCTTTTTAATTTGAAAGAGAAGTAGCAAAAGCTTTAAGTTCATTATGAGGAAAGGACAGGGTTTTTAATTTATGAATGAAGTGTTTAGCAAGTTCAAAAAGGTCATTGACCAAATAGTGTTGTGAACAATCTTTCTTCAGTAGGCCTACACCAAACTTAATTTGTTTGTATTCAATGGGATTCACATTATACATGACCTTTTACTGTACAATTGAGACAAAAACAACTTTGAGTAATTAGGCCTACAATAAAATAAAATATTTTCAGTGGTTTCAATATCAATTTCATAAAATTGACAATACTTTTTCAAGAGAATCGTTGAAAATTCTATATGGATGAAGTCTTTCAATGAAGACACTTCTTTGTTGTTGCATGATTTTTAAGATAGAACTTAAAGCTTTTGCTTTGCTATAAATGTTGTTCTTTCAATTATTTCAATTACATATTTTTTTATTCATTTATTTATTTTCTCTTCCTTGCCTTTCATGGTTGTAAATATGATTTGAGACTTCATTGCTGTTATTTATTGTAATTTGCAACTATGTCTGCCTTTTGAGAATCGTAAATTGTTAATAGCCTATTGTTTGTTCAATGCCTATTTTGTATGTAAATTGGTTTATATCTTTAAAAAAAAAATAATAATAATAATAATTAAAAATTTAAAATTGGTGGGACTTGAGATTATGTGTAGGGAACTGGTTGGATTGTTGACTTGGATGTTTTGGAACAAAATTGAGCTCGGTGGTTGGGGGGAAAGGCTTGCTGAAGCTAAAATGAAAAGATGTTTCAGAGTTGGGGCAAGTAATTCTATTTTCAGACTAAAGATGATGAAAACCAGCATTCCTTGTTAGTATTTTGAAAGCCTATGAATGTGATCATTTTATTATATAAAATAATGTGACGTTGTGCACTTTTCCAGAGAAACAGACAGGAGACGAGGATCCGGTTTACAAGCACCAAACGGCTGAGATTTATTTCCTGAACGTGTACAACCTAAACACGGGTATCAGGAGGTGTCTTAACTGTCCCCCAAAACAACTAAAACGCCCCAAAAAGAGATGTCACGTAGACTAACTTTCCTCCGCACCGCTCACAGTTCCCCCTAAATCCGCCCTCCCGTCCCTAAGCCCCTCCCTCTTAACAATTTCCCTCCCAGACACCTCCCCCCAACAGCAGGTGAATCAAGTAAGCATATTTATAACAGAGAATAAACAGTCAGCGCCACATTAATATGATATACTATCACACGGGAAGAGTGTTTCTTCAGAAAAAAAAGTTCCAAACTCCACAGAACCGCTGCGTGAAAACACGTAGTGTTTTCTTACTGAACGAATCAGTAGCCTATTTGAACGAATCGTCTGAGTTAATGATTTAACTCACTCGTTAAGACGGTGGCTTGGCCGCACCTACTGGCTGTTTTACTGACTTTTTATTCCTTTTGCAAAGAAATTGCTGTTTTTTTAATAAGCAGGAAAAAATTCAGACTTAAAAAAAATACCCATTTAAATATGTTTGCGTTGTAAGAATGTACAGGGAGACTTTAGATTTAAAAACTGTCTCGTTAGGCAATGTTTTTTCAGTCAAATCATAAAATGTCCTATTGATTCAATAGAACGTGAGCTCACTAGGGAATACAAATATGGCGGCGCAGTGGCTTCACTGTTTATGACGTCATGAGCTATCCAGTTATTCTATATAGATCAGTGGGTTTAATGCATTATTATTCCATGCAGTATTTTTATAACAATAAAGAATGAGAAATGCTTATATGAGAAACGATAAGCAGGTGTAGCTTTCCGTTTATTTAAAAAAACACTACAAATAATGCACGTCTGCCCATTATTTAATCAAAATCCACTTTAGATTGCAGTTAGAAGTTATTACACGCACTCGATGATGGTTTCTGAGTAGTACCAAACTTTATTTATCTTAATTTACCGTTGTATGTTGTGCAGCGGACGAGGTTAAAGCCAACTGGAAAAAAAAACTACAAGATACATGGAAAAATGCAGGCAAAATCGTGCAGGTGTGAATTATCTGAAGGCAATCAATCGTTTCGCATTCAGTGTGAAAGCTCCGTTCGTCAGTGATTCGCTTAGCTTTATAGCGTCACACTCAGTGTGAAAGGGCATTAAGGCATGTAACTCGCTTTTGGTTCACTGGTTGGAAGACTTGAGTTCCTCTAGTGGTTTCTACAGTGGGAAAGGGGCTATTAGTTAGCAATTAGAGAATTGGAGCACGAAAGAGAGAAGAATGTAACTGACTCTATAACTAGCGCAAACACATTGTGTTACTGTACAAAGTAGCAGTTGATGTTGTAAGCGCCATTGAGACTACTAACTGGTTTGCCAGGTTAGTGACATCGCAGAACTAACCCTACTTGGTACATGCAAACTGAACCAGGAATTTTGCTCTGTTGTATTTATTTGAGTTACTACGATTTGGCTCTACTATAATGTGCTGTTGCAGCAGCAGAAGAGTTAGTCATTCCTTACAGTTTAATATTCTCTCTCTCTCTCTCTCTCTCTCTCTCTCTCTCTCTCTCTCTCTGTCTCTCTCTCTCTCTCTCTCTCTCTCTCTCTTAAAAGCTGTGACTATTGGACTGTGCTAGTCATTGTATAGCTCACTGAATCAAAGTTTCGGGAACAGAAGGCATAGTTTAATGATGCCCAGTAGTGTAATGAACATCTACCATTATTTGGTACTGTATGTATATGATCTGTGTAATTAATAACTTGTGTTTTTAACAACAGAAGAGATATTATATCACAGTTGGTATTACCATATGAACAGAATGTTTGTATCAGGGCTTCTCTAAAGCTCAAACATTAGATTTTGCAAGACTAAGGTCCCCTTTTCCACCTTGCATTAACATTCATTTCCAGTGATTTGATCGGATAACACTCGACCATGTCAGGTGGTCAAGGCTGGATTCTCAGCACTTTCACATTAGATATGCATTGGAATTAAGGCAAATGCTGTCCATCTTAATGTTAATACAAGACCATGTTAATACCAGGTGTAAATGAAGCATAACTTTAAAATCCCTCTGAGAATACTGAATGCAGTGCATTGTTAAAAAAAATTTATTTGTTAAAAACCACTAGTAACTTCATGGACTTTACTTCACTAATGTTCATTGAAATGGAAAAAATGCTAAATGTTAAAGAAGGACGCAGAGATAGAGAGAGATATTTGCATGTTAATTTCAGTTCCGAGAATACTTCAAACATTCTTCAGATATGAAGACCTTCCAAAAAGTTCAGAGCAGGCATTTTCATACAAGATCCATTGACAAAAGGCTGCTTTTTGGATAATGTCAGGCCATTCTTCAAAAAGGTACAAAGCAACAACAACATTTGAGTACTTAATTTCGCTTTCCAGTAATAAATGACAGTGACTAAAATGCATCCATTTAGGGAGAAGATAAATCTACTGTAATCTTCTTAAAAGTTTGAGATCTATTTTGTAATGTCATGAGCAGGTTTAGCTCAGAAGGATTGTGCTCAGTAAATCTAATGTTATACTGTTTTCTGAGAAGGCATAGACTGAGCTTGGGGATTTTGTCAGGATTTTATATGTGACAGCAGGGCTCATTTTGTGACAAAAACTGCATTGTCAGTGTCTTGCCACAGGGTACACGTGTATACAGCATACAGTCATATATTACTCACCTGTTCCTCCCTGATGGTGTATGTTTGAAGAGTTATAGAGTGACTTGAGGAGCTAGAATTCTGCAGTGAGTGCAGAACTTGCTGGGTTTAATTGGATTATTAGTGATTCTTATGGGCTGTAAACTTCCAAAATGCAGAGCTGTGGTCTTGGGGAAAACAGAGAGAATGAAGTGAGGAAGGAAAGAGGCAGAGTGAAAGAAACAAAGCATTAAGAGAGAAAGAAAGAAAGAGAGAAAGAAAGAAAGAAAGAAAGAAAGAAAGAAAGAAAGAAAGAAAGAAAACAAAAAAGAAAGATGAAAATAGGGCTAGATGAAAAGAAGGAAATGGAGTGTTATGTGGATGTGTGGAGATGAACCCAATTGCAGACAGTAGTCACAGCAACACAGTTTATTGTACAAATAACAGGAAAAACAAAGCCCACGAGGGGGCAAAACAAGACAAGACAGGATTACAGGTAACTAAACTAGACTATGACTGACAAACTAGACTATAACAGAAACAGGATCAAACTACTACTTAGACCAGACTTTCAACAGACTTTCAACAGACTTTCAACAGACTTTCAACAGACTTTCAACAGACTTTCAACAGACTTTCAACAGACTTTCAACAGACTTTCAACAGACTTTCAACAGACTTTCAACAGACTTTCAACAGACTTTCAACAGACTTTCAACAGACTTTCAACAGACTTTCAACAGACTTTCAACAGACTTTCAACAGACTTTCAACAGACTTTCAACAGACTTTCTCACGGACAGATCTCACATTGATTAACACACAAAGTTAGACAATGTACCAACACAGGACAGAAAACATGAGGGGATTAAATAGGGAGAAACTAATGAGGGAAACAGGTGACACAGGTGAAGCAATAATGAAAAACGAGGATAACAAGGGGGCGGGACTAGGTGACGAGACAACACAAGCACATGGCCCAAACAAATGGCCATGTGCTTGCACATAAAACATGGGCCTGTCATGATCCTGCCTCAAGACCAGGGAAAATCAGAGACAGGAAGGCAGAATCATGACATGGAGAGCAGAAATAAAGCAGGAAGGAAGAAGAAAAGGGTAGGAAGAAGAAAAGGGCAGGAAGATGAAAGGAAGGAAACAAAGGGGGAGAAAGGGGGAAAGAAATGAAGGGTATAAAAGGAAGCATGAAGAAAAAGAGCAGGAAGAATAGAAATAGAGAGCAGGAAGGAAAGCACGGAATGAAGAAAGGAGAAAGTGGGAAGAACAAAAGGAGGAAGATTGAAAGCAGGAAGGAAAACCTGAATAAAGGATAAAAACAAGGAAATTAAGGGCAGGAAGAGAAGCAAAAGAGAAAAGGTAAAAAAAGAACGAGGGAAATTGAGGAAGAATGAAATCAGGAAGGTAGGCATTACAGAATATAAAAAGAAAGCAATAAATAAATATATACAGAAAAGAAAGAGGGAAGAAAACAAAAGACAATGAAGAAAGTGATAGGTCTATTGTGTGTGTGTGGTTAAGGAGAGGACTGCACTGCCTCTTAACAGAGATCAGGCCTCTGTGTGCAGGCTGAGCAGGAGGTATGTGACTGAGAGCCAGAGTGAGGAAAGAAAGACCAGGACTGGAGGTGTGCACTGCTCATCTCTCTAACTGTGGCTCAGTAATGAGGCAGCACCAGTGCTCAGCGCTGTACAGACTGTGCCATGCGTTCAACGTCGTGCTGAGAACATGACGCACTGCGGGCGATTCGGGCTGTGCTGCGGCGCCTCTGCCCGGCGTCCAAGTGTGTGGCACCCTGCGGTCCTGAGACTGCCAACTCTGCTCTCTTCCGCATAGGACTTTGAGGCTTCTGGCCCTCATTAGAGGGTGAGCAAGTGTCCTTTGATATACAACAATGCCTTTTGAATCTCACTCTACCTTTGACCCTTCTCATGCCTTTGGCAACCAGCCTTCCGGCTTTTAACTATTTATGACAAGTCTCATTGCACTTTTTTTCCTGATCAAAGGACACTTTAGTTTTCTTTTCCTCTTTAACCCTCTGGAGTCTGAGCGGTTTTCTGGGCCCTGGAGGTGTTCTGACATTAGTGCTTTTTCAGTTATTTATAAACATGTTAATGGCAAAGGTGTAAATTCACTCTATATAGCACAAACAGGGCTACCAAAATATGTGATCACCATGCATGTATATTTGTTAATTTTTAAGAGAATAATGTTTATGCGTGGTTATTGAAAAAAATAAAAATGAAAGTTGCTGAAATATGACCACAAAACTCATAATAAATATGTGTCAATAAGACTTTTGACTAATGGATGTTGTTCCTTCGAGTTCTGGCTTCAAACTTATGTGAAAATAGTCTTGCTTTATCGTTCACATAAAACTATACATTGATTTAAATTGATGTAAAACAGGTTTTGCTTGGAAAGCCAATATGCGAGGGGGGCGTGAACGAGGAGTGGTTTACACCTGAAAATACAATGTCCCACCCACTCTGCATAATTAGCCATTCATTCAGGTGTGACACTGACTGAGCCACAATGCAAGGACAAAAGATATATTTAGAAGAAGACTTATATTGACCATTTAAGATTTTGCTTACATCTATCTTGTAAATATGTTTTGCTATTTTATTAAAAAGGTTACAATTACAACAATAATTACAATTTCAACAATATTTCAAGTGTACCCTTTCTTTGTAAAAAAAAAAAATGATTATAGGCCTACATTTTATCTATGTATTCATTAGTTTTAATATAGCCAACATTGGAACAGCTAACATCTTAGTTGATGACTTTATTTTTGACAAAAATAGTATTTTATATATATAGAAATTGCTAAACAAAAGCTTATTTGATGTGGCAGTATATTCTACAGTAAAAACTGTACCCAAATCTAGTCAACAAAATGTTGTCTTTCATATTTTGCCAGACTGTAACGTTGTTTTTATGAAATATTAGGGCATATAAATGTTAATTTGCAGTTTAATACGTTGCTTATACAAATAGCCTACATTTCGATTTTTACTCATCTCAGTATAGCAATACAGTTTGCTAAAACATCATCATTCATTCACACACGCGATTTAAATTTAAACTGTCTTTTTGCGAGCTGTGGTAAACAGCATCTCTGCCGTTCATTCATTCACAAAACAGAAACGCGATTCACGTGAGAAGGAAAAAAACTTACTAAAGTTTTCCTCAGCTCAGTCGGATCCTTGCTCCTCGATATACCCGCACTTCTGAGGGACATTTTCCATTATTATTATTCCTCACAGCGCTGTGAGACGGTGTAAACAAGTAATGATCTGAATAAACTTGTGTTTTCTCGAGCTGATATGGGGGCGTTCACAGGTTTGCGTGGATGGCCTCATTCATTTGCGTTTGAATAGCGCGCGCTCTCCGTGGGCAGAGTCACATTATTTTTGAATGAGCTGTAATGAGCTCG
Source organism: Leuciscus idus (assembly GCA_021554675.1). NCBI lineage: Eukaryota > Metazoa > Chordata > Actinopteri > Cypriniformes > Leuciscidae > Leuciscus > Leuciscus idus. The sequence goes on along the minus strand of CM038634.1, from coordinate 35,544,414 downwards.
ACTGGAATCGCTCTCTTTTAATACAGATTTCACAAGATGAGAATATTTGTTTTTTATATAAATTACTTCATTTAAAAGAAGTGAATTCAAGCTTCATGCCTGTGTGTCTGTATGCCTGTTTGACTGAGTATTCGCTGAGTTATTGTTCATTTTCGGACGCGTTTCAGAATGGACTTAACTGACAGAGAGAAGGCAGAACTCGCTTCGTGTTTATTTTTCTTTATTTGGCAAAAAGCACAACACTTTGTTTTTATTGTGAGTATACACAAAAATAATACACATTTAACAGAATCGATTGATGTATGAAACTCCTATGGAAAATCAAAGTCAACAGAGTATTTATGAGTTTCTTTTACATTGATAAAAAAAAAAAGCAAGCTGGTATCGCCGGCGATACCGTAGACCTCAGGGGGTTAATGTACCTCCCATTTCCCTCCTCTCGTTAAGTCTGTAGACCTCACGATAAGTCCTCACTTCGCACATTTCCTACGCAGTTCGGCTACTTGCACTAAAGCAAAGTAGACGGAAGTAAGGGAACAAATGAAAACAAAGGATTCCCAAGGTTGTCTTTCATTGTGGTGAGCTTTTTTTCCTCCAGGGTATTGTGTTGTTATTCCTCAGTCTGTCTTCCCTCACTGGTGCAAGTCTCTCTGAGCTGGAAGAGGATATAAAGGCTTCTGACTTATCCCTCAGGTAAGTCCCTGTCCTGAGGGTCAACCCTCTGCCACCCTTTGAAGCTTGTCGTAATTAAAATAAAATAAGAGTGTTTCTTCTAGTTAGTCAACGTGATAGGGGTTATACAACCTGTTTTGCTTCCATAAAGGAAGCAAGGGATAGGTTGTGTGGGACTTGAGATTATGTGTAGGGAACTGGTTGGATTGTTGACTTGGATGTTTTGGACCAAAATTGAGCTCGGTGGTTGGGGGGAAAGGCTTGCTGAAGCTAAAATGAAAAGATGTTTCAGAGTTGGGGCAAGTAATTATATTTTCAGACTAAAGATGATGAAAACCAGCATTCCTTGTTAGTATTTTGAAATAATGTGCACCAATGACTCATGGACAGAAATATTGGGAACATGCATTAAGAAAGTCAGTTAGGGCTATTTTGACTTCATGTTGACTTCACATTGGCCTTTGCTAGCATAAATCAGTGAATAGAGGATATGGATTGAGGTATTATTTTCCTATCTGTCTTTCAGCATTTATATAGTGTGGATTAATGTTTAGGCTTTCACATGTTCATAGTATTTTGGGGATTGTGAAATGTCAAAAATCTGTTTCATCCCTGAATGTTAACACTGGTTTCGCCCCAGCAGACTTAGTGATCAAAAGAGACACAGAGTTTCCCGCAGGTCTTCCTGATTAAAATGCATGCGTGACTGCATGACATTTCAGACCTAAAGAGATGCTCTTTCCCCATCGCCTTCATCTTCCACATAAGTTTTGCTCGCAACTTTATCTAATGGATGCTGGAGCTTGTAATATGGGCTTCAAGTTGCATTACTTATTTCGATCTGTTCCTCACACAAAGTGCACAACTTGAATGGACTACTTTCACGGTTCTTTAGCATCCTTTTTTTGAAGCCTGAAAGCATTAGTCTCTATTTGTTATAATTGCATGGAAAGGAGAAGCAAATAAAGCTATACGGGTTTAGAGTGAAATAAAGTAAATAATAATTGAATGTTCAGTTTTGGGTTGAACTATTTATTCCTTTAAAGCCTCTAACAAGTAGAAGTCAGACTTCACCTTCAAAACAGTTTCAGTCCTTCAGGGAATGCTGTCATACTCCTGAACTCGTTGTAACTTTTTGTTTTCAAGAAGAAAGGTCTAGTTCTGTGAGGAATGACGTAGGTGGAGATCTAATGTGACTCAAAAAATTTCAGTAAAGGTGAGCTAATGTTTTGATCTGGATTTTCAAGAGGTCATGGAAGAATATTGATGTAATCCTGTTTTAGTTTTGTCTGTTAGGCATTTGGTCATTATTCTAGAATTAGAAAACCTCATGAGATTTTATACAATTAAGTCCACTAGATCCTCACTAAGAGGCCCACCCTCTTGGAAAATCAAGTCCATGGTGGTACAAGCTGTCTAAAACTAATTTTCATATGTCATTCCAAACCTCGTTTTCACAGAGTGGTACAGTACAGGACAATACAGTACAGTTCAGCACAATTCGGGACGGTAAACCCAGATCTGGCTTGCGTTTCCACCACCAACAGTACCCTTTATTTGATAGGCGTGGTGTAGCAATCTACGTCATTTTCACGTGAAGGAGAAAGCGACACAGTAATCAACAATGGAGGACATACAGCAGATCTTGTTCTTGCTTCTCGGCATGTAGCTGTTTGCCACAAAAAGAAGACAACCGCCGACATTAGGCGTTTCTCAATACCAAGTACGCAAAGTTCGGACTTGCCAAGTTTGAGACAGGGAGAAAACTTGCCAAATTTTCCATCTGCAAATGGAACAGCAGCTTTCTTGATAGCGTCACTCAGCTCGCTCTGGCTAGTCCGGTTATCTCTGAATGTATATTTTAGGCCACAATAAAATGAAATGTGTTATAAAACACCACTCTGCCTCATTTAATTTAAAAATAAAAAATCTTTAACATAATAGCCACACAAATGTGGTTCAGGCAACGCGCACATTGATTATCTTCACTGCATGTATATTTATAACAAAATGAAATATAAAACACAACCCTGTTATAATATAAAGTTAATAAACTTCACTTTTCCTTCAGCCAAAACAATCTGCCCGGGAACAAATTATAGATTAATAAGACCAAATATCAGCAATTAGATATACACAAGACAAATCATGTTTAACCACAGAGACATCAGAGAAAGTGGCACACATCAAAAAGACTAGCCGAGGCAAGACTGTTCCAGGCCGGGTATATGAGCGCTGAGCACCCGGTGATCGCCTAGATCTCACAGCTCTGAAAACGGCAGATACAATTTTCAAATAGACGCTATCTTTATAAATGAACCACTGATTTGAGGTTTAACTACATTCTCACCTAAAAACTCTTACAACTACATTTCGTGACACAATAACAGTTTCAATTTCAACTGTATTAAAAAATGGCACCTCTTGTGTTGTCATTCCCCTTGTAGCACGCGCAAGTGACGATTCTCTGTCAACCAATCAATGCTCTGCAGTGAGTCTAGCTCCACCCTTTAGTACCGGACTACTGTGCTAGGTACCCCAACGGAAGGGGGTAAAAAGTGGTACGGTACAGTTCGGTATTTTGGTACTATTCACAACTTCTGACAATCGAAACGGAAATAATTGCGTACCTTACTGTACTCTACCATACCGCTCTGTGGAAACGAGCAATTAAAAACACACACACAAAAAACCCATAAAAGTAGTCCATATGACTCCTGCACTACGTTCCATGTCTTCTGAAGTCATATGATAGCTTTGTGTGAGGAGCAGTCTGAAACATTCACTAAAAAGCTAAAGAGAAGTCTAAAAAAAACACACACTCAAAAACACACCAAACACCATTCGTTCCTGTGATCTAATAACCTAATAATCTAATAACCAAATGCAATGTGCAAGTCTGAATATTCAGAAGAGTGAATTTGAGTTGGACGCTGCTGTGAAATTAATCATTTTCATTTGAGGATTTACAAGATAACTAACTGCCTTTAATAGACATTGTGTTATGTGAGAGAGAATGTCAACAGGTAGGTGGAATATTAAATGGACGTTTACAAGAAGCCGAAGTACAGACCATTACCTGCTTTGTGATTGTAAGGAAGAGAAGATGGGTGTGACGAGAACATCCACCATAGATCAGAGAACTACAGCATTTATAAGATACTTAGAATAGCACCCTTCAACCCACCAGACTCTTACTGCTTTACCTCCAGGAAAGAAACTCACACTGTGAGCTTTAGCTGTAGCCTAATCATATTGAGCATGTGGTGCACCCTGTTATTTCCAGTCCTCTTTCAATAGAAGTAGCTAAATAAAAGCACTTTATTATTATTTATTTAATATGTATTTTATTCATTTTTTTTTGCAGGACACAACTGACAATGACAGCTGATGACTGCTTTCTTGGTATGCATCTCATCGCTTTGATGCTAATTTTAATTGCTATGTGAATAACATGCAAAATTAGCGTAATGTCTAATCATGCGCTCTCTTTGAGTCTCCGTGTTGCTGAGGTGCTTCTCTGTTTCAACGTGACCAGCACTCTAACAACACTGGAGCAATTAACACTTCAAGCCAATAACAATGCTAATGCGTAGACCTGTGACCTCCCATTATTTAACTTCAGAAATTTACTGATGTCGCCAGGGCCGCACATGTAAAAGCTGTCTATGCCATTTATTGGTTTAAAAGACCTTTCAAAATTGTTGTAGAATATGTATTTTCTCTTCTTAAATCTTTACTGTGAAAAAGAGAGAAAACTTTGTAATAACTTAGGAAAACACTAAGATGGCATTTCTGACATTTAACAAACATTTGACTATTGTTTTTTTCTACTGATGTGTGTGCTCAGTACTGCACCCAATGTATGGGGAAAATGGCACATTGTATAATGCTTCATTGTAGGTCTTGGGGAGCACCCTACAATATTAAGAAGACAATCTTATCTTTTGTTTCTCTATGCTGATCAATAAAAGGGCATCATTACCAGAGCAGATAATGGACCACATTTGAGCAGAGATTGTGTCTTCAAAACAGACAGTCCGTTTGTTCTTCTGTAAGTTTTCAGGAACATTGTAGTAACTGCTTCCATAATAAATTACCAACACTTCTTAACGATTTTGCTGTAAATGGGACTACAGAATAATAGTTGGCATGTCTACAACATGAAGAGGAGAGTAATTTAGCTGTCACTCATGTAAACCCCTTGCCCTCTCTCTGTTAGTTGGTTCAGTTAAACATGCTCTGCTAGTGAATGGGGCAGGGGTGTTGAAAAATAGTTTTGATGATTTAATAACAGTTTTAATAGAGTTATCTGTCTGATGGATCTTTTAATATGGGCTTTAGACAGAGTTATTATCAGGAAGGAAACTGAGATATATTTCTCAGAGGTCCCACAAGGGTCCTTAATTGACACAGTGTCTCTCTTCCCTTTGTTTTTTTTGTTTTTTTTTACACATCTAATTGCCACCTCTGCCCTTAATGTCCTTCTCTTCTCTTCTCTTCTCTTCTCTTCTCTTCTCTTCTCATGAGATGTAGGAGAGTGGTGGGAAAGAATGAACGTCTTAGACTGTCCACTTATATTTCTTCTTTTTTTCTTTTTCTTACTTTCCTTTATATTTTTATTGGTTATTTAAATATTGTGCATTAATTAATTTATTATTATTATTTAATTATTAATCCTGTTTTCGTTGTTTTTGGAACTAGACGCCGTGCGCTATCTCTTTCACTCCGCCATGGAGTCAGGTGTGTTCCGGAGCAGGGAGTTACGGTGGAGAGTGTGCTGTTAGCAGTAGGTGAACAGGTCGGTACATAATACATAAAGTCAGTTCAGAGTCCCAAAATTGACTCGCACAGTAATGTTGCACTGAATGTTGATACCAACAATGGATGGAAACAATATAAGAGGGAGAGAAGGACGAGTATGTGTGTAAGAGGTGGTTAACAAGGAGGAAGAGGATGAGAAAGAGCAGGTGTGGAGAATGTTGTCAAGGCTGGATCTGGCTTTAGGGTTTTTCCCTTTGCCTGCAGAGACGACATTGTCTGCGATGTGGACAAAGTCCTCAGTCTGAACCCAACATGAAGACATGATGCTGAAACAGAATATGGGCCCTATCTTACACCCGGCGCAATGCAGCGCCAAGCGCAATGCAAGTGTTTTTTGCTAGTTTCAGTCCGACGCAGTTATCATTTTCATGTCCTGCGCCGCGTTGTTTAAATAGCAAATGCATTTGCGCCTATTTGTGCGCCCATGGTCTGGTCTGAAAACGAGGTGTGTTCAAGTTCAAGTTCAAGTTCAAAGAGTTTATTGTCATATGCACAGACAGAAAGCATGTTTCCCTGTACAATGAAATTCTTACTTTGCCGTCCACATTAAATGTCATAAAATAAATACAATAAATACAATGTCATACAAAAATAAAAATAGCACAAAGAAGAATTTCTTAATAGTGAATTTCTTAATAAAAGCAATAAAAATGAGATTATAAAATTAAACAGTTATGTCCATGGTTGCAAACTCCTATCGACTGTTTAGGAGTCTAATGGCAGAAGGAAAAAAAGAGTTCTTCAGTCTTGAAGTCCTGCATTTCACACTTCTATACCTCCGTCCTGAGGGTAGAAGTGTGAACAGTCCGTGCTGGGGGTGGGAGGGGTCTTTGAGGATGGAAGCAGCTCTCCTGGTGACCCTGCGGTGGTATATGCTCTCTAGAGAGGGCAATGGAGTCCTGGTAATCTTCTGTGCAGTCTTCACCACTCTCTGCAGGCGTTTGCGGTCCATGACAGTAGTGCTGCCGTACCACGCAGTAATGCAATTAGTCAGGACACTCTCGATAACGCAACTGTAGAAGTTGTTGAGGATATTAGATGACATGCCAAACCTCCTCAGCCTCCTCAGAAAATACAGCCGCTGTTGGGCCTTCTTAACCAGCTGCGTGACGTGTGGTTTCCAAGTGAGGTCCTCACTAATGTGGACACCCAAGTATTTAAAATTGCTCACCCTCTCCACTTCAAGCTCCCGGATGTACAGTGGCTGATGCATACTCCTCTCCTTTCTCATGTCCACTATCATTTCCTTCGTCTTCTCCGTGTTGAGGATGAGATTATTGTCGCCACACCATGACACCAGACTGGCCACCTCCCTCCTGTAAGCTGCCTCATCGCCGCCAGCAATACGTCCTATCACTGCGGTGTCGTCCGCAAACTTCAGGATGATGTTATCCTTGTGGGAAGCGACACAGTCGTAGGTGAACAGGGTGTAGAGAATGGGGCTAAGTACACAACCCTGTGGAGTGCCAATGTTTGTGATAATTCTGGCTGAAGTCCTATTACCGATCCTGACCGACTGAGGCCTGCCAGTCAGGAAATCTAGGAGCCAGTCACAGAGTGTGGGGTGCAGACCAAGTGTGGACAGTTTGTGAGTGAGTTTATGGGGAATGACCGTGTTGAAGGCGGAGCTGTAGTCGATGAAGAGTATCCTTTGGTATGAATCCTTATTTTCCAGATGAGAGAGGGAATAGTGGATGGCAGCAGCAATGGCATCAGAAGTGGACCTATTGGGCCGGTAGGCATACTGCAGGGGGTCAAGAGTGTCTGGTATGCTGTTCTGAATGTGGGCCAGCACCACTCTCTCGAAACACTTCATAATGATCGGAGTGAGTGCCACTGGCCTATAATCATTCAGGCAGGTGGGTGTGCTCTTTTTAGACAGGGGGACAATGATCGTGGTCTTAAAGCACGAAGGAACAGTGCACTGGCTGAGGGAAAGGTTGAAGATGGAGGTGAGAACATCAACTAACTCATTGGCACATGTTCTGAGGGCCCGCCCAGGGATGTTGTCTGGTCCTGCTGCTTTGCGGGGGTTGATCTTCCTCAGAGCTTTGTGTACCTGGGTTGTTGAGACGGATGGTGGGGGGAAGGCAGATTGGGTGGTCCATGTGTACGTGGGCCCTCTTTCTGCAGTGTGGCTGGGGGCCTCAAAGCGGGTGTAAAATGTATTGAGGTCATCCGGCAGGCTGTCTGTTAAGATGATGTTGTTGGTGGTAGTCCTATAGTCTGTGCTGCAAGCCTTGCCACATCCGCCCTGAGTCAGCAGTGGAATAGAAGCTGTCCAGCTTCTCTCTGTACTGCCTCTTAGCCGCTATGATGGTTTTCCTCTGTCCATACTTCGCAGCTTTGTACTCGGTCTCATTGCCTGATCTAAATGCAAGAGAGCGAGCACGCAGCATGTGACGTACCTCAGTGTTTATCCAGGGCTTCTGGTTTGGAAACTTCCTAATTTGTATGGTGGGCACGATGTTCTCGACACAAGTGCTGATGTACCCAGTCACATACTCAGCATAATCCTGTACACTGACGGAAGAGTCCTCCAGGGTGGCTGGAGCCTCAAACACATCCCAGTCTGTCAGGGCAAAACAGTCCTGCAAGGTGCTCTCAGTCTCTGGGGTCCAGAGTTTAACCTGTTTGATGACCGGGTGTGCTTGTTTCAATCTTTGTCTGTAAGCAGGGTACAGGAACAAAGAGATGTGATCTGAATGTCCGAAGTGGGGGCGGGGTGCAGCCCTGTATGCACCACGTATATTACTGTAAACATGATCGAGAGTGTTCTTATCACGAGTGGGAATGTCCACATGCTGGTGGTATTTGGGGAATACAGTCCGTAAGCTGCACTGGTTAAAGTCACCAGCAACAATAAAAACAGCGTCAGGATGAGCCGTTTCTGATGTGCTGATGACATCATGAAGTTTGCTGAGTGCTACCGTGGGATTAGCTCGCGGGGGGATGTAAACAGCGGCCAAAAACACAGCAGTAAATTCCCTCGGTAGATAATAAGGACGGCACTTCAGCAGTAAAAACTCCACATCTGGGGAACAGTATTCATCAGCCGTCCGTATATCACCACACCACGAGTTGTTGACAATACACACACACCTCCCCCTTTAACCTTACCGGACGCTGCTGTTCGGTCCCCTCGGTGAACAGAGTGAGTCTGTAGCTTAATGGCGTCCTCTGGGACTTTGTCTGAGAGCCAGGTCTCGGTAAAAATCAGGGCGCAGCACTCTCTGATTTCCCGTTGAGTTGTAATCCTGGCTCGTAGCTCGTCCAGTTTGTTTTCCAGGGACCGCACATTCGCTAGCAGGAGGCTAGGTAGCGGTGGTCGGCTAGCGCGAGCTTTTAGTCTAGCATGGAGCCCTCCCCTCTTGCCTCGCTTGCGTCGCCGTCTCCGCAGCGATCTCCTGGGGTCAGCCAACTCACTCGAGCCCGGTGCTTCGTAGCCCCCGGGATGGTTTCGGTGGTAACTCTGGGAGCGAACAATAAGTTGTAACTCCGGCGGAATAAAACTAGTAAAAACAGTGTGTCGTGAGTTAGCGATGTCCAATAATGCCTGTCGGTTGTATGTTAGCAGTGCATGACATTTGTGCACTGCAAAAAAAACAAGAAACACACAAAAACAAAGAAAAATCCGACATTTAAGTGCGAAGCAAGCAAACACGTCTGCCTCGATGGGCGCCATTATCTAGCCATGTTAACATTAAGGTAACATTATCTAGTTCTGGCGCATTGTTGGCGTGTTGCTATTTTGAGGCAACAGAAATAGACTGCAGTTTAGAAACGGAGAGTATGGTGGAAGGTCAACTGTGGATGGTGTTGAAACCAGTTCTGGACCAAAGCAGAGCAGTGGAATGACACATTGTCCCAGATGACAGTGTATTGCATCTGGTGCATTTCATTACCTGCTGTGACGATGTGGTGCAATCGGTCCAAAAATGCTCAAGAATGTGAGGTGTGTTGTAAGGGCCCATTTTGGCATGACGGAGGAGAACCCCATGCTGTGAAATGGCAGCGCAAAGGGTGATGTTACCCCCACGTTGCCCTGGGACAGTGATTATAGCCCTGTGGCCAATGATATTTCTGCCTCTCCTTCTTGCTTTTTGTGAGGTTGAACCCTGCCTCATCAATATATATGAATTCATGCAGGATTTCCTCAGCATCCATCTGCAAAACTCTCTGAAATACAGTGAAAAACAAGATTGTGTAGTTCAGGATAGGTCTAGTATACAGTCAATTTAAAAAAGTCATGTGTGCAGTATGCAACATCACAGTGCTAAAGTGAACAATACAAACCTCCACATACTAGTCATGCAGGCGTGTGGTTGCCAATCATATACTTTCCACCGCAACGCTGAAAAGAATTCCTCGATTGCATTTAGAAAGGGGCTGTAAGGGGGCAGGTATAAAAGTGTGAAATGGTTATGGTTGTTGAACCAATCTCGGACCAGAGCAGCCCGGTGGAAACTAACATTATCCCAGATGACAACAAACCTGGGCTGCTCTGGTCTGTCCTGCACAACTGCATGTAGTGCATCTTGAAATGCAATGATCTGTCCTGTATTGTAGGGATGTAGAGTGGCATGGTGATGCAGGACTCCTTGGACACTAATTGCAGTACACAAGGTGATATTTCCCCCACGCTGCACAGGGACATTTACAACAGCCCTTTGTCCAACTATGTTACGGCCCTGACGCCTGGTCTTCGCCAGATTTAAGCCTGTCTCATCCACGTAAATGAACTCATGTGGCAGTTCGGCAGCATCAAAATCCAGAACTGTCTGTAACAGAAAATATTGAACAGTGTTACTTAAAACACATACAGTAACTACAATATCTATATTTTCACACAAGTAGGGGCTGGGTTGGGTCAGTATAGACAAGAACTACAAGCTACAGGCAGGGCAGGTGGCAGCATAAACCCTCATTCCCACATCACAATATATAGTATGTAAAGTAAAGTGACACATCCCTGCAGATAATCATGGCGCAGATCCTTGACCCTGACACTGTTCCTCTCAAATGGCACCCTGTACAGCTGCTTCATTCTGAAGTTATGTTTCTGTAGGATGTGACTTAATGGAGAAATGCTGACCCTGTTGATATTGTTGAATACATTTCTATTTGCAATTATGTGTTGTTGCAACTCACGAAGTCGGATTGCATTATTTTCTCGCACCATTTCAATGATGGCAAGCTCTTGTTGTTGAGTGACGAGCCGTTCCCTTCCACCTTGAGGAGGTCGTCCAACCATTCTGCCACCACAAGATGTCATTGTTTAGGTTATTTTTCACATACTGTACTTTCAAACTGTACACAGTACTAGTATAGTACAGTTAGTACAGTAATACTGTAATATGATACAGAATCATGTGACACATACAGTAGGTACAGTCTGGAGTAGAAACTTGAAGATATACCTGTTCTCCAGTCAGAATGTTCTTATTATTGATGCTACTGTGTAGCAACTGAGGTTAGGGTGGACTCTTTGCCCAGCCTCCCTCATGGACAGGCCATGATTTATCACATGGTCCACCAGAGTAGCCCTGATGTCATCTGATACACGTCTTTGTCCTCGTCGTCTTCCACGTCCGACTCCTGTCTCTCTTTGTCCTCCTCTTACTCTGACTCTCATTGCCTCCATGCTTGCAACGTTCTCAAAATGGCTTACCGGAGGCCTTTTTGTAGTGCTAAGGCTCAGACCGATTGGTGTTCTGTTTTCTGTGCAAGTGTTTTCAGGTGTGTATGTAAGTGCCTACAATTGCCAGATGAGTTTTGCATTTTGAACAGAGTCTTTTCCCAATGATAACAGATAACAAGAAAACGTGTGTAGTGTTTCGCAATAAGTGTGTTACAGAATTGCAAACAAAGTGCAAAGTTGACAATGTGTTTAAGCTATGGTTACACTGTGTTTAAGGTATGCTACAAGAAGTTTAGGTATTGATGTCAGATACTGTACAGAAATAAGGAGAGTAGAATCCAATTGCAAGAAAACAGCAGTTTATTATAAACAGGAAGAGCTGAGATGCTGGTCAGCGAAGAAGGACAGAGCAGATGAGACACTGGCAATGCAGGGACGCAATGGGCATAAAGTATCCAGACAGAATCCAGTCAGTTTGCGGGAGATCCGGGAACGCGAACGGGAAACCAGCAAAACAGTAGATAACGGGTGCTCAAGGTCCAGTGAAGTCTCACAACCATCTGACAAAAACAGGACAAAATCACAGACAATAAATAGGGTGCTCGATGAGGATCAGCTGGCGCTGATCAGCCGTGATAACGAGCCACGCCCACAACACTAATACACACAACACTTACACACGGCGAGGGCGAGACAGTGAACCCATAAACCGTGACAATTGAGGCTTTGGTCTAAGCATTCGGTTTTAGTGTGTAAGTAATGGGCAAAAACTGTACCAAACAGTTCTCCAGTATCATGTAGTGTTACAAGCATGGACAAAGACATTCAATACTAAAAAGAGACTTTCTAAATACGGTGTTATGGAAGAGCCCATTCTCTACAATTCAGTGATTCAAGGTGTGCTGATATCTTCAAAAAGTGTGCAAACTAATATGTTGATGAACAAGTGCACAAAATTACGGGATCTGAACAATAATGGTTGGAAGTCTCTGGAGGAGGTAATGGAATGAACTTAATTACGGTCTAAATGGTTGGCAACAAGATTTTTAGAAGTTGTTCAAACTTAATTGCCAGTACATTATAGACATGTGATTCAGAGGAATACAGATTGTCATTATTTATCAAAAACTGTCAATCTTTCCTCTTTATGAGTCTGAAAATTTGCAAGATGACTTATTAATAGAGGTACCTGAGAATCTTGAGATATAGACACTTACAGAAATACTTAAGAAAGTGTTATACACAGCTTGTGTTAAAACTGTTCATGAAGAGGCGCTAAAAAAGCAGCAACCATTGAGGTGGACAAGGTGATTCCAGATGAATTTCCCTTTTAGAGATCAGTGGAGGATCCTGTACAAGTCTCCAGTAGAGAAGCGAACCGCAGACCTGAAATGGAGAATCATTAACGGGGCAATACCTACAAACAGATATGTGGCTCTCCTTAATCCAGCAGTAAGGTGAGAATGTCATTTCTGTGGTCAAGAAGAGACTGTGGAACATCTATTTTTGCATTGTAAACATTTAGAAGGCCTTTTTAGACTGTTTACATAATGGTTTAGAGAGTTAGGCGAAGACTTCTCTGAATGTGTTTTTATTAGAAGTGAAAAATATAAAGTCTCAAATAAGTTAATGTTGTGTCTTTTAAATTATGTTTTGGGTACTGCATAATTTTCAATTTGGAAAACAAGGGGAAAAATATTGGGTATAGGTGGAGTGAACCCTGAAGAGATGATGGAAGGTTTAATAGCAAGCAGAATGAAAATTGAATTTGCTGACTACAAATTGGTGTGTGACTGTAATAAGGGATCCACTGGAGGCAAGTTGAGAAATGAGAACCCAAGTGCAGTTTATTGTAACTAAAATAAAACATGAAACAAAAACATGACGTGGCATGAAAACAAAAACCATGGCATGAACATGAAACTTACACTACAACAGAATTACAGGAAACAATACTTGACAAAGACACATGGCAAACATGAGGGCTTAAATACACAGACTAATGACAAAAAAAAGGGACACCTGTGAACAATGATCAGACAATTAACCAATGACAAGACATGGCAGGATCACATGACAAACAGGGAATCACATGACAGACATGGAAACAAGACATGACACAGAAACATGACAAGAACAAACCCAAAACGTGACAGAATCCCCCCCTCTAAGGGCGTCTCCCGACGCCCAACAAAACCAAAACACAAGATAAGACCAGGAGGGTGGTGGAGTGGAGGAGGTCATGGGGGAGGGATGGTGGGCCAGGCCCGTGCAGGGGGACAGGACATGGGACGTGGCATGGCGTGGACGGGCCTGGGTCATGGCATGGCGTGGGCGGACCTGGGCCGTGGCAAGGCGTGGGCGGACCTGGGCCGTGGCATGGCGTGGGCGGACCTGGACCGTGGCAAGGCGTGGGCGGACCTGGACCGTGGCAAGGCGTGGGCGGACCCGGCAGTGCAGGAAGCCAGGGCGGACCCGGCAGTGCAGGAAGCCAGGGCGGATCCGGCAGTGCAGGAAGCCAGGGCGGATCCGGCAGTGCAGGAAGCCAGGGCGGATCCGGCAGTGCAGGAAGCCAGGGCGGATCCGGCAGTGCAGGAAGCCAGGGCGGATCCGGCAGTGCAGGAAGCCAGGGCGGATCCGGCAGTGCAGGAAGCCAGGGCGGATCCGGCAGTGCAGGAGGCCAGGGCGGATCCGGCAGTGCAGGAGGCCAGGGTGGACCAGACAGTTCAGGTGGCCAAGGTGGACCAGACAGTTCAGGTGGCCAGGGTGGACCAGACAGTTCAGGTGACCATGGCGGCGCGGCCTCCATGGTCCTATCAAGGACCCTACTGCCCCCCCCCCAAAATTTTCTTGGGGACAGCTATGGGGTTATGGGCTGGAACAGACAACGACTCCAGAACAGAAATGACGTGAAAAGTCTCAGCAGTCGTGACGTGAACAGGATCTGGCTCGGCAGACGTGACGTGAACAGGCTCTGGCTCGGCAGACGTGACGTGAACAGGCTCTGGCCCGGCAGACGTGACGTGAACTTCAAATGTGTGCACCGACCACACACACCATATGGCTGTGGCCATAATTGTTAGTGTAGCCATAACTGAGGGCTCAGGTTCAGGCGTGGCGGCGGCCATCTTGTCAGGAGACACAGGCTCGGTGGCGGCCATCTTGTCAGGAGACACAGGCTCGGCGGCGGCCATCATGTCAGGAGACACAGGCTCGGCGGCGGCCATCTTGTCAGGAGACACAGGCTCGGACTTGGCAGGTGTGACGTGAAGAGACCCAGACATGGCAGACATGACGTGAAGAGATTCAGGCTTGGCAGACATGACGTGAAGAGATTCAGGCTTGGCAGACATGACGTGAAGAGATTCAGGCTTGGCAGACATGACGTGAAGAGATTCAGGCTTGGCAGACATGACGTGAAGAGATTCAGGCTTGGCAGACATGACGTGAAGAGATTCAGGCTTGGCAGACATGACATGAAGAAATTCAGGCTTGGCAGGCTTGGCAGACATGACGTGAAGTGGCTCAGGCTTGGCAGGCATGACGTGAAGTGGCTCAGGCTTGGCAGGCATGACGTGAAGTGGCTCAGGCTTGGCAGGCATGACGTGAAGTGGCTCAGGCTTGGCAGATACTGTGGGTTTGTGGGGCTTCTCCTCAAAACCCACAGTAAATGAGGAACCGCTCAATAATAGGGCATAGTCAATATATTGGGCCAAGGACCAGTGGATTTTTCCCCCAGGTAGCTGGTAGCAAACAGGCTCATTTAAACCTACCCTAAAAATGTCTTTGAGCGCCACATCATTAAAATCCACCAGGTGAGAGAGTTCACAAAATTCTGCCACATACGTTTCAATGGGAAAATTCCCCTGGCGTAGGTTCAGGAGGGCAACCGCTGGGTTCATTGTTGTAGGTCAAGTATTCTGTAATAAGGGATCCACTGGAGGCAAGTTGAGAAATGAGAACCCAAGTGCAGTTTATTGTAACTAAAATAAAACATGAAACAAAAACATGACGTGGCATGAAAACAAAAACCATGGCATGAACATGAAACTTACACTACAACAGAATTACAGGAAACAATACTTGACAAAGACACATGGCAAACATGAGGGCTTAAATACACAGACTAATGACAAAACAAGGGACACCTGTGAACAATGATCAGACAATTAACCAATGACAAGACATGGCAGGATCACATGACAAACAGGGAATCACATGACAGACATGGAAACAAGACATGACACAGAAACATAACAAGAACAAACCCAAAACGTGACAGTGACTTGATAACCTTTAGAGAAAAATGGTGTATAGGAGAAATGTTATGTAGTATCTATGAAGAGCAACATTTTTATTTGGTTGTTTTAAATAATTAAATGTTGGTTGTATGAAGTTTTAATTATCTTTATTTATATGATTAAGAATGTAATATAATTGTAGTGAATTGTTTTTAAATTTAAGATGTTAAACCTCTCTTCTCTTCTCTTCTCTTCTCTTCTCTTCTCTTCTCTTCTCTTCCCTTTTCTACTCTTCTGCTTTTTTCTCTTTTCTTGTAGTCTTGTTTCTCTTCTTGTCATCTTGTTTCGTCTGTTTTCTCATCTCATCTCATCAATCCTTTTTTTCCTTTTCCTTATTTTTATTCTTGTCATCTGTGAGTGCCGTGGCGTTGATGGGGACGCCTGGAGTGCAGGACTTAGCAGTCAGACTCGTTTATATGTGAGCACAACATTCTCTGAGTTCCCGTATGGGCGTCTTCAACTGGCCCAGAATAGACTGCATTAAGTCCATTCCAGCTCGATTCACTGCCAGACTTTTGTTATGCGCACATCACCGGCCACTTTATTAGGTAAACCTGTTTAACTGCTCGGTAACACAAATATCTAATCAGCAAGTCACATGGCAGAAACTCAATGCATTTAGACATGTAGATATGGTCAAGTTGATCTGCTGAAGTTCGAACTGAGCATCAGAATGGGAAAGAAAGGTGATTTAAGTGACTTTGAATGTGGCGTGGTTGTTGGTGCCAGACTGGTCTAGTCTCTAGGGTTTACAGAGAATGGTCCGAAAAAGAAAATGTCCAGTGAGCAGTAGTTATGTGGGTGAAAATGCCTTGTTTGATGCCAGACGTCAGTAGCCTGGATGCCAGCTGAACTTAGCCCCACCCACAACATTTGAGGTTGGGAAGTTCGGTCTGGACTTGATCCGTTGTGGAGCAACTATGCTCGAACCAGAGCTGTTCGGACCAATCAAATTGTCAGGGCGGGCTTTATACGATGATGGAAAGATGATCAACAGTAATGTAATCATCCAAGTCACCATCGCTTTGGTTGCGATAAGATTTGTTTGCTGTATTGTCGAGTTCATGTCGTGTTGGTAAGTACTCCGTGTATCCTTAAATTATTGTTACAACACCGGCAAAGATCGTTTACACTCATCTTCTTCTTCTACTTCTTCCAGTGTTCGGGAATATACAGCATACTGTATATTAATATACAGAATTATATATTGTGTTAATATACTACAATATATTGAATAATACATAAGGAGTTGCTGCTTTTCACATATTGAAAAATATGGTACCATATATTTACTAATATATCATAATTTATGTAATTTTATATTAAATAATACACTTCATAATATATAGATGTTTATGTGATCAGATATGGTACTGCATGTGTAATATATTGCTGATATATTTACTTATGCAGCATAAACACACATATATAGAGAAATATGTAATGTAATATATTTCTTATATTTTTGTATTATTTACATTATAAATGTTTCATATTTTCAAGCTAGTTAACCTGCATGTACTAAAGTATTTAGCCAAGAGACTATTACTGTGCTGAGGAGTGCACAGTCATTACTTTTAAAAACATATTGATTATAGTCTAAATAGTATTCAGCCAATCGTCATTTGGGTAATCAGAACAGCCAACCTAATGTGCCATGTTATAAAGCTAAATGAGTTCAGTATATTTAAATGGCCTCCACAATCACCAGATCCAAATCCCATAGAGCACCTTTGGGATGTGGTGGGATGGGAGATTCACACCATGGATGTGCTGCCAACAAACAGCAACTGTGTGATGCTATCATGTCAATATGGAACAAAATCTCTGAGGAATGTTTCCAACACCACAAAGAATTAAGGCAGTGTTGAAGGCAAAAGGGGGTCTAACCCAGTACTAGCAAGGTGTCCCCAATAAAGTGGCCGGTGAGAGTATATGCTGGAAAAAAATGCATGTATACAAAACAAACACACTTCTCCAAAAGCATTTAGATGCATTAGTATGTAGGCCAATGCTGGCTAAGTTGCTTGCTTAGAGTCTGATTACAAGTGGAGATGCACACAAATGCTTTTGTGTTGCACAGGTAAACTAACATAGTTTCCTCTTTGCTGACTGGAAGGCTGTGAGATCAGCTTTTCCCCAGATGTTTCTTGTAATGGGCCAGGCTGACCCTGCAGCAGTGAATATGGCTTCTGCTTATGGCAATTGTTTGAGAGAGAGAGAGAGATGTTGCTCAATAAAGCAGCCTCTCTCTCCCCAGAGTCTTCAGAGCTAAAGTTTCAGTCTGCTGCTCTTCCTCGTTGTATGATCTATCATGAGATGAGGAGAGCAGCCCAAGAGCGAGACGAGGCAGTAGAGCTAAATAAACAGTAAGACAGAAGATGGCAGTGGTGTCTTGCTCTTTCAGATCAGCAGACAGGCATTTGAGAGATATCATTCATGATGTTTATGTTTTGATGAATACACGGCACACTTTACGTATTATAGTACCTGCCACTATGCACTACAGTAAATACTGTTATGTGAAACCGTTTACTAAACAGCTGTGCCACCTTCGTATTATTTACTAACCACTGGCAAAATGTGCTGAAATAGTCATTAGTTGCATACCAAATGATTTAATATACACTATATACTTTGCCATCTAGTGTATGAATTTTAGAAGAATGGTGTCTGCAAAATGAAGAATTTTGGTCTGAAAATTGCTTTCAGCAATGGCTAATGATGCTGGTTGACTAGTCAAAAAGCTAGATTGGGCAAAGTGATCTTCTTTTATGAGCCTCTAGAAGAGCAGTGTCAGGTCCGTAACAGCGCTTGAAGGATAATTTCATATAATTTGCACTGGGAAGTAAATGCTCAAAGTTCCTCTTTTATGCTATTTTAAAGGTTCCTAATTTTTTTTTAAACTTTAATTTTCTCATAATATACATTGCAGCATTAATTAGTGAGCCTGCTCTGCTCTGATTGGTCAGATGGCCCAGTCTGTTGCAGTTGGTCTACTGCAGGGGTGTCCAATCCTGCTCCTGGAGAGCCGCCTTCCTTCAGAGTTGGGCTCCAACACACAGGGACTGCATCCAAAATCGCATACTTCCCTGAAAAACAGTAAGTGACAAAAGAAGTATGTTAGAATAAATAGTACTCATAAAAGAGTAGGCAAAAAGTACCCAGATGACCTACTTCTTCCGGCGAGAATCTGAAGTGTGCATTCGATGGACAATTTACTATACCATGACGCCACCGGAGAGGATTTATGAATGGCAAGGAAACAACGTAACTGACGTTGGTAGGTTACATGATAATGACAACATGGTGAATGTAGTATGTCCAGATTACATTCATACTACACACATTAATACAATGTAGAACATACTTTTTTAGCGGTCGTGAAGTAATTACTCATTCAAAATAAGTACCTACTATAGAGAGTATGTGATTTTGGACACAGCCCTAGTGATTCTGGAGTGATCCAGGTGTGTTTAATTAGGGCTGAAACTAAACTCTGCTGGAAGGTGGCCATCCCAGAACAGGATTAGACACCCCGTGCTTATGTCCATTACCATACCTGAATTTCAGCTCCGGAGGCATCCTCAGCGCTTGTATACACAGTGATACAAACAATAACAATGGCGTCTTTTTTATCGTATCAATTTGAGCCTGATTCCTCATCCGTTGGAAATGCATGCAAAGTGGATTTGCTTTTGCAGTGCAGAAAACAACGTTTTCTCAACATGTCGACAACACGAACCAGAACTTTTCCGGTCCTCAGCTACAACTACAGTGTCAAAGTAGATGTGGTTAATGTGCAGCTAGTGATGCCCATAGGCTGGAATTATGCAGATTTGTTACAAACCTACGAAGGTTCATGCAGGAAGTAAGACTGCAATTACTAATGAGTTGTTTCAGGCAGATCAGAACGATTCTTTCTTTTGGGAGACAATAACTTGTCACTGTTCATTTTTTCTTTGCAGACCTTTTACATTAAATTGACAGAACTTTATGCAATGCATTCTGGGATTGCATTACTGGTGAAAGATACATGAAGTACTGTTTTAGAATTAGCAAGCATGAGGTGTTTATGAAGGCACTGTAACTGTCATATTATGTTTGTGTTTAGTTTAATTTTCACGGACTGTTAGTTTGTTTCGCTTCCATTGTTCCATTTCCTGTGTTCTTCTGTTTACGTTTTTCCCGCCAGTCATTAGTTTCTATGGACACTCATTCAATCAGCACACCTGTTTGCCCTTGAGCTTGTTATTTTTGCATATTTAAGTTCCTCTTTGTTTTCAGTTCTGGATCTGGTATTTTTGTGTTATGTTTGTGTCTATACGCTGTTACGTTGCCATTTTTCCCGTGGATTTCCTTGAGTTTGTTTTATGTAATAAATACCTTGGGACTAAATGTTGCAGTAATGCTGCTTGACTACCATTTGAAAATGTCCCATCTGGGGCAAGTATGATGTTTTAAATTGGTTTAAAGGTAGTCAGCTGAAAAGGTTTTAGAACAGATCTAATGTGTCCAATAAATTGGGTTTGCTTGTAATTCAGTTGTATGACAGACAGGTCACCTAATATCCAAGTACTCAATTTTTATTTATTTTTTTTAAACTGCAAAAGTTCCATAAATATGTAGATGGCGGTGGCTGTTTTGTTAATGATAGTTAATGGTCCATACTAAATTGGCATCATTATGAAAAAGAAGCGCTAATGAAGGAATTTGTTTACATTATTAATTGATATTCTCTTTGCCTTTCTTGTACAGCAGTAAAATAACAAGTGACTGCACACTGAGTGAGTCACCTTTGTTTGATTCGGTACAAACTGTTTTGTTATGCACTGTAGTATCAGGGCACAGAAAACAAGGGCCATGCCAAGACTTGGAGAACACCTGGAATCTTGGAGTACATATTGACATTGTCTAGACAGGCATCGATAGCAGTGTCCTAATGGAGAGAATTAGATTGCTGCCTCATGTTTTATGTATATGTTGTACAGGAGTCAACAGGGATGACTTCCGCCTAGTTATGTAAAAAATAAAACCGGCCTCATAATGCCCTTCAATTCGTATGAATGGGTTGGGTAAAGCTAGGTGTGTGATGATACACTTAGCTCACAAGAAGAGACAATACACTATAGAGGGTTCAAGAGAATGAGACAAGACACTATTTTAACACTATTTTTAAGAAATCTTCAATGATGAAATATTTGTATGGTCTTTTATTTGACTGAAAGTCACAAAATGCAAAACAATGCAGGTGCATTTTGAAATGTTTAACTATTCATCTTGTAATGAATGTCATATCAGTTCTACTTTCTGAGTATGACTTATCATATAAAACAGGGGTTCTCAACCTTTTGCAACTCATGACCCACCAATGACTGTTTAAAAACATTCCGAGGACCACCTTTCCAAATATGATAGTATGAACACAGAATAAAAGAAAATTCAAAAAAGTACAATGATATACTCTACTGTTATGCCACTGTAGCAGACTAGGTCAAGTCAGATATATAGGGACGCGTGACGTCACGCCATTTGGAGCAGCCATCTTGACGGAATAGAAAATGCTAAACCGCTGGTGATAATACAGCTCGTCGCGAAATATTCATCTATTGACCAACCTTTGTGGTGATGATTGAAAAATCTTTCCCCGCTGGCGTCCAAATCAAAGAGTTGCTGACCCATCCGGACTCGTGATACCGATAGCCTGCTAAGCTTTTGTATGCTTTTAATGAAGCTCCGGTGTAGCGTGATGGGAAGTGAATAAGGTAGCTGTAAATGTCACCAAAGTTTTTCTACACATTTAATGCCTGTAAAAAGAACTTGTGGTGCTTCATATGGATCTATGATTCCTAATAATTTTATCTTCCTCTTGTATATTTCTTTTTATGATGACATGATGTGAAGAGTTAGCTGACGGCCGCTGCGCTAATAATAGATAGTGGCCAGTGACCACGACACTGAAGTGTGTGAGAACAAATGAATAACATCAGTACGAACCACAAACATTTATTTATTTGGATTAAATATTTAAATATAAAATTGTAATCATTCTGTGTTATTTTTCAATGTCAGTCTTTTCACTATTTACATGTTTATGCCCCAAATGCTATAATATTCAAAGTAGTTGACTGTCGTTCTCCTCTACCCTGTGTACATTATTGATTAAAAATTACTGATCACAAGATCAGCCCTCTTCTCTCGTACTGAGACCACATCAGCAAAGATCAACTGGAGCCTCAACAAATTGCATCAGGACAGTTTAATTCAAATGGGCGAGACATGCAAGTATCGAACTTAGTCTCATTATTTGATACATTAAGTATCCTTACCCCTTTTAAAGAAGGGCGTGTTAGAACTAAACTGATGGTTTGCTCAAGGTTGTTGATCTGCTGAATTCCAAACAATGCTATAAATTCTTGCTTTCCTGTATTCTGCTTCAGCTCTCTTTCTCTTGGTAAACTGTATGTATGCATGTATGTACGTACGTACGTACATACGTACGTACGTACGTGTATTTTAGAGTAGTTTAAGTGTTTAGTCTAGTTAATAAAATCTTGTTCATGTCACATGTAAAGTTGTCTGTGTCTCAAGCTCATAACTGGAGTCACTAATCATAGTTTTTGTCTACTTGCTCTTAGTAGTACTGTAAATTAAGAAAGACATGCCCCGGAAATGTACATTTCTTAGAGTTAATAAACAATTAACACTGAGTGTTCACGAGACAAACAGGTTAATTGATTGTAATATGAATTGACAACATTAAGTTAATTATATTAACTGATCCAAATATTCATAAGAAATTATAACCAGTTAGTATTGATTATTAATATTTCATAGAGCTAATTTGGTACATGTGCCATGTTTTTTTTTAGTTTTTCATGTTGATTAGTCTCTTCAGGTGTGTCTTGTTAGTTCCCTTGGTTACCCTCATGTGTTCCCATAACAATCAACCACACCCCTTGTTACCTTGTTAGCCTGTGTATAAATTGCCCTTGTGTTTATCTTGCGGTTTGTCAGTCGTTGTTTGCTGTACCATGTTCCTGTCCTGAGTTTTTGTTTGCCATGTATTACCTGTTTGTATTGTTATTAAAGTTGTGCTTGCATGCTGATTCTCTCACCGCTTCGTCCCTGCCTCTCTGTTACAACTGCTATGTGTGGAATTTCAGATTTTCCATTGTTCTTTGAAAAATGGCCAGGCTAAATGCCTCCCCAAAAACTCCAGCCTGTTATCCTTAAACAGCCCTTTGTGAGTTGTGATCATGACGTATTGCTTCAACTCTTCGTCCAGCAACAACTGTTGATAGGCTTAACTCATACCAAGCTTAGTGAAAGTTTTGCCTCCAGTCAGCATTGAGAACAAGTATTCCATTCTTGGAATACGGCATGTGATCAAGCCAAGTAGTAAGGCACAAGGACACAGGATTATCAACAAAAAATTGGTTTTATTTTACCCCAAAATAAGAAAAAGTCACAAATAAGGAATAGAAAAATCAACTTGTTCTAACAAATAATCTAGCTAGACTTAAACTAAGGTCAACAAAACAAGTTTTAACTCTATATAAAGAAGAGCTAAGGAGAACTGAACTGAACAAAACTTGCCTTTTAACTGAGACAACAAACAGGTATTTATCACAGACGGTGAGCTCACCTAACAGCTTACTCTCCTGACTCGGCAGCATCACAAAGTATAAAGAAAAGCTTTGCAAATTTGTCAAACAAAGATAAAGAGGAAATAACTTTATCAGCATGTGAATGAATGTATAGTGGAATGCATGCATCGTGAACGAATGAATGCAGGTTACCCTTATCAATGTGTGGCCATCACAGGGCAAGTCTCCACCTTTGCTTCCTGGTTGATTGTCAGCTTATAGTCTCCACAAATGCGGACTGTACTCTTTCAGCACGGGAACAATTGGGGCTGCCCAATTAGAAAACTGAATTGACTCAATGATATCAAGCCGCTGAAGCGTCCCAAGCTACTTTTCCACTTTACGCTTCATTGGATATGGGACAGACCGGAGTTTCAACAAACAAGGTGTAGCTCCACGCAAAGTTTCACCATGGTGCCTCTCAGGGTGCCCAGTTTATCTTTAAACACATCTGGATACCTTGCAACCACGTTCCCTGCACAAAGCCCTTTTATGAGCCTAATCTCGCCCCAGTTTAACTGCATTTTTCTGAGTCAATTACGCCCCAGCACACTCAGGCCTGTTCCCTTGACAATGAGTAAGCCAGCTTCAGCTGTCTGACTGCCAAAGGCAATGTTCACTTTCACTGCACCCATTACCAGAATTATCTCCCCTGTATACATTCTCAGGGTACATTTACACAAAAACGATATGCTTAAAACTTTAAAAAAGAGTTTTTCCTCTTCCGCATACAGATGACACCATTGTCAAAATCGATCCCCATAAACACGGATCCGCGAAAACGACTAAAAACGCTGTATTCTGCTGGTAATGGGTATGACAATGTTGTATGTTTGACTTGGCGGAATAGATCTGCTACGCTGCTGCAGCGGTAGCAGATCAATACAGGTGGAGCTGGGGAAGTTGGTGGGTTTCTGAAACCGCACTGCACTGCTAAGGCAAATGTTACCCAAGTATTTGAAGGTTGAGCAGCGAGCTCATTGGCTACTGATACAGCAGGAACCAATCAGCTGCGCCCTATAGATAACGATGTGATTATGAACATGTGAGTAAAATTACCTATTAGCCTGCACCATCTAGAGTTTCATGCCAGAACTTACATTTGTCTTTGTAAATGAACGGCCAAAACACATAAGTAGTTGTACGTTTTTTGTTGAAAATGGTATCAGTACATAACTTCCCATAAGTCTCCTAACTGATGATTGATGCTGAAGCTCCTGTATCTACCTCCATCTTTAGGCTTGCTTTATTAACTTGAATTGTTGCATAAAGAGGGTCCGAACGAGTTTCACTCAAGTTAAACACTGAATCCTCTTGTTCAGTCTCCACAATGTCTTTGAGAGAAGTTTCCCTTCATCCTTTGAGTTTCTTACTTTAGATTTGTGGCCTTTGCATTTCTTTGCCAAATGTCCCTTTTTTCACAATTATGGTGCAGTGCCTTTGAATTTACAAGCATTTGCATAGTGAGCTCCCCCACATCTGTAACATTCCACTGTTTTCACTTTAAAAGCATCAGTCACATGAAACACTCTGACCACTGTTACTTGCTTTTTCATATATTTTGCATGTAGTGCTGCCGACTACTGTACATACCTTGTGCGATTTCTATTGCTTTTGTAAACGAGAGTGTTGCTTCCCCCAGCAGCCTGCACTGAATTATCTTATCATTAACGGCCGCTTCACACCGCAAACTTGAGCGGCGTGTGAGCATTGCATATTTTTTCAGCATGCATGTTAACAAATTGAGTGCATCCACACCGGGAGCAGGAGCAACGCGTGAGCGTCAAGTAGGAGTGTTGTAGTGGAGCGAGGGTTTCGGTGCAGAGTCTATTTTTGCTGCGCTGCACTGCTCACACTTAATTAAAGTGAAAGCACACTTTTAATGGACAAAATAAATATGATTTCACACAAAAAAAAGTGCTCAAAATGCATATTACATGCCAATGCCAATTCCATGCCATTCCATGTCAATTGTTCTGATAATATTTTAAAAGGATTTTATGACAGCAACTACAAGGCCACTTAAAAACATCCAAAAAAAGAAAACTGTGATAATTAAAAGTATTTATTACAAATATTCTACAAGTTAAATACACATAATGAATAAAAACAAAAACGTTGAGAAAACGTACCCGCTTCCAGTGTGAATACTCTCACAAGTCTGTAGATATATGACGATGTAGTTACACTGACGTGAAGCTCAAGCTTGCTGTGTGAAAGAGCCGTAATTCCGCACACAATGCAATCACGCAGCATGTCCTCCAGCTAACGAAGCTTGGCCACAAACTTTGAAATAGAGTCCCCATACCTACGAAAATGGCTGTGGTACTTGAAATGCTGCACAATCACTGAAGGTTTAGAACTGTGGCTGTGGTGGTTCTGGACCAGGTCGATTAAATCTGTGTAAGCCAACTCTCCCGGCTTCCCCAGTGTTGCCAAGTTCCTCATGAGGAACCGCACACACTTAAAGGGATACTTCACCTCTGGAAAGATGAATGTGTATTTAAATTGGGTCATTTATGTAGTAGAAATGTGAAATTATTTTTGAATTTGGAGCCTTCTAGACTGAAAAAAGGCACAAAAAAAAAAATTTTGACTCATGTGGATGAAAGACAACAACTCCCAGAATGCACTTACTTCGCTGCCCTATGAGGCAACTCCCAAGCCACGCCTACCGGTTACAGAGGGCAGCTACTAGTTGACTCGAAACTGAAAAGACGCTGTTTTATCGCGAGTCTCTGTGACGAGTCTGCCCGGGATTTCGAGATCGCCCAAAATGTCAGAGATTCAGCTTTTGTGTTCTACACTCGCCATTCATTATGTTTACTGTGGCGAGCAGGACGCCAAATGAGACTCACCAGTCTCCAGGACTATCCTTCACGGAGGAGCGGGAATTTTCTTAGCAATGCTATAACACACATCAACCGATCACTTGTTTAGCGTTCATGTAAACACTATATTCAGATTCACCAATCGGAATGAATTCAGTTAGATTGAAACAAAAGGTGTGCATGTAAATAATGAATGGCGACTGTAGAGAGCAAAAACTGAATCCCGGACATTTTGGACGATCTCGACGGCCGGACATGTCCGGGAAAAAGAGGATGTATGGTAACCCCTACTACTCAGCTTTCTCCACAGAGCAAGCTCTTTTTGGCTTACCTTCCAAAAAAAGATGGCTGACACTATTTGTACATTCTGTGAGTGAGATCCCACCCTCTATGGGCGGGTTGAGAACATGCGGAACTAGCTCCTACTACTGGCTGTAGTTTCTAGCCTCTGGCCAAAAAATACATAAATCTCTTGTCTCAGGGGGATATGAGGGAGGGAAGCACGGTAATTCAAAAATACTACAGGTTTTCTACTGATACAAAGCTTAATGCTAAATGCTGAAGTATCCCTTTAACAAAATAGAGCATTTCTTACCTTTGTCTGTGATATCATTCTCTGAGAATAAATGCTCCATATGCTCTGTATATTCCAGCCAGTCACCATTTTCTTCCACATATTCATAATGACCATGGTAAAATGGCAGTCCCATGGCTAAACCAGTTGATAACCACTGTTATAGAGGATTGGAAAGAGCTTTGTTAAAACGTGGTATAGGAACAAAAGTGGTGGGAAACATCCCAGTCATGCTCATCTTCAAAACTATCTATGCCTTGTCAACTTCAGCATGATCCATTCATGTGTTCATGCTTTAGACAAGGTTCTTGCCCCTGTGTAGATGGTACCACAATTTTTTTGGAGGCATATCATAATAACTATGTTTTTATAGGGCTGATTCTGTTGGAGTATTTTGCTACAGGCCACTGCAGATAAGCAATCAGACCCAGACAGCATGTCTGAACTTCTGGCTGCTTCAGGAATAGCAATAAAATTGAGATTGGTTCATAGACAGAGCAAAGTTTGGAAACAGAGAAAGAGGCACCAAACAAATTAAGAAAATTCAGTGATAAGTCAAATACAAAAATACAATAAAACAATGCACAGGCTTTATTGTTATTCTGCTTTTATACATCCATAGAGAATGCAAAAAAAAAAAAAAAAAAAAAAAATTAAGGGAAGAAAATATGGACATGCTTTATTATTATACAGCTTTTATTAGGGGTGTGACGAGATATTGCATTATTAAAATGCAAAAGTTGAAAAATATTATTGCATGACAGAGTTGAGTTTGTGGCAAAACCTTTCACAATGATTGCATTATATTGTCTTTTTTATCAGTGATTCTCAACCGGTGGGCCTAGGAATGCCATATGGTGAGCCGTGTAGTCAGTGTTAGACTATCCCCAAATGAATTTTCATTTATTTTTTAATTGACAAATCTTGTTATTTTCTAATTATCTAATTGTTCTTATGAATTTATAAGATCAAAAACACTCAAGTCAAGTCAAGATGCATTATCTAAAAGCTAATTTATGTTTAAATATTGCAACACCAATAAAGTTACAACGTCAAATTGAACGTTACTGTAATATGGATCATTTTGTGAGACAGAAAAGCAAAAGCTTTGAAGTGTGTGGTGAGAAAATATGACGCTGAATACATTTAATTTGGTTTTATAAGGGCAGGTACTGAAACTAAAGGGGGTTGCACTCTGGACAAGAAGCGCAGCGCCGCGTCGTGTCTAGGACAACTCGAGGTATCGCACACCGGATGCGCACTTTCTCAGTTTATGGCCAGCAATATTGTTATGGTTAAGGACATTATGAAATTAATATAATGTCTGTACTATGTTATGTTGTACTGTACAATTAAATACAATCGTTGCTGAGTCTGCAGTCTGAACACTTTACCTCACTGAATTAATTGAGAATCTCACCTGAAAATCCAATAATTTTCATCCACGCAGCTGATTTCTGTAAATGAATGTAAAATTAAATGTGTCTTGCAGCACAGGGTGAAGTCCGTAACGACGATTTGAGACAAATGCAATGTAAATTTTAATATAAAACTATGTAAATGGCGCTCTGTGGCAGGGCAGGATTTTGAACAAGGTCCTGGGGTCTCATTTATTAAACTGTGCATAGGATCCTTACTAAAAGTAAAAAATATTCAGACTTAAAAAACCGTTCGTACGCCAGAACCTGCGCAGAATTCACTTTATAAATCCCAGTCAGCGGAATATTGTGCGTAGATGCGTCTCCTCCCCGAAATAACCACATATGGAGCTTACGCCTAGTTTTACTATGCAAATCCTCATCTGCATATAATTCGCATATGATTATTCATCCACGTGATAACATGCTTAACAGTACAAGACATTAGGAAAATATGAGATTGTCACGGTTCATGAATTCACTGACTCTTTCTCGCGATGTGTTTGTGTATGTGTGTGTGTGTGGGCATGGTCGCTGATCAGCCGCTGATTGTCATCAGCACCAGCTGATTCTGATCAGCGATCTCTATTTAAGCTCATGGTCTTTCGTCCTGTGTTTGTCAGATCGTTGTGGGATTTATCCCTGTGCAGTGTGGTCTTCGTTGGTGTTCCTGGTTCCCGTTTTGGAGTTCGTGTTGAGTTCTGTCTGCCTGTCATCTTCCAAGGATCCTGTCTCATCTCATCACATCACGGGTTCGTGTTTGTGTTCCTGTCAGCCTGCCTCATCAAAAGGATCTCGTCTCATCTCATCACGCCAAGGGATTTGGGTTGCCCATCTGCCCCCTGCGCTACCAGGGATTATTGGACTGTGTGATTGATACTCCTTCTACGTGTTCATTCAATAAACCTGAGTTCTTGCATTTACATCTTCTGTCTTCATTGAAACGTTACAGAACGATCTGACCATCATGGATGCAGCGAGAACCCCAGACCTGGCCGAGTTCCTGTCCAGAAGCGCTACGAGGATGGACCAGCAGGAGGAAAATTTAGCCCTGACTGGACGCGCTGTACAAGCCTTGGTAGCGCAGGTGTCCGAGCTCACCCAGCGGATTCAAGAACTAGCGACTCCCACTGCGCCACCCACACCGCCAACTCCACCCACGCCCCCGCCGACCAACCATCCACCTGAGCCGAGATTACCTGCTCCAGAGAGGTACAACGGTGAGCCACAACTGTGTAGAGCATTTCTAACCAAGTGTTCCATGTTTTTTCTCTGCAACCCCAGACTTTTGCTTCAGAAGAAGCCAAGGTGGCTCTGGTTCTTACCCAACTGTCTGGACGTGCAGCTCAGTGGGGAACGGCGGTGTGGGAAAATCGAGATCCATGCTGTTCCTTGTTCCAGTCACTCGCGGCTGAGATGAAGAGGGTGTTCGATCGAGCGGTGGCCGGAAGAGAAGCTGCACGTCAACTAGCTGATCTTCGCCAGGGAAGCCAATCGGTCACCGACTATTCGATCGAGTTCCGCACCCTCGCCGCGGAGTGTCACTGGAACGAGGAGGCGCAGTGGGATATGTTCCTGCATGGGCTGGCTGACCGTATCCAGGGGGAGATTTACGCCTTGGATCTTCCGAAGGATCTTAATGGACTCATCAAGCTGGCCCTGCGGGTGGATGCCCGACTGCAGCGGGTGGAACAACATGCCCGCAGGACCCTGGTTCCGGAGACCTTCGCAGCCCCTCGGGCCAGTGGCGGGGATACGGTCAGCCCAACCTTCGATCACGAGCCCATGCAGGTGGGTAGAGCTCGGCTCTCCCGGGAGGAGAGAGAACGACGGAGATCCCGGGGGTTGTGCCTTTATTGTGGAGGAACTGGCCATTTCATCAACACCTGCCCCGTAAAAGAGCGAGCTCGGCAGTAAGCAGGAGGCTACTGTCGGGCGGGATCTCCACCAGCAAGACCTCCTCCACTCTCCTCCCGGTGAGACTGCAATGGGCAACCCGATTCTACAACTGTCATGCACTCCTGGATTCTGGGGCCGAGGGGAATTTTATGGACTTATCTTTGGCACGTAAGCTGCAAATTCCCATCATACCACTCACAAACCCGATTTCTGTCAACGCACTCAACGGACAAGAACTGCCAGTCATTACATTCACTACTGATTATCTGACACTCATAACCTCCGGCAACCACACAGAAGAACTCTCATTCCTACTCCTTGACTCTCCTCATACTCCGGTGGTCCTCGGTCATCCCTGGCTCACCCAGCACAATCCCAGGGTTGACTGGGGTCACAATTCTGTGTCTGCTTGGAGCACTAAGTGTTATGCGTCTTGTTTAGTGTCTGACTGTTCTTCGGTGTCCAGTTCTGTTTTGCAGGAGTCGTCGGTGAATTTGTCTAACGTGCCCGCGGAGTACCTCGACCTGAAGGAAGTGTTCAGTAAGTCTCGGGCTGCTTCTCTTCCTCCGCATCGTCCCTATGACTGTGCTATAGATCTTATGCCAGGTACGTCTCCGCCTAAAGGCAAGTTATACTCTCTTTCAGTTCCGGAGAGGGAGGCCATGGAGAAATACATTTCTGATTCTCTAGCTTCCGAGTTCATTCGTCCTTCCTCTTTCTTTTTTGGGTTGGGCTTTTTTCAGGGTTCTTTTTTGTTGGTAAGAAGGACGGATCTCTGCGACCGTGTATTGATTACCGAGGGTTGAACAACATCACGGTAAAGAATACTTACCCTTTGCCGTTGATGTCTTCAGCCTTCGAGCGGTTGCAGGGAGCCTCTGTATTCACAAAATTGGACTTACGTAATGCATATCATTTGGTTCGCATCAGGAAGGGGGATGAATGGAAAACCGCATTTAATACCCCCAGGGGCCATTTTGAATATTTGGTCATGCCCTTTGGGCTATCCAACTCCCCAGCGGTTTTCCAGGCACTCGTCAATGACGTGCTGAGAGATATGGTTGACCAGTTCATATATGTTTACCTGGATGAAATATTGATATTTTCTTCTTCTCTCCAGGAACACGTTCAGCACGTCAGACGAGTGCTTCAGAGGTTGCTAGAGAATGGGCTTTTTGTCAAGGCGGAGAAATGTGCTTTTCATGCACAGTCTGTTCCTTTCTTAGGTTACATCATCTCATCTGAGGGAGTGCGCATGGACCCTGACAAGGTTAAGGCTGTGATGGATTGGCCAAGTCCAGATTCCCGTAAGGCCCTACAGAGGTTTCTGGGGTTTGCCAATTTCTATCGGCGTTTTATTCGCAACTTCAGCCAACTAGCCGCACCTCTGACTGCCTTGACCTCCCCCAGAACGACGTTCAGGTGGTCCGATACAGCCGAAGCTGTATTCGCTAACCTCAAGAGCCGCTTCAGTTCAGCTCCCATTCTGATTGCCCCTGATCCATCACGTCAGTTCGTGGTGGAGGTCGACGCGTCAGAGGTGGGGGTAGGTGCAGTTCTATCCCAGCATTCTTCCACAGATGACAAGATGCACCCTTGCGCGTTTTTGTCCCATCGTTTATCGCCTGCCGAACGTAACTATGACATTGGTAACAGAGAGTTGTTGGCAGTCAAGTTAGCGCTGGAGGAGTGGCGTCATTGGTTAGAAGGGTTGGGGGTACCTTTTATCGTTTGGACCGATCATAAGAACCTGGAATATATTAGATCTGCCAAAAGACTCAACTCCAGGCAGGCTCGATGGGCACTTTTTTTCGGTCGGTTTAATTTTTCACTCTCGTACCGCCCGGGGTCCAAAAACATCAAACCCGATTCTTTATCTCGTATTTTTGATCCATCCGAACGCCCGGTTACTCCCGAGTGCATTTTGCCCGAGAAGATAGTTATCTCCACACTCACATGGGAGGTCGAATCGAAGGTCAAGACGGCCTTAGAAGGGGTAACGCCTCCGCCCGGTTGCCCACCGAGTCGTTTGTTTGTGCCAGAGGGGGTTCGGTCCGACGTTATTCGATGGGGTCATTGTTCCAGCGTAGCATGTCATCCAGGGGTAAATCGCACCAGGTTTTTGGTCAAGCAACGATTCTGGTGGCCATTAATGGCTCGCGACATTCGGAGTTTTGTTTTGGCTTGCTCGGTTTGTGCCACTGGTAAGACTCCCAATCGACCCCCAGATGGGTTACTCCAACCGCTGTCTGTCCCTTCGAGACCCTGGTCCCATATAGCGCTAGATTTTATAACCGCCCTCCCACCCTCCCACCCTCCCAGGGTAAGACGGTCGTTTTGACCGTAGTGGACCGGTTCTCGAAGGCGGCTCATTTTATTCCCTTGCCCAAATTACCTTCTGCCAAGGAGACAGCGGTGGCTGTCATAGATCACGTCTTCCGGTTACATGGCCTCCCGACAGACGTGTCCAAATTTTGGCAGGAGTTTTGTAGATTACTGGGAGCGACTGTCAGTCTATCTTCGGGTTACCATCCCCAAAGCAACGGGCAAACCGAGAGGGCCAACCAAGATCTTGAGAGAGTGTTACGATGTTTGGTTTCCAAGAATCCTTCCTCCTGGAGTCAGCAACTTTCATTGGTGGAGTACGCCCATAACTCGTTACCAGTGTCATCTACGGGCCTATCTCCGTTTCAGTGTAGCTTAGGGTACCAGCCACCAGTTTTTTCTAGCCTGGAATCCGAAGTCGCGGTCCCCTCCGCTCACGCCTTCATCCAGAGGTGCTATCGCACATGGACCAGAGCCCGCGAGACTCTGCTCCAGGTAGGAGCACGCACCAAGGCTGAGGCCGATCGCCACCGGGCAAAGGCCTCCCGTATACGTCGTGGGTCAAAAAGTGTGGCTTTCTACAAGAAACATTCCGCTCCGTGTCTAATAAACTAGCTCCCAAATTCATTGGCCCATTCACTGTCACCAAGATCATTAGTCCGGTGACAGTCCGCCTCAAACTTCCTCCAGCGTACAGGAGAATTCATCCCGCCTTTCATGTCTCCAAATTAAAGCCCGTTTTTCGTTCTCATCTTAATCCGCCAGCCCCGGTTCCCCCACCGCCGCGACTCGTAGATGGGGAACCTACGTATTCGGTAAATCGTATTCTGGACTCGAGACGGAGGGGACGCGGATTTCAGTATCTGGTGGACTGGGAGGGTTACGGTCCGGAGGAGAGAAGTTGGGTTCCTGCGAGAGACATTCTGGATCACTCCCTTATTGATGATTACAATCAACAGGTAGGTCCTCCTGGGAGCGCCAGGGGGCGCTCCTAGGGGGAGGGGGAATGTCACGGTTCATGAATTCACTGACTCTTTCTCGCGATGTGTTTGTGTATGTGTGTGTGTGTGGGCGTGGTCACTGATCAGCCAATGATTGTCATCAGCGCCAGCTGATTCTGATCAGCGATCTCTATTTAAGCTCATGGTCTTTCGTCCTGTGTTTGTCAGATCGTTGTGGGATTTATCCCTGTGCAGTGTGGTCTTCGTTGGTGTTCCTGGTTCCCGTTTTGGAGTTCGTGTTGAGTTCTGTCTGTCTGTCATCTTCCAAGGATCCTGTCTCGTCTCATCACATCACGGGTTCGTGTTTGTGTTCCTGTCAGCCTGCCTCATCAAAAGGATCTCGTCTCATCTCATCACGCCAAGGGATTCGGGTTGCCCATCTGCTCCCTGCGCTACCAGGGATTATTGGACTGTGTGATTGATACTCCTTCTACGTGTTCATTCAATAAACCTGAGTTCTTGCATTTACATCTTCTGTCTTCATTGAAACGTTACAGAGATACGGATGTGCCGTCACATCACATTGATAAAAATAATTGAATAGCCTATATCTTGCCTTGTTTTTGAATAAATACATCAAATAGTGTAAAATATATTTCAGAGAAAGTGGATCTTTTCCCCTGGCCAAATAGTATTTTTAATTGATTTATATTTTTAATGGAAACAGATAGACCTTGTTGTGCATATTTGCACAAAACTGTTTTCTCAGACAATCTGCTATTATCATGATAAGCAATTAAATTATTTATTAAATTATTATTAAATTAAGTGTTTTAATTAAACATTAAAACACAGAATGCCAGAGGAAATGTGTTCAAAAGCATTGCATCCACAACAAGTATTTATATTTATTGAATATAAAATTTTTTGTAACTTCTCAGTAATGATTTCATGTAGTTTAAGTGTTTACCATTAATGAGAATGGCATATTTAATCTAAATGTTTATGTCAGAAGTAAAACATAGTTGAAATCATTATTTTATTTATTTAAACTGTTATTGTGAGCATGCACTGTATTTATGATTAGGACTCATAATGAAGATTTACGGTTTTACTTCATCTGCCGTTAGATAAATAGGCCTATATATGCATCAGTTTCACTAAACGGCCCAACGCGCTCGCTGGCGCGGACATTTAAGAAGGGATGGATATTTGCTTCAAGTGATAGGCTTGGTGAGTGAAATTATATTTGTATTATCTTTCTGTATAATTTTCTTTAGATTTTCTGTCTAAAAGTGACCAAAAATACATTTAACTCCAGCTCACCATTGGTGTCGCCAAACTGCTCCATCTCCAAAACGTTCGTACGCATGGGTCAGAGTTTGCGTGCAGGTGTGCATATTTTCCCGTCAAGTTTGTTTTTATAAATCACAACTTATGCGTCGGAAGTGGCATACGCCTCTTTCAGGCCCTTTTTTGTGTGTACGAAACAGTTATAAATGAGGCCCCTGAGCCGTAGCTGGTGTTCGACCCCTTTAAGCCGAAGGCTCAGTGTGTTGAATGTGGAGACATTTTTACAAAAGTTTGTCAAATCAAAGCTGCAGAGACATTTGAACTGGGCTGTGTTGGCAAGCCAAAAGAATATTGTTTTAAACTCATGTTCATATCGCTAATTGTATTTGATAAATTACACTTAAAGTATTGTAAAATGAACTTTGTTGAACATTTCTGCTAATGAATAGAGAGAATTTTCCCCTCTT
Source organism: Leuciscus idus (assembly GCA_021554675.1). Classification (NCBI taxonomy): domain Eukaryota; kingdom Metazoa; phylum Chordata; class Actinopteri; order Cypriniformes; family Leuciscidae; genus Leuciscus; species Leuciscus idus. The sequence continues at coordinate 35,509,579 of CM038634.1, read as the reverse complement.
GTGTGTCTGACCTGTTGTTACAGGTATGTTAGCCTGGATGTGGGGATGTATTATTAATTGATTTGTTAAAAGAGTGTTCCCCTTGTGTGTCTGACCTGTTGTTACAGGTATGTTAGCCTGGATGTGGGGATGTATTATTAATTGATTTGTTAAAAGAGTGTTCCCCTTGTGTGTCTGACCCAGTCATTGGTCTGACCTGCCCTGTTATTGTTATAGGAATAAATGGCTGCTGAGTAAACCTGCCAAGTCTTTTTTTATACAAGGACAGTTATCATCTACAGGGATCTCCCAGTCACGTGACCCCTAGCCGCGTGTCAGCCATTTTGACGGAATACTATTGCACAAGCGCACATACATGAGAATGCGGATTATCACGTTTTATGGCTGCGAATTGATTAAAATAATGAATAATGGTCACTGTATTAATTATCTTGAGCCTGCTGAAATGTTCCTAGAAATATATTTTCTTTCCAACTGTGCAATCTTAATAATAAATAGGCTAAATTTATCCACTAAGCTGCAGCAGTCCTATGCTCGTCTTCCTATTAAGTTTTTTTTCTCTTTCTGACATTTCATACCTGTTGTTACATTTTTTTAATTAAATTGACTATTAAAAAGATTGCTTGTGTGTGCTGGTGTTTATTCCAGTCTTTTAAAATAGTAGAATGAATGAATGCTCGCGAGGTGCCTGTAACGATTTTAAATAGGCTAACGTTAGGCTATTTAAAGCGTGAAGATGTCACACCCTCTGGAGGTGTGTGAGCCAATGAGAAGATTTCCCGGAGGGCCAGGCCCGTGGAACAGAAGAGAGCCTGGAGACTGATGTTGATCAGGTGGCCGACAGTTCAGGGGGGCAGGGAGGCGCAGACAGATCAGGGGGCCAGGGAGTTCTGGTCGGCCATCTTGTCCAAAGACACAGGCGTAGAGTTGGCCATCTTGTCTGAAGACACAGGCGCAGAGGCGGCCATCTTGTCCGAAGACACAGGCGTAGTGTCGGCCATCTTGTCAAAAGACACAGGCACAGAGGCGGCCATCTCAGTTGTAATGCACAATCGATGTAAAACTCCAGAGTTCAGTGAGAATCATGCAAAGGCATGAGTGAGCCCAGATAGCCTCCCACGAAAAAATATCATAAGCCATACCTTTTCCATAGATATAAATTTAGATATAATTAAATATGCCAATTCAATAAAGTCATCTACATAGTCCTCAATTGGCCGATTCCCCTGACGGAGATGCATGATCTGTGATGCTGGATTCATGGTTGGTCAGTCGTTCTGTAACAGAGAGCCAGGGACGAAGCGGAGAGAGAATACACATGCAAGCACTACTTTAATAACAATACAAACAGGTAATACAGGGCAAACACAGAAACACAGGACAGGAACATGGTACAGCAAACAACGACTGATAAACCACAAGAGAAACACAAGGGGAATGTATACACAGGCTAACAGGGTAACAAGGTAACAAGGGGGTATGGTTGATTGTCATGGGAACACACGAGGGCAACCAAGGGAACTAACAAGAAAAAGCTGGAGAGACTAATCAACATGAAAAACTACAAAACATGGCACAAGACAGGAAACAACACAAAAGTTCTCACACAAGACATGAACACAGGCTGAGATTGTGACAGCAGTGTACTTAGACGACATTCTGGTCACAGGGGAAAACAGTAACCTGGACCAGGTACTCAAGAGGATGTCGGAGGCAGGGCTGTGGCAAAAACAATGCAAATGTACATTCCAGGCAGAGAGTGTAACCTACCTGGGACATCAGATACCCAGGGTCTCTATCCAGTGCCAGAAAAAGTCAGGGCCATCAAGGAGGCCCCAAGCTGGGAAATGTGTCAGAGTTTAAATCATTCCTGGGCATGGTAACTTATTACAGGAAGTTCTTGCCTGATTTAACAACTGTGCTGGTCTCGTTGTACCAGTTGTTGCATTAATGATTGCCAGTGGAAGTGGGGAAGTGGGGCTGCCTTCACCAAAGTCAAAATCTGCTGCAGTCAGCCAGCGTGTTAGTCAATTTTGGGCCTGTGAAGGAGCTTATAGTGTCGTGTGATGCCTCTCCATATAGTATTGGGGCTGTACATTCACACATGATGGAAGAGGGCTCAGAGAAACTCATTTCATTTGCGTCAATGACAAATATCTCGTTCCTTCCCAGTTTTCCCAGACCATAAGCCGTTGATGAGCCTTTTTTTTTTTTAAGTGAGCATAACAGCATTCCTTCCATGGCGTCAGCTCGTACCCAGAGGTGGTCACTGACATTGTCAGCCTATCAATACCGAATAGTATAGCAGGGAAAGAAAATGTCAATGCGGACACATTAATCCAATTGCCACTTCCAGACATCCATGCATCCACTCTTCTGACTCCTGAAACTATTTTCCTGCAGGAAAAGTTGAGAGAAACCTTTTGAGAAAAGAAAAAATGAGCTCTCATTTAAGGATGGCTATATTTTGTCGGGCTCAAGGTTAGTGGTACCTCTATCAGGATGAGCCCAAGTATTACAGGAAAATTGTGTACCTGTTGTGTAATAAAATTGTTTAAATGTTGTAAAGACCACTCATTGGCCCAACGACGGAATCCAACGATGTGGGCGAAGTTATAATGCGTGTATGTCTTTTCAGCATTCCAGTGAGGTTCACTTAATTTATTAGAATTTAGTTCAATATAACTTTAGCTCTTCGCTTAATCTGACTCCAATTTCAAATGATAATCAAATTTAGATTGTGTTTATTATTAGAAAATAATCATAAATATTGATTATGATTTAATTTAGATCATTGATTATTCTGCGTATCCATATTTTCAATTATTAATTTATTATGGATCCAATGCCGCACAGAGATTACGTCGACCAGATCGTGTTTCTAATGGACAAACAGTTCTGACTTTAGTCAGTGGATGCAGGGTTTGCTAATACCTCTTAAGTCGGTTGCCTACTGCTCACTCGTACAAAAAAAGTGTAGTTTATTTTAGCCACTTCCATACAAATTGCTAAATCAGTGATAGACAGAAATCAAAAGGTCCTCAGATGATGTGCCTACTGCTCCATTCAAACATGCGCCTTTAGTTTGACCTACTCTAACTAAGATTTGTGGTAGCACCAGCCTCCTTATAATCTACTAAAATAATGATTTCAGAATACTTCAGAATAAATCAAGATGTAACGTTTATTTGTCAGGTAAAATGTATCATGCCAATTACACAAGAACATGATTAAAAGCCAATTTAGAAATAATAAATACATGACATCAATTACTCCAAGTTGACTCTAAAAGTAAGCAATGCATTTCTGACAGAGACACACAGTGGTGTGTGAGTGTTTTCCAACGGTTACAGGTTACAGGTTCCCAAAGTCTGCTCTGCCACTTCCCCTTAAATACCCAGATCAGAACAAAGGGTTATACCAATATTTTTTAGAGCTGTTTTGGGTCAATTCATGTACCCCAGGGGGTAGCACCTGGTTTCGGGGGAGAGGGGAGATATCTTGAAGAGACATCACCCAAAGAGGAGAACAGAATTCTTCTAAGTTTTCAATCTTTCTCATAATACCAATGACTGCAATGAAATTTAAGACCATTTTACCAATCACACTGAGACATTTAAAATGATACCAAACATGAAAAGGAAAAACAATAGATTCACAAGATACATCATATGTGATATATAGACAATCTCAGTGAACTTTTGGTGACTTGAATCTGGGAGAGAGGAAGGGAGGAGGGAGAGGGGATGCAGAGATAAAGAAGGAGAAAAGTTTGGACAAGACAATGTCCTAAGCTTTTGTCTTAGCAGGAAAATCAGTTCTTACATTGTGTACCAGAATAGTTCCTCTTAGTCACTCTGTTCTCTTTTCGTAGTGTGTATTTGGCCCGTTTAAACAATACTCTGTCCCCATTCCTGTTGGCATCTTCTTTGGCCTGACGAAGTTGAGTTTTGCAGTGAACCACGGTTTGTCATTGTTGTAAGTTAAAGTTAGTCAGTCACAGATACTGATATATGATGTTACAGAATCCGTGAGCTCGTCCAGGTCGGTGGCAGCAGCCTCAAAAACACTCCAATCAGTGCATTCGAAGCAGGCTTGTAAATCCCGCTCTGCTTCTTTGTCCATCTGGGTGTTATTGCAGGTTTGAAAAACCCTGTCTCACACCCAACACCCATTCTGACCGTCTCTCCATATACCCATCAACACCTCCAGCAACCATGACTCAACATGGGACTGCATTATATCCTACAACATCTGGACAAACCAGGGACTTATGTGAGGATTTTATTTGTGGACACCAGCTCAGCCTTCAACACCATCACCCCAAACCTCCTCCTGTCCAAACTGACCCAGCTCTCTGTGCCCTCCTCCATCTGTCAGTGGATCACCAGCTTCCTGACAGACAGACAACAGCTAGTGAGGCTGGGAAAATTCTCATCCAGCACCCACATGATCAGCACTGGCACCCCCCAGGGGTGCGTTCTCTCCCCACCTACACCAACGACTGCACCGCAAAAGACCCTACTGTCAAAGTCCTGAAGTTTGCAGATGACACCACACTCATTGGCCTCATCCAGGATGGTAACAAGTCTGCTTATAGACAGGAGTTTAAAGAGCGGGCTGTCTGGTGCAGTTATAACAACCTGGAGCTTAACACGCTCAAAACAGTGTAGATGATCGTGGACTTCAGGAGAAACCTTAGCATTATTTCCACTCACCACCATGAACAGCACTGTGGTTATGGTGGAGGTGGGCACCACCATCTCTCAGGCCCTGAAGTGAGAGTTCCACGTAGACTCCTTTGTCAGAAAGGCCCAGCAGAGACTGTACTTCCTTCGCCAGCTGAGGAAGATCAACCTGCTGATACAGTTTTACTCTGCAGTCATTAAATCCATCCTCTACACTTCTATAACTGTCTGCTTCAGCTCAGCTACCAAATCAGACCTCAGAAGACTAACAGCGGATATTCCAGAATGCTGAGCGAATCACATGTACAACCCTCCCCACTCTCCAAGAACTGTATTTATCCAGAGTGAGTAAAAGAGCTGGCAAAATCATTCTGGACCCCTCACATCCAGGCCACTTCCTCTTTGAACTGTTACCGACTGGTCGCTGAGCACCAGAATGGCCAGGCATAGGAACAGTTTCTTCCCTCAGGCAATCCATCTCATGTACAGTTAATGCCCCCACTTTATGCACATGTCATGATTCACTGTCACTGTCATCATCACCATCACTGTTATCGTCAATGTCTTCTATTAGTTCCGTCAGCACTACATTTCCCATCATCCTCTCCGGCTCACACCTGCACTCAATCCATTATTACCCGCACCTGCCAGCAATCATCATCATCTTCACTCATCGTCTTCAGCTGTTGTCTTCATTGTTCTTCTGTGTATTTAAGTTCCCCTCGTGTCATGTTCAGTGTCGGTTATTGTTTGTGTCACACTTACTGTTTTGCATCCTGGATTACTATCGTTGTTGAAATAAATCTTCTTGTTATTTTTGTATGCTCGTTGCCTCCATCGTCATTGAGAACCAGCGTTACAGAATAACCGACCACCCTTGTTAACTTCACCATTTAAGCACTCTCGTCCCACAGTCCCGGTGTCTGGTCTCGTCCTTGACAAGTGCTTCAGACCACTCACCAGAGAAACTGCCGTTCCTGTTTTTGTCTTTGTCTAGCTACACAGACTACTCACCTGAGAATTCCTGTTCACTTACCTGAAGTCCTGTTGTTTCCATTGTCATTGTCAGGGTTCTCGTCGTCATCCCTGCTAAAGACATTCATCCAATCAAGTCAGCTAAGTCATCGTCACATCAGTATTCCAGTTCATCGATCATCTCACCTTGCATTGCTCTACCTGCACTTTAAATAAAAACCCTCTTTGTTCACTTTAACCTTGTCTGCCTTCATCTGAGTGTGACAGAAGACCAGACCACCAAAATGCACGAGCACAGCACAGACGAGCACAGACGCCGTGAACCCAGCTGATATTCTCCTCACCCGCTTTCAAGATGGTAGGCCGATCAAGGACTATATAGAAGAGTTCCTTGATCAGGCACATAAAGTACCTTGGAATGAGGACACATTAAATATCGTCTTTTGGTGCGGGTTGGATGATTCCCTCTATCATCAAGTTCCTGCGGCTGCTACCACATGTTCCCTGGCCCATTATATGGATTTTGTACTATAGTTGAGTGGTTCTTCCCTTACTGTTTGTGAGGTTGGTGAAGACACCACCCCCACTCAACCACAGTCACCCTGGTCCACTCCAGAATCACATCCTGCCGAGATCACCCATCAAGAATCCTCAGTTCCTGCCCTCATCCACAGTCCAGAGGGGTTCAACTTAATTGACTTTGATATTGATCCTGAGTTTCTTCACATTATGTCAACCGAGCCTGAGAATGGCTATACGTCTCTGCCATGGCCGCCCGAAGGGTCGTCTCCACCATGGCCGCCCGAAGGGTCGTCTCCGCCGTGGCTGCCCGAAGGGACGTCTTCGCCGTGGCCACCCGAATAGACGTCTCCACCATGGCCGCCCGAAGGGTCGTCTCCGCCATGGCCACCCGAAGGGACGTCTCCGCCGTGGCCGCCCGAAGGGAAGTCTCCACCATGGTCGTCTGCTCAGCCTGACCCGCCCTGGCCACCTGCTCAGCCTGACCCGCCCTGGCCTTCTGCTCAGCCTGACCCGCCCTGGCCTTCTGCTCAGCCTGACCCGCCCTGGTTTCCGGAACTGCCGGTACCGTCCTGGAGTCTCCAGTCCTTGTTCACCCAGTTCACACTCCTGTGGTAGACTCCAGGACGCCCACCCCCCCTCCCTAGTTTTGAGGGAGGGGGGGAGTACTGTCACGATTCACTGTCATCGTCACCATCACTTTCATCGTCACTGTCTTCTGTTAGTTCCGTCAGCACTACATTTCCCATCATCCTCTCCGGCTCACACCTGCACTCAATCCATCATTACCCGCACCTGCCAGCAATCATCATCGTCTTCACTCATCGTCTTCAGCTGTTGTCTTCATTGTTCTTCTGTGCCCGTTGCCTCCATCGTCGTGGAGAACCAGCGTTACAACACATGCAATACACAACACTATTTATACATTTATTTATTTAACACAACGTATATGTTTACATTTCCTTGCATTTGTACATGCATCCCTGAACATGCATATACTATATATTGTCTATTTTTATATATTATGTATTTTTTAAATATCTTTTGTATATTGTTATTTCCTATTTACTTATCCTATTTTTATTCTTTTTATTATCTGTATCCTGTCACTGTCATTCTGTTTGTGCAGTGGAAGCTTCTGTCACCAAAACAAATTCCTTGTATGTGCAAACATACCTGACAATAACGCTCTGTCTGATTCTGATCTTCTCTGTGGTTGAACACGTTTCTAACCTTCCCCTGATCTGCAGAGACTAACATAACCCTAATCCACAATAAAAAGCACTTCCTATAAATGTAAAAATGTTTTTGTCAACGCTGTTGTTGTACTTTAGCTTACCCGTGAAACCTGGCATTGCGATACTGTGGATATTGTTGGCATCTGTTTGATAAATTGATTGTGATGTTCCTTATTTGTAAATCACTTTGGGTAAAAGCATCTGCCAAATTATTAAATTAAATGTAAATGTCGCTCACAATAAGGGTGCATCTAATATAGAGGAAGCATCTCTTATTCTAGAACAGGAAGTTTCATTTCATCACTATGTTATAATGAATTTCTGATACACATCCATTAAAGTACAGCTGCACTTCCTCTTTATGAAACCTATAATTAACATGGAAAAAAAAAAAGTATATTAGGTTGGAATAGAACCTAGAGGGGAGTCCCCAAACTGTCAGCAAATTTTAAAACAAGGTGATGCTTGAGTTGAAAGGCTGTATAAAGCACATAGCCAATTTATTTACATATAAATCGTTTTTTCAGCAGTTCCACACTTGAGAATTAAATTTCCTACTGTGCTTCTCTCAGTAGCAGTTTTCAGATTGTAAATATTGTTATTGCACTTGTGACCTAAAGTCAAGTGTGACCAAAAGACAACTTCCCAGAAAGCATCACAGCATTTTTATATAGACTGAGTGAAGTGTAGCGTAAAACAATAATTTCGGAGGTTTGACTTTAGTCTTCCCACAGAGTAAAGGTAAAATGACTGAGCTATAATAATGATGTATGCCAGCATGGAAGCCTTCAGATATGCTCCAGAGATATTTCATTCAAGATCACCATTATGGTAAATGTGATTGTGAATGCCATGAACAGAAACCATAGTTGCATGTTTCAAATTGGTCCTGCAGCATTTTATCTGAGCTTCCTTCAAATTACTGTAACAGGACAGTGCTCTAGTACGTCCTGCAATTACATGCCTGGAGATGGATCACAATGATAATGAGACACACGAAGAAGGACATGACTGACATTGCAGTAACATGTCCATGTTGAGTGTTAATTGGCAGACATGTTCTTTTGAACATGCATGTTTGCAGTGGCCAGTGCTCCAGGTTTTCAGTGACCTTTGTAAACCTCAGTGTCCAATTAATAGATGTGGGGAGATTTCAAGACTTTGAAGTTGAAGTCTGTTACATTACAGTTCTAAAAACAGTTTGATCATAAAAATAAAAATAAAATAAAAAATAAAAACTGTTAATAACATTTTTATTATTAATATTATTTTGCTTATAACTTTATACAAGAGCGTAAATATACCTCGTAACTCCAGTGGATCCTCAAACTGTTGACAAAACCTCATAGCTCGACCCACCTCAATCATGAATGAAGTGCTGCACACGTTTTGGAGACTGTCTCTTCTTGTTTGCAGTGCAAGGGTAAATAAAGAACTGGTTCTTTGAATAAGTAAATTATTTTCTTTACTCAAAAAACACAATGTTTGTAAAGGTTAATGTTTTATGTTTTTTGAGGAGCAGAGAAGAGAGTCTTAGTCTGGAATTTGCTGTCTAGTCATAGCCTGCATAGCACTTCACTTTTATAAGATTTTGGCCAAATGTATTAAACGACAGGAAAAACTGAGCACCCACATGGCTAAAATAAACTTTTTTACCTGTAAGTTGATGAAAACATCCTCAGATGTGGCTGTTAATGATAGACAAATCACAAATATTCGCTGGTGAAAAAGCTTGTAATTCCATTTGAGCTTGATTTTGGTAAAATGTTAATAATATAATGATACATGCAAGTGTCTGACCTGGGACAAAAACCTGGGACACAGAGGCACACATTTCCTGAAAAGCTTGCTTGAGTGTTTATCTATGACATTCCCCATAGCATCAATCCAAGACACAGTGTTGAGTTATAGTTTGAAAGGGAATGCCTCAAGTTATGACTGTAACCATGGTTCCCTGTGAAGGGGAACGAGACACTGTGTCTTGTTGCCATGCTTCGAGCCTGCCTGCACATCTCCTTCAGACAAAGAAGTTGATAATGTACATGTCAGGTGCCCTCTAACGCCCATTTCACACCTCAAGCTTGAGCTTCACGTCAGCATAACTACATCGTCACTGCAGCTGCGCAAGAGTATTCACACTGGAAGCGTTTGTACAGCGTCACAGCAGTGGCTCCAAGGCTACATGTAAGTGAGGATTTTGTTACAGAGAACTATAAATTTGTTTTTAAAAGTTGGTCCTTTATAAACTTGATAGTCTTGAAAGTTAAGATGGGAAGGTGTAGCCTACAACATTCACATGTAAATGGTAAACAAACACAACCAAGAAAACAGCTCAGATCTTGACGTTTCAGTCATACTTCGATGTTAACAAGACAGCAAACTAAAAGAAAGTTATATATCATATTTTCTGGCTAGTTCACTTAAAAATGTTTATAATACACCATACTTTCACCCAGACTGAATAAATAAAAACAAGTTTAAATAAGCAAATCTTCTATAAATATTTTTGATTCTTCATTTTCTTTTCTGACATAATCCAGTTCTTATTAAAGTAGTAGTAGCCTTTATTGTCACTTAGTCACAAGTACCAGTGAAATTAGCCATCAACCTGTCCATACATACATACATACATACAATATGACAAGGGGGTAGACAGGACAGGAAGACAGAGCATTGAGGAAGAGAATACAGCATAACATGAGGAGAGGTGAGGAGAAAAAAGGCAACCCCCAGACTATGCTCCTGTAAGGAGTACAGTTTGGGAACAGTAAAAAAAAAAAACACCTCAGCAACATTTGCACATAATCAGTACACAACATGAACACACAAGACTTGCAACAGGGGAGGGAAGTGGGGGATGGAGGTAACCCAGCACAGGCAAGAAGCCATCCGGTCCTGCAGCCATTCTCGGCGCTGGTCACAGACCCGCCTGTCAGACTGGTGGTACAAAGCGTCGAAGGCGAGGGATGGGGGTTGGGGGGTGATTGCATATCTGTATATATGTAAGAGTTCGTGTATGTGTAGGCCTGGAGAGTCGCTACGCCTGGCATCCTAATCTAGGTGCCTCAGTCCGCAGGATGTCATAGCGATACACAGCAGTTGCCATGGAGTCAACCTTGATCAGGTCCCAGACAGAGTCAACAATCAGCAGGTGTCAGTGGGGAGTGGGGGAAGGAACGCAAGAGCGTCTCGCTGCAGTGCTCTTCCGGGGGAGTTGTTGTTCCAGCAGCAGCCTCGGCCAAGGCCAGTGCTGGTTGAGGGGGGCCGAAAGCAGATAAGATTGGGGTTGTTTGGTCTTGGGACGAGTAGCCGCATTCCAATTTACACAGCTCCTGGTCCATTTTGGTCTCCGAAACAATCCATTTGCCTTTGCAAAGCTGTGAGCTTCTCCATGATGTTATCCAAATTGTGGTTCATAGTCACAGTCTGAGTGCTGACAGCTCTGCCCACTGCTTCAATCATGACGGGCAGCCTTGTGGGGTTTTGGACAGCTGTCACCGTCTTCTTAATTCCTCGATAAACCAGGGCAATGCCTAATCCAAACAGCAGAAAACCTGTTATCATGGTTCCGAATAGGTAGATATCTTCAATGTCCTCCACGGAAAGAGCCGCCAGACACACGACCCGCCACCTCTCCCACGCGTCCATCGTGTAGCCAGCTGCGAACGTTCCGGCAGGGCAGTCAGGTTCCTCCGAACCCAAGCTTCTCGTCGAGAAGATGGTGTCAATTGCGTTGAGAGACCAGTTGATAAAATCATTTCTTAGTTTTCCATAATTTCTTAGTTTGGAGAGCAGTGCGGCGAGAGTCTCTCAAAGTACAAGACAGTAGACTAGACGAGACGAGAGGAGCAAAGCAGGGGAGATAAGGGAGAGGAGGGGAAGAAAAATGCGACCGCCTTCGTTGAGAGCCAAAGAAGATACACTAGACATGCTTATTCTGTGCATTTTGAGCACATTTAGTGTGAAATCATATTTATTTTGTACATCAAAAGTGTGCTTTCACTTAAATTGAGCATGAACAGTGCAGCAAAATAGATTCTGCTGCTCATGCTATACTCCTGCTCCCAGAGTGAATGCACTCATTGGTTAACATGCACGCTGGCGGTGTGAAACGGGCATTATACTCACGGGCGCTCCAGTAGTGACGTCATGAACTGTTGTCGCCAATAAAATCGTTGTGTTTACACATGCTTTAAACACTGGTCATGCTGATGACGTTCCCCATAGTGTCAATACAATGATGTTTATTTTAATTTCCTGAATACTAGCAGTTTTACACTTCCCTGACATTTTCGCTGGTTTTTAGCCATTTATTTTCACTTAAATGTAATGCTTTAACTTTCGTTGATATGTCCTCGGAAAAAGAGATCCAAAAGCTAATGTCAGTGCAACTTATCTATGATGACTTGATAGCTGAGCGCGGGCATTTCACTCACATTGAATGCGTCAACGTCAAATTTGAATTCATGATTGGTTGACTGCCAAATTAAAATATTAAACAGAACTATAAAATAATGTTATTAAAGGTGCTGTAGGACATCTGGGAAAATGCTAACTTTAGCCTGTTAGCCGTAAAAGTGTACGTCCCACCCTCTCTGCAAATCGTCGTCCAAAGCCACGCCTCCTGAAAGCATGAACGCGCACAGCCAAGAAGACCGGACACGTTACTGCAATACATCATGTGTCATTCACCGGTGAGAAAACTTTATAGTACAGTGAGTAACACTACAATATCAAACGTAAACAAATTCTTTAAAACAGAATTAGATGCAGCAAGTTTTCGGTTTGTTTAGCTAGCAAAACTTGTCAGTGTGTAATAATATTTCTTGCATGCTAGGGTTTCCACAATGAGAGTCTGCTTAGCTCCGATGAAGATATAGATCGTAGATCCTTTGCCAGTGCCACTTGTTTTCGGTTCAGAAGGAAAGTGAGGTTGTTGCTGCTTGCCTGCCATTCTCACTCTGTCTGCACAGCGTACGTGATGTCTGTGTGAACAGCCTGCGCAGTGGTATGCAAACACATGTTGACTGACAGGGAACACATGCTATATATAGGACCGTTCAGACCGAACGCAACGATTGAACGAACATTTATGGTCCTACGCCTTCCACAGACAACATATATTTATAAAAATGCATTTAATACATGTAATACAAAATTACATTATCAGGATATGAGGAGACTTTCAACCAGCATAACAAAAACATTTTCTGCAGAGAATCACTGATGCACCTTTAACGGTAATTTTAAATAACCGTTTCCGTTCGGAATGACTAAGCTTGATTTTGTTTTCATTTACGTTCCAAGTTAAAATTTCATTAATTTCCATGTTCCATGTTCCAATGTTTTCGTTCCTTGAACCAGTTCAGAGCCCTGCATCATATCATATAATAGTAACAATATTCAGACTCTGAGAGAACAGATGAAAGTAAGCAACGAGTTTATTTAAACAACAGTGAGCAATGCAGGCAAGGTGAATATAGAGAAAGACAATGCAATGGAGAACAGTAATCTTGGATGAATATAACAGTCTTTTTCTGTCTTTCGTAGAGTCAGTGAAGCAGACGGGAAGGATGGGCAGGATAAAGGATAGCACACAACTCAGTTACTGGGAACAGGTGAGATCCACAGTGGCATGGGAAGTGCAGAGAGACAAGGGAGAGGAACACTGGAGAGGAGAACTTGGAATTGGAGAACAGGAGCTAGAATCTTCTCAGGTAAGTAACGCACAGGTAAGTAGTGAATGGGTGGTGTATGCAAATTGTAGACCAGACAAAGACTGAGGCTGAGGTGTGTGCTAATATAGTGCGTTGATTGGTGTGCGCTGATGGGTGACAGTTGCAGGTGATCAGTACTCTGGTGACAGGGATCGTTGTGAGGGAGTGACGGTGGAACCCTGGTGTGTCCGTGACAATAATATAATATAATATAATATAATATAATATAATATAATTATGTATAAAATAATACATTTTTCTGCAAGTCTTCACATTTGGTTACTAATATATATTGTGTTCACTATGATGATAATTCATATTTATTGAGATTTAAAATAATAATAATTTCCATTAGATACATGTGTTAACAAGATGCTTATTTTCTATTCCACTTTGAGCTCTACCTGTTATAGAAGTAACGGTAAAGTCATTTTTGTAGAACCAATGACAAGGAATGCCCAGAGGCTTCAGAAAGCTTTCATTAATATTTCATATTGTTAATTACCCAGTAAATTACTTGTGATGCAATTGCAAAAAGCATTAAAACCTATTGAATGAGCCATTATAGCAGATGTATAAGTTATGAATATCACTGGACTTCATTTAGGAACCATGTCTGTATTGATTGGGTAATAAAATGCATCCTTCTCTTTCTCGTTCTCTCTCCGTGTTCATTTGGACATTTGCAATTACTTGCTTTAATGTTTGAACTAAAAAGGGTTTAAAATGGGGTTCCATGTGGCATCTTTTTTTAAGGCTCGATGTCTGTCACAGTTCAGTGTTCATTTGCATGCTGGGATACTCAGGCGTTTTTGACATTTGGGTAAATTAAATAAAAATAGAACGCTGGTGCTGAGCAGTAACTAATATGTTTATTCACCCCTGACTGTGGTCTGAATGGACATCTGTAGTCAGTTTTCATGTCTGATTAATATGTCTGGATCAGATGCTTAAGATTCAGTGACACCAATGCCACAGTTTTAGACAGACAAGCCTGCCTAAAAACACCACTGTTAATGGTGATCAGTATATATTGTGCTTATTAGCATATATTTTTTTTGAACAATTGAACAGCAAAACTGTTCACGGTGATAAAGTGGTTGCTATGGCATTCTAATGGTTTTTTTAAGGCATTTCTAGGTGGTTGCTTACTGGCCCAATCAAAAGAGCCAGCTCCCAAATTCTGGTCTCTAAATCTGCATTGGGTCTCCACTGAAATAAACTAATTTCATTATTTTCAGTGCAAGCACACCTCTTTCGATCATGTCTGCCTGCTAATCGCTGATTGGCTAAAAGTGCGTGGTCATCGGCAGCGTCAACACCATCGCCAGCCGACTCTGATACTCGCTATGTAACTTTATTTGCCTAATTGCTTTAGTGAATATGGTGCTGATTATAAATGTAACCATGGCTGCAACTCTCTGTTGCTTTTGCGAACTCAAATACAGCAGTACGCATGGCCTCATATCTCTCTTTGCCTTTCTGTTCAGTTAAAGGTTAGTCTTATTAGCTACCTTGACTTTTCGCTCTTTTTTTCAACTTGCAAGCACACACAATCACTACTGATGCCGATGAGGTTTTAGTGTATTTATCTTTGTATCATAAATCAAAGTATAGAAGCATGGAAGGGGACGAATTTAATGGAAGCTTGTTTCCGCCACGGAATAAAACAACTTTTTATCTCACAATTCTAACTTTTTTTACCTTACAATTGTGAGATATAAACTTGCATTCACAAGTTATAAAGTCAGAATTGTGAGATATATGCTAACAATTATGAGTTATAAAATCAGAATTGCTGGATATAAACTATTCAGAGTTTATGTCGCAATTCTGAGGGGAAAAATCATTAAAGGGGATCCTGTTGAGTCATGATGGTGATGTTGAATTTTTAATGATTACAAAGGTACAAGTGCAAATTTTCTGAAATTATTAACGCAGTCACTCACACATCATTAAACATTTAACATGATATCAAGAGCACTAATATGTTCTAGCAAGTTCACATATCAGCTCATATTGTGCTGTTCTGCTTTGTAGCTGAAACATTTGTTAGGTTTAAAATGAGTTTCTAAAATGAGTTTCTCTGAATCTTAGGCCCTGTTAACACCTGGTATTAAGATTTTTGGTCGATCAGATCACTAGTAGATAAGGGAGACACATTCTCGTTTACACCCGGTGTTTAAATACATCTCTTTTGTCCACTTTCAACCCCTTTCTGATCTCTTTGAGGGGAGGGTCTCGTTGTGCTTGGTACGTTTTTCGTCTTCAAACCAAACTTGGGTCTTCAGCCGACAAAGTTTAAATTCCGTCTGGCTTGCGCGCATCCCATAATGTTTACACATTAAGTCAGTAGGCGGAGAGTAGGCAGACAGTGGGTGGTCGTTTGTGGCTGTTCGACAACAAGTGCGTCTACACTATGAAAGCAATCCGGTTGAATACATTTTTCGACTACCTCTGGAAGTTGTTGAAAGTGGACAAGCTCAAAATGTAGACCCTGTTTACACCTATATTTAGTGTAGTCCACTTGAGATTCAACTAAAACGCATCGTAATACCAGGTGTAAACAGGGTCATAGTTGTAGATTGGGGACATGTGGAGAAAAGAAGCAGTATAATTAAAGACATTTGGTGAAAAAAAACAAAAACAAACTTCTGATCATAGAGCAAAGGCTGATCAAGGTGATGGAATTTGATCAAAGAAAAGGTCCTCCTCTTCCTCCTAACTGAAGACCAAAGCAGCCCTCCCTTGACTGTTTGCTCAAATCCGCCCCAAACCAAACCCATCCTACCTCTCCATCTCTGAGCCTCAGAGCCCTGCTGATGAAAGACTAACATAAGCAGATTGATATTGAGTTAGAGGACCAGTCATGATAAGCTTTCATCAGTGTAGG
The DNA here is from genome assembly GCA_021554675.1 of Leuciscus idus. Lineage (NCBI taxonomy): Eukaryota > Metazoa > Chordata > Actinopteri > Cypriniformes > Leuciscidae > Leuciscus > Leuciscus idus. The sequence goes on along the minus strand of CM038634.1, from coordinate 35,493,549 downwards.
GTAGAAGAGCCGGTGATGATAGCACACGGAGAAGAGAAAAAAATGTGAGAGATTAGACAAAGGACAGAGACCCCATTATTTTAAAGGGGTCATGGCATGGATTGTTTTAATATTTTAATATGTTTCTTGAGGTTTACTTAATGTTATAATAAAGGAAACAGTATCAACACTCGTTTGATGTTTTGAAAACATTATCCATATAAGACCGTCATTTATAAAGCATTATGAAATAATTTACTTAGGTTTGTGATGCAGGTGCTGTCAGAACTAAAACAGTTGGCTGCCTTACCTGTCAACAAAAGTTTTTTTGTGAACTCTCCATTACAATGTCCCTCGCTGACAAAACAAAATTCTCCGAACAAACATATAATCCTCCAACACGATACAGAATCAGTATTTACAGAGACGCAAACGAGTGGTTTCATCTGCGAATGTTATTTCACTCTTCCATTTGTCCTGTTGTTAACAGACTCAAGTGCATGGATTATGTCAGCAGCTGAACATGCATCTATATACTTTATCCAGCAGGGGTGTAGGCAGAATTTAATATTTTGCCGTGCCTGGGCAAAAGTGATCAGGCATTTTTATGTAGGGTCCTTCACTTTCATATAAGGAATATATAGCCAAAACCAATCTTACATACTCAATATTCAGGTAATTTCAATAATTTTTTTCTTAGTTTTTATCGAAAATAAACCGCAGTAGAACACGTGCACAGTACAGAAAAACTACCAAGACTTCGTCATAAACATGTTTGAATCTCCGTAGGGAAAAAGCATGTCCAATGTCAACATAACCACAATTTATTCACTATTGGCCCAAGCACCAAATATTGTTGCAGATTACAATACTCAAACTATAAAGTTAGAATAAAGCTGTGTTCTAAAAACAAGAAAGAATCTCTCACGTCTGTTCAATCCCGAATACAAAACACAGATGTGAACATTTATCACTTGTGAATTAAGTAATACAACATTAACAGACAACAGCACCTAGAATAGCTATGTCACAGGTTGTTGAAGCAGACAAGGAAGTAGGATCCATTTGCAGCATTCCTTTATTACACAAACGTAAACTCAGACTCAGGAAAGGCGCAGGAACAGAACAACCAGCAAACAAACATTAAGGATTGACAAAGACTGAACTAGACACACAGGCTTAAATACAAGGGCAAACAAGCTAAACAAGATAACAAGCGGGTGTGGCTAATAGGAAGCACCTGGGAAGACTAAAAAACATAACTGGGAGCTGCTAAACATGAAACAAGACAGAAACACAGACTAGACTTATGACGAGCTACAACCCATCGACATACAAAATAACAAACAAAAAAAATCCGATTTTCAAAATGGCTAACCTGTTACAGAATAACCAGAGACTCCTGGGCTTGGAATTGAAGTGTTGCCCGTTACCTACAGACTGATGGATGGGATCTCTTTTATAATGAATGCAACTATAATTTCTGTTTGTTTCATACTTTATTTATTTATTATAGTATTTATATATTTTTATTTATATATTTATTTATTAATTTTCTTTTCTGTATACTGTTAAATTATATAAATTAAATTATGTTCATAGTGTTTAATGTTTGTAAATGTTTTGTTTTATTTACTGGTTATTTTATATTATTTCTATATGTAATAATAAAATGTGAATTGTACACTGATCAACAATAAAATTGACCCAGTGCGACTTTTCTGGAAAAAGATATTGTAAATAAAATTAAATAAGATAAAAATAACTGAATGTCCGTGACATTATTGTTGATTAATTTTTTATTGTTATGGATGTTATAAGTGTTGTTGATGTTGCATATTTATTTGTGCTTGCTCATTTCCCCAATTTTTACATTTTGATTAATTTGGCTGCATGTCATCTAATCTTTGTCATCAAATTAATCTTTAAGAAATTGAGTAGTTAATAAAAGTGATAAAGTTAGTTTTAGCAAATTTCAAATTTAATTATTTTAAAGTTTTAGTGTATTATGTTTCATTCATTTCATTTAGAATAAATGATTTGTTTATTTTAATAGTTTAGAATGATAAAATCAGTCATTTATCAGTGGCCATGACATAATTTTAATATTAGAGCATCACTAATGCATTCCTACATGTGATGAAGACACAAGTCATATCAATAGCTTAATAATTTGTATGTACATTTATTCATTTAGAAGATGCTTTAATCTAAAGTTCTCTTACGAGAGTACTCTCGTGTTGCGTAAGCTAGCTTACGCTACGGGAAAAACCCTTTTCTCGAGAATACTGAAGCCAAAAAATTATCCTTAATTTTTGCATAAGTTTAAAACGCATTGCTGCATAAGCAGACCTAGGCAGAGCGGCTCGCGCGCCTATTGGTTGCTCAGCAGCAACTGCTGCAACCTATCCAGGACCTGCTCGTGACGAAGCACCAATGAGGGCGCGGGCGCCCGTGCGCGTCACGTCCCGCCAGAATGGGCGTGGCTACAGGCTATAAAAGCAGGCCCGTGAGGTTGTTCTCTGATTTTTCAACTCTTCAGCGAAGTGGACACTCACCTCGCTGTTCTCCGGAGAAGCTGCGCCGTCGAAGAGCCTTCAGCGGGAGGAGCTTCAAGCCGGCCATCTCGCCGCTTCCTCTGCCGTTCCTGCTGCGCTATCCGGCGCCGAATATCCTTTTCTTTACCGCGTGTTACGTTACACACGCTTGCATCTAAAAGAGCGAGGCGTTGTTGCAAATGCCTCTTTTCAAAAAATGCGGCTCCTGCCGAGCCGATCTCAGCGACGGGGACCGCCACATCCTGTGCGTTTCCTGCCGGGGACAGACACATGCGGACCACGCGCTTTCCCTGGGCGGCTGCCCGGAATGTGAAGTGATGTCTATGGCGACCCTGCGGGCTCGCCTAGCATCTTTCAGCGTGGATCCCGCCCCTCCGCTTCTCTCTTCTGGGCCGCGCCGTAAAAAGCGCCGTTCACAGAGAACACCGGAGGCATCTGCCGCGAGCGCTTGCATGCCGGATCTCTCCCCGTGTGCATCGCTCTCTGCATCCCCCACCTCTATCACGGCCGGCCAGCCGCCCGCTGTGGATATCGAGTCGGGGGGAGATGATGCAGAAGGGGACAGCTGCTCTATCCTGGCTTCTGACTGCGAAGGCAATAAACACAAAACGTGTCCCGTGTGTAAATCACCCTCTACCAGACACGAGCTATGTTATGTGTGTGCGAAGCGCGCGCGCCTCCATGAGCGCGCGCTCTCTCTCAGGCGCTGTGAGATATGTGCCACACACACACAGCGACAACAGCCCGCGCGTTATTCTCCCTCTAGCTTTTCACATAAAGGCATGGAGGGAGCTGCCGGGCGTGTCAGAATGGGTACTGAACACGGTAGAACTAGGCTATTCACTACAGTTCGCTCGCAGACCCCCTCGCGTTCGAGCCAGGGTCGAAACCACGGTGAACAGCGAAGTAGCACACCTACTTCGCGCCGAGATTGCGAAACTGTTAGAGAAACGAGCCGTAGAAGCCGTCCCTCACACACTGAGCGAGGCAGGTTTTTACAGCAGATATTTCCTCGTTCCAAAGAAGGATGGCGGTCTCAGACCCATCCTAGATCTCAGACGGCTGAACAGAGCCCTTATGCAGAGATCGTTAAAAATGCTCACGACCAGTCAGATTCTCGCGCAAATTCGCCCGAGGGACTGGTTTATCTCTGTGGATCTGAAAGACGCATATTTTCAGATTCAAATAGCGCCCCATCACAGGCCTTTCTTGCGATTCGCCTTCGAGGGGCTGAGCTATCAGTACACCGTCCTGCCGTTCGGTCTGTCCTTAGCACCCCGTACATTCACGAAGTGCATGGATGCAGCGCTCGCTCCCCTGAGACAACGGGGGATGCGAATACTGAACTATCTGGACGACTGGCTTATTCTAGCCCAGTCAGAGTCAGAGTTAATAGCGCACAGGGCTCTATTACTCGACCATTTACGGGATTCGGGTCTCCAAATCAACTGGACCAAGAGTTTACTGTCTCCCAGCCAGAGAATCTCTTTTCTGGGAACAGACTTAGACTCTGTGTCAATGACAGCGCGGCTGACGTCACAGCGCGCGCTGCAGATTCAGCGCTCAGCTGCAGCTTTCAGGACCGGCAGCATTTTTCCTCTCAAACGTTTTCAGAGGATGCTGGGTCTTATGGCTTCGGCCTCGGCAGTGCTTCAGCTGGGCTTGCTTTTCATGCGCCCGCTGCAGCACTGGCTGAAGACGCGGGTCCCGCTGCGAGCATGGTCCGCTAGCCACGTTCGCCTCAGGGTAACTCAGAACTGTGTCACAGCACTGAATCCCTGGAAGGCGGCAGACTGGTATCAGTCAGGAGTGGATCTGGGCATGGCTTCGAGACGAAAAGTAATCTCGACAGACGCATCCAACTCAGGTTGGGGCGCCCTCTACGAGGGCAGACCAGTGTTTGGTCTGTGGGCAGCCTCAGAAAGGCGCCTACACATAAACTGTCTGGAGATGAAGCGGTCGAAAATGCCTTGAGATACTTTCTCCCCCTCCTCAAAGGCCACAACGTTTTGGTCCGCACGGACAACATGTCAGTGGTGTCATACATCAACCGCCAGGGCGGTCTCAGGTCACGGAGCCTTCACAAGCTGGCGGAATGCCTCCTCTTGTGGGCCCATCACAACCTGCGCTCACTGAGAGCGTCACATGTCCCGGGCTCCCAAAATGTGGGCCCAGACATGCTGTCCAGGGACAACGTTCCCCCCGGGGAATGGTCCCTGCACCCTCAGATAGCCCAGTTACTATGGGACATCTTCGGCAGAGCGGATGTCGACCTCTTTGCGTCGACGGAGAATGCGCACTGCCCAGTATTCTTCACGAAACAGAGAGATGCGCTGGCCCACGACTGGCCCAGCCGTCCGCTCTATGCGTTTCCCCCGATCGCGATGTTACCACAGGTAATCAAGCGCATCAGGGAGAGCAAATGCTCTGTGCTCCTCGTGGCGCCGCTCTGGAGGAATCAAGTGTGGTTCTCAGAGCTGATGCAACTGACGAGCACGACCCCGTGGCCGATTCCGGTGAGGAAAGATCTCCTCTCCCAGGCCAGGGGCGCGATCTGGCACCCGCGCCCCGACTTATGGGCCCTGCATGCATGGGCCATCAACGGGTACCCGCTGTGTTGAACACAATTACTCAGGCTAGAGCACCCTCTACGAGAAGGCTCTACGCCTCTAAATGGTCAGTGTTTTCCGGCTGGTGCTCGGCCCGAAACTTAGACCCACAGCGCTGTAGCGTTGCAGAGGTTCTCTCCTTTCTGCAAGAGCTTTTGGACGAGGGCAGGTCCCCCTCCACGCTCAAAGTGTATGTGGCGGCCATTGCGGCGTTTACAAAACCTTTGCATGGTCGGTCACTGGGTAGAGACGACCTCATTGTTAGGTTCCTAAGAGGAGCTAGGAGGTTAAATCCTCCTCAGCCCCCTCTGGTTCCAGCCTGGGACCTCTCCTTGGTCCTGGAAGCCATGAAGGGCGAACCCTTTGAACCCCTTCAGTCCGTGGATTTGCGGTATCTTTCACTGAAGACCGCTTTTCTCATGGCTCTCGCTTCAGTTAAGCGAGTGGGTGACCTTCACGCGCTCTCTGTGAGTGCTTCGTGCTTGGAGTTTGGGCCTAATGACTCTAAAGTCATCCTTAAACCGAGGCACGGTTATGTCCCCAAAGTGCTTTCCACTCCGTTCAGATCACAGATCATTTCACTGTCAGCTCTTCCGAGATCTGAGGGTGAGGACGATGTGAATTTTCTCTGCCCCGTCAGGGCGCTGAGAATATATGTCGAACGGTCTGATGCTTTCAGGCAGTCAGAGCAGCTCTTCGTTTCGTTCGGTGGCCGCACTAAGGGCTTAGCCACATCGAAACAGAGCCTGTCCAGATGGATAGTTGACGCTATCGCTATGGCTTATAGGTCTAAGAACCTTCATTGCCCTCTGGGCGTCAGAGCGCACTCCACCAGAGGCATGGCCTCGTCGTGGGCGTGGTCTCGCGGAGTCTCGCTCCATGATATTTGTATGTCGGCGGGCTGGGCCTCTCCGTCTACATTTATCAGGTTTTATAACCTGGAGGTGCCTGCCCTACAGGCTAAACTGTTGTCAGTCTAACATACTAGCTCTGTTCGCTCTCGCTGCAGATCGACACAGACTGTGTGTGGTTTGTGTTATACACAGGCTCCAGATCGACAGACCAGGTCTTCCTGTCTGTGATCGTTTTTCACCTGTCCTTCGGGTTCAGGTGGCTGACAGGCAGTGTTATCATTCTTAGTTCAGCCCACGGATGTACCTGGCTGTTCTATTTTATTAAGCACCCATTCCCACACCCTGGAATGGTTATCTCTCCCTGGGCCCAACCCTCATCGGCCCAGATATTACCACTTACGTTTGTCCCCGGGCACATGCCCTTGGGAACGTGCATGTGGACCTTCTCTAGCACGCACAGCGTTTTACATTGGGTTCCCGTAGCGTAAGCTAGCTTACGCAACACGAGAGTACTCTCGTAAGAGAACGCTCTCGGTTACTAACGTAACCTCGGTTCTCTCTAGATGAGGGAACGAGTGTTGCGTAACCCTGCCGTGCTTGTGCTACTTCTGGTTCGCTTCAGATTGAAAAACCAGAGAACAACCTCACGGGCCTGCTTTTATAGCCTGTAGCCACGCCTATTCTGGCGGGACGTGACGCGCACGGGCGCCCGCGCCCTCATTGGTGCTTCGTCACGAGCAGGTCCTGGATAGGTTGCAGCAGTTGCTGCTGAGCAACCAATAGGCGCGCAAGCCGCTCTGCCTAGGTCTGCTTATGCAGCAATGCGTTTTAAACTTATGCAAAAATTAAGGATAATTTTTTGGCTTCAGTATTCTCGAGAAAAGGGTTTTTCCCGTAGCGTAAGCTAGCTTACGCAACACTCGTTCCCTCATCTAGAGAGAACCGAGGTTACGTTAGTAACCGAGAGCGTTTCTTAATGAAAAACATAAGCAATACAAGCTGATTTATTTAAGACAAAGCAGGTTGATTTTTGGGGGCCACCATGAGATCTCATGACCATCTGAATACTACAGTAGGATACTACATTGTAGTAATGGATTGAAATCGAAATGGAAGTGAAATTACACCGGAAAGGATGCTTTAAAGGAACATGGTCAATTTGATTAGAATGGAAGGTAAATTGAAGAAACCCTATTGAGGTTAAACGGAATCTTAATCTCCAATGCTAATTTTGTACATTTTTTGTTTAAATTAATGACTGCTAGGCATTTGACTCGTGAGCATTGAGATCCATGATGCTCAAAGCTGCGCTGGTGTGGAGGATGCGTGAGAAGTGATTTGTCTTTGGGTTGAAATCCTCCAGCTGATTAATGAGCCATTCCTCTTTCTACTTCTTCAGGTAATCATGCTAAGAGCTCAGGAAAACTGCAGGGAGTCAATAGACATTTTCCGCCTGCTATATCTAGTCTTAAAAGCAGGAAGGGGAGATCCCTCCCCCACAACTAATCTTTTCACTTCCTTCCTCCTGCAAAGTCTTGAAAGTGCAGTGACAGGCACAAAGTCAGTCAGAAAGAACACCTAGCACTTGCTCTTCAGACTTCAATACATCATGTTTCACAAAGACATGCAAAGACATTGATGCGGGTGGAATTAGTGCTTCAGGCGGCTATAAATACCTTAAAGTTAACTTAAAGGATTGTGAAGGCACACTCTATCTCGGTGCCTCACGTTTCCCTTCGAATGCAATGATATCTAGTCTTTTCAGGCTTGACTGCAAGGCTAATGGTGTGGAGATATTTTTCTCTCGGAATTGGATCTTATTGTGGACTGAAGCGCTCACTCAAAATCTTATCTCGGCTGAAGCGCTGATTCATGCGTTTTGCTGACTCCGCGGGTCAGGGCCACACTGTCCGTCAACAAAACCGTACAGCCTATGCAAAAGACTGAACTAAACCAGTTAACATTGTGAAGTGCAAAGAGACAGCATGATGTAATTGCATTAGTTTCAGATAAGATTAGATTGGATGGGGGGGGGGGGGGGGGGATCCTGTGGGAACAGTGGAACAGTGGAACAGTGGGAATCCTGCACAGTGGGAATCCTGCACAGTGCAAAGTGCATCCTGGGAAAGAAGAGGGGCTTCATAATCAAGGTGAAAACTAAATAGGTTCTATAATTTGACTTTCTCAAAGTTACTTTGTAAATCTAAAACCATGCATCAGAATAAATTTACAATTAGTAGAGAATTATTGATAATAATAATAATATTAAAACTTGGTAACACTTGAATTCGACAGTCCACTTTAGACATTCTACTAACTATAAGTAACTTTGCAGCTACATAAGAGGATTAGTAGACTGTCTTCAGCTAGACTTCAGCTAACACTTTATTTTGTTGGTTCCCCAACATACATTATACTGACTATAAATAACTTGGCAACTACAAGTCAACTTGTTCTCCTAACCCAAACCCTAACACCTAACCTAACAGTCTACTGACAGTCCAACGCTATCTCACGACCAAATTGTACGAATTCGGACGAGTGATTAAAAGGTGGCTAATTCGTACACATTTGTACGACCTCACTCTTGTCTAAACCCACGTGATGGTTAGGTTTAGGGGTGGGGTCAGGGGTAGGTCATTCGTATGAATTCATACGAATTGGGCAACTCGTAAAATATGTATGATTTAGCAAAAATCTTACTAATTCATACGAGTGAGGTCATATGAATTCGTACAAATTAGCCACCTTATAAAATTCGTGTGAGAGTTAGTTGACATGTAGTTGAAAATTTACTTATAGTTTGTAGAATGTCTAAAGTGGAATATGGAAATAAAGTGTAACCTAAAACTTTGTATCAATCTGAATATCTATCTATCTATCTATCGATCGATCGATCGATCTATCTATCTATCGATCTATCTAAAATGTCATAAAATATTTGTATTTTTATTTATGTTACATGCATGATCTGTGTTTTCATCCATTGTGTTTTTGGTTTTGCCCTGTGACCTAGTTTTCCTGAGTTGTCTGATTTGTTATTATATTCACCTGTGTCCTATTAATAATCTCATTAGCTCCCTCATTTGTTCTAATATGTATACTCCCTGTCTGTTTAAACGTCAAATGTTGCTGTTTTTGCCATTCTCCTGGGTTTCCCTTCTGTGGATTTATTAAAGACTGTGTTTTGGAATTCTCCTTTATCGTGCACTCCTTATTAATTATGTTACATGGCAATTTAGGCTACTTGTTTAACTTTTTGTGGAAATATTCATCTAGTTATGGTGCTATGTGTAAGTTTAGAAATGTCTTAAATATTTGTAATTATATAGAAATACAGTGGGAAAAAAGTATTGCAAGATCTGAACATGAAAAAATATATTTACTATATTGCGTGACTTAAATTTAATTTTCTAATTTGAGTTAGCAACATGTTCTTCGGTTTCTCAGAATTAGCGCTCCATAACTAACAAATTCTATAACTATGTCTAATAATAATACAAAACAGATAATGTCTTGATGGTTTGGTGACTTTCATAATATCTTTTCATTATATCTTAATAACAAACAAGCATGTTTTCTAACAGTCAGATTATGTCTTATAGTATTACGAAGTATCATAGTTATAGTCTATGACTATCCTACCATGGGGTGGGAGTGGCGCAATGGATAAGACACATGCCTTTGGTGTGAGAGACCTGGGTTCGAATCCACTGTGAGACACCAATGTGTCCCTGAGCAAGACACTTAACCCCTAGTTGCTCCAGACCTCTGACATATATAGCAATTGTAAGTCGCTTTGGATAAAAAGCGTCAGCTAAATGAATAAATGTAAATGTAAATGTAGTCAACATTAACCCTAACACCATTCTAAATTGACTGTTTCCTTAAAAAGTAAAAAAATAATTGTTAATGGAATTGTTTAAGGATTGAAATTGTAACCACAGTTGAAAAATTCGCAGGATAGAGTGTGTTAAAAGAATGACGTAATATGTCTGCAATACAAGCATCTTAGCTTTTAGATTTAACACTTACCAAGACAGGTTTTTTTGATAAAACCGCAGAATTCTTCTGCTCTTCTTGACTTTTTCTTTTCACGTAGCCACTGGAGTAAGTGATTTAAAAAAATAAATAAATGATAAAACACAGCAAGATGCACATCACACACAGACGACCATGATTCAGTAAATCCCCATCCCCCCTTCTGTCTTCAAAAATCTGAATTCTCTCAGCTCTCCTTCAAGAATCCTCATCTCACACTGTCATGGTCCGGTAAAAACTTGTGATCTGGGTGATCCATGAGGGAAAGGAGAGGTAGAATTTGAAAAACTTTGTCAGTGCATTAATTTTGAAGGCAGTGGCGTTTCACCTTCAAATGCCGTTGCACATAAACAGAAAACTTTAAGATCATGTAAGAAAGTTTTCTTTTACTTTCTGATGGAGTGATATCTTTTATGAGCCTCTGAGGTGCATATATTATCTAGTCGACTCGTCCCAGGACGTGATGCTCACTGATGTTATATTGTCTTTAATGCAGGATTGTGTAGTTCGTCTTGATGTCTCTGTGGTACCAGATTACAAGCAATGTATAGACAGACATCCAGTAGCTTGAAAAGATCCAGACTTGTCATGGAATTTTTAAACTGCAAAGGTTTCTGCAAGGTTGCTTAGCACTATGTATAAGAAATGAAAAGTGAGTCTTAGTACCAAAAATTTACATTACATAATGACTTTCTTTTTTTACCTTTTGGTCAAATACAAAGAAACACAAAAGTTGAAGACAATACCTTTTGGAAGTTTTGTGAGTAAAAAAAAAAAAAAAAGTCTGTAAAGCTGGACTGAAAGTTTAACAATGAATAATTCTTGTGAAATATTCTTTAGAACTGCTCAGTAGAAGACATGTTGAGTTGGGTCACAAATGTGGTGAAAATAGAACGTCTATGAGATCATGGCAATGTGAAATTTTAAGAAACTGCAAATAGCAATATCATTACCATTCGAAATGTTGGGGTCAGTAAGAGTCACTTTGTGCAACTACTACTACTAATTATTATCATTATTATTAAAAAGATTGTTATTGCTCAAGAGTTATGATGTACAATAAGTAGAGACCAGCTCATTGTAAATAACGAGTATCAGTAGATATTGCATTGTACAGAGATGTGGTATACATAAATGAATGGTCTGTTGACCATTACAGTACAAATGCATTCAAGTATAAACAGTCGAAAAATGTGCAAAGAGGCAAGATTGAGGATGTGGTGTAATTGCAAATTACCATGGTAACAGTTAAGGGAATGCACTTGGGGTCAATAGTGCAAACAATAACATGGGGGTCAAGACGGGGGGCTTGAGTTAGGCCTCTGAGTTCAGAGTTCAGTAGATCGACTGCTGAAGGGAAGCAACTGTGTCCGAGTCCATTACTGCAACAGCGAACACTCATGTAGCGTCTCCCACACTGGTCAACAGAGGTGTATATTGGTGACTTTTTGATTGTTTGCTAGTATAGTTCACTGAACTGAATTGAAGTTTTTGACATGAATGATGGATTTGAGCAACATGGTCTTGCATGTACTATTTTCTTCTTAACTGATAACACGCATTTTTTTACATTAACAGTTTTTTACAATTACATTTTGACTCTTTTATCCAAAATGAATTACATTGCATTAGTGCATTCATGGTACAGTATATATTTGATCAAGTCATGCATTTCCTGGGATCAAAACTACTGGATGACCTTGGCACTGCTAGTGCCATGCTGTTTGAGCTAAAAGAATGCTTTTTTTTAAAGGATATTCTCTTTCTGATTCATGATAGTCAGTAGCCGCTTTTGCACTAGTGGTTAACTATTAAATTATTATTATTTAAAAATAAAATAAAACCAATAACATTTGCATTAATGAGATTTGTCACCCTTGTGTCTAATTGTTGGCTCATTATGTTAAACTAGGACTGAGGAATTCTACTGAACTCTCCTATTCAGAGAACCCCAAACTGAATAATGCACATTTTAATGAGGGGAATAACTTGCAGCGTTATCGTAAATGCTTCTGGGTATTGGTACAATGCCTCCTCTCTGACTAATGACATCTACAGGGGTTTAACTCTTCAGGTATCTGATGCAGGTATTGTACTGTATAAGAATGACTTCAGTCTGTGTGGAATTTCATACTGTGTAGTGTCTCTTAAATGCATTGCTGACTCCATTTTATATGCACTGCCTATAAATGTATGATTTGGATAAAAAATGGAATGCTATAAACAGATTGCAGGAAGAGTTCACCCAAAAATGAAAAACTTTTCTTTGTTTTACTCACCTTCATGCTGTTTCAAACCAGTATGATTTTCTTTATTCCACACAACACAAACATTGAATTTTGACGCATCTTTCTGTAGCAAAGACAGTTCAGTAGTCAAGTCTGTCAACCTCCAAACAGGACAAAATGCACCATAAAAGTAACCCATTATACATTTGCACCATAGTTTGTCTTCTGAAGAGAGAGAGTGACTTAGTAAAGGAAAAAATTAATGCTAGAAAATCCACTTAAAGCTGGTAGTTGTTTTTTTTATATATTTTTTTATTAACCCATGGGGCAGATATTCTTTATTTTTTATTTTATTTATTTTTTTCAGCTAAAACTCACTTGATTTTTTTTCATAAAACAAGACATTTGAATCTCAGGTAAAATATATATAGTCTATATATTTTATATATAGTCTCTGTTTGGATTTAAATAGGCAAATGCTTAATAGTCTGTTTGGATCATTATTGCAGTGATCAATTGAGTTTGTAGCATGTCATAGGGTTGGCAACTGTTCTTCTAACCCCAATGGAGTGTGTAGCTTTTCATTTCTTAAAGGAAGACACATACAAGCTTAAAGCTGTTTTTAGAACATGATGACTGGCTAGCCAGCTAATGATCAGCTAGAAATGCCCAGCTACTAATTTAAACTGGATTTTCGGGTTATTCATTGTTGGTATTCCTTTCGGTTAGATACATAAATAGTGTAACTGACTAGTCTATTATAGAAGAAACAGTTACAAAAAAGTTGTTTCTAGAAGAGCATAATGGTTAACAAATAATGAATTATAAGTCTGTGTTTAATTTTTTACAACAGATGTAGGATTTTGATGCACTGCTGTCATTGGCCACAACTCCAGAGAGAATGAGTTTACATACAACAAGCATCTGCCATGCTCTAATGATGAGTGAGTGTGTTCATGAATAAGTCATACCGATTAAAGAGGCAGAAAGATGGAAAAGGACGCCATGCATTTCATAAAACAGACCTGCTACTTTGGGAATCAACAGCGGAGCTAAACCACCGTTCCGACTGTCCACAGTGGAGTTCCAAACTGGTTATGGTGGCAAATTAGCAAATCAAATTGGACGTCTTGAATACCATGAGTATTGTTAGGAATAAATTGTGATGTTTATTTGTTATTTAACATGACCAGATTCCTCGTGACAGCTCTCTTTGGAACACATATCCAGATTAGCCAGCTGAATTATATTAGGAATTGGATAATATGCAGTCAGTCGGTCATTATCGCAAAATAAACCTTGACAGGGTGATCAGGACCTTTATGGCGAAAGGGACTTGTGTCATCCTAAAGGACTTTATTTTACAATAATGACCTGCTGACTGCATATTATCCAGTCTATTATATGACTACTTGTCAAATATGTGAATAAATTGACAAATTATTTTATTATGTGAAAAACAATTTGAAAACTGGCATACAATATATTTTAAGTAGAAAATATTGAAGGCAGAATGCCCTGATTGATCAATTAGATATATTTCCTGAATCCGTTCCACTCTTTTCTCTCCTCTCTCAACTCTCTTTCAATAAAAGTATGGTGTCAGGCATCAGAACTTTTAATTTACATACTGAAATTAAATAAAATATAAGAAAGAATGAACAGTATGCAGGGGACCAATAGAATGAGCTCTAACTGTGTTTAATTTTGTGACTCATTTATCATAATTATAAAATCGGATTGCATGGTGAGATTGCTTATTTTAAGATAAGTGTTGATATTTCTCAAGCCCTTGGGTTGGTTTGTTTCGTTGGGCGTCACAGGGTGTGACTGATCACACGCTGCCGTTTTGGGAACTCTAATGACAAATCTGATTAGAACACAAGCCCCACAGAGCTAATTTAGTGGTTCTTCCTTTAGTCAATACATTGGCCTTACACTTTACACTCTTAGAAAAAAAGGGATTCCGTACAGAACTCATGGGTTTCTTGACCCAATTTTTAAGAACCCTTTATGCCAAACATTTTCTATATAAGGAGACATATCTTAAAGGTATAGCGGAGGATGTTTTACTTCCTGGTGGGTAACCTATACTATTGGTCCTCCTAATTGTCAATCATTCTGGTGAATCAATCAAACTTTTCAAAAAGTGGAGAGGGCGGGTCTTATCTCAAATTTGGAAAGATCCTCCGCTATACCTTTAAATGATTGCATAATGTTTTGAAAGTTTTTTTTTCTTTTCTTTTTTTCTGGTGATAAAGTATGTTCTGTTTGATTGATACATTTTAATTAAAGTTAAATATTTATGATATGATTTCACTATTTTGTTGCTGTTTGAGCATAAACAACATCTGCAAAGTTACAACACTCAAAGTTCAAAGCAAAGGGAGATATTTTCTTTTAAAGAAATAGTTTTTTAGGCTGGAAAGGACTACACGACATTAACTTCCTGGGTTAGTGACATCACAAACCCTAACATTTGCATAAACCCCACCCCCGGAACTCGATTTATAGATTATCAAGACAGAACATGCTAATTAATGACTAGAAGATAACTACACATAAGCTACACAAATTCATCAACTAACCATTCAGAAATGTTTTCTACATGTTGTCACTACTTCTTGATGATTCTCTCCATCTTTCTGACAAAGGCTAAACGTTTGTGAACTTTTTGTGTACATGTGAGGTAATCAGAGCTGCTAACCCATGAGCTCTCTGTGCGGGAGCAGTAGCTCATTTGCATTTAAAGGGACAGACACAAAAACTGCGTTTTTTGCTCACCCTCAAAAAGTGACAACTTTAACATGTTATATAAAAATATCTGTGGGGTATTTTGAGCTAAAACTTCACATAGCGGGGCACAACCTAATGCTTTTTGATTTTCTCCATTTTTTTTTTAAACCTACTTTGGGTTCAGAGTATTTTAATTTTTTTTCCACATTAATTTCCCACGTCTAGTACAATTATGTGGTTTTGTTTCATTAATACAGCATATACTTTTTTCTTGATTTACCCTGAAAGATTAGAAGTGAAATGTGACAACATGCCCCATAGGTGGGGTATGCTGTAATATTTGAGGGCTACAGTGTAACATGACCATATTACAGCTTAAAATGTAATCTGATCAAATTTTTTTTAAAATACAATAAACATTAAAATATTTTCTCAGTAAAATACAATTAAGTTTTTCATATAACATCACTTTTTTTATATAATTAAAAAGAAACAATTTTTGAGTTTGACAACAAACACACCGCAAATTACAGCTATTCAGCATAGTTCAAAACATATTAATAATTAATAATTCCTGAACATTGACTCTCAGTCTTTATTCACCTTTTTCTCAAGGTTTCTCAATTTAATTCATAAAAGTATAGAATAGAATATCATAGTTATAATAGGAACACATTGTAACGCAGTGTGACAACGTTCCCCACCTGTGCAACTGGGATTTAAGCCTGGCCAGTGTTTTCTGCTGGTTAGGTCAGCATTAAACAACCATCTCAACTTTTAAAGGGTAACTCTCGCCAAATTGCAACCTAGGCTATTTTTGTTAATGTACCCGAGTCAAACATTCGTGTAAAAGCATAATTAGAATGCAAACGCCACTTTTAAGATTGACCGTATTTACAGAGCCGATCCGCCCTATACGCACACTACGCAAGCTGCGTAGGGCCCCGCAAATTACTCAAGGCCCCGCCTCCCCCTCGTGTCAAAGCGCGTCAATCAAAGTTTACAACATCGTTGAGAAATGAGAAAATGAAGCGGAACTATCCTTCTGGTCACGAAGAAAGAGGAAAAAACACTATGCGAGTGAATTGTGGGAACAGCAATCAGGTAGACTGAGTTTGCTTGTTTATAAACTGCAGCTGGGAAAAGATAACCGCGTCGCACGTTAACATGCGTTCATATGCGCGTGCACGAAATGAAACGCGCACTTTCCAAAATAAACTACAATAGCGGGATGACAATCCTCATTATAGGCGTAGGCACACATACTTTTAAAACAAGACAATGATCATCTACTCTCCAAGTCAAGGTTAAGTTACAACTCTGCAATGCCAGATGGAAAACAATGTATTGGCTTTATAGTCTATATTGCAATTAAGATTTTGATTGACTGGACATACTGGTCAATATGGATGCACATCCCTCAGTAAATAATAACCTTCAAGTATTAAGTATTGCTGTTATCATTTAAAACACAGTGACATGCTGTGGCAATTTTAGCTAGTTTTATTCATTCACAGCACAGGATGCATTTGTGATTTCAAGAATTCAATTTGTTGTATTTGAAGTGTGAATACTTAATATTACACATTTACCTTTATTATATTACCTTTATAATATTATTACTCAGCAAGTAAACAAAAGCGTAAATATCTACGTAATAAAATACAAATTCTGATATTGGGGTTCCAATCATGCACTGAACCTTGATTAATTAACAAGGTTAATTCTTCACTGTTTTCCAGCTGTATATACAGTTTTATCATTGCTTTTGTTGTCAGGATTAGTAACTTGCCATTTTGTGACATTTGGAGTTCATTTTCTATAAAAAATCTTATTGGCATTGTGTATTGTCTACAAGTATTGAGGTCTCTGCATTCACATTATGCTTAACATCTGACATGTAGATATGGTGTCTCGCAAAACATCTATAGTATAAAGTACATGGATTTCCCAAGTAAAGCACATACCATAAATGTGTGGTATAATTTAATATTATATTGTTTGAGTGAAATGTAATGCAAAGGAAATTTCAACTAAATTGATACTACCCAACCTTTTACTAGCCAAGTTAAAATACTTTCACCTAACTTAGTTAAGTAACACTTAATTCCATATGTGAAATTAACTTAAAAAATATGCATGTGAAATAAAAAAAAAGTAAATTTTACTTATTGTTTATTTAGTGTGAGTCAGGTAGGAGGGCCCCTTAATTTTTTTTTGCTTAGGGCCCCAGGGAGGTCAGGATCGGCTCTGCGTATTTACATTTTCGGTCAAAATGCCTTTTGAATGGGAGTGCTAGGGGCACTACAGTGATAGCATCAGAATCGCTATTTTTAAAACACTAAGGAGGCTCGACACAACATAAAACTGTGCTTGAAGTATCACCAGGGGCTCTACACATGAACTCGATCATTGACAACATTGTTTGTGTACACAAAGTTTACTAAAAAGAAAGGTTTTGTACGACTCACTTTTTATCAGTTAGTGTTTCCGGTGGCTGGAATTTTGTCAGTCAAAAGTAGTCGATCTCCGAATGCAACGTAACATGAGGAAAGTAAAGATGGAAAGCTCAGTTCATTACGTTGTATTTCGAGATCGTCTCTCTTTTTAATTTATGAGAAAGAAACACAGTCACGCAGAGCAATGCATGCAGTTTTGTTTTAACTGGCCTGTCCAAATACTCTTGTGGTCTTTGCACTTGTGGTATTTGCCCAAGAGTTCAACTGAGTGTGAAAACCGCAAGTGTGCATATAAGTTTTGATTACCTGATGGGATACACTTACAGTGTTGTGCATTTGATTTTCAATATTTTGCATTTTAAGGTCCCACTGTAGACAATAATTTTGTCCCTTAAAACTCATCTTTGATCACCAAAATGACATATTTAAACGTTTTTTTTTTCCACACACAAAAAAACCTTGGTTCATGCCTTAAAATAGCTTGAATGTAACTACACCCATGCCTCATTTCTATGTATATGAAAATTAGCCCCGCCTCCACTCACTCACTCCAGCTCAGAGATCCACTCGTTGACGATCAAACTTTGACGTGATTGGTTACAAGGTTGTTTGTGAAGTAATAAACCAGTGATATCAAACTGCATTTTGTCTTTGGTTCACTGCAGTCTTAGAGAGAAAATACTCAGCAATGGTGTTGACTTATGAATTTGCACATGGTTTGCCTTATCATATTAAAAAACACCACATAGACATAAACAACATTAAAAGCTTGATTTTCACCACAAGGGGACTATAAAATAAACTCCTAGACGTCTTTTCAGTAGTCCCTTTGTAACAGACGACACAGTTTAATTAAGTGATAAAAGCACTTATAAACAAAATACACCCTGATCTTTGAGGCGGTATTAACATTAAGTGACAACAAGGCATCTAACGCACAGAAGCCAATGGCACATCACTATGCGTATTGGCACATCTGGTCTTCATTGATAGTGGCATGTGTCACTGATATTATCGTGATACACTGACACTGACACAGAGTCGCGGAACATGTCACCGTATGTTGTGACACCTCCAATAGTGACTGACAGATGAATCGAGCACCTATTCTGACGTAATTGTGACACAAAATCCTAAATAAATAGCCTAATTTGGTGATATTTTAAATATCAATTAAACGCATTAATATTTTTTCAAATATATGTTACAAATGTTATTTGTGTCACGTCTGTATTTGATTGGTATGTGCCACTGAATGTTTTGCAATACCATGTGCTACTTTATGTTGTTTATCTCGCAAAGTCACAAACTGCCCATTCTAGGAAAGACACAAAATAAATCTATCATGGGTCACTACGAATAACGTATTAACAGTCACGTCCGTTACTGTAAACCTTTATTTTTGCTTGATGCTGCATGGATGCACGCCAGTAGGTGTCAGTATAAGTGAGTGTAACACTGGCCAGCGCAAGATTCTCATCTGTGGCTTTAATATTTCAAAAAGAATTTTATCGAATTATGTATAATAATGTTGTACACAGTAACTCAGAAATGTAATAAATCATATGTTTGACAGCATAAAGCAAATTCTTATGCAAGTGGCACATCACACGTTTTAGTGACATATGCCACTATTCACTGGCAAATGCCAGTTGGCCTTTGTCAATAAAACTGACGTCTCTTTATGTTGTGGCACCTCCAGTAGTGACACCAGCTGCAGCTGTCTGCCTGAGTATAATGTAGATAATGTAACATATGCACATAGTTAATTTGTACAACAAAAAATTATTTTATTTATTGAATAATTCCATAAAATTATTTTTGAAATATTAAAGGTACTGAGGAAGGTCCTGCGTGACCGAAACGTTTGTTGAATTTTTAAAATGTACTGAGCCATTTTTTGCACTTGTATAAATAAAGATTGCTAGTAGCTCGGTATGTAATCCTTTTCAGATACATAGCCTAACAAAACATTTTTAATAATAAATTTTTTTACACTTTTTGGAAGGACTTGAAATATTAAAGCCACAGATGAGAATCTTGCGCTGGCCAGTGTTACACTCACTTATACTGACACCTACTGCCGTGCGTCCGTGCAGCATCACGCAAAAATAAAGGTTTACAGTTAATGACTGTTGACTGTAAAATACAGTTTGACTGTTAATACGTTATTCGTAGTGACCCATCATAGATTTATTTTGTGTCTTTCCTAGAATGGGCAGTTTGTGACTTTGCAAGATAAACAACATAAAGTAGCACTGGTATTACAAAACATTCAGTGGCACATACCAATCAAATACAGACGTGACACAAATAACACTTTAATGCGTTTAATTGATATTTAAAATATCACAAAATTAGGCAATTTATTTAGGAATTTGTGTCACAATTACGTCAGTATAGGTGCTCGATTAATCTGTCAGTCACTACTGGAGGTGTCACAACATACGGTGACATGTTCCGCGACTCTGTGTCAGTGTATCGCGATAATGTCAGTGACACATGCCACTATCCACTGGCACATGCCAATAATGTCAGTGACACATGCCACTATCCACTGGCACATGCCAATGAAGACCGGATGTACCACCGGATGTGCCAATACGCATAGTGACATGTGCCATTGGCTTCTGTGTGTCAGATGCCATGTCACTTAATGTTAATACTGCTACTGGGATCTTTGCACCAATAAAATGTGAAACTACCAAATTATATGTAATAACTAATTAATTTAACTTACAGTGGAATGTTTTCCTCAACATCTCGCAATTTCAGGGCACTTGAGTTCCTGACCATGATGCATGATGGGATACGCTTAGCCTTGAATACCACACTGTAGCAGTTCTTGAAAGAATGTGGGTTTAGTTTGCATTAAGGGCAGTGAGCTTTTGAGTTTTTAAAGGACAATTCCGGTATTTAACACTTTGAGTCTATTTTGTAGTTTGTTTTGGATGAACAAGAGTGGTGGACAAAGAAATTTTGACAATGGTTCCTGTCTCGACTTTTTGACTATTTAAGAATTGCCCATGACCGCTTTAGAATGGGAGTCTATGGCCATGCACAAACATGCTCTTAAAACAACCCTTAACGTTCGTTTTCAAAACTGTTCAACTCACCGAGTGGTTAGTGGTGTTCGTTGATGATTAAAAACAAATATATCGGCGCAATGTATGATTTCAATCCGTTTATTTTTCTGTAGTGGAACAATTTTTTCAGATACCTCACAACCGCGTATAAACTTCCGCAACTTCCGTTGCTCTGCTCACGCTAGCCTTCTGAGAGACAGAGAACCGAGCGAAAATACCTAAAATACTACAACCAAATGTAACAGCCCCCTTTCCGTTTCTGGTTGCGCAGTAATATCAACAAGCAATGAGTCCTCCAACGGAAATCAATGGGATTTTACAAAATGCCAAATAAAACACGACAGAAACTGTATTTCGCTACGCTACTTGTTTTGGAACATCAACGAACACCACTAACCACTCGGTGAGTTGCACAGTTTTGAAAACGAACGTTAAGGGTTGTTTTATGGGCATGTTTGTGCATGGCCATAGACTCCCATTCTAAAGCGGTCATGGGCAATTCTAAAATAGTCAAAAAGTCGAGACAGGAACCATTGTCAAAATTTCTTTGTCCACCACTCTTGTTCATCCAAAACAAACTACAAAATAGACTCAAGGTGTTAAATACCGGAATTGTCCTTTAAGACCTGGGAAAGTTTTGCACACTTATTTCCTGCTGAGTGCATGCAATCTCAAGTGGCCAAGACCGCAAGTGTGGGTATTTGAACAAGCCCAGTGTACCTTTTAATACTTTTAGTGCAAGATTTTATTAGGGAATCTGCACTTTTACTCATGTACTTGATTTGAATACTTCGTCCACCACTGATAAATAGCTCAGTAACATTTCAACTGTTTAGTGCATTTCTGGTGTTGCACAGTATTTAGTTCTGATTTGTCCTTCTTGATTTTTTTTTTTTTGGCTAATTAGTTTTGTCACTCCTTTGGGTGACTGCCACTCTAAGAGAACACATATTACTTATGTTGTTCCCAAGGCTCAGTTGTAGATTTATAGCATACACTAAGCTCAATGACTTTTAATGAGATTACATATGCTACAATATTGTCTAATGATAATTAGCACATTTCAAAAGACCCAATTGATCTCTTTTAGCTTGTTTTCTCTCCCAAATTGAATTTACATTTACTGTAAGAAATTGCCAAAATATCTCAGTTGTTTATCTTACAAGCAACAAGATTAAATGGAGAAGAAAATTGATACTTTTGTTTACATCTATCTATCATTCTATGGTTTTGTCTGTTCAAACAAGGCTTTAAGATGACTTTTAAAGTTGCTATACTTTTATAATTTTTATATGATTACAGTATTAATATTACATTGACAGCAGTAAATCTCTGAATATATATATGAAGAGTTCAGATGCAAAAGCCTCTAAGTGCCATCTGAAATTTTCTTCTAGAATGATAATTTTTATCAAGCTCGTATATTTAAGTTAAATAATTTCACTTAAATGGCAATGCAAATGACCTATTAATTGTCATTTAAGTGAAATAACTTAACTTTAATATACAAGCTTTATAAAAATGATCATTCTAGAAGAAAATTTCAGATGGCACTTAGAGGCTTTTGCATCTGAACTCTTCATATATATATATATATATATATAATATATTCTTGAAGGCATTATGTCCATTCATGAGAAAACACTATATGCTTTTGTTCCTGACTGGGTGGCGTCCAAAATTATCCAACCTAATGGATAGTTATTTCCCCCAAGAACCACCCATTCTACTACAGTTCCCTGCTGCTTCAATTAAACAAATGACCCATAAAACAACAGGGCAATAGAGGATGCCAAGCGTAAAGAAGCCTGTGCCATCTGAAGGGAGTTTGGTCTGCTATAATGAGAATCGTAATTTAATTCAAATCATTGTGAGGGAGCAAAATAGTTTGTAATGAGACAGTTATGTAATGACCAGTGCAGATATTATATATAGCATTAACATTCTGTGTTTGTACATCCATAACATTAATTTTTTTATGAGAATGCAGTGCAGGGAGATTTTGTTGACAGGCAACAAGAAATTGATAGAAAGGAAAGATGTAGACATTCTCTGGAGAATGGCAAGAGTGTTGGGAAATAGATACAGACGTTGCATCACGGATGGAGCATCACCTGTAGCCATTTCAAGTGCCCTGCTTCAGTCAGTGCTCCTGCAGTGGTCTGGGTTTGAGCAAAGTGGTACTTTATATCAACACACACATATGGCCTCTCCAGCTTGCAAGCGCCCTACTGGCTCCAACCTCTTCCTCTGATCAAAAGGACAGATCTGAGGACTTCTGTTGAGTCAGACTGTGCTGGAGTATGATAGAAAATATGTAGCTTTACACGGTTTCCTAGCCAGGTGGCAAAACAAAGTCATAGGTACATGTTTTGTGTTTTCGACAACTTCCACTAGTGACCCAAAATGAGACATTTTGTCAGTTGCCTGGTACCTTTGTGTGTGTGTGTGTGTGTGGGGGGGGGGGGTGTAATAGTGATTTTTTGGTCACTATTAGGAAAACAGCTTCTAAATCATACTAAGGGATGTTTTGAAATGTAAAAAATGCTGAAAGTTTGTTGTAATGGGTAGGCTTTAGAGTTAGAAGATGCAATATACAGTTTGTACAGGATAAACATATATTATGTCTAATGTAATTTCCCATAAAACATGGTAATCCAACATGATTTTTGTTGTCTTTACTCTCTTTATTTTGATAGTCCACTTTAGACATTCTTATAACTAGTAACTTTGTAACTTTATGTCAGCTAACTATCATTTTTATTATTATTAGACTGTGGTAGACTGTTAGGTTAGGGTTAGGTGTTTGGTTAGTAGAATACGTTGACATGTGCATCATGTATGATTTACTTAAAGTCAGGAGAATGTCTGTTGGGGACCATTAAAACATTAAAATAAAGTGTTGGCAGATATTAAAATGACAGTCTACTAATACTCTAATGACTGCTAGTTGACATGTATTTGCAAAGTTACTCATAGTTAGTAGACTAAAGGAGAAAATTTAAATAAAGTGTTACCAAATGACTTGATGCTGGGAGGCTATCATGTCACACACAATTACATTTTTGTAGCAACTTTTTTTTTGCGTTTTTTTTTCATTGTGTTCCCACCCATAAATCTCACTCGTCAAAAATCCAGCTCCAACTTACTAGTACTGTATATTAAATGCATGGTTTTATGCTTGAGTTAATAGTGTTTTCTTTTTTTATACTTTTTTGTATTGTGGTGGTACCAGCACTGCATTAATACACCCTCTCCATTACTGCTACCATTTAAGCATCTACCAAACCATCCATCTTTCCTCTCTCATGCCATCCATCTTTTGTAACTGTCCATCGTCCTTTAAGCCTTCATTTTTCCTCGTCTCCCTTTTTCCCTCCCTCTCTCCCTGATTCCCACTTCCACTCTCAGGCAGCCCGTTTAAGGTCACTGTCAATCTTGTTATAGGGGAGGATGTGTAATTACCTCATCCATCCATGCAACCAGAACCAGCATCAACAGACAAACCTGAAGCTCTAGTGCAGAGCCAGTACACACATGCAAGCTCAACACAAGACATATACATTAACTTGAAATGTAAGGTTATAATTGAGCCTCTATAGGTTTTGAAATCCTCAGCTTGAAGATGACGTAACTTGCTTGTCTTTGTCAGGCTCTTTGAGAAGTCTGACTTAATAAACACAAATCAATATCAGAAAAACTGTGCTGTCCAATATTTGTCATTTTGGACTCAGAAAGGTGCTCACCAGTCTTTTGTCTGATATTTGCTATTGATTATTTCATCTAGTGATGTTATTTTGTAAGCAGCGCTTTGTCAAAAAAATACCTTGTATTTTAGCAGCAGTGTTGATCTTGTAAACTAAATTACTACCCAAAATGGGTTTAAATCATAATCAATGATAAAGAAGACAAAGCGAAGCCTTTCTGTAGCTCAAACAGTAAAGAATGGTGCTACAGGAGCATATATATATTTAAAAGTGTTTGCCAAATGCATAAATGTAAATCTAGTTAAAAAAAAAAAATTATATATATATATATATATATATATATATATATATATATATATATATATATGCATCTTGTCGATAATCTACCGTATAAATTATACTGTTGGTGACAATGTTGAGAAAAACAGAAAAGTGGTGCATGATACATCTTATCTATTTTTTTTCTTAAAAAAAACTAGAAGAAATTAACTGATGTAGTAGCCTATGTATGTAAGATGTATACTGTATTTATTTATTTGCCAATTAAAATATGCCATTTCAGTAAGACTACAATGGAAAAATGAATGAAAAGGACATGACAGTGCATTGAGTAAATTTACATTTTCATTCCCTGTTGGAACTTCCTGATATCTGTAGTTAACTTACCATGGTAGCTATGGTTTGAATTATAATATAATATATAAAATAATTATATATATATATATATATATATATATATATATATATATATATATATATATATATATATATATATATATATATATAATTATATATATATATATATATTTTTTTTTTTTACTGTGTTCTGTCTGTTCAGTAGCGGCTCTTTTTTAGGTAGGGCAGATTCTGGGTCTAAGGGCTAGTTTATGATAAACATTTTTGTAAGCTTTATATTCTAATCGCTGAACACATCAGACACACGTTTGGCAGAATTCTAATGTCCTTGCGTTATTCAGCCTGAGGTTGACGCTCTAATGATAATTGACAGACTTTAGTACACACGACAAATGCATAGAATGCCATCTTAGAACTGCCTTAAAGTATTCATTGCGTCCAAATGTTGTTTTAGAATGTTGCAAGTTAGGAATTCCAGTGAGGAAAACGAAGTCATGTCTATTCTCAGAACAAATATAAAACAAACACAACAGAACTACAGTATATAAAAGCTATTGACATGAGCATGTTTAAACTAAAGGGTTTATACTTTCATTCATTTTGATAAGCTACTCTACATAGGACGAACAGACATGCCAACTAGTTACTGACCTGATGCAGACACATAGCTGAAGTGGACCAATATTGTCTTGGTCTGGATCGAGGTAGTGTAAGGTCACGTGTAAATAAGTGGGGCAGCCAGAAATCTGCCCAAATGGGCTCTATTTTAACGATCTAAGCGCATGGTCTAAAACACACGGCACAAGTGCACTTAGGGCGTGTCCGAATCAACTTTTGCTGGTTTAACGACGTGAAAAATGTTCGGCGCTCCCAGCGCATGGTCTAAAAGGGTTGTCCCTATTCTCAGTAATGGGTGTGTTTTGGGTGTAACGTGCAATAAACCAACCAGAGTCTCATCTCCCATTCCCTTTAAAAGCCAGTTGCGCTCGCGCCATGGCGGAGTCGCTGTTTACATGGCAGAATTTGCAAGCAGAGAGGAAATTCAAAATTCGCTTCTCCAGAGAGGAAACGGAACTGCTCATGCGCGAGGTTAAAGCACGCAAGCAGACCATCTACGGGACAAGCCGGATTTCACCATATCTTTATGTAAACAATATTAATCTTTTACATTGTAATCCTTTTATTTTTAATATTTGGCATGTTTGTGTGCTGCTGCACATCCCTGTGTGTGTAATAAGCAGAGTGTACGTGCATTGTGCAACCGCCTATAGGCGCACATTACTACGCAGCTCTTTAAATAACAAAAATAATATTGCGCCTTTGACTTTAGACCAGGTGTCATTTGGTCAATGGCGCAGTCTATTTCAGTTGCCTCAAAATAGCAACGCGCCAACAATGCGCCTAAACACACCTCATTTTCAGACCAGCATAACCATGGGCGAACAGATGGGCGCAAATGCATTTGCTATTTAAACAACAGCACGTGAAACTGCGTCATGCTGAAACTAGCAAAAAAACACTTGCGTCGTGCGCTGTATTGCGCCGGGTGTATGATAGGGCCCAATGGCTCTCTATGAAAGTGCGCTGCAGTTCCATTTTTCACCACAGATTTACATTGGAAAACTGTGGGGTGCTGTGAAGCGCTGTCAAGAGCATGCCAAACCAATAGGTGACAATCTGACGTCAAACAAAGGAGATAACAACGCGCACTCTTTTGTCATAAGCCAAAATCTCCGGTTTTACCGTCTACACGACAACACTGCAACCGGAGTTTCTAAAAATCTTCACCTTGGCAGGAGTTTTCAAAAAAAGTTTGGTTTCAGTGACCGGATACTGCGTTTGCGTGTGGACGAACGGCCAAACCGCATAGACAAAACTGCGGTTTTGAAAATACCTGTGTTTGTGTGGACAGGGCCTTAGTTTCCCTGGCTGTTAATTTGTTTCACACACCTGTTTCTGTTCACCTTGATTACATTCCCCATGTACTTAAGCCCTGAGTTTCATTCTGTTCCTTTGTCCTGTATCGTCTAAGTTTAATGTGGTTGTTTATGTTTTCTCCAGTGATATCCTGAGTGTTCTGTGTAGATTTAATAAAGACTGTATTGTTTCCCTATTCCTTTAATTTTGCACTTCATTACAACCACCAGCGTGATTTTGTTCATGACATTCAAGACTGACTCATGCTTCTCTTCCGAGAAGCGAAGATTTAACTTTATGTATGATCTGCAATTCCACTCTTTCTCTTAAACATATTTTTTTTGGACTACTATCTCTTAATGCAAGTAGACAATGATTTTACTTTGTAAGCTTAAGAATTAAATTCACGACTTTAAACCAAGCTTATGCCTTGTCTGTGAAACCGGGCACTTGTGTAATTGTTGTTTCTATCTCTCATTAGAGTATTACTAGATTGTTAGATTAGGGTTGGGTGTTATGGTCCAGGTTAGTGGAATAAGTTGACATGTACTTGCATAATTATTACAGTCAGTATAAAGTGTTGGTGGACCATCAAAATAAAGTGTTGGCAGATATTAAGCAGACAGTCTACTAATATCTAATGACTAGTAGTTGCAAAGTCACTTACAGTTAGTAGAATGTCTAAAGTGAACTCGAAATGTGTTGTCAAATCTACTTACCTAAACTGGTCCAGATTGATCACAGTTAGAAACCCCCTCTTATGTTCCAATACACAATATCTTATAACGGATTTTCCCACATGATTAAAAGACAACTATAACATGGTAAAAATGAACACCTCAACATGGCAAGAAGGTTTCCTGTGACGTATTCAGAGACATGATAACAACCTGCAGTGCACAATTTGGGGAGAAAGTCATTAGAGAAATCAAAGTGGTGAACCCAATGTGCCAATATGTCTTTGCCAGCAGGATTAATTTCCTTCAAACGCACTAGATGACCCTGTCACAAAGATGAATGTTCATCTTTTCCTCCACTGATCTCATTTTCTCTTGTACTTGTACAAAGTCTAGAAAAGGTGCGTTGATTTTTTATTTTACATACAGGTGATATTTGCTGCTCTTTGCGACATGATGTGTTTGTGTTGTTTGATAAATCAGGGTGATAGAAAGGTAGTCGGACCGAATCTGGGTCCTGAGCCAAACTGCTGTCATTGTCGTCCACACAGATAGTCATCTCCACAAACCGAGCAGTTTATCTCGAGTCACAGTTCCTCCCGGTTCAGCGTGTGAACATGCAAACACTTTGTGTTTTCTGCAATTAAATTTGAAGCTTGAAATATGTGTCTGCCAGCATATAGATGGAGCTTTACACGCTTCCAAAAACGCAGACAAAAAAAATCCTTTTCGCCTTTGTTTTCCCAGTCCCACTTGGTCGGCACAGTGGAATCGGGCCCTTCGGAAATCTCCCAGCCATTGTTTGGATGGATTGAGAGGTGTTAATCTCAGCAGTGGTGATTAGAAGCAGCCGCTATTCTTCTTCTGAATACCAACAAGAGAGAGGAGAAAAAGGGAAATTTTCCCAAGGAGAGAACTCGTAGTGAATCTCATAAAGATGTGAAAAAGGTCAACGAGAATGCAAACAAGAAATATTTCAAACGAGGACATGTTTGCTTGATTAGCTGAATATAAAAGGCCAAATACAAATAAGGCATATTAGTCCTGCAAAAGCTAATTTCTCTTTGTGCAATTTCACTGGGAGAGTCCTTGCATTGATGAAGATGAAACAAATTCTAATTTAAGTCATCACATCCTGTTTGTGTTTTAATCAATATTTGAAATGGCAACTGTACGGTGAAGGAAATGCCCACGCTTTCATGATGGATTTTTTTATGAATCTACCTGGGTTTGTGTAGGTGTGTGTTTCATATGTTCCTCTACAAGTAATTAGAGGATTAGAGCGGGTGTATTTCTGATGAGGCAGGCAGTTATTCTAATCTTGTTACCGCAGCTGCTATAGCCTACCTCTCAGGTCTTTGTTTGTTAAATCTTGTTATTTAGACATCTGCTGGCTTCATTTACATCTTTTGTTCAGCTCTGCCGATCTCTTTCCTTCATTCAGAAAAATAGAGATGTGCACTGATATTTTGATATTTCAGATATGCATGTTTCATTTGTTGACAAGCTTGTCCAATGCATTTTTTTTTGTTTTGTTTACAACAGCTCTCATGTTGCATTCAGACAGCAGCGTAAAGTGGCCCAAATCTGATTTTCTGGATGTTTTGTTGGTTAACGGCATGAACAGGAAAAAGTGCATCTGATAATATATAGTCTCGCATAGCCAGACTTTCAGACTGACAGCAGAAGGTTTGGACTCCATCACAGCTTTCATTGACCAAGGACCGCCCAAGACAACGTCTGACTGACATGTTAAAAAACCAATCACACAAAGTTTTTTTGTTCCATGAGGGGTTTGGTGTCACAACGGGCTTTACTTCCAGGCAGACCGTTAAATAACGCGACACACATCTCCCGAAAATACTGTTGAATTTAAACAATCAAACTGACAACTTCGAAACTCCTCAAGTTTTTTCCATTTTGAGTACGATTTGCATCAGATGTTCAACCAATAGTCCGTGCAGCGTGACGTCTAAAGCTGAGAGAATGTAACTTAACGTTTAAAGCAATACTCTTCCCGAACCTAATCTGATTTTGTTATAGTGTTTTGATGTTCCTTCTGGTTATGGTTTATTGTAAACCCCAAACCCTAATTATCAAACGTTTGCAGTTAATTTAACACAACATTACAAACTCCATTAAACTTTTTTGGTACATAATTTCAGTCTTAGGTGAGCTGTAAATTGTTTTTTTTTTAAGTTTTTTTTTTATGTTTTTACAAATTTGTCAATTTTATACTGATTTCTATTTTTAAATAAATGCTTTTCTTTGGAACTTTCTGTTCAGCAAAGAATCCTGAAAAAATGCATTACTGTTTCTACTAAACTATGAATCAGCACAACCGTTTTCAACATTGATAAAAAAAAATATTTCTTGTGCAGCAAATCAGCATATTAGAATGATTTCTGAAGGATCGTGTGACACTGAAGACTGGAGTGATGATGCTGAAAATTCAGCTTTGATCACAGGAATAAATTACATTTTAAAATATATTGAAATAGAAAACAACCATTTTATCTTTATGTTTTTACTGTATTTTTTTAATAAATTGATTCAGCCATGGTGATTATAAAATACTTAAAAAAAAAAAAAAAAAAATTATACATAGTGTGCATGGGGCTTAAAAATGTAGCCAACAACAGAATTGTGATTGGTCTTATCTTCCTTGCATACTTTTACCATTTGTAGCCACTTTTATCACAGTGACTATATTGATTAATGTATTGTTAACCTTTCCTGTTTCTGTTTCCTAACCGTGGTTGGGAGACACAGGGGAGATACATCTTCTCCAGGGCCGGAAGTTCTCCTCCCGGGGTTAACTCCCTAAACTTCACGCTGTTTAGTGTGATGGTAGCATATAAAAACAAAGAGGCCGTCTTGCCGAAGAGTTTAGGAGCTTTATTTTGCTGGCTGCACTAAAATACACTGCACACAGCTAACTACCTGCACCGGTTACCGTATCACTCTCACACCACTCTCATCCGCTGCTTCGCAGGGATCATACAGAGGGAGGGGCGCGCCTCGGACACGCGCACTCACTCACTCTCATTCACGCACACACTGAGCTGTCCTAAACTAAACACATTGGAGACACATCCCACAACAGTATGCAGCCGACATAAAACAAGATGCATGTTGAGTGTCATGATAGCAAGTAGTTAAAATCATAAAGCTATCTTATCTAATACGATAACGCTGCCTTGCAAGCATGCTTTCTTTCAGAAAATGCTAATCCAGTTTTTATTTGTCTTTTTCGTGTCAATAAAACTATAGCATAGTTGGAGTTGACACTTTTATTGATTCAAAAATGAAAGGACTCAAATGTTTTTGTGTGAAATTTTGTTCAATGTTTGATTTCATCCTCTGGTGCACATCATCTTCTAGTTTGAGCACTGACTCAATTTTCCAATGTCTGATATGGGCCACATTTAAAAAGGTTATGTGAACAACCTCACAAAAATAACACAGTTGAGCAGAAAATCGTAATTGGGTATTTGTGCTACACTATGAATGCAGCCTAGACATGCAGAAGTGACTCATCACCTTCATCTTTGCATTACAGATATATTTTGTTGTCTTCAGATGGAATAGTGGTAAAGTGGGTTGGATTTGTTTCCCCTGGGCATTGATTCAGTGTTCTCTCATTGGTGTGTGGGCAGCAGGGCTGTGCTCCTGACACATCTGATCTGTTGTCTTGTGTATAGGGTGAGGAACAGAAAGAGAGGAGAGCATGAACCAGGGCTAAAGACGGACAGCCTGTGGCTATTACTGCCACCTTAACTTTGAAAATAGCTGTTGTTTGTGACTCAGGTCATATTTTGTGTAGATGGTGATATACTGCTAGGAAAAGCAGGGGTTTTCATGGTGACCTGGAACAATAAAAGAATCCATTTAATTTTATGTTAATTCACTTAGCAGATGCTATGGAAGCTTGTCTCTGCCACGATATAAAAAATATAAAGGTAATTGTGACTTTTTATCTCACAATTCTGACTTTTTTCCTCACAATTGTGAGTTTACAGCTCACAATTTAGATTTTTTTTCTCAGAATGGAGAATAGCTATTGCGAGTTATAAAGTCAGAATTGTGAGATACAAACTTGCAATTGCGACTTAAGGTCCCTATATACTTCAAACTAAATCTAAGAACAAAACTGATGTGAAGTCATTTAGAACAAAATCAGGCCAAAGCGAACTTCGTTTGGAGTTCGAAACAGCTTGCCAAAGCCAACTTTCCGGAAAAGTTTGATACTGCTGCTAAACACCTTCATACTACCATTGTATGTATGGCGATTACGTAATAGATAGGTGTGTGCAAAGGCTCTGCCTTCTTTCATGTGGAAATCTTTTCCAGTTAATTTGTCCTCACGAGTCTGTTACGATCAGATGTCCATGAGTGAAAACATGAAAAAACGGGAGAAGCTGCTTTATATTAGAAAATGAAGTTATACTTTTGATAAAACGAGACACTGAGACTGTTTTTCATGTTTACTAAGGTAAAGCTGCTTGATTTTAAGCAATCTATTGTATAATGTGCTATAAATATATAAATGTGATGTGATTTTACTAGAGTGCTGAATTGCAGAGCTCGTGCAAACATATCCACATTGCTATGATCAGATACTTTTCTTATGCTTTATTAAAACATAATGCTAGCTATTTTCTCAATTTTTATGTTTATTTTGTTACCAAGAGGAGAGCGCTCAGCACATATTTACATATTCATCTAACCGTCACTCTCAGCAGTGTGGGCAGTGTCAGATGTTCGATAACAGTATTTTGCTGCTCATTTTACCCCAAAACAAAGAACGTTAATAGAACGAAATAACTTTGCCGTGAGTATATCGGGGCCTTTATAAAGTCAGAATTGTATAAAGGACAAACATGTAGCATTCATTTACTAATCATTTTCAGTTTTTTTTTATTTAAGTTCTGTTCTTAGTGGACTTTAACATGATTATCCTATGACATCAGAGTGTAAAACCCACTTTGGTTCTAATTGGAGCTTTCATTTTTAAGAGTGTGCACAGTATGAATCCGCACAATATCTCTTTGCCATTCTCCTGTAAAACGGCCTCATTCTGTCTTATCTGATGTGGGCTCTGAACAGAGGTGATAAGATGGCTTCATTTAGCTGATATCAGTAGTCTGGATTAGCTAATTACATTAGATGTAATGCAATCTGTTATATCTGCCTATGAAATATGGAGACTCGGTACTGTAGCTCTTGAAAATTCTCCCAGTTCACTCCAAAAATTTGAATTTTGTTATCATTTACTCACTCTCAGCAAGTTGTTTCAAACCTGTATCACTTCCTTCTGTTGGAAACAAAATGAGTTTTTGAGAAAGATAATCTTTCAAAATAAATACTTTTTTTACTTTAGTTTCCAGTCTCCTGTCTGCCTCGCTGCCTGCTGTGAGTGTGTTTGCTTCGGTGCTGTAAGCTCCGTCTTAGCCTCGTATTTCCTTGTTTTGAACCATCATTTACTACAATTTCTAGTTGTTTATACTACTACTAAATACAGCTTACCCAACATCTCAGATTAACCTGACATCGCTAGCTTCCGTTACTACTAGCACAACACGCTAGTAATTCGCTAGCCTGTTAACACGCCACCCGTGCGCTCAGCTATTTTTATTTATTTATTTTTCTCTCGCGCGCTCGCGCCTTTGAGTTCATAAAAGCTCAGGTGAGTAAGAAACACTCAACAAACACGGTGAGTAATGTCTTGTCCTGTTATTATCATGCGTTGCGTCTGAACGCGTTGTTGTTTTTGGAGCTCTATCGATTTGATTTATAATTCTTGATTTTTCTCTTTAAACTCGCTTACAACGAACATTTTCTACTTTTCCTCACTGAGAAGCACTACTGCTCAAACCTCATAGTTACAACGCGGACTGTTGAGCAGACGCGTCTCAAGCCTATTAGTGATCCAACGCTGCATACTCTTAAAGGTTACGTCCGTGGATCACGGCTGAACGCGTCTTCTCCACGCTCACTTACAAACAAACATTTTTTTTCGCCTATCGTGCGTCTACTCTACACCCCTACCACTAAAAAAAAAACGGATTATATCCAAGACTTCAGTCATAAATTAGTATTAATATTGATAGCATCACTGGTAGCTTCGTTGCTAACTCACTGTCCATCTGTTAAAATGGCGAATATATCAGATGTACGTAGTCTACCTTTTGGTGCAGGTGAGGACACATTTGAGCTGCACGCACTGCAGTCTGAGCTGGAAGCTGTTGAGAAACAGATCCACGACCTTTTATTGAGACAGGCCGAGCTGAGAGACCGGTGTTTGGCTCTTGAAACATCACGCGCCGATGCACACAAATCAGTGTTTAACGTTACTAACCCGCTGACTCCGACCGCGTCTACTCCGTGCGTTCCTCAGCATCGGTCACGATCAGCCATGGTCTCGTTCACTCCGGCTCCAACACGCCACCACGAAGCCTGGGTGGTTCCGCAGCGGAAGACGCGAGTCAGGTTTAGACCAAGACTTTCTCCGACCCTCCCGGTTTTCGAGTTATCCACACAAAACCGCTTCTCCCCTCTACGCGAAACAGAACGCGATGCTGTGATCATCGGCGATTCCATCGTTCGGCACGTACACGCTACGTTAGGTAAAAGTAAGGTGCACAGTCACTGCTTTCCTGGTGCTCGTGTTTCTGAAATCGCTGCTCGCGTTCCCGAGATCCTGAATGGTGACGAGCGCGTCGGAACTGTGGTCCTGCACGCGGGAGTGAACGACATCAGGCTGCGCCAGACGGAGATTCTGAAGAAAGACTTCAGGAATCTGATCGATACGGTACGCAGCACATCGCCTGAAACAACGATCATTGTGTCAGGACCGCTTCCCACGTACCGATTAGGGCATGAAAAGTTCAGCAGATTATTTGCGCTAAATGAATGGTTAATGTCATGGTGCAATGAGCAGAAACTGCTCTTTGTAAATAATTGGAATCTGTTTTGGGAGCGTCCTAGGCTTTTCCGTGCTGATGGCTTACACCCAAGCAGATTCGGAGCGGATCTTCTGTCGGGTAACATCTCCAAAATGTTAAATACCCTTTGACTAGTAACCAAAAGTCCAAATCATAGTCTCTGCTGCACCAATTTAACTGATATAAATACTAGTGTAGAACATTGCATAGAAACCGTGTCTATTCCTCGTTTAGTGAGATCAAATAATAAATCTACTGCAGGATCTAGGAAAAATCGAATTGTTATTAAAACAGAAAATGTTGCTATTAGTAAACAAAAACTATTTCTAAAGCTAGGTCTTCTAAACATTAGATCACTCACACCTAAGGCAGTTATTGTAAATGAAATAGTCACAGATAATAGCTTCGATGTACTTTGCCTTACTGAAACCTGGCTTAAACCAAATGATTATTTCGGTATTAATGAGTCTACTTCTCCTGGATACTGTTATAAGCATGAGCCCCGTCTGATTGGTCGTGGCGGCGGTGTTGCAACCATTTATAGAGATATTCTCAATGTTACTCAGAAAACGGGTTATAAGTTTATTTCATTTGAAGTACTTGTACTAAATGTTACGCTCTTAGATGTTAGAAAAACATCCCTATTATCTCTAGCCTTGGCTACCGTATATAGACCGCCAGGGCCTTACGCTGATTTCCTAAAAGAGTTTGCAGTTTTTCTCTCAGACCTATTAGTCAATGTCGATAAAGCATTAATTGTTGGAGATTTTAACATACACGTAGATAATCCAAATGATGCGTTAGGAGCTGCGTTTACAGATTTATTAAATTCATTTGGGGTCAAGCAAAACGTCATCGGACCAACACATCGTCTTAATCATACACTCGATTTAATTATATCACATGGAACCGATCCAACCGATATAGATATCATTCCACAAAGTGATGAAGTCACTGATCACTACATGGTAACTTGCATATTACGTACTGCTGTAATATGTCATGCGGCGTCGCGTTATCAACCAGGCAGAACAATCCTCCCATCCACCATAGATAATTTCTCAAATTGCTTATCTAATCTGTCTCAGCTGCTGCCTGAACCCAAACAAACAGATGAACTAGAAGAACTAACTAGCACTATGAGCACCATTCTCTCTAGAACATTGGATGTGGTTGCACCTATTAAATTAAAAAAGGTCAGAGAGAAAAATAAAGCACCATGGTACAATAATACTACGCATGTTTTAAAGAGAGAAACCCGTATTTTAGAGCGTAAATGGAAACAAACTAATTTAGAGGTCTTTAGAATCGCATGGAAAGACAGTATGTCACGTTATAAAAAGGCCCTAAAAGCGGCCAGGGCTGAGCACCTCCGCAAACTAATAGAAAACAACCAAAACAATCCAAGGTTTTTATTTAACACCGTGGCTAGACTAACAAATAAACAGCCGTCACCCGAACAAAATATCCCGTTACAGTTCAGTAGTAATGATTTCATGAACTTCTTCACTGAGAAAATAGAAAGCATCAGAACCACAATTGTAAACGTTCAATCTTCAATTGCGCCTTATATTTCAGCTTCGATTATCACCCCGCAAGAACAATTACAGTGCTTTACAACTATAGAACAAAAAGAGTTAAATAAACGTATCACTTCATCTAAAACAACAACATGTTTATTAGATCCTATACCAACTAAACTACTGAAAGAAGTGTTACCTGTAGTGGAAGAGCCTCTCCTCAATATTATTAACTCGTCTTTATCTTTAGGTCATGTTGCAAGAACATTTAAACTGGCAGTTATAAAACCTCTCATTAAGAAACCACAATTAGATCATAATAATCTAGCAAATTATAGACCCATTTCAAATCTTCCATTTATGTCTAAAATATTAGAAAAAGTGGTGTCCGCTCAACTGGGCTCTTTCTTGCAACAAAATGATATCTATGAAAAGTTTCAGTCTGGATTCAGACCGCATCATAGCACTGAAACTGCGCTCGTTAAAATCACAAATGATTTACTTTTAGCTTCTGACCAAGGCTGTATCTCAATACTAGTTTTACTTGATCTTAGTGCTGCGTTCGATACTATAGATCACACATTACTCTTAGATCGGCTACAAAATTATACTGGTGTTCAAGGACAAGCACTAAGCTGGTTCAAATCATACCTATCTGACCGCTACCATTTTGTCTATTTAAATGGAGAAAAATCGACCATAACTCCAGTAAACTATGGAGTGCCGCAAGGATCTGTGTTAGGCCCTCTGTTATTTTCAATATATATGATGCCACTTGGAAATATTATAAGGAAACATGGAATTAGTTTCCATTGTTATGCTGATGACACTCAAATATATATTTCATCACGGCCGGATGAAAACGCTAAATTTTCCAAATTGACAGAGTGTGTTAAAGATATAAAAGATTGGATGACGTGTAATTTTCTTTTATTAAATCCAGACAAGACAGAGGTAATACTTATCGGTTCAAAAAACCGCCCACAAAACCTCGCACAATACAACTTTAACATCATAGGATGTCCTGTTACTTTATCCTCTACAGTAAAAGACCTGGGTGTTATACTCGATTGCAACCTGTCTTTTGAAAATCATATTTCATATGTTACAAAAACAGCCTTTTTCCACCTTAGAAACATTGCTAAGCTACGTAATATGCTATCAGTTTCTGATGCAGAAAAGTTAGTTCATGCATTCATGATAGTGATGTCCGGTTCGTGAACGAATCGTTCTTTTGAACCGGTTCTTTTTAGTGAACTGGTCGAACCAGTACACTAAATCGGACTGAATCGTTCGAAACAGTTCGCGTCTTGCGTCAGCACTGATCCACAACAAGTTAGTAAAGTTACTCACTTTCGGACATGCCTGAGTCCTGACAGTCACCTCTACTCAAAATAAACCAATATCCCGGAGTAGGCATATATGTTACTCCAGTAAATCCAACAGTTCACTGAACTGAGACGTGCTGAGAGAAGTGATGAGCACGAGCAGTTGATACTGAGCATGCGCGCACTACCGAACGTACAGGTACAGCGGTTCTCTCGGATCACCAGTACAGAACCGAGAACTGTTTCTTTCGGACACGTTCGATACGGAGAACCGATGAGCTGATGAGCTGAGCATGCGTGCAATTTTTTCAGAGGGATCAATATTATTTTATTATATATTAATACAACAAGTATTTTACTGAACATCAATAAGTGTAACAAAATAAAACATGTTAGAAACATTTTTATCACATAGGCTACTGCCTTTTCACTGTATTATTTTAAAGATTGGAAACACAATGAATGGATTGTAAAACTAAACATTTATTATTATACTAAAACATTATTTTCTGGAACAGATCATTTAATTTCTAAGTAAGTTGATATACATTTTTGACGTAAACTCTTGCCAAGGTTTTAAAGGGTGCAAAGTAAATGTTTATAATGTGTTAATCAAAACATAACGTATTAAACATAGATATGCATCAAGTTTTTTGTTTTGTCGACTGAATAAGGCTATAGCCTAGTAAGGTTTCAGTAGTTCTCAGCTCACACACAGGCGGTTCTCGAGTCAAGAACTGGTTGTTGCAGCAGTTCTCGCATCACCAGTACAGAACCGAGAACTGTTTCTTTCGGACACGTTCGATACGGAGAACCGACGAGCTGGAGAGACTGCGCATGCGTGATAACAACACCGTCTCTGAACCGAACTTTCTTTTTGGCCAACTGATGCTGTGTTACTGTCTATGCGCTGTGCTGATACATGAGCACGGGTGAACCAAGGACTTGAATGAGGGGCCGAATTCGGCGAAATGTAAGTTTATTTAATTACAAATAAAATAAAAATGATGAAGTTTATTCACTTTAAGACATGTAAAACATCCGCGTTTGCGCATCGCCTTAGGCCTACTACAGGGTTAATTTTCAAAACGTAAATGTAAGAAAGATGATTATGACGATGAGCACTATTATTTAACTGAAGTTATGATTACAAATGCCTTTATTTGAATGTATATTTATCCGCCGGGATGATAGAATTGACGTCATTACGTGATGACGTAAAAGAACTGGTGAACCGTTTTTTTGAACCGGTTCATTGAAACGAACTGTCCGAAAGAACCGGTTCGCGGAAAAGAACCGGACTTCCCATCACTAATTCATGACCTCGAGACTGGATTACTGTAATGCTTTATTAGCTGGTTGTCCTGCATCCTCAATAAACAAGCTACAGTTAGTCCAAAATGCCGCCGCTAGAGTTCTTACGAGATCAAGAAAATATGATCATATAACACCGATTTTATCATCACTGCATTGGTTACCTATACAGCTCCGTATTAATTATAAGGTATTGCTACTGACTTATAAAGGCCTAAACGGCTTAGCTCCAGTCTATTTAACGGATCTTCTATCGCCCTATAATCCATCGCGCTCTTTAAGATCACTAAATTCAAGGCTTTTGGTCATACCTAGGATATCCAGAACCACCAAAGGAGGGAGAGCATTTTCACATTTGGCTCCAAAACTCTGGAATAGTCTTCCTGATACTGTTCGTTGCTCAGACTCGCTCTCCCAGTTTAAAACTAGATTAAAGTCGCATCTCTTCAGCCAGGCATTCATATAATCCTACAGTTCAAACTACAATCCGGCCTCTAGCTCATAAATGCCAGAGGAGAACTGGCCCCCGACTGAGCCTGGGTTCTCCCAAGGTTTTTTTTTCTCCATTAGGTCACCTGATGGAGTTTTAGGACACCAATAGGTCACTTGATGGAGTTTTTCGGTTCCTTGCCACTGTTGCCTTTGGCTTGCTCAGTTGGGGATATTTTGGGGATATTTAATTTAATTTTATCAATCAATAAATTCCTCTTGAAACAAACTTTGTTGTATTATTTTAATTTAATACTGTGAAGCTGCTTTGACACAATCTGTATTGTGAAAAGCGCTATACAAATAAACTTGACTTGACTTGACTTGACTTGTTAAAAGTGTTTAGAGATCAGCACTGAATTGTTTTTTTGTTTTTTTAGCACTGATCAGCACTGAATTGATGTTATGACGGTTTCACACTGCACGTGTTAGCAAAGCGTAAGCAGCGCATATTTTTTTCGCCGCCCATGTTAACAGATTAGAGCATTCACACGGCACGCAGAGGCAGCGCGACATCTATTATTTGTTTGTTATTAGAGACATTTATGAATTATCTTTAAGATGTTTATGATGGGTAATGTTTGTAAATTAGATGTGTATCAGATATTTCAACAATCTAAATTATTTTGTAATGTTTTTATCTCTTGCAGAACGCTTCGTGGAGATGAGTGCTGATATGTAATAAATATGCAGATAACATACAATAATAAATTTTATTTCAATTATCAATTACCTATCAATATTTATTTATTCCAAAAAAATATACAAAATCTGTCAAAAAGTACTTAGTTGACCACAACCTCAAAAGCCTGTACACAAGCCGCAGTTCAGCTGCGCGCGACAAACGCTGCAAGTGTGAAAGCAAAATGAGCGTGTGCTGCTTCCGCTCACCAGCTTCTGCGCTGCCTCTGCGCTGCCTCCACTCTGCTAACGCGTGCAGTATGAAACCGGCGTAAGGGCTGAGATGGGCCTTTTGTGGGCCACTTGACATGGATCAATTTCAGCATGATACTGAAAGCCACAATTAGTATGCAAAGCAGCCTTTCCAGCAAAATAGCTGTTTTTGTATTCAGTTTTGTTAAATTTCTCCACTAGGAGCATCACTGCTGCGGCAGTGGATCCATTTTTTGCCAGAAAATTTAGCTCCTGTGGGAGCATGAGAGAACATCACTGTGGCAGTGGAACGTTTTTTTTTTTTAAAGAAACTGAGCTCCTGCGAGAGCACGAAGGAACATCACTGCTACAGCAGTGGAGAAAATTTTCCCAGTGAAACTGAACTCCTGCGGCGACCTGAGGAAATACCACTGCTGTGGCAGTGTAGAGCAGAGGTGACATCACTGCTGCTGCAGTGGATACATTTTTCCCAGAAAAACTGAGCTCCTGTGGGAACGTGAGGGAACATCACTGCTGCGGCAGTGGAATTCCTTTTTCAAAGAAACTGAGCTCCTGCGGGAGCATGAAGGAACATCACTGCTGCAGCAGTAGATAAATTTTTGCCAGAAAACTGAGCTCCTGCGGGAGCTTGAGAGAACATCACTGTTTCGACAGTGGAACAAGTTTTTCGAAGAAACTGAGCTCCTGCGGGAGCAGAGGTTAACGTTACCCATTTTCTGAACGACCGCGCTCCATCACTGGTTTTGTTTTGAAGGAGAAAAAACATATATTGCTGGACTCGGTCGAGACCAATGACCAAGTCTGAGACAAGTCAGAGTGCAAATACCAACGAGTCCAAGACAAGTCCGAGACAATAGGAAAAACGTCTCGAGTCCGGACTCTCGGACTCGAGTACTACAGCACTAACGGTTGCATATGAATTTGTCTTACCAGTCTGTGCGGCGTCTCTTTACTAATAGTGAAGCTGTGGGTTTTAATTACTTCAAAAGAGAAATACATATGCTATAACTTTCAGTTTCTAAGCGATTTTTTTGATAAATCACAGGACAGCGTTGACAATAAGTTCTCAATGGTTCTGTGTGTGATATGTATGTAATGTGCGAGCTACTGTTTGTACATGTGTGTTTAAGCTACAAGGAAGCAGCATGTTAGCTTAGAAAGAGGGCGGCAT
Organism: Leuciscus idus; assembly: GCA_021554675.1. NCBI lineage: Eukaryota > Metazoa > Chordata > Actinopteri > Cypriniformes > Leuciscidae > Leuciscus > Leuciscus idus. The sequence goes on along the minus strand of CM038634.1, from coordinate 35,452,399 downwards.
TGCCTGAGACGCGAGCTTGGTGCTCGATGGGCCTTATTGTCCATTTCTCTATGGCAGGAATGATTGAATCATGGCGAGGGTAGGCCTCGGCATGCTGGGATCCGATTGTTTGGCCTGACACCTCCAAGATTACATAAGAGGATTGCAGCAAAGATTCTTCAAGGACGAAATATTCTTCATTGGACGGGAAGAGCTTGATTTCGGACATGTTGGGATGGTAGAGCGGGGCCAAATGCTGAAAACTGTTGAGGAATGAAGGTGAGTCGATGGTGTATATAGGCTTCCTATCATGCTTATAGGGTAGATGTGGTAATTGCTTATGACGAGTTGATTGGATAGATTATTTGATTGTGCTCCTCCCAAACTTTATTAATAAAACTTAATTTGTGTTTTTCACTTACAGATGACAACATTGTCAAAATTATCCCGTTCACATGGGTCTGCGAAAATGATTACAAATGCTGTATTATGCATGCCATAATCCTTTTTCTACAAATGTATATATATATATATATATATATATATATATATATATATATATATATATATATATATATTAACACAAAATCAAAAACATTATCGTTTTCAAAAACTTGCACTTTAAAACCTGTTTTCAAAGGTTTTCAGGCCCCAAAAATGCCAGTGTTGTGTAATTGAACAGCCAAAATGCATAAAAAGGTTTCAGTTTTTAGTTGAAAATGTATGCCTTTCGTGTAAGATTCATAACATATACGGTGTTTTGCATGTAAGAGTTTCCATGATGAAAACAGTACCGGAGACAAGTAGCTGTTACCGCATCGTCAGTTCGAGGACAGGTCCGGGGTCGAAGGCGAAGCAGAGGAGGTCGGTCAAGATTCTTTTTTTGCCTTGTTTGCCTTCGCTGACTGCATATGCAGGTGCTTTGAATTTGGAATGCTCTTTCTCTGCCATAATTTTACTCTTCGTAGGTTCCGCACCTCTCTTGCACTCCTCAAATCAAACGGGTGCGTGCATATGGGCAGATCTTGTAGCAACAGGGGTGGTAGCCATGGTTGCGAGAGAGAGTGACAGTCGCCCAAACCAATCAGTTGTTTCGTTCCGGATGGAAATAATGAGCTGTGTTTATTGCAGATTAAAAGGTCTACAGTCACTCGATTTTTATACTCTCTTTTTCAGAGCACTTACATTTTAATTATGTATTGGCATATAAAGACAGTTTAAACAAATTTGAAAAAAAAGTTTTTTAGAAAAATCCTACCTACCCTACCTTTAAGTAGCCTTAGTAAATTGAAAAGGAAAGTTTAGTCTGAACAAATTAGTACATTTTGGGGATTTTTCTAGAATAACATCTGCATATGTCATGCAATAAAGATAAGTAACATGCATTAAAGTAAATATATATAAAAAATAAATAAATAACTACGTAGAAAAAACATTACTCTATTTAAAATGCACTTCCATGCCCACTGCAGCCCCACTAAACAGATCTTTGAAGATGCATGTAACATATTCTTGATGTGGATGTGTTATGACATGGACTGAAGCCATGAAAAATTGAACATGTCTCCCAGAGGTATGCATCTAGTCATATTTAAACTGTGATTTTCTCTCCTCCTTTTCACACTTGAACGCTCAAACATGAGCTTCACCTTTTTTCTCTCTTTATAAATAATTTCCCCATAACTCTAACCCTTTTTTAGTTGACAGATACATGGTTTACACTGATGGGAGTTTTAAAGCAATAATGTGTACTGTCCGATTCCAATAAAAAAACAGCTCTTGTTTTTATGCTTTCCATTTCTTACACGTTCACTTTATAAGTACCAACCATAACTAGTTTTAGTTCAGTAATTATACAGGGCAAAGCAGAGCAGCTGTGGGAATCAGCAGGCTTGAGTTCAGGATCGTATGAATGACACAGTAAGTGTCAGCGGTCACAGAGGCCCCTAACCAGGTCTAAGCACCCTGCCAAGGGGCTGTAGGGGACACAGCCCATAAGGGGCACATGCCCTCTTTGCTCATTAAGTTGTTATGATTTTTTGCTGACACCTCAATGTCAATATCCCCAAAAGTTCATTAACTGAACCCTTGACTGCCTGACACTTTGTAAATCCCCATCCATAGATGACAGTACTTCACTGAAAGAGATAATTTATATTTTGTAAAAATAATGGTATATGATAAAACTTTATTTAGATGTTCTACTTTAATCATTCTACTAACTATAAGTAACTTTGCAACTACATGTCAGCAACCAGACATCAGAGTATTAAGCCCAAAGTATACTTTGAACTGTACTTGGCTAGATGTGAACTTTGAATTGGAACAATACTTGACCAGTGACTGATGACATTTCACAAGTCCACAAGAACACAAGTACAGACAAGAACGTATACTGAGAAATGGCCTTTGTGTCCGCGGAGATGGTGTGTGTAAAACAGTGCATGTGTGAGTGACTTGAGAGCACTTGAAAACAGTCCACAAGGTCTCAGTGAACGCATCTTTCTGTATACTTTGAAAGGCTTGCTCTTTCAACTGTGTGCGAGACGGAGCAGAACACTGAAAATGAAGTATATCCAGGCCTTTAGTAGACTTGCTAACACTTTCTTTTGATGAAACCCCAACAGACATTTTACTGACTAGAAGTACCTACACAACTTATTCGACTTAAAGCTGCAGTCCGTAGATTTTCCTCTTTGTCGCCATCTCTGTTCGAAATCTGCAATTGCAGTTATTTGCGGAATTATCAACTTTACGTGGGTTGTACATCGGCATGAAACAGCGCGGATGAATCCAATGTTTTGAGGAGAGTGTGCGGCTGTCAATCACCGCGCCGTTGGATACGGGCATTCAGAATCACCGAATATACTTTTTGGAAGTATGACCAATATTAGAATTTTCAACGGAAAATGACATCTGAACAAGTAAGTAACATCCACTTTTGTTCTGATTAACTAAGGGGAAAAAAAGCATTGCAGTAAATCGCGCTGATTAAATCTAACGATCGCTTATCATCATATCATGTCAAACCTTGCAAATCATAGAAGAGCAGTTATTTTGTACAAACAAATAACAATCATAGTGCTATGAAATAAATGGTGTATGAACGAAATCCCTGTTATACATAAACGTGTTATAATATAACATAATAATAAACATCTTACGTCAGGAGAATTTTCACTTTACCGATCTGATTCAGATCCAATACTTGACAACGGAGGAGGCGGGTTTGATTTTCTTGGAGTAGAGGTGAATTGCCCCCTCTCATAGCTAGCACAAAATAATTCATATTTACCATAATAGCAAAACGAGAAAGGCACAACAAAGGAAACTCCGTAGCTGTGTAAATTAAGTGAACAAGTGCGCTACTGTTACGTAATTAAACTATTGAAATGTCTTACCTGTCTTGCAAAAAAAAAGCCGCCTCTGCGTCCGTTTTGAACCCCTTTAAAACACGGAGTTCACGCCATCTTTCAAAAGCCCTGCCGATGTTTATCCTTGTTTTTGCATGGAGCCGGTTGCAGTCTCTTTTTTTCTCTAGTCACAAAGTCTTTTGGGTTTTACAACTGGTGAATCTCCAGTTGTCACTGGTGATTGTCGTTTGAAACATTCTGGATCTGCTATAAGTTTAATTATTTCAAGTGCTGTGAGAAAAGGCTATAAATCTACAACTCGAACATCCTCACACGCAATATAGCCTACTAGCCGGGACTCCTTCTTTATGTAGACAGATGTGACGTAATGACGCAAAGACATGCTCGAATTTCCCGTGGAAATCCACCAGTACCACTGGAATTAAAATCATTATTAAAAGCTAACCGATTTGAATCGAGCTAAGGCAAGCAGATAGTTTTGAACACTGGCTGGTTCTGTTTTTTTTATTATTATTATTTTGGATAATTTTTAACACAAAAAAGTTACGGACTGCAGCTTTAACCAAACCCTAACACCTAACCCTAAACTAACATTCTACTACAGTCTACTAATACCCTAATGCGAGTTAGTTGACATTTAGTTGCAAAGTTACTTATAGTTAGTAGAATGCCTAAAGTGGACCATTGAAATAAAGTGTTACCGTAGTTACTAATACTAAAAACACTGCTCAGAACATCTTGGCAACCACATTATGTTATATATTGAATGTATAATATCATTTTAGTTAAAATTTGTTGGTGTATTATATTGGCATTTGTATAACAACAGACATAAGACTTTTCATAAGAGTTTATTGGACTTTTAGACAAAATATAAAAGTTTGAATGATCTCCCCCCCCCCCCCAGTATCTTATTTGATATGTCAGGCTTGTATGGCTCATAGTATGATATAGGAGAATATAGAGCTCATACTCAAGTAGGAAAAACAGAGGCCCAAACTGAGAAAAAATATACAATTTGGTTGCGTACAGTTGTACAATGCCATTGTTAACAGAAATGTTATTGTTTTTGTGTGATGCAGAGTAATAAGTCTAGGTTGAATGGGATAATTGGGAATACTAACGGATAACTCTCTCCAGATTTTATAGACCTTCTTGAATGCCTCCTTGAAAAAAAAAGATACAGAACTATCAAATCATGTATGGAATATGATGTGATATACCACCTTTTGATATACATAATACCACCATCACAGATTATGTAACCATGTGACATTAGTACTCTGATTTGTGAGTTTGGAATGTGTGTTAATCTCTAATGTTCAGTGAAATAATGACATGTCTGCAAGTGCAGCAGCCTTGATTGTAACCATAAAATAAAATGCACATGCAGGCTTTTTTTTAATAGTACCTATATAAGCGTGTCGTCTGGCACTTGGAGCAACTCTTGATGTGTTAGCTTTGGCGTCCAGGGACAGCACAGGCTTCGGAAACCGCTCTCGGGACTCTTGACACTACAGAGGAAATGCCAGTGAATTCTGCGACAAATGTGTGGTGTTTTAAAGAGTTTCAGCGACAGACAGACATCTCATTAGAAACCCTCTCCAGAAGTGTAGATACAGGTCCACAGTTCTGTGAGCCTTTGTTCAATGGAAGCATATACACAGTAGTGGCCAAAAGTGATGTCCGGAGGGAATATTTGTTTTTAATGACCCTACATTTGATTAAACCATCATCAAAACACTAAACTTGGTTAAGGTATTTATCTGACCATACACTGTAAAAAATTTCTAACCCTCCCAAATCAAAAATTTCAAGTGACCGATAACATCTAAATTTTTCAATTGGCCCAAGTGAAATTCTTGTTGCAATAGTCTGTTAACATTGGCTCAATGAGAAATAATAGTCAGACTAAGTGAAAAATTTAGATGTTATCGGTCACTTGAAATTTTTGATTTGGGGATGTAATTTTTTTTTTACAGTGTATTATTGACACAAGAAAGAGGAAAACTACAACTACAGGTTTTATTTTGCAAAAAAATAAAATAAATAAAATAAAATAAAATTCCAAGGAAAAACACAGGAAAAATCATACATTTACAAAATTAGTATGTAGTTGGTTCTCTCTTGTTTTTCCATGTGTCCATAATTTATTTGTGTAATAGCCTAAATTGAGAACTCTTCTAATGCTGTCAGATTAGGGGTCTTTCTCAGGAGAAACATCTCTGAAACAAGAGACTTGAGCAAAATTTGAACTACTGAGGAGGAACAACTGAGATTTTAAAGAGATCTCATATTGTATTTTTTTTATCCTGCTTCTATTGAATTGAAGTGTATTTTGGAAGGAGATAAATTGAATCAAGTCAATTCTTATCAGTACATTTGTTTATTTACTGGCCCATGCTGTCATGAATATGATATTTTATTTCAGTCCCAGAAATGGTGAATATGAAGTTAATTTCTGCCTACGCCCTGTGTAAACTGTCTTGGATGTATATTTTTGGATTATACATTCATCCAAAGAATCCATGAGGCCTCTCCACTCCACTTTTCTCTTCTCTGTGGATCCAGAGTTTGAACATTCTTTGACTGTTTAACATTGTCACAGGCTTAATGAAGAAAAATCAACTTGAGTGCTTTAACATGTCCATGTGCTCACACTGTGAGTTTCCTTTCCCTTTTTAAATGTCAGAATCATTGTACCTTTTTTTTTCTTCAATTTTTACAGTACCTTTGAATAGTTGTGCTCATGAAGTCTGCCAGAAATGCTAATTTTTATGCTTTTTTAAAAAAAAATTTAGTCACACTAAACTTTTGCTAATGTGTTAGATGAATAGTTTTACCAAAAATATAAAATAAAATAAAATAAAATAATTTTGTCATTAACTCTTGTGTCACGTTGTTCCAAATCTGTATGACTAATCTGTGGGGACATTCTATGCTTGTTTGCAATGCAAGGGTAAATGGAGAACTGTTCGAATAATTACAGCATTTTCTGTATTGTCTTAGTCTAGCATTTGTCATTGGGTCATAAACAGTACTGTCTTAAATGGCCTGTGACTAGCACTTCATCTTTTGCAACATGAGATTTTGGGCAAATTACAGAAAAAACTGAGCACTCATATAGTAACAGTAAACTTTATAACCTGTAAGTTGATGAAAACGTAATGCGATGCACTTACGTGATCTAGTAACAACGCACAAATTAAAGAACACATACGCAGCCAGATAATTTCCATAATGACCAAACCAATCTACCAAGAGCAAGAGCAGTGCAAATTAGTGTCTGGTTTCAGATAAGCTTTTTTTGGACAGTAAATAATGGTGCAAATACCAGTAAATTGACAAGCACAAACCTTAGTAAATCACCTTGCTGGCTTCATTTAAATACTCTCCTCCCATAAATTTTGTGTTTGAAAAAGAAACTCCAACAAATGGATATGCAATAAGGTCAGCCGCAATGATATCTGTGTCCACGCCTTTTCAGCGCTAGTTTTTCACTGCATGTCTTTAGTAAACCCTGAAAAGAGGGTTTGAGCTGACGCAAGCTGTTAGTAAATCTGGCCCTAAATGTCTAATTTATATGAGGTTTATGTGAATATGTCAGCACAAGCAATGTCAACATTTTAGTTAACCTCACATGAGGTGATTCAGATAGGGAATTCATGAACTGAGTCCCCATGGTACTCAGAGCACAACCTAATAGAGACGTAGCAAAATTTAGCGTAATGTTTTCATAAGGTCATCTTGTTACACAAACAGGAGACAATGCTATTTACTCATGGAAGCCATCGATTCCCTTTGTACTGTGCCAGTGTTTACAGAAGCACTAGTCATTTATTTATCAGGTCAGAGGAAAAAAAAAAGAACATTCAAAACAAGCAATGTTATCACTGCACTACCAGCGTTGCACTAATATCGACATTATAATTACATTCCTTCATCGAATTCTCTCTAATGACCTATTAAAATCATTAATAACTTGTTTCTCCTCATAATGGATCCTCATAATGGATCATTTGGTGATCAATGCACATGCATTATTAAAATTGGCAAACCTTCGTTTCAGTCCATTGGCACTTTTCCTGATACGGCTGTCTTGTGTCACCTCTGATCTCTCACAAGGACCTTTCGAGGAGATGAAATGCCCATGGCCTCAGCTTGCTCACCTTATCCCATTAACATCGCCACCGAGTGCACCAGGTATGGGAAACTTGACAAATATTCCTCACAGGTCCTGCATGTTGAGGCTGATTCATGGTCTCTGTCAAAGAGGAATGTGCTGAAGAATTCACGTCACTCTGCCATCCATTGAAAAATGAAACGGGCAGTTCGTTTTTGTTTTATTCACAATCCGTAACATGATTCAAAATGTCCCAGCTCCCTCCACAAGCCAAAGTGCAAAATTCAGAATTGGCTTCCAGTCTGTCTGTCTGTTATTCTATCTATCGTTCTGTCTGTTGTTCTATCAGTGTTATTTTTGTATTATTTATGTACTATTATTATTACTACATGAATGTATGTTATAGTACATAGTAATTGCATAGTAGTACATGGTAATACATATATTTAGTATATTTGTTTTTATCTATCTATCTATCTATCTATCTATCTATCTATCTATCTATCTATCTATCTATCTATCTATCTATCTATCTATCTATCTATCGTCTGTCTGTCTGTCTATCTATGTCATGTTTATGTTCAGTTAGTTTCACTTTCATGGACTTTTAGTTTGTTTGTCTTCAGTCACATGTTTCCTTTGTTCTTATTTCCAGCCACTCATCAGTAACCATGGACATTCATTCATCACAGCTGTTCATCATTTAGTTCATCACCATGTGTATTTAAGTTCATCACCTTCACTCAGTGTTTGCCCGTTCTCGTTTAAGTTACGCACTGTGTAGGTTGTGTTTTCTTCGTTTACCTGTTCCTCGAATATCATGTGAAGCTTATTGAAGTAATATTTACCTTCATCTTTGTCTTTGTGTGTTTGCCACAATCCCATGCTGATCTAAACTATGTCCATCGATCTATCATTATTCAGCATTATTTCTATACTATTATAGTTTATATTAATATTTTGAAAATATAGTTATTTTTCAGTTTTCCTTTTAATTTTAGTTTAAGTAATTTTGCTCTGTGCTATTTTTTATTTCAGTTTTAATTTGAGTAATTCTAGCACTTTTTTCAGTTGTCATAAGCAACATTTCTAATTTTCATTTGTTTTTATTTTTTTTGCCTAAGATTTATTTGATTTCAGTTTTTTTCCAGTTATTATTTTTTTAAATAGTTTTAGTTATTAATAACAGTGTTATTTATCTACCTATCAATAATGTGTTAATTATATTGTTCTGTCTGTCTGTTTTTTTTTGTTTTTTTTTTGTCTATCTATAATTTAAGGCAACATATTAAAGTTTGTCTTGACAGTTTGTCTTTAGTTAAACATTTAGCTTAAAAAAATTATTTAAATGAATTGATTTGAATTTCAATTCATTTTAATTCTATTTCCCTACTTTATAATTAAAATTACAATTATACATCCTATTTGTGACCCTGGATCACAAAACCAGTCTTATGTTGCACGGGTATATTTGTGGCAATAGCCAACAAAACATTGTATGGGTCAAAATTATAGATTTTTCTTTTATGCCAAAAATCATTAGGATATTAAGTAAAGATCATGTTCAATGAAGATATTTAGTAAATTTCCCACCTTAAAGCAACACTATGTAACTTTTCAACCTTCATAATATATTTCCAAGATTCTTGTGATGGTACATCGACTTACAATAGGTTGAATGACACGTCTGCCATAGCCTGACAGCGTCTGTATCGCTTTTACTGGCACTATGTAACTTCGGGGTTCGGGTAGTAACCAGAGCACAAAAAGAACTACAAAATTCGACTGCTTTACGGCATACGTCACTTCCCCCACCACTTCGTCAAATTTGGACGTGAGAGGCCAACCAGCGTTTGTTTTCGGCTTTCGTGCGTATGTTTTTGTCATGGGGGCTGTTTACACCTGGCCACTTTATGCGTTTTCTCAGATCGGATTGCTATCCGATCGTGAAAAGTCCAGGTTTAAATGCCCTCCGAAACGCATTTGAGACGGATTTGAATCCGATCCCTCAAACCACTTCAGGAGGAGATTGCAGACGAAACTGGACAAGTGTAAATGCATATGGTTGTTGAAACCACATATGTAAATTGTACTCCTCCCAAAAATGCTAAAAAAATTAATAAAAAAAAACGTGTGAGAGCGTGTTATAGGTTATATGTTATATCCAGATATGACGACGCGCTGGAACCTATTTTTTTACAGTCTATGGCTGGAACACGCATCACCGCAGATGAGCAACTGCATCAAGCCAACGTGCAAACTATCGCAAATCAAAGTGAAAGTAAGTCGCAGACGCTTAACACACAATCTTCATCATTAAAAGTAAAGAAACGAAATTATCTTACCAGGCTTACTGCTCTCTCTTATTGCGGTCTTTGATTTTGAAATTTTAGCTGATGATCTATAAAATGCAGCTCATATCTGTTGCTTTCGGTGACGTGCACTCCATTAAATCTGCATATAGCGCGAGAATTGAAGATCGAATTTAAATCTGTTACGCAAAAATACATTTATGTGACCAGGTGTAAATGGAATCGTTTTGATAAATCAGATAGCTATGCCTCACAAATTAGTTTGCCAGCTGAACTCAGGTGTTGTGAGGTGTATTTATCACGTAGTCCTGAGGGATATCAGACGACGCTGTTGACGTTGATTCCTGCGATTATCATGAGAACAGCTTTCAATATCTCACATAATTATCAGGACATAAATAAGCCTAACGTAGAGGTTGTATAGTGTAAACGAGCACAATTTGCAAACTATTATGATAAATTGCAATAATCATGTCTAATGACATCATAACGGCCAATGTTATGAAATAATGCGACGTACATTTAACTTAATTGATGTTATCTGGCATTTTGTAATGTTTACATTCCAATAAAAACAACACAAATTAAATTATACAGTAGGCCTAGACTATAGACTATTTACTTGTGATTTAGCTGCAATCATGTAAAAACGTTATAATATAGGCTAATATATTTACGACAGTGCAAGTATTCCACAGCGACTCTAGGGGTCGCTGTTTGACAAAAACACAATTTCTACTTAGTGTGGCTTTAAATATAAAAAACATTTATTTTTGTGAATGGATGCAGCACTATCGCCAATAGAAATGGACAACTTTAAAGGCGATTTTCTCAATATTTCAATTTTTCTGTACCCTCAGATTCCAGATTTTCAAATAGTTGTATCTCTGCCAAATATTGTCCTATCCTAACAAACCATACATCAGTGGAAAGATTATGTATTCAGCTTTCAGATGATGTATAAATCTCAATAAAAAAAATAAAAAAAACCCATAAGACTGGTTTTGTGGTCCAGGGTCACATTTTATATCCCAATTCAAATTAAATTCAAAACCAGTTTGAAAGGCATTCTCAATTGATTTTTGAATAGTGCAAAACCGGATCGCAAAAGCTGCTTCCAAATCATCAGTTCTTATTCTCCTGGTTCTGTCTGCTGCCAACGACACTGTGAATCATCAAATCCTTCTGTCCACCCTCTCATCACTGGGCATCACAGGAACTCCCCTCCACTGGTTTGAGTCCTATCTCACAGGTAGATCCTTCAGAGTCGCATGGAGAGGCGAGGTATCCAAAGCACATCAACTGACCGCAGGGGTTCCTCAGGGTTCAGTTCTTGGACCCCTCCTCTTCTCCATTTACACCACATCATTGAGACACATCATACAGGCACATGGTTTCTCTTACCATTGCTATGCTGATGACACACAGCTCTTCCTCTCATTTCAACCAGATGATCCCACAGTAGCTGCACGTATCTCAAGCTGTCTGGCGGACATCACTATCCAGCTAGATTCATCATCAATCACCCCATCAAGGTTGGTCAGAAATCTTGGAGTAATATTTGATGACCAGCTGACCTTCACATACCAAATTACAAAGACAGCTCAATCATGCAGGTTTGCACTGCACAACATCAGGAAGATCAGGACTTTCCTAACTGAGCATGCAACACAACTTCTCGTTCAGGCCCTGGTCATTTCTAGGCTTGATTACTGTAATGCTCTTCTGGCCTGCTTCATGTGCAACCAAACCTCTTCAAATGATTCAGAATGCTGCAGCCCGTCTTGTCTTCAACGAGCCCAAAAGGGCCCATATCAGTCCTCTGTTCATCTCTCTGCACTGGCTACCACTACCACTCGCTGCTCGCATCAAGTTCAAGGCATTGACGCTTGCTTACAGATCTACCACAGGCTCAGCTCCCTCCTACTTTCACTTGCTCCTATGAGTCTACATCCCTACCAGAAGCCTACGATCGGTCAATTAGTGACGGCTCGTGGTACCATCACAGAGAGCCACAAAATCACTCTCCAAAACATTCTCATTCACGGCTTTATGTTGGTGGAATGATCTCTCTAAAGTCATTTATTTTTCCTTTACATTTACATTTATGCATTTGGCAGACGCTTTTATCCAAAGCGACTTACATTGCATTATCCTATACATAGGTATGTGCAATCCCCTGGGATCGAACCCACAACCTTGCGTTGTTAACGCAATGCTCTTACCACTGAGCTACAGGAAAGCTGAGCTACAGGAAAGCTTTAATCAGTCTCAAAATTTTTTATTTTGAACACTTCTTGCATTGTTTTTGCCTCTTCACGATGACTTGCTTTATTTAGTCCTCATTTGTAAGTCGCTTTGGACAAAGGCATCTGCTAAATGGCTAAAAATGTAAATGTAAACCCTGCTCCCAGCATCATTGGAATATTGACCTGAGTGAGATCTCTGACTGACTTATGCCTGCTTGACTAGGTTTTCTGGAGCCAAGGATTAAAATAAGATGTGATCTGACCAGATTTGGTCTCATGTTGAGAATGTTGCCACACGACAGATGGAGAGCAGAGAGACTTAGCAGCATCCTTTGACTTCGGTAACAGGTGTTGAGTTTAGCCTGAAGAGAAGCATCATATACTTTCAGATTCAGCTCAGAACAGATGTCAACAGGCTGATGGTTTATCTTAGAGCTTTATGAGAGAATTAGGTGGTTTTCGTTCAGCTGTGAGTGAGGCCAGATGCCACCGTGAGGGAAATTAAAGAGGGGTTTGGAACTGTTCAAGAGTTGCCTTTGAAGAATTGTTTGTCTGTGTCAGCCGTACAACTTTTCGAGTTTGATCCAGTCAGTAATACCACAGTGATAGCAGAATTGGTCAAGGTTTCCTCTGGGAGAGCCACAGACAGATTGAAAGATTGAATCCATTCAGTGGTGCGAATCAAAGGTCAATGGGGTCAGCGGGGGTGCTACATGAGGTTTACCTCACAGATCTCGCTGCCATTTCTCTCCCCTGCTACGGTGTGACACTTTTTGTCTTTTTACCTGTAAGAAGCAGCTGTCAGCAGAGCTTGAAAACACATTTTGGGTCTCAAAACTAGTCAATAATGTCTACGCAAGATGAGCAGATAGAGTTAAGCAGACAGGCCACGGCACAGTGGCTGAAATACGGGCTGTTTCCCCTGATAAAGTCTGTCCCGTATCAGCACCGAAGATAAATCACAGGCAGCCAGGGCCTGCTCACGAGCCGCACAAAAAGCCTCTCGCTCACGTATATTAGCTATCCGCTAAGTGTTCGAGATAACAAACAGATCTCCACGCACACACTAGCAGGTACACATAAACACACCGCAAAGTTTTGATTCAGCAAAAGTGGCTGGGCTTTTAAGAGCAGACGTCTCATTCTTGTTATTTAACCAATCCATACACTCTCCTTACAAAAGAGACGGCGGCAAGATAAAGATGGCCAATATTGCCATTCAAGAGCAGACCTGGATTATACATCATCCCAGAAACCCATTTTTAGGTGCTGGATAAATCTACAGGGGCTCTTTTCACTGTTTGGTGGGCCGCAGATGTGTGGAAGAAAACATGACAAAGAATGCAAGTACCTGAGAGAGAGAGAATTGTGTTGTTTTTGATGGTTTCTTTACTGAAGAATCAAGGAAGAAAGCACTATAATAAAGCTAATCATTTGGGTTTTTTTTTTTTTTTTTTTTTTTTACGGGTCACTTAGAATTAATTCACTTAGAATTAATTATAAGACTTTGCTTTAATTATTATAACATTAATTATTATTGCATTATCTGTACTGTATCTTTATCTGTTGCAATGACTAAATAATCTGTTTCTGTTTCTGTATCTGTATCTGTATCTGTATTTAAATAGAATCAGATGTGGGTTGGGCCTAAAATGGAAATGAGCATATTTTTAGATGTAACGCTATTTAATCTTTTAGTTTCCATATTGCAAATATGCTATATAATATAATACATAAAATATTAATAATAAAATGATGCATTCTTTTTTATTTAAAATCTTGATGTAAAATAAAGCTAAAAATAAAAAAAATTGTAACCTCTGTTGCCTGAGAACAGGGAACGAGACACTGCGTCAATTGACGCTAAGGGGAACGCCTCAGGCGTGACGGTAATCCTATTGACCGGTGACAGCCCATGAATCATTAACGTGCAACCTGGAAGTATATAAGGTCACCATGCAAACATGATAATCACCTTTTCGTCTGTAGGGACTGTTTGATAGGCAGGCCCGGATCTCTGAGAAGGGGTATCCTGGAGAACATGACTCAGCATAGTGCTTACAACCCCTGCTGGCGAGGGGAGTTACTCTGCTCGATCCACGGATCTACCCAGCGTTTGTGTTTCAAAACAATGAGGAGGCCTGAAAAGGCCTAAAGGTTGATCTAACTGGGAGGCATCACAGGAGGCTTACGACCGTCTGACCAGACTCTGTACTGCTGAACTGATAGCAAGCGGCCACTAGCTGCCGGAACCAAGCGTCGTTGGGAGACCGCTTACAAGGAGGCCTGGTGAGGCCTACTACCTGATAACCAGAGGTATAACCTGATAACTGCCTTTAAGGAGGCCTGAAGAGGCCTACTACCCGATAGCAAGCTAAAACTGCTTATTGCTATGAACCCTGATTCTGAGTGTCAGTCCCAGGGCAGCCTGCTAAGGCCTGCCAGTCTTGGGGCTCAGTCTCAGAGCGGCCAGTTAAAGCCAGTCGTCTAAATGTTTTCTTTAGGAAACTGACTGCCATGGCCGTAAGGTTGGGGACCGAGCTACATGGTGGCCTGATAAGGCCAACCGCCTGACAGTGGTCAATTCTGTTCGGCTGATCATAATCGGGGCTAGCCTCCAGAGAGGCCCACTGAAGCCAATTGTTTGATTGGCCAGCGAATTAACAGTTGAGCACTCCATGATGGGTCTCAGGATCAGGGAGGCCTTGCTAAGGTCAAGACCATAAACACCACTGTTTGTATACCCCGTCACTCAAGACTCACTTAGAAGATTGAGAAGCCTACTAGGCCTGAAGCAAGTCAGTGCTGTCAGCCAAAATCATACTGCCGGGGACTCGCCATCAGTGAGGCTACTAGCTGATAGCCAGTCTATTCTGCTACACACATATACTGTTGGGAACCATACTACACCAACACAAATATTGAGGCCTAGTAAGGCTAGCTACCTGGTCACAGCTATAATGTATGTTCCACAATGTTAGGACTCCCTTCTGAGGAGGCCTGTTTAAGGCCTACTACCCATCAGTGAGTCTACTGCCCGAACTACTAAGGCCATCCACCTGATGTAAGCTGGTCTACCGCACCCTCTTGGGGGCTACCCATTTAAGGAGGCCTGCTGAGGCCTACTACCTAACGGCGCAGCCTTCGTTGGCAGATAAGCTGTTAACACAGCGCCTACAGCATCCTGGTACCTAATCACATTGTCCATGGCAGTGTACTCAGCAAAAAAACCCAGCACCCTTTAACCCTCTGGGGTCTAAGGTGTTTTGGGGGTCCTTGAGATGTTTTGACATGCCCTGACATTTGTGCTTTTTTCAGTTGCTTAAAAACATATTAATGGCAAAAGTGTAATTACACTCTATTTAGCACAAACAGGGCTACCATAATATGTGTGCAACATGTATGTACATGTTTGTATTTTTGAGAGTATAATGTGTATGCATGGTTATTGAAAAAATTAAGTTACTTTTTTTTATTAAAAAGTCATTTTTATTGTTAGAATTCTGATTTCATAATATTTAGATATGAATCCAACTGGAAAAACTTGTGAAAAGATATCTTTCAGTTAGTCAAATAGCAAATAGCATATAATGGGTCTCTATAGCCATCTAGTGTCTAAAATTATAATTTTTTTACTTTTAAAACTACATTTTCCAAAATATGGGCAAAAATTTTACACTAAACCATGTCAAATTATCCATGTTATCCCAATAAATGAAATTTAGAAATTTGGGTCTTTTATAAAGTGAATTTTACATAAAAAAAAAAAAAAAACTGTATAAACTGTTTTGTATAAAAACCTATTAAAAAAAAACATTATTAATTAATTTATATAAATTTAAAATATATCATAAATCCTCCCAAAACTGCACAAATGTGGAGTAAAAACATTAATAAACAGAGTAAAATTACATTTGTAAAAAAAAAATAAAAAAATATTCTGTTACAAAATTCCATGTTATTCTCTGGGGTCTCTGGAGACCCCGAAGACCACAAAAGTCACTATTTTTTTCACGCTAACATAAATACAGATATCATTAAAAAAAACTAAAACATTTTTTATTTTTTTTATTGTAGATCTAGAAAGGGTTGAGAGCCCTACAAAGTTTCATGCCATTTGGACAAAGAGAACATTTTCTTTTAAAATTCAGCAAAAGTCATTTGCGGGTCAAAAAGACCCAGAAGACCATCAGAGGGTTAAGAATAAAGAACTTACTATTCACAATCCTCAGCTGGATCCATTGCACCTCGAAACAAAACCAAACCAGAACTTCTGAGGTACATTTTCCAGGATTATTATTATGATAGTATTATTCCTCACAGCGTCACAAGACGACCTAAAGTACATGAGTCTGATTAAACTTGATGTGTTTTATCGAGCTGTTGGGCGTTGACACGTTTGCATGGATTGCCTCAGATCATTTGTGTTTGAATAGTGTGCGCTCTCCGTGGGCGTGTTCACATTAGCAGATAATGAACTATAATGAGGTGAAATGAGAACGACTGACATCTCTCTCTTTTCATACAGATTACATAAACTGAGAATATTTGTTTTTTTATATAAATTACTTCATTTAAAATAAGAGAATTCAAGCTTTATGCCTGTGTGCCTGTATGCCTGTTTGACTGAGTATTCGCTGAGTTACAGTTAATTTTGGGACACGTTTCAGAATGGACTTCACTGACAGAGAGAAGGCAGAACTCGCATCATGTTGAGTATACACAAAAAAAAATAGACACTTAACAGGATCGAATGATGTATAACACTGTAGCGTTTATACGCCCACGTATAAATCTAATTAATTATTATTCATAACGAATTATGATCAATAATTAATAATTTAATTATTTTCAGAATTTACTGTAGCAGAATCAATAGTATGATTAGTCTATCAGTTCATCCAATGAACAGAAAGCATAAACAGTTATTAACTCTAGGAAATATAATATCTTCCTGGCCAAGAAAGAAGAATTCACCCCCCCTAACAGTAAATTAAGAACTAAATCCAGGGTAAGCATAGGTACTTAGATCGAAGTTCAAGACAATAAATTTGTAAGCAGATAACACAAGTAATCTCTTTGTTCAAATACAAACAATACTTTATTGATTATATACTAACACATAAAACTAATATCTAACACAAACACACACACACATTCATACGAGTTGCAGAAGGAAAAAGAGTAAGGAAAGATTAAGTTTTAAGAGTGAGTTTAAGAGTGAGATGATGAAATCCCAAGTTTCTACACTTATAAGACATGACCTGGAACGAACCATCAATCATTAATTTAACCCTTCTATCGTTTCTTAGACAGGTTATTAAATTTATATCAATACACCAGTTCAGCTTTTAGTCTGGAGGTACTTGCTTGTCTTTGCGTTCCTTTTTGGGAATTCCCTTTCGTTGCGTAAAAGGGGGTTTCCCCGGGTTCGTTGGCTGGTCTCCTTGTGCCTGGGTCTGCGGCACCGGTCACGTGGTGTGCTGGCGCTGGTAGCAGATGGATGAAAGTCTTTGTCTGAAGCTGGTTTTGCCGTCGAATCGGGACCGAAACTTTGCCGCAAAACTTAACTTAGAACCGAGACTCACAACGGAAAATAAAGGAAAACTTAGAAAAGAAAAGAAAACTTAGACGAGAGTAGTAAGATGGCTTGAATAAAGCTGTTGAACCCGTTCTTCTGATCTTAATTTGGGTTCTTTGTCTCTGCGTTTACATGGTTACTGCTCTGATTGAGATCTTCATCTTTTTCTGCCCATCTCTCTTGAGAGTGATAGCAGAGCGTTTCTTGAGGGTGAACCCAGAGAGTGAGAGCACAGAGATAGAGAGCACAGAGATAGAGAGCAGAGAGAGAGCTTTGTTTCGGGTCTAAGATTTTAAACTCAAAGTTTGTCCAACCTCCAGGATGAGTTCTGGCCAATTAGACACTGGCTAAATTTAGGAGGTGGCATTCTTTTCAGTTCTGATCGTAAATTATCTTATCTGGGGGGGTGTCTGTTTTCTAGCTCTTAAGCAGAGAGAACAGAGGCCACAGTTTAGACATGATTTCTAATTAAAAGAAGATCAAAACATATTACACAGATTTCATTCCAGCCAACTTACTAGTGGTGTTCGTAAGATAGCATTGATATGAAACAGTACACACTTTCAGTCACACACCTATAATAATTATAACAATTACATGAATTATATGGGATCAAGGCATATTAAATGGACACATATATCGTACAAACACATAGAATGATGTATGATGTTTATAAGTCCATTGAAGATTGTTACTGAATGAGTTTTATGTATACTGTAGGAAGAATCTCAGTTTTCTGGTTTAGAGAGAAAAGAATTCTGGTTTGTTCATTCAGAGGTCCTTAAGGAGGAGGGGGTCTGGAATGTTGTGGGGGGGTTCAGCAACATCTGCTGGTATCGATCCATCTTGCAAACTATCAAAGTTGACCAATAAAAGTAGTTGGTCCGCAGACTTTCTGGAGACTGTGAATGATTCATGGCTCTGGGTTGGGTAATTTGAATCTGGAATGTGAGGATTCTTGTGTGAGACCTTGGTCTCTGTCTTTCTCTTAACCAATCAGTATTTGGCAAAAAAGCTAGCATTGACCAGTTATTTCGTTAGTGCTGGGGGCTCTTCTAAATAGTCAGACCGGTGATGCCGGATCCGATGGCAAGATTGATGATGATCATGAGACGTTCTGAACAAATCTTCCCCCTTCATTCGCGAGAAGCAGAGAGTTTGGACTAATCTTCTGGAAGAAGATTAGTCGGTGTTTGGTTCATACTCGCAGTCGTTACAACACTTATAAGTAAGATCAAAATCAACAGAGTATTTTGAGTCTCTTTTGCACTGATAAGAAAAAAACTGAGCTGATCACGCCGACGTGATTGCCACACCCAAGGGGGTTAAGCAAGGGGAGTACAACATACACCACTCTGCCTCAACGGAGGCCCCAGAGTCAGGGGCCTACCATCTGTACACATGGCAATTCACACAACTCATGGCAATGCACTGGCTTCATGGGAGTGTACTTCGAAAACCAAAAAGAAGTGAAGGTTAGAACTTTCCGCTCAACCTGAGCCATAATGGTGCGAGGTAGGATAATACAGAACTGAAAGTGAAGTACTCAGACCTACCCTGTATCACAGGGGAATGTTACCACCTAACCCTGATATTTAATAGGGTGCAGGCCCGCCAGCGGCTCTAGAGGTGACAGAATTTGACCTGCGCCCAGCCTAGGGGAGTGGGGCTTGCTTGTAAGCCAACCACCTACAACCTGATGCTTGAGTAGTAGCTCAGTGAGGTGAGTGGAGCCTATTCTGGCGGCCCAAATCCATATGCTAGTTCTGCACGGCGGGGTCGGGCAGACGAAACCCAGTCTCTTCGTGAGGTGAAAGACGGCCTAACCCTGCTCAAGAAAGACCCATTGTACCGGGGACCCATTGTAACCCAGGGTCTTTATAAATAATGCCTCTGCACAAAGCTGCATTACTCTTCTCGCCCCAGAATACAGAAAAGGGGGCTGGCCTTGACCTAATTAATCCCATGGGAAGAGGCTGTCATACAGGGATACTAAAAACCTACATTCACAAAGTGAAGGGCCAGATGCAAAAATGCTTTAGCAGAACGCCTCCACTATCCCTAGCATAGTCTAGGCCAGCTACAGACGTGTCCCTGATGAGGGCCAGCCTATAAGCATAGATCTATCTGAGGGCTCTTTTTTTTTTTTTTTTTATACGAGGGGCTCAGAATCGCTCAACCTACTGAAAACCCAAACAGAGCTCAAGCAGGCGATGTACTCAGGACCAAAAAATGTCAGACGGTCCTGTGGGCTGGACATAAGATCTTTCTGAAGCTCCAGCATCAGTCTATACTCAAAACAAAAACAAAAAAAAACTTTTTTTTTTGAGAGAGAGACCACCTACTCTACCCTGAGGTGGCTAATAGCCTGAGGGCTAACACAGGTGTGCGGTAGAATGAACATTCCCATTCTTCTTTCTTGAATGACGTTATGCTACTTAACTCTCCGCTGATAACATATTTCATATGAATGAGCGGCGGCCTCAAATGCTCTCACCATGAGAGGAAGCCTAAGCTATAAACATAGTTTTACAACTAGAATGAGCGGTGGCACACCTCGCTTTATCTTACAAATGACAACAAGGGAAGCCCATACAACTGGTGCTTCTCTCTATCATTCTAGCCACCTAACAAGGGAACTTCAGGGCCCTAATACCAATTTTTTTTTTTTACCTTACTTTATGACATTGACATGACCCCATAGCTCTATACAGGGAACGAGGTCTGTAGAGAGATACATTCATACATGTATCAGCTCACCTGCGGCGTAGGAAGTGAAGACTCACAGTTCTTTGTGAACATGGGGTCTACAGCCTTTCACATGCCTGAAAGAGGCGCTCTCACTAACCAAGCCAAGGCGGGCCATCAGAACATTGTTCTCATCATGGGCCCAAACTCAGGCCTGATGTAAGAAGTGCCTGGGAGTTGGAGAAGAGTGGAGAGGACTGTGATATAATCACGCCCTCAGGGAAGGTGATCCATCACCGATGCTGTGTGCGTTTGTGCTGGATCACCTCCCTCAGATCCCTCTTCTTGTGGGAGTCTTGCCTTCTCTGTGACCTACTCCTCCCACGAGAGGCGACACTGGTTCTCTGGCCCTTTCTACTGTCCTTGGACCGGCGGTATGCAGGTCTTAAATGCTGCTGAGCGCGCCTTCACCTCTCTGAACTTTCCAACCACCGCCTCCACAGCAGTGGCAAAAAAGTTCAGAGGGTGAAACCGGCGAATCAAGGAGAAAGCCCTTCTCTTTCTCTCCGATGTCAGCCAGGTTTAACCACAGATGTCTCTCTGTGGCCACCATCGCCGCCATCGACCGGCCGATCGCGGCAGCGGTTTGCTTAGTGGCCCGGAGAGCAAGATCAGTGGTGCGGCGCAGCTCAGCAACCGCCTCAGGGGACATCCCTTCCCCCTGGTCGAGATTCCCCAGCAGATCAGCCTAGTAAGCCTGCAACACCGCCATGGTGTGCAGGGCAATACCGGCCTGACCCGCTGCCGTGTGTGCTCTGCCATTCAAACGGGATGTTGCTTTAAGTGGTTTGGATGGCAGAGTTGGAGCTCTCAGTGGCGATGCCCACCCAGACACAAGATAGTTTGCGAACATCTCGTCGATGGGCAGCATCGACACATACCCATGTCCCCCTATCCCCTCAACATCAGTGAAACTAGCCCACTGATGTGGGTGGATACGGGCCGAATATGGGTTCTTCCATGCCTTCACAATCTCCGTATGGAGATCAGGAAGGAATGGAAGGCTCACCTGAGCTGGTGGCTTATGGCCGGGGAGAAACCGATCGTCAAGCCTTCCGCGAGCAACCTCTCCCCTAACGTTCTGCCAAGGCAACCGCAGCCTGCCCGCAGCACGATTCATCACATCCACCAGCTCTGCATACATGGAGCAGAGTGGCTGAGGGGGTTCAGAATCTATCTGACTATCACCACCCTCATCAGCCATCTCCTGCTCATCCTGAAGAGCACTCGCTGGTCTTAGCGGGGTCGCGAAAATCCTCCACCTGCAGCTCACCCTCGTCAGCCGCCGAGCCGTCTAATAGGGTTATCCCCCTCTCAAGGCGATCGGCGAGCTCCATCTGGGAACCCCATGATGCGCGTCGCCACTCTACCTTAGCACGAGCGGGACCCGAACCACGAGGTCCAGACGCTGAACCCTCTTCGCTCTTCCAGACGAGAGCGGAGCGTTCTCAAGGGAAAACGCTCACAGTTTGCACAGACAGCTCCCTCGAGAACTGCCTGTGCGTGCTCTTCTCCTAAACAAAAAATGCACAGCTCGTGTGTGTCACCCGCACCAGATATCTTGGGCACGGGTCCGCACACTTCTGGAAGCTTTGCTTCTTCTCAGTGCCTTTCATTTTTTCTTACCATAATTCTCAAACGCTTTACAGACAGAACAGTCCCTGAAGACGAAAAGATGATTATCATGTTTGCAAGGCGCCCTTTTATACTTCCAGGTTGAACGTTAATGATTCATGGGCTGTCTCCCAGTCAAAAGGATTACCGTGATTTGATTGTGATTTCAGACACCTGTCACGCCTGCGTTCCCCTTACGCAGTGCGAGGGAACATGTTTATTTTTATTTTTTTTGCTGTTTCACTGAACCGAGATATGCTGTTGTTATTGTTGAATCACAGATAATGTATCCATACTTGCGCAAGCTGTCTGATCTGGTGCGCCAGCTGGTGGTTGCCTGTGTTGCATAGCATGTTTGTTATTTTGGGGGTGGAACAATGAATGGAGTGGTGCGCTTGCTTGGGTGTTGATTTCAAATATCAACAGTGTTTCTCAGAAATCGCTTACTGAACAACATACTTTGTGCTAAAGTCTCAACGTTGTTCATTTATTTCCCCTGAAAGAGTCAATTCTTGTTATTGTATTTGTGTGTTATTAGGACATACTACATTAGAATTTCCATGAGGTAAAAGGCTTTGGGTCAGTGTTGTTGAGATTCTCTCTGTTTATTATAGGCAGTGTCAGATCATTGGTGAAAAAGCAGTATTCTGCCAATCATGTTGTTGTCTGTCCCTGGGCAACAGCGATGAAGGGAGACTAACAGTTACTCTGCCATATAGCAATAAAGAGGCAAGGAAAAGTGCTATGAGGTTTATTCCTCTTCTCAGATGGCCTCACACACACTCAAACACATGTGTTATACCTGACTAAATAACACAGAGGAGAGAGACAAAGACTGAGGTGAAGGTCACTGACTGTAATAAGACAGCACTTCTCAATAACGACCTTCACAAACCTCAATTTCTGCAAGAATGAGATTGGGCAGGATGTAGCGAGCCAAGCAACAGGGCTGGCACTCATTCAGGCTGGACGCTGACGTCTTCATTCTATAGAAGCTGGTCATGACCCAGACCTCCTACGATATCCTTAAGCCCTCTGAAAGAGCAGACCGATACAAGTAGATATTTTATTGATGTTTGAAGCATTGCTCTCAAGAGTGAGGACAGATAGCTTACAGGTGTTTTTTTTTTATTTTTTTTTTAAATCACTAATTGCAGTTCTACCGTGCTGTTTTAAATGAATACACTTGACATTCCTTGACATGCCATACTTTTACACAATAATTATTTCTTCTTAAATTTGCATTCCAGATGTCTATGGTCTGTTAATCTGCCAATCTGTGCTTGTGGCTGTGTGCTAAGAATGTCTTAAATGCTTCCATCAAACATTTAAATGCAGCTTTTAAAGTCAAAATTTTGTTGTTGCTTTAGTACTTGTCTGTTAATTTCAAGGTCATATATATTTATTTAATTAATTCATTCATTCATTCAAATATTAAGTCCAGTTTTGTCAATTTAGAATTCACATTTTCAGGTTGGTAGTTAGTTTTGAATGTTTAGAATCAGAGCCGATCCTGACCTCCCTGGGGCCCTAAGCAAAATTCTGTTTAGGGGCCCTCATACCTGACCCGTGAGCCATGAACTATTTGCCATTGCCACACAGTCACACCTGACACCCCAGTGTTCCCACTACAATCCCTCCTTTAACTAGTTCTAGTGAAAATGTAATTACTGATATCAGAAGACATTGTTACTAGTACAAAGTTAATTCTTAATATCAATAATTCACATTTTAAATAGTACAAATTGAATTATTGATATAAAAAATGCATATCCTGTGAATGAATAAAAGCTAAAATGGCGCCATAGCATGTCACTGTGTTTTTAAATGATAAAAGTAATTCTTGATACTCTTGATTCTTGATGGTTATTATTTACTGAGGGATGTGCATCCATATTGACCAGAATCTCCAGCCAATCAACATTTTAAATTCAATGGAGCCTATCAATAGTCAATGTCAATACATTGCTTTCCATATTGCATTAGAGCAGAGTTGTAACTAAACCTTGACTTAGCAACTAGATAATCATCGTCTTGTTTTAAAACTATAATGAGGAGTGCCATCACGCCCATATTGTACTGGTCCCAACTCACAACAGATGTTTCTGCTGGAAAGTGCGCGTTTCATTTCATGCACGTTCATATGATCGCATGTTAACGCGCGACGCGGTTATCTTTTCCGAGCTGCAGTTTATAAACAAACACCGTTGTCCTTTGTCGTTTATTAAACATAATAAATCAACGCACATCAACTTAACTTTAGCCTACTGTTCTTTGCTGACATCAAACTTTGAGAGGAGAGCACACAAGTCTACCTGATAACTGTTGCCACAATTAACTCTCATGGTGTTTTTTTCTCTCTCTTTTCGTGACCAGAAAGAAGATAGTTCCGCTTCCTTTTCTCATCGATATTGTAAACATTGATTGACGCGCTTTGACACGAGGGGAGGCGGGGCCTTGAGTAATTTGCGGGGCCCTACGCACCTTGCGTAGTGTGCGTATAGGGCTGATCGGCTCTGTTTAGAATGATAGGTGAGACAATTTTATGAAAAATTGATAAGCATTTAAATAAACAATTTCACTGTTTCTTTTAGCAGTTCTGCCCTATTGACTTCTTTTTTTATATTTTCTCCTATTGAATATTTGTCTGTTCTCTTTGCCTTTTTTTATTGAGTACTGCAGTGAATAATTTAAAATGCTCTTTTTTTTTTAAGTAATACATTTCATTGAAGCTCTCATTTTATGTTATCAAGTTATAAAAAAGTCAATCCCATGTCCAGGGAGCTTTAATTCTGCTGCAATGCAGGCATGAAGCACTTTAAATGAACAGGTTTTTTATTAAGAAAATAACCACCTGATCCTTAATGACCCAGTTAGGGATGACTGGCCATAGAAAGAGAAAAAAAAAAAAGTTGGAATGAAAATAACTGTTCAGATGAGACCCTGAGAAAGAGACCCTGGAATATTATGCACCACATGTTTTTGAAATGTATGCTCTATTTGACAGAAGCATTGAGGTCCTCATAGGAATGGATGTTTATTGGCTTCCCTTACTGTAAATTACGGATTGGTCCACAGAGAAATTTGGTTAATAGCGCAGTCAACATTGTTAATATGTTGCCCGCTGGATGCAGACTGCAAAGTGCTTCCAATATGTTCCAGTGGAACTGTAAACACATAACTAAGTGTTTATAGTTTGTCATAAGAATGATAACAGTTAATTTGTGGTGACTTATTAGATGCACAACACTACACTGATGAGCTGAGTTCTGAGAGTCCTCAAAAGACAGCACATAGAAATGGATTTGATTTAACCCTCTGAGGTCTGAGCTGTTTTCTGGGCCCTGGAGGTGTTCTGACATGCTCTGACATTTCTGGTTATTTCTGTTACTTGTGACATTTTCATGGCTAAAGTCTAATTACACTGTATTCAGCACAAACTCTGCTACAATAATATATCAGCAGCATGTATGTAAAAGTTTGTAGTTTTGAGATAATGACATTTATGCATGGTTTGTGAAAATACAAAAAAAAATTCTCACTGAAATAAGGCCATGAAAC
The DNA here is from genome assembly GCA_021554675.1 of Leuciscus idus. Taxonomy (NCBI): domain Eukaryota; kingdom Metazoa; phylum Chordata; class Actinopteri; order Cypriniformes; family Leuciscidae; genus Leuciscus; species Leuciscus idus. The sequence continues at coordinate 35,426,858 of CM038634.1, read as the reverse complement.
CCATACTGATTATTTCTTCACAAGACTTTTGAAAATTGTATGACGTAGCCTAGAATATTTGCTGCAAAACTATGTGAAAATCACCCTGACTGCTCATTCAGATAAGACAATATATTGATTTAAAAAATGTACGACGTGTTTTGTGTGAGAAAGCATTATGCGGGAGCTCATTAATATGTAAGCTTTTCACACCTGAGAAAGACAAAGAACCTCCCCTAACAGCCCTATTAGGAGCTATCAGGCCCTGTCATTCTGAGCAACCTTGCACAATACTGTAAATGAGGAGATTTAAAAAAGAATGGCTTTTAAATTGTTTGGATTTATTTACAACACAACATAATCCAAAGATACACAACAAATGCCAAAAAAGCACTTCAAAGACAGAGACCTTTGTGCCATTCCTAAAAACATTGTACATACCTTTCATTTCCAAGATTTTCACTTTACCATGTTCACGTACAGAGACTCATGCGAATGTTGAAGTCCTCAGTTGCATTTGGGCCCTGAAAAAAAAAAGTGAACATACTGATATCAAGAGAAAGGCCTGCACGATTTTGGAAATAAATATTAGATTTTTCTGGTTAAAATTGCTTTTTAAAATTAAAAAAAAAAAACAGAATACACACACACACACACACACACACACACACACACACACACACACACACACACACACACACACACACACACACACACACACACACACACAAATGTTTCCAACAATAATATAATGAACACCAGGTTTGTTGTGCCTTGTAGGCATAAGGTATATGCGCAGTGCCGGATAAAATAATAATAACAATAAATAACCTATAGCAGTATAAATCTTCCAAAAGATTTCAGTAACAACTAAGCTAGAGAAAAAGATATTGATTATCATGTTACTTCAAATGTTTCCATCCGTTATGATGATATGAAATGAGATAATAATAAAAACATGAAGCCGTTTGGTGCGTTTTGCTTTCATCCAAAATAAGATACATTCAAACGCGATCGCGCTGCAAAATATGATAGCCTACTTTCAAACGCGATCCAAAATATGATAGCCTACATTCAAACGCGATCGCGCTGCAAAATATGATACATTCAAACGCGATCGCTATCCAAAATATGATACATTCAAACGCGATCGCGCTCAAATATAAAACATTATGGTTACCATATACATATCTACGTTTGAGCAGATATCCACAAACAAAGTAACAGTAAACACGGGTCTAAATATTATAATATTCCCCATATATCTAGCAACAGTTCAACTGCAACGTGACATTTATGCAACAATAACAAACTAATATGTAAGAATTTCTTACCTTACATCTTTCTTGTCTTCAAATCGCGTTCTTCTTCTTCTGAGGTAGCCTAAATCCAATGTAAGCTCAGGCACGTCTTTCAAACTCAACGAAAAGTGAAGTGAAGTGTTTTGTTGTTGAGGTAATGAGCGAGTTCGCGTTCCATGTGGAGATTTGCATGTGAATATCTTTTGCGCGAGTGGGCGTGGCCAAATTAACTGTAATGAGCAAGCGTTTGAGAAGCTGGACATCTTGTTGGTTTTATACAAATTACTTAAACAGAGAATATTTGTTTTCGTTTTGAATCCGATCATTTAAAAGTACACACTTAAATGTTTATAAAGGTATATGGCTCAAAAATGTGTGACAAGTATTCGCTGAGTTTTGTTTCAGTTTATAGACGTGCTCAAGAAAAAAAAGTTCAGAACGCACACCCTGTATATTTTCTTTATTTTACAAAAGCACAATGTTTTGATTTGATTGTAAGTGGACACATTCAAAAGGAGAAATATCACAGATTCTTTTTTTATATTTCTTTTTTTCTGTATGACCATAAATGACGGAGTAATTTAAGTTTATAGTGCTACAATGTGAAGAAAATCCAGCAAAACGCGGGGGCGCGTTTGTCGACCTCAGAGGGTTAAACTGCTGTGCAACCTCAGTGACCCTAAAAACACATATTTGCTTCCTCCCGCAGTCTTTTAATTAAAGTAAAACAATGTCTGAGGTTTCTATGATGTAGCATGTGAACTGTGTCCCCTTTGGAGTGTAACTCAAGTGAGTGCTGCGTTATGATGTTATTTTTATGGGAATGCATCAGCGTGAGCCGGTGTCTGAAGCACGTGTGGAAAACAAGCCAATCACATTGCCAGAAAAACGGTCAAGAGATATAACGTCAGTACATCATGAAGACCAGAAATAGACGCCCAGAAAACACGTCATCAGCTTCTTTGTCTTAGGAAGCAGTATGTTTTTGTGTATGTAGAAAGTCCATTGTGTGTGTTAGGAGTGAAAAAAAAAAAAAAATCTACGTTTGTCTATCGTCTACTGTATGTTTGTTGTGAAGGAACGAGTTATGGCATCAGACAAGCAATATAAGCTTATGTGTGATATGCTTGAGAGCAGAGAACATCTCTCGAGGGAGGCGATTGCACACACCCTGCAGAAGCTCCACTCACATCTGGCTCTCTTCTAAAGGGATGGGAGTCAGGCGTCTGAACCCCGTGGTTCAAGTCCTGCGTCTGCCAAGGCCACCTGTCCACATAAATCATGGGGTTCATAGAGAGATCTGGTGGATGAATTTGAGATGGGTTCTGCCCTCTCTCTAGCTGCATCGCCAGAATCCTGACATCTCGTTCTGGATTCGGAAGCTAGCCTGGCGATTTCTTTCTGATCCAGATGAGGACCCACTGCCTGCTACTGTTCTGAGGAACTGGGTGGTAGCGCTGATGCCGTGAGTTCCCCCTCAGTCATCTAAAGTGTTTGAGGAGTTTTTAAAGGTGGTTACTCGAGCAGTTGAGAAGCTTAGAATTGAATGGCCAGATGGGAAAACACAAACGAAAAGAAGCTAGATGGGTGCTTTCTCACTAGCTGTCGGGGTCATCAGCCCTGTACATATCTGCCATCCTTTCCAGACCTCCACACTGAGGTGTCGAGGTCCTAGTACAGCCCATACTCGGCTTGTATCCACACCCCCTCAACGTCAAATTACTTGACTATGGTGGGATTTGGAGAGTATGGGTGTGCAGCAATGCCATTCCGGTCTCTCAACTGAGGTTGTTGAAACCATTTTTTAAATGCTATAGCTCCCTTTACCAGAAAACTTTATGCCCTGAAGTGGCATCTTTTCAAATCATGGTGTGCACAGCACCATACTGACCCAGTCCACTGCCTGATTGGTTCAGAGCTGAAGTTTGTACAGGACTGCCTTTCAACAGGTTTATCCCCCGCTATACTTAAAGTATACATGGCCACCATATTTGCTTCCCACAATAACATTAATGGAGCCTCTGTGGGGTTGCCTCTCCTTGTGCCTCGTTTCCTCTGCGGTGCCAGATGGCTGAGGCCTATCTGCAGGTTGCGGGTTCCTTCCTGGGATATTTTAAGTAGTTTTGGAAGGGCTATCAGAGGCTCGCTTTGAAGTTTCTGACTCTTAAGATGTCTCTGTTGCTGGCTCTAGCTTAAGAGAGTAGGAGGCTTGCAAGCTTTATCACCCCCTCCTGTCTAGATTTTGCCCCTGGTCTGGTTAAAGTGATTCTACACCCGAGGTTGGGTTACATTCCAAAAGTGACCCCTGCGGCCATCCATCCGGCAATCCTTCAAACCTTTAGGTGTTTGAGCTGTGGCTGGTTGGTCATCTTCACACACATTAATAAGGTTTTATAGTCTGGATGTGGATTCAACCCCAGGGTCTCAGGTCCTTTCAGGTTAGCTCATTTTTACTGGCCTTACAACCTAGTAATCTTACTGTTTAGCAAGATCACTGAATAAGAATGTGAATGTTTTAGGTCACTTATCAATTGCGGTCTTTGTAAAGTTGTGTATGTGGCAGGCTAGTCCTTTCCACACACTTGATCGACACCAGACTTGACCTTTGGGTTAATCTGTTCCTTAGGCCTAGGGTTTGTGCTTGTGCATAGTTCATATCCTTTGGTCAGGCATTCCCTCAGTATGGTGGCATGGGCAGTAATGTTTCCATAGCGTTAATATCATTACCCAGCTGAGTTCCACTCAGAATGGAATGTCTCAGGTTACGCATGTAACCCGGTTTCCTGAGAGGGAACGAGACGCTGCGTTATCTTACCATACTTCAGCAGAGCTTGAAACATCTTCTTTCAGACAATAAGAATTTCATGGTGCTTTTTTCGGGCATCTATTATTGGTCTTCGTGATGTAATGATGTTATGCCACCTGACCATTCTTCGACCAATGTGATTGGCCTGTTTTCCACACTTGCTTCAAATACCGGCTCATGCAGAGGCATTCCTGTAGCGTTAATGTCATAATGCAGTGTCTCTTTCTCTCTCAGGGAACTAGGTTACATGCATAACCTCAGATGTTTGGGCCATATAGTGTGTAAGGTTATATAGGTCAGTGATGTGTTTATGAGTTGGCTTGCATTACTTGATGTAGAGTTTTTTGGAGGGTGTATTGATCAAAGACAGACTTTGGATTTATGGGGGATTATCATAGGTCCTGTAGCATAAAAAGATGATTAGACTTACTGCAAATGTAAGTGATTTCTTTCTTCTATGAGAAAGCACACACTGCGCTTGGTTGTGCATCACTTATCATTTTCAATTCAAATGTTAAAGGTTAAAGTGTTCACACTGTAAAGTGTATATACTGGTTAAAGTGTATACTGATTTTTATTATTATTTTAATCACTCTGTTTTCTGTTTCCTGAGCTCGGCTGTCCATTATTACAGCCTGTCTGTGTTTGTTTACACGCAGAAGCTCAATTAGCATTGTGTCCTATTACTTTCAAGTCAATTATCCTGATCAATAAACTGACGGGGGAAATAGAAACAGCCATGTGTTTGTCTGATTATACATTATGAGAGTTACAGTTATCATCTCATACATAAGTGTTTGGCAAACTAATTTTAATTACAAATTACATTTATTTGGTTAATTACTATGAGGTCATAAAAACAGCATGTAAAATAATGAAACAAGAATTAGTTTTAAGGGGCTATATGTAGAATTCAGAAACCCTTGTAATTAGTGACACCGGTGGCCATTAAGGGAGCTGCAGCCAGCATCTGGTAATGCTCACCCTCCTGCACACATCTATTTGTGTGAAATCTATTTAATTGTGTTTTTAAAGGGAAAGCACATCTCATTAACCTGACCCTGGAGTTAGTTCACCCTCCGCATATCAGAATGTTTTTTTTGTTGTTTTTTTTTCTGACAGGTTACTTTGGTTAGTTTGCAGATTAACTGCTCATATTTCACTCTGTTCGATGTCTTTGAATGTTGTCAGCGGTGTCTGAGCTCCTTCCACGTATTTTTCTTGACGTACCATTGCACATCTTTGACAGTCGCTCTTTCTGTCATTCAAAAATGCTTTGAGAAAGGAGTTTAATCTGTGGATAAAACTAAGATAGACATGGTATTCAAATTTCCAGCGATGCAGTGCCGGTGTGAATAAATTAAATGGAACACTGTGTTACTATTTATTGTTTTGCTGTTTGCTGCTTTTATTTGTGCTGTTGTTGTTGTGTTTGTCAGCTTCAGTTTTTTGTCATGTGGTGATTATTCAGAGCTCATCTTTCACTCTTATTGTGGTTTGTATGTTAAATCTTGAGATTCTGTTCTAGTATTTAATATCTGGGTGGCTCAGTTTACCCCTTAAGCTTCCTTTTCTCTGTCTGTCACTCAATATATAAGCTGTATCTAAAGCACCTTGTAGGGGTCTTCAGCAGTGGGGTTCAGACAGAAAAAGCTGCGTGATCAGTCACTGCCAGTCAAGTTTCATAAATCTCCGACCTCCACTCATGTGGTTTATTCTGACAGAACGTCACTCTCCATGATGCTGAAAAATACTAGCGGGGGTCATTGAGGTGCATGCTGCGTGCATTGATGTCTAATGCCCCATGTTTCATAATTTTGTACGACACCCCAGACGGAGCAGCTATGTACATGACAGTTATGTATATTTTAATTCAAATAAATTGAAGCTGAACGATTTTTTGACCATTCTTTTAGCATTGCAATATACTTGATTCCCATTATGGAGATGTTAATGTTTAAATATGATTTACCTTGAAAAATATTTATCAGCCTTTATCAAAATAAATATCAGCCTTTAATGCTGATTTAAACAATAATATAAACTGTTATTTTAGTATTTAATATTTAATACTTTCTAATATTCTCTACATTTAAAATTATTATTGAATGAATAAATGCAATATTTTGCAGCATTTATGGTGGTTTAAAAATAATAAATGCTACTATATTGTGCTATATTTTATTGTAAAACAGTAACATTCTATTTTTATATTTTATAAAAATTCTCTGAGAATATTATTATTGAATGCATCCAATACTGATGTTATACAAATTAAATAATAATAATACAATGTTTGTATTTGCTCAATCCTGCTCGATCATGCAGGTTTGCACTGCACAACATCAGGAAGATCAGGCCTTTCCTTACTGAGCATGCAACACAACTTCTCGTCCAGGCCCTGGTCATTTCTAGGCTTGACTACTGCAATGCTCTTCTGGCCGGACTTCCATCATGTGCAACTAAACCTCTACAAATGATTCAGAATGCTTCAGCTCGTCTTGTCTTCAACGAGCCCAAAAGAGCCCACGTCACTCCTCTGTTCACCTCTCTGCAGAATCCCTGACAACATTCAAAAGACAACTGAAAACCCATCTCTTCCGTGAGCACTTAACCTCTAAAAAAAAAAAAAAAAACCTTCCCTTTCCCTTTAAAAGCCTCGCTTATCGGGCTTATGCTACTCTGAATAATGCCTGAACTTCGTATTTTGAGCACTTCTTGCGTTGTTTTTGCCTCTTCATGATGACTCGCTTAACTTAGTCCTAATCTGTAAGTCGCTTTGGATAAAAGCGTCTGCAAAATGACTAAATGTAAATGTAAATGTATTTATAATAATGTTATTTTAATATTTTATAAATATTCTCTCTATATATAGATTTATATAATCTATATAGATTATTATTATTATTATTATTATTATTATTACTATTATTATCTTTATTGCATTAATAAATGCAATATTTTGCAGCATTTATGCTGGTTTAAAAATAATCTATACTAATCAGATATACTTTATTTTTATTGTAGAAGAGTAAAATGTTATTGCAAGACTTTATAAAAATCCCTGATGATGATTGAATACATCAGTTAATTTGACTGATTTTATACTAATTTAAACAATAAATAATACATTATTTATTATTTATTATAATGTTATTTTAATATCTTATAAATAATATATGATTATTATTATTATTATTATTGAATTAATAAATTCATTATTTTGCAGCCTTTACACTGATTTAAACAATAAAATAATATATTTATTTATAAATATTTTATACTTTAAGATTATTATTATGGTCCAGTGTTCCACGGCCGGGACGAAAACAGCACTGTTCCTCCTGAATCCAAGGTTCTACTATTGGCTGTATTCTCCTCTCCAGTACCCTGGCATAGACTTTCCCGGGGAGGCTGAGAAGTGTGATCCCTCTGTAGTTGGAACACACACTCACGGTGTCCTGTGGAGGGTGCTCTGGGAGTATGGGGTCCAGGGCCCTTTGCTAAGGGCTGTCCGGTCCCTGTACGACCGGAGCAGGAGCTTGGTTCTCATTGCCGGCAGTAAGTCAGACTTGTTCCCAGTGCATGTTGGACTGGGATGAGAATCAGCGCCTCCAAATCCGAGGCCATGGATCTCAGTCGAAAAGGGTGGCTTGCCCACTTCAGGTTGGTGGAGAGTTCCTGCCTCAAGTGGAGGACTTCAAGTATCTTGGGGTCTTGTTCACGAGGGAAGGATGGAACGGGAGATTGACAGACGGATCGGTGCAGCTTCTGCAGTAATGCAGTCGATGTACCGGTCTGTTTCGGCTCAGCTCTCGATTTACCGGTAAATCTACGTTCCTACTCTCATGAGCTTTGGGTCATGACCGAAAGGACAAGATCCGGGATACAGGCGGCCGAAATGAGCTTTCTCCGCAGGATGGCTAGGCGATCCCTTAGAGATAGGGTGAGAAGCTCGTCACTCGGAAGGAGCTCAGAGTAGAGCCGCTGCTCCTCCACATCGAGAGGGGTCAGCTGAGGTGGCTCGGGCATCTGTTCCGGATGCCTCCTCGACGCCTTCCCGGGAAGGTGTTCCGGGCACAACCCACCGGAAGGAGACCCCAGGGAAGACCTAGGACATGCTGGAGGGACTATGTCTCCCGGCTGGCCTGGGAACGCCTCGGTTTCCCCCCGGAAGAGCTGGAGGAAGTGTCTAAGGAGAGTGAAGTCTGGGCATCTTTGCCCCGGATAAGCGAAAGAAAATGGATGGATGGATTATTATAATAATAAAATATATTAATTATTTTACAGCTATTATACTGACTCAAACAACAACAACTATAGCAACTGTAATAATAATAATACAAATAATGATTTTTTTTTTTGTTTAGATAAAAATAAAATAAAAAAAACAGGTTGTCAGGCAATTAAAAAAGGATTTAATTCTGTATGATTATAAATAAGACTGCACACTAGAAAACATGGGCCTATAGCAACACTGTTTCTATAATTCACCCTAGTACCACCTGCAACGGAAACTTTGCAAACATCCAAATATTGCAGACTAATAACAGCTTTGCATTGGGGGCGACCAATAGGCGTGAAGATCTGTCTTTGATGTCACATGAATGGGTCTTTTTCCTGAGCTCGGCTGTCCATTATTACAGCCTGTCTGTGTTTGTTTACATGCAGAAAGCTCAATTAGCATTGTGTCCTATTACTTTCAAGTCAATTATCCTGATCAATAAACTGACGGGGGAAATAGAAACAGCCATGTGTTTGTCTGACTATACATTATGAGAGTTACAGTTATCATCTCATATATAAGTGGTTACTTTGATTTTTTTTATCCAATAAAAACAAAAAAAACAACAAAAAAAACATTTACTTTAGTCAGGAGCTCTGCATACTACAGAAGTAGTATACACTGTAGTAGTTATTTTATACTGTTTGGAATAGCCTTTGTGTGTGTGTGTGTGTGTGTGTGTGTGTGCGTGTGTGCGTGTGTGCGTGTGTGCGTGTGTGTGTGTGTGCGTGTGTGTGCCTACTTAACTATATTTTGGGGACAAATTTGTACCCAGAAGTGACCAAAATCTGACAAAATCTCTGACTAGTCACATCTAAATTTTTCAGTTGGCCCAAGTGAAATTCTGTAAATTTAATTTGATAATTTTGATAACACTAGAAAATTTTGAGTTGGGGAGGTTAGAATATTTTTACAGTGTATGGAATGTCCCCGTTTAGATAGTTAAGTAAACATGCGCATGTTTCCATTTGTTTGCACACTCTTTACCTGTGCATCTCTGCCCTAGTCCAACCTTCATATTGGCTGTGTATTGAATAATAAGGTCATTCCTGAGCGCTCATATTTCTTTCCTTTTAATGAGAATAGCATGAACACTCCTCTTCTATGCAAATCGAGCCACGTTGTTATATGACCAACCTGGATTTAAATAACGTGTCAAGTTCTGCTGTTGTTTTAGCAGGATGATGAATATGATAAAGAACAAAATTTACATTTCCCCCCTGGAAGACTAACATGGAGCTGCTGATTTATTACTGTACTGCAAAGTTTAGCAAAGCTAATTAAGGACAGCATTCCCTGGGTCAGATTTAATCACGAGAACGTTTACAACTGCTGCTGAGGAAAGAGAAGTGCTGTGGAAATGTGAAGAATGAGGTATTACAGTGGAGCTTATGCTAACAACTAACATAGCAAACAGTGTGATTACACCTCTTAATGTAGAGTAAAACACATTTTTGATAAATGAGAGCTATTTTCACAATTAACCAGGTTAATGTCTAGGTTTCAGACCTTATATTGCCTTCAAGTCATGTGAATTAAAGTATCATGGAGGAAGCTAATTGTTTTAGTCGTGGTTAAGTTTTAAGTGTGAAAGTTGACTGTAATACTTATTTTGTATGCAAGCTGGTTTAGCAGGCAGCAGGCTTGCATGATAAAACTACACTTCAGAAGTTTGGGGTTCTATTTCTATATTTTTGAAATAAGTATTTTATGCTCGCAAAAGCTGCATTTATTTGATAAAAATACAGTAAAACAGTAATATTGTGAAATATCATTACAATTTAAAATAACTGTTTTCTATTTAAATATATTTTATGTAATTTATTCCTGTGATGTAAAGCTGAATTCTCGGCATCATTACTCCAGTATTCAGTCACATGATCCTTCAGAAATCATTCTAATATGCTGCTTCTAATATGCTGACTTGAAGCAGTGCATGCCGGTTAGAAATTTTGTCGACTTGAGACAGCGCCGACGCCACGTGACTGTGATGTATGCCATCAAAGTAGTGCGAGAGCGATTCGAGAGCAGCCGGAGGACTTCTCAAGAGCGGCTGCACAATCTCTGATGATGACCCAACTGTTCCAGGATTGGCCAGATTCACCGCATGACAACAATCACGTTCCACTAATGTTCCATAGTTACACAAATCCGTTTTTTTTATAACAGTAAAATATATTTTCATGTAGTCGCAATGTTATAATATGTCATGTTGATCAAAAAAAAAAAAAAAAAAAAAAAAAAAAAAAAACAGACCCCACTTCATTGATTGTATAGGCTTATATTGAACTCTATTCTTGTACAAACAGACACTGTATTTAGCAGTACATAAAGTATTAAATGGAAACGTATCTGAAACATCTGTGTATTTGACAAATAATGCATTTATTTCACTTACTTTACCACTTCAGCTGTGGTAAAGTATGCAAACACAGCACAAGCATCACTACGGGAAGCAGAAAGTGTCCGACTTCACGTCTCCGTTTTCAGCTCCTCTCCGCCTGCACACGGCAACACACGGCTCGAGCACACACGAAACCGCACGCTCACACAAAGACAAGACAATACAGGAGTGTCAGGTCTCTGTCACAAAACCAATAATAAAATCCAACCAGAAGTGACATATCCCTGACCAATAAATGTCTTTACTGTCTGTTTTGATCAATTGAATGTGTCTGTTGAATTAGAGTATTCATTTCTTAAAAAAAAAAAAAAAGATCATACTCACCAAACTTTTGAATGGTAGTGTTCATCTAAAATAGCTAATAACTAAAATAAAGCATCAGTTATAAACACCTAATCTGCATATCTTGTTGTACTAGCACAACATTTTTATTTAAGTGACTAAGAAAGAAAGAAAGAAAGAAATGCCAAAATGCTTTGCACCCCAAGCAAAATCACTTGAACACATGCCATATTGTAATAATGACTTCCAAACTTGTAAGTATGGACTTCTCAGAACTTGAATGCAGCAGTAATCAGATTTGAGGTGTTCAAGTGATTTTATTCAGAGTAAAATTATCGTTTGGGGCTATTTCATGTTTTTGGTTTTCTTTCTTTTTATTCGCTGACAATAACAGGAAGCTGTTTCAGAGCTAGCATGTGATTTAGATGTGTAACTGATGCTACACCTTGTCTCTTACAGAGAATGATGGAAACTTGCCTCATAAACCATAAATGAGCATTTTCTTGCAAACCCTTCACTATAACTTAAAAATGACCAATTGCAACTAACTTCCACTATGATTCTTTAACTGAATTACATGCAATCATTCTGTAGTATTCCATTCTGAACATAAACAGTCACATTTTTTTGATAAATATGACATTGTGGTAGCTCACTTTGTAAGTGCAATAATTCCAACATGACTTGAACTAACACCATAAAAATAGAGAGAGCGAGAAAGAAAGTGGGGGTACTGTCTCTGGCCAGTAATCCTCCCGTAAAGAGTATTGAAATAAACTCTCTTTATTAATAATAGAAAGTGCAAAACCCTGGAAATCCAGTCTGGTTCAACACTCAAAGTGTTCGGATCACTCCCACGGCTTATTGAATAATTTATGAAACAAGCGAGATCTCTCTTCTATCTCACTCACTGATAATTCAAAAGGTAGTGCTATTGGAAGAAATAACTAGCTCCTTCTGTTATTATAGTTTTTCTTTTTACAGTTTTGACAACCTGTGAATCTCAGAGCACAGACTACCTTGAGTCTTTGCTGCTTGAAATGATGTCAATTCTTACCACAGTAAATTAATGAATCTGAGTGAACCGTTACGCAAACTGGTTTTTATTACTTCTCAAAATAGCCGGAAAGGTCAAGACAAAGAGGGGATCAGTGCGGATATGAGGCTTCACTCTGAAGCAGTCCCAGTTTGCCTTTTTCCAAGAACCATCATTTAATATCCAACTGAAATGTGGTTTGACATATTTGGCTGGAAAGACAAAAAGCAATAGACGTGGGACAGATGGAGAGACACAGCAGCCTTTTGGGAAACAGAGCTCTGAACGACTCAAATAACAGATTAATCCCATTTAATTAAAATTCAATATTATAATTCACGCTAAATAAGTTTTAATTTGTTCACACATTTAATTGAGTTTTAGAGCCAGGGAACACAATGAGTTATAATAAAGCACAAACATCACAATACAATTCCATTATAATAAATTAAGAAGAATTATTAAATTAATAACTCAAGCGTGCATAGGTCAGACCCGTTCTAGTCTTTGAATACCAGAACAAGACAAAGATAGAAAAAGGCAGCACTATTCTTAGAAACAGCAATTGAATAACTAAAGTCTGATAAAGTAATCATAACGATCATGTAATGGAATTTTAATGATTAATTAACACTACCCTTTAGCTAGGTTAACACAGGGTGAATCTAAATGATTTGTGCCAATAGTATGAAGCCTACATTTAATGCATGGAGGATGTACTCATATACTGTGTTATGAACCATGCTAAATCACCACCTTGTAATTGTAGGGTTTTATCTGCATTTTTTTAAATGTTGTAGATAGAAGCTTTTTCTCTGGTTCAGTTCTTTGTCCTGTCTCGTCTATGTTGGATGGTTGTTTTCTGATTTTCTCTGCCTGTTCCTTGTGTGTTTGGATTAAAAGACTATTTCCTGGAATTATCCTTCGTCGTGTGCTTCATTGATACAGCCATTCCGTGACAACAATAAGGTTATATTACAAATCTTGCATAGTGTGCCTTTAATCTTAGGCTACGTTTACACGGAAACGATCTGAAGAGAAAACGCAAAAGTGATCACTTTTTATTCTGCGTTCAGACGAGCGTTATGGGGGGGATCTGCGTGCATACGGTGACGCAAAAGTGTGTGAAATTTGATGTAGTATGCACTCCAGGCAGCTAGGTGGCAATGTGAAACACTGATCGGTGCCTTCACTGTCTAGCAGACTTTTGCGTTTTTACCGTTTAGACGGAAACGCGACGGTGGAGCGTTTTTAAGATTTCCACTCTGGAGGGTGGTTTCACTTTTTTGCGTTTTTAAGCCCCAAAAACGCCGTCGCCGTCTAATCAGGCACATCTGATAAAATATTTTTACATTTTCACCCGCGAGCGTTCTCGTGTAAACAGGGCCTGAGTTAATGGCAATGTCAACATTTACTAATATATTATTAAAACCCAAAATGCTATCTGTTAATATTATTTAATGGACCTGAGGTAACACAAACTAACAATGAACTATTGTATTTATTAACTAATACTAACAAAGATTAATTAATACATTATACACTTAATAAATGTATTGCTCAATGTTAGTTAATGTTAACTAATGGTACCTTATTTTATAATGTTACCCATGATCTCTCTCAATACTCGATTCTGTTTAGCTGGAAGGTATGCATTAAAACCTTAATCGACAGGTAGTTCCAGTTAGTTTAATCACCGTTCTATATTAATGCGCTGCTTTCAATGAAGCACACACATACACATCCCTTGGACACAGAGATCGGAGATCGCACCGGTCTGAACTATTGATACAAGGCAGGATGGATCCATGCTTTCACCAAATTCTGACCCCATCTGAGGGTGTACTCACACTAGGCACGGTTGCCTTGCATTGTGCCAGAGCGTGATTGTGCCCCCTTCCCACTCCTCCACTGACCAGCACTCACATTGTACTTAATGTTCCGAGTCAGAGCACGCTTACGTCATTTATGATGCACCAACATTTTGTTTATAATAAAACGGGAAGAAAACTGCTTTCGCTAATCAACTGACTAATTGATGTATCATACCGCGCAGCGATTTTTACTTGATTGTGCTGCATGTATCAGAAGGCAGCTGATGTTGATGGATGAATTTGTAGCTTTTGCTCTCAAACTACAATTTCTGTTCATCAATAAGGTGAGAACCAGACCTGTTATAAACCTAAATGTGCTCTAAGTAATTGAAAAGTGTACTGTCCAAGTAGTAATAGAAGATGTTTGCTGTCGTAATGATGACAGTAGCGCAATGCTGTTCCGTGCTCTGGCACGGTTAGAGCTCACATTACATGCATTACATGTGCCTGAGCCCGACTGAACCTGGCGGACCAGGAATGTTCCAAGCGGACCAGGAATGTTTAAACGAATGGTACGGAGCGATCACACTAGTCAAATGAACCAGATTTTGGGGGTCAAATGCGATCGGATACTGTTCAGATCGCCTAGTGTGAGTACACGCTGTATGTCGCAGTAGAAATCGAGACTCAATGGACCAAGCAACATCTTTTCAATCTTCTACTGTTCAATTTTGGTGAGCCATGCATATTGTAGCCTCAGTTTCTTGTTCTTAGCTAACAGGAGGGGCACCCGGTGTGTTCTTCTGCTGCTGTAGTCCATCTGCTTCAAGGTTCGATGTGTTTAGTGTTCAGAGATGCTCTTCTGCAGACCTCGGTTTATTTGAGTTACTGTTGCCTATCAGCTCAAACCAGTCTGGCCATTCTCCTCTGACCTCTGGCATCAACAAGGCATTTTTGCCCTTAAGTCTTTTGCTCACTGTAAGTTTTCTCATTTTTGGACCATTCTCTGTAAACCCTAGAGATGGTTGTGCATAAAAATCCAAGGAGATCAGCACTTTCTTAAATACTCAGACAAGCCCCTCTGGAACCGAACACCATGCCATGTTTAAAGTCACTTAAATCACCTTTCTTCTACATTTTGATGCTAATTTCAAACTTCAGCAAAATGTCCTGACCATCTCTACATGCCTAAATACATTGAGTTGCTGCCATGTGCGTGGCTGATCAGATATTTGCATTAACAACTAGTTGAACAGGTGTACCTAATTAAGTGTTCAGTGAGCGATATATATAATGGATTGAGAATATTACTCGTTAATTTTTAACTATTTTCATTGCCAGAGTAAGTTTCTTAGCTGGCAATTTTGGGTCAAGTTTTATGTCACACTCACAATCATGGGCACAGGTAAAGGGGAAGACAGGTGGAAAACCAGATCCACAATGAGAAATGAGGTGGAGGAAGTTAAAAGAGGATTAAACAGGCTAGACTGCCCAAAAAAATACCCTGTCTAATGGGATCTGGGGTCTCTGTGTGTGAGAAAAGGAAAATGAGGAGGAAGACTTTTGAGAATCATGGGGTTTATGGCATGTAACAGTGTGTAACAGTAACAGTTAGTAATTGTATAGCTCTGTTAAAGGTGCCATTTCAAAAAACAAAACAAAAAAAGCCTACTGGTAAACATCCACAATGGATTGATGAAAAATGAAAAGTCAGTAAGACTGAAGCCCCCGAAATAATTTATATCAACACATGCCTGTGACAGACTGGTCTAAATAATATTATTAATTATAATAAAATACATATGTGGCGAAGCGGTGTTCGCTTAGGCAGTTCTAATTAACCTATTTTCGACTACGCCACCTGGGGAATTTCACCCCAGGAATCTAACGATACCTCTAATGTAATAGGCACGCACAGGTCCTAATCACTTCGAGTCAGAGACACAGATGAATTGCAAAAAAGATATACATTTATTTTATTAATCGTTAAAAGACATTTGTCATTAAAAGGTGTTGACCAGCAATCACTTCAATTTGCTAAATTCTAATGTTGGCGGTGGAGGGACCTGGGCACACCCAGGGGGCAGTCTCGGGATGTCACCTTTTTGGAAATTACTCTACTCAGTGCACACACACACACACCAGCACAGCACACTCAGCGACTCATGTCAGAGAAGACCACGGCACACAGTGAGGACACCACCACCTAATTTTGTCACTTGTCTGCCCCCGGGTGCCCAGGACCTACCAAAAAGCAAAAGAAAAGAGACATTAACCAGTGATATGTAAACAAAATAATATATAAACAAAATGATAAGTAAACAAAATAAACTTGGTTTACAATTTCAGGAGGGGACCAACTCCTTGGTCCCGACCTGATCGTCACAAATCAAACCCCCCCCAAAAAACAAGAAAACTCTATAAACAAAAGATCACAATTTCAACAGCGTAAGTCAACCAAAAATAATATATAAATTCACCAACACAATAATTGAGTCGGAAACAAATACAAATTCAGAAACCCACTCACTCATTAACATGAATCAAAGTAATAAACAAAAAGAAAACAAAATAAACTCAAAAACATACCACGGTTACAAAGTCACCGTCAGTGGAAATAGTTCGTTTGAAACGATTCACTCGATGCGGTTCACCGAAACGATTCACTTGCGATGGTTCACCCAGAATGGGTTACTTGAAGTGATTCTCAAAAGCAGTTCGCTCGGATAATTCGCTGGAAATGATTCACTTAGAACCATTCACCTGGCGTGAAACAGAACAAAACAAACCGAACAGCACAAAACAGAACAGCAGCTAGTAAGGCACAGCGCAAACAGGCTCCACAATGAAGCACCAGGCAGATAACTCTCGTTCAGAATGGCGATATGGTCCTTATCGCATGCAACTGAGCACGCTGTCCCGGGATCAATATGCGATGAATAGAGCCGAATGCCTCCGACAACGCTCACTGGCGCCGACAGATCTTACACTGTCTCAGAGGTCCACATTCAACTCTCCCGACAACAGTGACCAGCAAACAGCACTGCCAGTGGCTAGCAGCTTCGGCGAGACTTTTACGAGCGGCAACACAGCTGGCCGTAACTCAAACAGCAACAGGGCACATGGATGACATCACGTCCCTGAACGATGACGCATGCCAAAGAGCAGGTAAGCCGGGCTCTTGTTTGCACCAGACGCTGGGCCATTGGCCACGCATTAAACAATTACGAGTGGGAGGGGGCGATAGACCGTCCTGCTACAATCTTCCCCTCCCTTTTTGCATCGGCGCCCCGTCGATGGACTCACTACAGGGTCCCCAACACCACTCATGACCATGGCCTAAACAAGATACCGGCAGTGGTTACTTCAGAGCCAACTGCAACCCTACTTCCTATCTCTCCTACTGTTCGGGGGAGATGGTGCAAATTCCCATGCCGACCGGCTCCTTCTCGGCCTGTCCGCCGAGGGACGACCACCCTACCATCCTGGAAACCAAGAGGCACGGTGGGCTCCCCCGACACTGGTCCCCTAACCTGGTCGCCTGGCTCTCCTCCAGCTGCACCTACAAGGGGAAGATCCGACGGCAACTGGTTTGTACCAGAATTGGCACGTGCCCGATGACCTATTGCTCGAGCAGCACAAGGGGTCTCCGGCACTAGCACCACCAAGTCGACGTCATCTACCTCATCTACCCGTGGTTCTTCCTGAGCTTCTACTCCAACC
Source organism: Leuciscus idus (assembly GCA_021554675.1). Taxonomy (NCBI): domain Eukaryota; kingdom Metazoa; phylum Chordata; class Actinopteri; order Cypriniformes; family Leuciscidae; genus Leuciscus; species Leuciscus idus. Next base: position 35,409,228 of record CM038634.1, on the reverse strand, counting down.
CCCAGTTGGCTGTTTGGCAGGACCTCTTTCCGGCCACAAGCCTTCAATAACGAGCGATGGACACATCGGACCTTACTTAGATCCTCTACTGGTGCAATAGTATACACTACACCTCCCACCTCAGGAGAGTGAACCACTTGGAACAACACCGGACTCCACAAGTCTGCAATCTTATGCCGCCCTTTAAACGAGTGATCTCGTAAATAAACCCGCTGGCCCTCCAACAAAGGTAAGTCACGAACATGCAAGTCGTGTCGTTCTTTTCGGCGACCCGCAGCTGCCTGCAGGCGTTCCCTTGCGCCCTGAAAGGCAACCTGCAACCGCTTTCGATGTTCTACCACCCAACTCTGCACACTACCTGCCATGGGCTCTGACACATTGCCCAGCAGGAAGTCCACCGGCAACCTAGGTTCCTGACCGAACATCAAGTAATAAGGGGACTCTCCTGTCCCCTGGTGGGGGGTGGTGTTATAACAGAAGAGAACCTGTGATAAACAAGAGGCCCAGTCTCTCTTCCTAGGGCCAGGCAGAGTTCGTAATAACGTATACAGGGTGCGATTGAAACGCTCGCATTGACCGTTTCCGGCCGGATGGTACGGTGTCGTACGGGACTTCTTGATCTGATAAAGCTTACAAAGCTGCCGAATTAGAGCAGATTCAAAATTGCGACCTTGGTCGGAATGAATACGGCCCGGGACCCCAAACTTAAAGAACCACTCCTCGACTAGAATCTGCACCACAGTCTCGGCTCGCTGGTCACGGGTAGGTATCGCCATGGAGAACTTACTGAATACATCGGTCATGACCAAAATATTCTCATGGCCTGACTGAGATGGTTCCAGTACCGTGAAATCAATGGCCAGGACCTCATTAGGTCTAGAAGCCAACAAATGGCCCATGTAGCCCCGTGCCACTGGTTGACTCTCTTTAGCGAGCTGGCATCGTTCGCACTCTCTACACCAGCGAGTAATATCCGCAAACATACTTGGCCAGTAACACCTACGCCTAATCAACTCACTAGTCCGCTCGACTCCCTGATGACCATGTTGTTGATGCAGCTGCTCTAAAACCTCCTGCTTCATTACCTCGGGCAATATCAACTGATAGCACTCTTCTCCCCCATCGGGACGGAAAATCTGCCGGTATAATACACCCTCCTTCTCCACCAATCGGTCCCACTGTTGCAGCAGTGTAAGAACGGGCTTAGCCAACTGACGCCGTTCTTCGGGCAGGGGACGCTTACCCCGTCTCCAGAACCGCAACAGTGGTCCAATGATGGAATCACCATCTTTCGGAATCACACACAAGTCGGAAGCAGAATAGCTAGGCAAGACAGTCATTTCATTTGCCACAGCATGCACAATGCCACCTGGTCTTATGGCCTGCTGTAGCAACTCAGGCACCGGGATACTGGCAGCCAAGCCCTCAATATCGTCCAGATTGACAGGGTTCTGACGGGACAAAGCATCCGCATTGCCATTACTCCTCCCGGACCTATACCTCACCTCGAAATCGAAGGCAGCCAGCTCAGCAGCCCAGCGCTGTTCAGTGGCCACAAGCTTTGCCGTGGTCAAATGACTCAGGGGGTTATTATCAGTAAACACAAGACACTTATGTCCCAACAAATACTCCCTGAATTTCTCCACCATGGCCCACTTGAGCGCCAGGAACTCCAATTTCATGGAACTGTAATTACTCATATTACGCTCAGTGGGCCTCAAACTTCTACTGGCATAAGCTATGGGTCGCACTTTTCCCTCCTGTTCTTGCGAGAGTACAGCGCCCAAGCCGCTGTGGCTAGCGTCTACCTCCAAGATGAAGGTTCGGGAGAAATCCGCATACGCTAGCACAGGCGCAGAAATTAGCTTACTCTTCAATGCCTCAAATGACTCCTGACACTGTTGCGTCCACACCTGAACTAAACTCTGCCCCTTCCTTTTCCCTGACTTACCTCCAACAACTTCAGCTACCAGTCTATGCAAGGGAGCCGCCAACTTGGCGAAACCCTCTACGAAGCGCCTGTAGTAGCTTGCGAACCCCAAAAAGGTCCTCAATTCGGAGACAACTGTTGGGCGACGCCACTGCGCCACGGCCTCGATTTTACTCGGATCGGTCGCCACTCCTTGGGCCGATATAACATGCTCCAAGTATCTTACCTCTCGTTTGAAAAAGGCGCATTTCTGCCAGTTGGCCTTCAGCCCCTCTCTCCTCAACCGGTCCAAGACCAATTCCAGCCTCTGTAGATGCTGAGCCACTGAAGTGGAAAACACAACAATGTCGTCAAGATATAACAGAAGTGACTGACATTGCTGGTCCCCAAACAAACGCTCCATCAACCTCTGAAACGTACTTGGTGCGTTGCAGAGGCCAAACGGCATGCGATTGAATTCAAAGAGCCCAAAGGGCGTACAGAATGCAGTCTTGGGCCTATCATGCTCTGACACCGGAACCTGCAGGTACCCGCTGGCTAGATCTAAGGTGGAAAACCAGCGGGCCCCGGACAACGAATCTAATGATTCCTCAATTCGAGGAAGGGGAAAGGCATCCTTCCTAGTTTTGGCGTTCAAGTGACGGTAGTCTACGCACATGCGCAGACTACCGTCCTTTTTCTTTACCAACACGATAGGTGAGGCGTATGGGCTACTACTCTCACGTACTATACCTGCTTCCAACAGTTGGTTGATATGAGTTTTAACTACCTCATATTCAGAAGGAGGAATGCGTCTATACCGCTGGCGCACGGGGACGTCATCCAGCAGCGGGATATCATGGGAGATTAGACGGGTGCAACCTAAATCTCCCTCATGGCCTGAAAACACTGCTTGATACTTCCGTAAGAAATCCCTAACCTGATCCTGCTCTGCAGCAGGCAGAACGGATAAATCGAGAGACTCAATCTGGTTCAGCAAAGGAGATTCCCCTTCTACACTATGGGACTGTACTGTCGCAACTGTGGTTTTAACTTCAATGACCCCCTGGGGCAGATTAACCAAGTAGACTTCCTTCACACTTCCCACCACCGTGGTAGGGCGGAGCATCACATCAGCAGCCCCGACATTTACCACGGGCACGTACGCAGTACCTCGACTTACCTGTACTAAGGCCGGTGAGGCCAAGAGCCCAGCCGGAAGGCCAGACTCGGGGGGCTCAAACAAAACGGTTCGGCCCTCAAATTGATCCGAACAGGTGGTAGCAACCCACTTAATGGTTCCTCCCGGAATGCGTCGTGATCTACGCCCACGCACACGCACCCCACCAACCCGTTTGGAGTGGTTTTTTATGCTCACATGTTGACAATGTTGAAAAGCCCTCAATACACCCGGAAGCTGTATAACCACAGGGAGATCAAAAAGTGCAACGCCGTGCTGGCCAAAGAGCTCCTGGTAACACCGGCTAAGTATATTCATCCCCAACACTCCGGGGATGCCTACACTCAGCCCACCAGGAGGATCCCTAACCACCAGGACACCACACCCTGTAATCAACAGGGTGCCGCACATTTCTACATCCAGCTCCAAATAACCGAGGTACGGGATCTCCAGCCCGTTAGCCGCTCGAAGCTGCAACCACTGACAGTCCTGCAGACGGTCTCGCCCCCAAGGCTCAAAATGCCGACGAAAAAAACTTTCTGTGATAGTCGACACCATTGACCCGGTGTCGACTAAACAGGGTACTAACACTCCCCCTATAGAGACAGTCAAATGTGGACACGAAGAGATCAAGCGAGGGAATAGACCACGTGTATCTCTGGGCTGGGAGTCAACTACTTCCCCACCAAGGTCGTGACTCTGCAACCTGGCGGGAGCTAGTTTTCCGTCGGCCGAGGAGAACGTGATTGTCCATGTGTAATAGAAGGACCAACTATAGGCTGGGGAGGGCGCGGGGGAGCCCGGCCCCCATCGCACTCCCGAGCATAATGACCTGGACGCTGACACCGTCTACACATAACTGGGCCCGGCCGCGGTGATCGACTAGGTACATACGGGGTTTGGAGACGAGCAATGGTCTGTGTGAGCTGATTTAATTGTTGCTGTTGCTGTCGAAACATTTCTCGCAGTTCGCTCATCTCAGACTGTTGTGGAGGGTTTTGCCCATCAGCAGAGGTGGCCCCACGTACCCCATACTGAAGACCGTAGGCTACCGGGACGGACTGACTACGCGCCCTTACACCCCCGGGCATCCCTTCACGTTCCCACCTAATTGCTTCTCCGCGAACTTCTAATAGCGTAACAGTGGGCTGGCGACGTACCAACTGTTTAAGCTCACGCCGCAGAGTGCTATCGGATACATGCTCCACAAATTGATCCTGCAATACAATTTCGGTATTTGCAACAGCGTTAGGTGCTTGGTTCTTAACCCTCTCCAAAAGAGCCATAAGCGCAGGGGAGAATTCTAACAGTGTTTCACCCTCCTGTTGCTTTCTTGAAAAGAAAGCCTCTTGCAACGCGACGTACGACTGCGAACACCCATAAAGCTCTTGCAACGCTTTAATAATCTTATTAGGATCTCCGCGCTCTGCCTCAGGACGATACCGAATCTCCTCTCGGGCCTCCCCCTCCAGGTGGTCAAATACAAAGAAAGCTTGTTCAGTAATCCCCATATACCGCGCTCTCATGCATGCCCGTGCCTCCTCGACCCATTCATCGATACTTATACCGGATTTACCGCTAAATTTTGGGCACCGGCGCTCTCTAGGCACAAAAACTAATCGTTCCGGTGCACTAGCACCAGAAATTTGGGGCATTACCGGTGGAGCATTAGAAGCATCAGGCAAGGCTTCGCCATCCCCGGAAACACCAGCCACAGGCGCCTGTAGCTGCTGCATCCTGGCATTATCAGCCCTTAACTGAGGCACTAAATCTCGCAACTCCCGTAATTCTTCCTCCATTTCAAAAGAAATTACGTAAACTTACCACCCCAGAGAGGAAGCCACCTGCCCTCACACGAGCTGCTGTTCTGTTTCCCCCCAAAAAATAAGAAAAAAAATCAAAACCATAAACACAATACAAACACACCAATCTATTGTCTCTGACCCAATATAGTGATAATCCTGCCGACTTACGCCAAAATGTGGCGAAGCGGTGTTCGCTTAGGCAGTTCTAATTAACCTATTTTCGACTACGCCACCTGGGGAATTTCACCCCAGGAATCTAACGATACCTCTAATGTAATAGGCACGCACAGGTCCTAATCACTTCGAGTCAGAGACACAGATGAATTGCAAAAAAGATATACATTTATTTTATTAATCGTTAAAAGACATTTGTCATTAAAAGGTGTTGACCAGCAATCACTTCAATTTGCTAAATTCTAATGTTGGCGGTGGAGGGACCTGGGCACACCCAGGGGGCAGTCTCGGGATGTCACCTTTTTGGAAATTACTCTACTCAGTGCACACACACACACACCAGCACAGCACACTCAGCGACTCATGTCAGAGAAGACCACGGCACACAGTGAGGACACCACCACCTAATTTTGTCACTTGTCTGCCCCCGGGTGCCCAGGACCTACCAAAAAGCAAAAGAAAAGAGACATTAACCAGTGATATGTAAACAAAATAATATATAAACAAAATGATAAGTAAACAAAATAAACTTGGTTTACAATTTCAGGAGGGGACCAACTCCTTGGTCCCGACCTGATCGTCACAAATCAAAACCCCCCAAAAAAACAAGAAAACTCTATAAACAAAAGATCACAATTTCAACAGCGTAAGTCAACCAAAAATAATATATAAATTCACCAACACAATAATTGAGTCGGAAACAAATACAAATTCAGAAACCCACTCACTCATTAACATGAATCAAAGTAATAAACAAAAAGAAAACAAAATAAACTCAAAAACATACCACGGTTACAAAGTCACCGTCAGTGGAAATAGTTCGTTTGAAACGATTCACTCGATGCGGTTCACCGAAACGATTCACTTGCGATGGTTCACCCAGAATGGGTTACTTGAAGTGATTCTCAAAAGCAGTTCGCTCGGATAATTCGCTGGAAACGATTCACTTAGAACCATTCACCTGGCGTGAAACAGAACAAAACAAACCGAACAGCACAAAACAGAACAGCAGCTAGTAAGGCACAGCGCAAACAGGCTCCACAATGAAGCACCAGGCAGATAACTCTCGTTCAGAATGGCGATATGGTCCTTATCGCATGCAACTGAGCACGCTGTCCCGGGATCAATATGCGATGAATAGAGCCGAATGCCTCCGACAACGCTCACTGGCGCCGACAGATCTTACACTGTCTCAGAGGTCCACATTCAACTCTCCCGACAACAGTGACCAGCAAACAGCACTGCCAGTGGCTAGCAGCTTCGGCGAGACTTTTACGAGCGGCAACACAGCTGGCCGTAACTCAAACAGCAACAGGGCACATGGATGACATCACGTCCCTGAACGATGACGCATGCCAAAGAGCAGGTAAGCCGGGCTCTTATTTGCACCAGACGCTGGGCCATTGGCCACGCATTAAACAATTACGAGTGGGAGGGGGCGATAGACCGTCCTGCTACACATATTTTTCTCTAAACTCATTTCAACACAGGTTTTTTTTTTTTACTGCCATGTGTTGTTACTGCCACAACAAACTGTGCTGTATGAGCTGTCAGTAGTTAATTTGCTTATAGTAACCTTTAATTTAAATTATAGATGATTATTATTTTTGACCCCTTTTCCACATGACACATCTTTTTCTATTCTCAGCTTTATAGGCAGAATCAAAGCCTGTGGAAGTGGCCCACTCTGTGACATTAATATTCATTGGGTGCTGGAGTATATTAGATGTTGAAGATTCATGCAATTTGACCGCTGCTCTTCATTACTGTGTTCACTGCTCCTGTTCAAACCTTTTTCTCTTCCACAAAACAAATATTAATACAAGATCCATGCATTTGAAAAATAATAATCTCCATGAAATTTCCTCTCAGACATTACTGCATATTTATGTAGTTTTGTGCATTTTTCCTCCATCCTCTTTGTTACTGTAAGTGTAAGCGGTATAGGGGAATAACTTGTAGGCAATTTCAGAGAGGCTAGCAATAGCAATCTAGCTTTGAAAGCATAAGATCCCACCCTCTCTAAAAGCCACACCTCCTCCAAAACACATAAAAGCACACCATGTGAGACCACATTGGTGAAGGGTCAAAAACATTCTTAAAAATGCTCTCAGAATACCTCATGTCTAATTCATCAGTGAGACATAACAGTATACAACATTGCAATAATAATGAACATAAACAACTTATTTATGGTTATTGGCCATTTTACACCATAGCTGCTGTTAACATTCTGTGACAATGCACTTTCATCTTTTAATAAGCACAAAATAAATATGATTTATTTGGCACAAAATAAATATGATTTATTTTGTGTTTTTTGTCTATATAATAATATCCTATATTGAGAGGAATGTGATAGATTGAACAAAGCAATGTATAATTAAATGAGTGCCACAACAAAGATGCCGTTTTTGTCGGTCCGGTTTGGGAATACCGGATGCAAGATGACGTACGCATTGGCTAAGCTGTTATAAGAGTAAAACATGTTCTTTAAAAAAACTAAAAAAACTAAAAAAAAAACTAACTTCCAACAAGACTAAAATAGTTAACTCTGAAATGTCAGACTCAGTTATTGATTGGCTTAATCTGTCTGATCAACCAAATGGTAACAAATTAGTCACTTTGGAGGAACAATTAACAAATAATATGAGCCTCTCAAATTGAACCTATTATGACCTTTAAAGAGGATGGAGTTCCTCCTGTCGCTAAGGCAGTGGCAACGGGTTCCACAGCCATCACACATTATTCTTTATTGGATATGGAGTTAACTGAAGAGGTGAATTTGATACCTCCACTGCCACCTTCTTCAACAATGTTATTGGGAAATATCTCTGGAACTATGGAACATTTCACTTTGCATCAGTCAATGGCTAAGCTCGGAGCACAGCAGAATAGTCTGGTGGAGTTGGTTAAGAATCAAACAGAAGAATCGAAATGGGTTGTTCAATCATTATCTGAACATGTGAATCATGTTTCTGATCAACAAGGGACAGAAGTTAAACAGTTCACAGAGAAACAGTGTGATTATATTCGCAAAGAATTTAATCAACTTTTGAACTGGTGAATGCAACATCATGAGGTTCTGAGGGATTTTAATAGTGTGTTGACTCTATGGCTGCTTCAATGGATCTTATTCAAACCAGTGTTAGCTAATTCATAAAGGTACACAAACTAAATACTTCATTACATTAACAAAATCCAACAAAAACAAATCAAACTGTAGTATATGTCAGGAGTAATTAAGCAAAGAAGCACTTGAGACTGGAGTAGAATAACTTCCGTTCTCATACACATTAGTCAGAACACAACACTTTTCAAAATAGTAGTCAAAAATGCAATTCACTCATGAACACAACAAAAACCATGTAATTATCTGTCCAAAAGAAAAACTGCAACCATGGCATCATTTTTCAGACCCTTTGAGTCCCGCTATTGCTTCCAGCATGGAAAAGAAACACCTATGTTAATTCTGCTTTTAGCTTTTTCTTGATATATATATATATGACTTCAGAACTCTGGAATATAAAGCATTTCTTGAATGGAGCAAATTTATGGCACTATTGTGTCCTTTCTGAAGCTTTCACTGTAATTGCATGGAGAAGAGCATTAGAAACAGCTATCCAAGTTGTGGCTTTTGCAGCAAAAAGAAAGTCATTCAGATTTGAAACGACATGAGTGTGAGGAAATGATAGAGAATTGTGATTTCTGGGTGAACTACAGTACTCACTTGCACACAACCTCCAACTGAAAATAAAGGTATTTTCTAAGGCAGAGAAAGTTATTACATTTTTATGAATGATTGCAGTAACAAACACTTTTTTTCACTGTGAGACCATGTATATTAAGAAAACAAGAGGAAATTAGGGGAGCAAATGAAAGAAAGTATGAGAATGGACAGAGAGACAAACAGAAAGGATAAGAATAGGTTGGAGATTTGCAAACAAATTTAATAACCAGCAGCATAGGCAACTCAGTTTTCTTGCTTTGTACTTTGCACAGGCTCTTTATATATATATATATATATATATATATATATATATAGAGAGAGAGAGAGAGAGAGAGAGAGAGAGAGAGAGAGAGAGATTTGACATTTATACCTCTTTTTATATATATATATATATGTGTTGATATATATATATACTGTATATATATATATATATTTTTTTTTTTTTTTTTTTTTGCAAAAAAACAAAAAAACATTTAAATATTATAACAGGGAGAAAATAAATAAATAAAATACAATTTTATAACCAACAGTTAATACCTTATACCAACAGCAATGCCATTTAAAATTGTTTTCTTCATGATCAATATTACACAAAAATTCTCTGAAACCCAATGTTTTCATAAAACCAGCCAGAATCAGTAAAAAGAAAAACTCTGCTTTGATCCTTGAAGTTACAAAAGCTCTTAAAGTCATATTTGGATCTACTGAAAGTTCGTTTTTTAATTGTTACCCATCTTGCTACAACAAGTTCTTCAATTCACATGTTTAACATCTAAAATAAACCTGTCAATCTAGAACAATATAAAACTTTTATGCATGCCAAATGCAAAGCTTTTTTTTAAGCCCCTATAAATCCATGTAACTCTGGAGTCCTTAAAGAAAGGACTGAGACCTTGTTTGGTTGCACCTCTGCAAAAGCTGAAACATTTATTTATTTATTGTATTAAGAGTTTAACTGTTTTGCAGGGTCCAGAAAAAGAAAAGTCTATTTACTTGAAAACTTAATGTTCTCAACATTGATTTATAAAAAGCAGATGTGTCCTTCAAGTCCATTTCTGCTAAATGAATAAAAACAAAAACAAATGCAGATCTTATTTTTAAAACATCAACTTTACATAACAAGGATTTAGCGGTGTCAATCCAGCGCGTTCCAGTTGAATATAGCATCCTCTTTGCTACATGGAGCCTAAAAGTCTTAATCCTGCTTCGGATGTATATTAGGTCTTGTCCACCTTCATTAAAGGGGTCATACAGTATAATGCCATTTTTGTACAAGCTAATATGATTCTTTAGGGTCTAAATTAAAAGTTTGTAATATGCTTTAATTAAAAATTCTCATTAGTATTGTAAGAAAACACTTATTTTACCTGGTCAAAAACAGCTCTGTTTTCAGCACGTCGTTTAAGTGCATGTGTCTTTAAATGATAATGAGCTTTGCTCACCCCACCCCTCTGCTCTGTGCATACACCGTTTCTAACACAATAACACAATAACCATAACGCGTTGTTCATTATAAACATGGGATTATGAATTATATTGAGAACGTCGTACATAGAAAACATGCCGTAATGTACCCTGAGTGTAAACAGCCACATTCATCGTGAAGCGTGCAAGCGATTTGCAAAGATTAAGGCGAGACACTACAGGTGAATAGGGTAAAAATTTTAACTAGCAGATATCACCATGAAACTTTCCCAGTTGATTACCTACATTAAGATGAGAAGAAAATGTATTACAAGTTTTCTATAATTGAATGTTTAAATATGCAAATTAGGCAATATCTAATTAAATATGCGCTATTTTGCATATATTTTAAAAAACGAAATCTGAGTATTGGATAAAGCCAGGTTAAAAATAATTTTTTCATTGTGTTCACATATTAGATGGGAAAAGAATTACAGAGGGATTTATGGATATCTACTTTAGTTATCCTGTAAATCAGAATATACTGTCAATAGCCTTAAAAAAATGATTTGCGCCATGTTTTTTGGAATAAAATGTTATATAAATCAGGCTAGGAATAATATATTTACAAATCCCTCTGTAAATGTCTTCATAATATAGCTAGGTACAAGACTGGAAAGTTTGGTGTATATAGGTGCTACTGAAGTGAAGATTTCGTACTTGGAGTATGAGAGAAAGGTCATTTTGAGAAAACGGGCTTTAAAGATTTATCATCAGCCAATGAGATTGCGCATTCAGCCCTTTTACTTTCACGATTGGTTGCTGATAAAAAGGAAATGACCATATTTGGATCCGACAGCATTGTACAGGAGAGAGAGAGCTATCCAGCCGTGCGTGTGATGACAGGAAGAAGACAGAGATCGCGGAGCAGCGGGAGGATTAAGAACGCCAACTTTTGTTGAATTTATGAGAAATCTACAGACGCGAACAGACAAAGTGTAGTAAAATAAAGACCTAAATGTGTATTTCTGACTTTTTTTCACCACAAGTCTGAAAGAAGATGTGTTATTGAAGACAAATATCCAAAAATCTCAAAATTGACCAGTAAAAAAAAAACGATGTTTTTGCCTGCCGTGTCTCGCCTTAATATAAAGATTAATATAAAGGTTAATAAAACGTTACACTCACTTCAGTTCTTCTGGAGGTGCAGCAGGAACACGAATAGTTGGTACCGATCCTTTTTTCAGGAGCAGCTTCTTAGCAAAACCAGCTTTTTAATGACCTCGTTTGTAAAGCAGTCTGGTGAAATGATTCGTGCAAACATGAAAGCATTGACGTTGATCGTGGGGAATATTCCCTTCGAAAACAAACTCAGCCACTGCGTCTTCAGCGGTTCGGATTTGGGAACATCAATATGACTGCTGTGTTTGTTATTGCACCCAAGAACAGAACACCACAATCACTTAGATGCCATTCTGCTCATAGACAGTGCTCCAGCTATCAACAATGACCGCACCGGTCCGCGCGGGCTATGATTGACAGCTCGCTCACGAGCGAGGGCGGGTCCGTGTTGAAACGCTGCTGTCAATCAACAATCGTGGGAGGGGCGTCGATTTTGTGACGTCACAAAATCGAACAGCTTGATTTGAGATAGGGGGAAACATAAGAAGATAAAAAAAAAAAAAAAAAAACACTGGATGGATTTCTATCATTTTATGATGGTTGTGTACAGGCACTGCCAACACACATTTCAGTACAATAAACTTGTAAAAGTGCATGTACCATTATATGACCCCTTTAAGAATAGCAGCTTTTGTCCAGTTTTGACGAGTCCAAAAAAAGAAGAAAATACACTTTTTCTGTTTTGTTTGTAGCTCATGAACAGTAACATCTGGAAGATTCATTTTAATTAATAACATAACATTAATAACATTAATAACATTAATTAATAACATTAATTTTGTGCCACAGTGCCAAAGCTACTATATTATTTATAACCAGAGCTCTTCTCCTATAGGATGTGGTGGTACCCATATAGACAGCCAGCTACACATCTTACCCATTCCTCCCTAATTTTTAAAAAGGATAAAACATATCTTTTACAACTGGTAAGCAATTCCTGATCTTTCAAAAAGTTCCATAATTGTATACAAAATTCAGATGGAAGTCCATCTAAGCCATGTGCTTTTCCAGTAGAAAGTTGTTGAACTGCTTCAGTTAGTTCTTTTAACTGGAGGGCAAAGTCAAGCCGAGTCAAGTTTTGACAAGTCTTTATGTAAATCCTCCATACAGCTGACATTGCATTGTCCTTCTCCAAATAAGTCCATATCAAAATTAAAAGCTATTATACTCATTTCATTAGGATCAGAAGTCAAATTTCCATCCACAGATTTTAAATGCAACTTTTTTTGTTCTCTTTCTTTCTGTTCCAAATTTGAAAAGGAGCATCCATCTCTCAGAGGTAAAGCTAGCTCTATTAAAGCTCCCTTTGCTTTCTCATGAAATTATGAGGCTAAAGCCTTTTCTTTTTTCCCCCTCCAGCTTTCCAACTGTCATAGAAATTCCAAAAATTAACTCCTTTTCAATCTGCTTTATTTCTTTTTCCAAGTAAATAAAATAAATAAAATAAATAAAATAAATAAAATAAATAAAATAAATAAAATAAATAAAATAAATAAAATAAAATATCCTACTATTTGCACTGTACAAAATATTCTAATTTGTTTCTTTCCAACATCCCACAATTGAACAATGTCATCATAATTATTTTGTTTCCTCCAGTCAACCCAAAATACAGACATTTTCATCACAATTATTTAGGAACTCCTGTAACTTTAAAAAAATCGTTATCCTCCCCGTCACTATATTTGGTGGATAAACATTAATAAAAGAAAACCCATTCCATTTTTACTTAGCCTGGATGCCAGCAGAACTTAGCCCCGCCCACAACATTTGAGGTCGGGAAGTTCAGTCTGGATCAGTTGTGGAGCCTCGAACCAGAGCTGTTCGGACCAATCAAATTGTCAGGGCGGGCTTGGACATGATGGACAGATGATCAACAGTAACGTAATCATCCACGTCACCAAAGAGCGCTTGGGTTGCGATAAGATTTGTTTGCTGTATATATTGTTGATTTCAGGCAAATTTGTACTTGCTTGAACAGCTAGAATTCATTATTTTTTCTATCACATTAATAGACGTAGTGGTTAATTGTCTTTGAGAATAAAATAGCAAATCAATTGAGACTCATAAACAAATCACTTGTCCATCACAATCTCCATTCTATTTTATTTTATTTATTTTGTAACTTTTTTTTTTACATACATTTGTCAAACAAAAGAGATATCATTGTTCTGGTATATGTATAGAACATGTACAACAATATTTTATTTCCCATTATTTTGTGTAATTAAAAATGTATTGGGTTATTTCTGGATTTCATTGCTTTTTTGAAATGCGCACACCTACATTACAGGTAATGGTAAATGGTTCATGATAAAGTTATTTATATTATTTTACGCGTTTAATAATCTCAGGATAAATGGCAAAAGATGTTTACTAGGAAAAACAAACAAATATGTATTTCATAATTATAATTACTATTGACAAACTTCAATCTGTGGGGTCCCTGTGACCCCCACCAACAAGGAAGTGCAGCGGATCTCAACAGAACATAAGAGATTGACAAGGCAATATTTTGAATTGTTGGTTTAGTTTCACTAATATTTATTATATATATATATATATATATATATATATATATATATATATATATATTTTTGCTTTATTTCAAATACCAAAAATAATTTTTAGTAGTTTTTGGTAGCACTGAGACAAATATTTTAAACTAAGGCAAAATATTTAATTACAGCAAAGACATTAAACTGATTATACTGACATATCTTAGTACTTTAGCTTGTGTATAAAAGTTTTTCTGACTGTCAGATATGAATCAATATCATTAAAATGAGACAAGTCACATCTGCTGCGTGACTCATTTCAACAGATTCATCTATGTTCAGCTGAGTCAACAGAGATCATGACTTAAAAACCTGCAGATTTTTTTTTTGTACATTATTGTTGAGCTAATTGAGCTAGTTGACTGTATGAATATTAGTCTCTAAATTGATCCAAGCTGCTTTGAAATGAAACAGTTTGCACTTCTTTCGACTTCATTTTCATGCATTAAAGTCTGATTATTACGGTGGCCGAGAGAGCTCAACGCGCTGCAACTGAAGAAAACACATGCAAATAGAAAAACACCTGCAAATTAAGAAAACATCTTCATCAGTTTCACAACACATGTGTGCTCCAAATACTCACAACACAACCAAATACAGAAACGTGCTGCAAAAGTTCACAACACAACCAAATACAGAAACGCGCTGCAAAAGTTCACAACACAAACAAATCAGAAACGCGCTGCAAATAGGACAGAACACAACGGAAATGTTTCCGGGGAAGCCAATAAGTGACGGACCCGGCTGGGACGTGCTTACAGCTGTCTACTTTAATTTAATTTATAATTTTATTTTTGTTGCAAAACATACAGAGATTACACGTTTATGACATACAACTTTGTATAGCCTACAATATACAAAATGTATTTATAATATGTTCAATGTCATAAGAATACTAATCAGAAAAGAACAAGCTGAAGACTAAAATAAATTAAAGAAAAAAAGATAGAGAAAAAGAACATGAGGGAAAGATATTAATATATACATCAGTTACATTGTACACATTCATGTTATGTTAAAATAAGTTTCATAAGAAATGTTAGAATGAAGGGTCCAAATCATAGACAGTAGGCTATATAAGAGGTCCAAATATGAGACGGCGCTGCGTTGTCATGGGAACATCCCAGGTGAAAATAATGAGGAAATTACATTGGCTTTCGTTGCTCCCTTCATCAAGTCCGTTCCAAACGGCTACATAATGTCACACAAGTGCCCCGCTCCCTCCAAAGTGCCCACTTCAAGGGCTCTGCCGTCTGCCCTTTTAAGGGAGTAACGTTAGGGCATAGGTAATGCTCACGAGCAATAAAAAACGTCCCAGCCGGGTCCGTCACTTATTGGGTTCCCCGGAAACATTTCCGTTGTGTTCTGTCCTATTTGCAGCGCGTTTCTGTATTTGGTTGTGTTCTGAACTTTTGCAGCGCGTTTCTGTATTTGGTTGTGTTCTGAACTTTTGCAGCGCGTTTCTGTATTTGGTTGTGTTTTGAGTATTTGGAGCACACATGTGTTGTGAAACTGATGAAGATGTTTTCCTATTTGCATGTGTTTTCTTCAGTTGCAGCGCGTTGAGCTCTCTCGGCCACCGTAGATTATGCTCATTTAGTCTCATGATGACGATTCTACTGTGAAATGTAAAATCATAATCCTATACGTTTTACCAAATTTGAGCCCCTCCCAACATATATATTTCAGTCCCAGGTGAACAAGTTTTGGATTATGCAATAAAGAACACAGAATAAAAAAATAAAAAAAAATAAAAAAAAACAGTTATTAAAATGAGAGAGCTGCACTAAAATTGTAAATTGTCCCTCAGTTGTCCAAGTGGAGCACCCGTTGAATAAAATTTACGCACATAACTGCTTCAGTAGGATGAACAAAAAGCTATTGAAGTCTTTGATATGAAAATAAGGGATATTGAAATGAACTCATTTTTCTTTGATCTTCCCTCTAACGATGAGAGACGGGATGTCTTGAAAGGGAGGAGAGAGTTGACCTCTTTCTCTCTCTCTCTAAATCCCTAAAGTCAGATGCATGTATGTGGTGCCATCCATGTTAGTGGCTGTCCTCAAGTCAACCAAACTGTAATGTGAATTCAAACTGCTTCAATATTTAAACAACCCTGACTTAAAAATCAACTAATGTTGAAAACACATCTCGAAAATTGACTTCTCCAAATGTCATTTCAATTTTACAGCAGATTTGGAGTCTTTGCTTAAAGATGAAGTGTGTCATGTTAAAATACTTTCTTCTATCCAAGTTTAATGTGCAGAGACAACTATAAGACAAGAGTGTGTAGCGTTTATACGCCCACGTATAAATCTAATTAATTATTATTCTTCATAACGAATTATGATCAATAATTAATAATTTAATTATTTTCAGAATTTACTGTAGCAGAATCAATAGTATGATTAGTCTATCAGTTCATCCAATGAACAGAAAGCATAAACAGTTATTAACTCTAGGAAATATAATATCTTCCTGGCCAAGAAAGAAGAATTCCCCCCCCCCCCCCCTAACAGTAAATTAAGAACTAAATCCAGGGTAAGCATAGGTACTTAGATCGAAGTTCAAGACAATAAAATGTGTAAGCAGATAACACAAGTAATCTCTTTGTTCAAATACAAACAATACTTTATTGATTATATACTAACACATAAAACTAATATCTAACACAAACACACACACACATTCATACGAGTTGCAGAAGGAAAAAGAGTAAGGAAAGATTAAGTTTTAAGAGTGAGTTTAAGAGTGAGATGATGAAATCCCAAGTTTCTGCACTTATAAGACATGACCTGGAACGAACCAACAATCATTAATTTAACCCTTCTATCGTTTCTTAGACAGGTTATTCAATTTATATCAATACACCAGTTCAGCTCTTAGTCTGGAGGTAGTACTTGCTTGTCTTTGCTTTGGGGATTCCCTTTGTCTGTAAAAAGGGGGTTTCCCGAGTTCGTTCGTTGCCTGGTGTCCTCGTGCCTGATGTCTGGGGCGGCCAGTCACGTGGTGTGCTGGCGGAATGAAAGTCTTTGTTTGAAGCTGGCTTTGCAGAAGAAACGTGGCTCGAAATCTTGTCGCAAAACTTAACTTAGAACCGAGACTCACAACGGAAAATAAAGGAAAACTTAGAAAAGAAAAGACAACTTAGACGAGAGTAGTAAGATGGCTTGAATAAAGCTGTTGAACCCGTTCTTCTGATCTTAATTTGGGTTCTTTGTCTCTGCGTTTACATGGTTTCTAGTCTGATTGAGATCTTCATCTTTTTCTGCCCATCGCTCTTGAGAGTGATAGCAGAGCGTTTCTTGGGGGTGAACCCAGAGAGCGAGAGCACAGAGATAGAGCGCAGAGAGCAGAGAGAGAGAGCTTTGTTTCGGGTCTAAAATTTTAAACTCAAAGTTTGTCCAACCTCCAGGATGAGTTCTGGCCAATTAGACACTGGCTAAATTTAGAAGGTGGCATTCTTTTCAGTTCTGATCGTAAAT
Organism: Leuciscus idus; assembly: GCA_021554675.1. Taxonomy (NCBI): domain Eukaryota; kingdom Metazoa; phylum Chordata; class Actinopteri; order Cypriniformes; family Leuciscidae; genus Leuciscus; species Leuciscus idus. The sequence continues at coordinate 35,391,801 of CM038634.1, read as the reverse complement.
TATCTTATCTGGGGGTTTGTCTGTTCTCTCGCTCTTAAGCAGAGAGAACAGAGGCCACAGTTTAGACATGATTTCTAATTAAAAGAAGATCAAAACATATTACACAGATTTCATTCCAGCCAACTTACTAGTGGTGTTCGTAAGATAGCATTGATATGAAACAGTACACACTTTCAGTCACACACCTATAATAATTATAACAATTACATGAATTATATGGGATCAAAGCATATTAAAACACACACAGGTGAAACAACACACGTAAAAAAACATAGAATTCTGTAATTGCGTGATGTCTGATCATAAGTCCATTGAAAATTGTTCTTGAATGATTTTATGTATAGTTATTGGTAAGAATCAGTTCTCTCGTTTGAAGAGAAAAGAACTCTGTTTGTTCGTTCAGAGGTCTTAAGGAGGAGGGGTTCAGGAATGTTGTGGGGGTTCAGTAACATCTGCTGGTATCGATCCGTCTTGCAAACTATCAAAGTTGACCAATAAAAGTCGTTGGTCCGCAGACTTCCTGGAGACTGTGAATGATTCATGGCTCTGGGTTGGGTCATTTGAATCTGGAATGTGAGGACTCTTGTGTGATACCTTGGTCTCTGTCTTTCTCTTAACCAATCAGTAATTTGGCAACAAAGCTAGCATTGACCAGTTATGTGTTAGTGCTGGGGGCTCTTTTAAATAGCCAGACCGGTCGGCGCCTGGATCCCGTGACAAGATGGATGAGGATACGAAGTCCTGACCAAATCTTCCTCTTTGTTCATCGAGAAGCAGAGAGTTTGAATTAATATTCTGGACGAAGATTAGTCTGTGTTTGGTTCATACTCATTGTCGCTACAAGTGTGAACACTGCGGCTCTGTGGCACTTTCAAAACATTTCTCTGTTAGTTCAAGTGGTCCGACATGTCAATGTGTGGGGCTTCATGTTTGTTTGTTTGTGGTAGTCAGCTATTGCTAGGTAGTAACTGATTACATGTAATCTGGATTACATAATCAGATTCCAAAAATTAAGTACTTGTAATTAGATTATATTACTGTACATTTTAAAATACTTGTTGTCAGACTATCTACTTTTTTATTGATTACATGATTACATGTTATTCTCAAAATGGCATTCGTCAGGTGGCTATAATTACATGGGAAATTGAGAGACCACAAAGCATTTGACCACTGGATTTACATAAATCATTTCACTTTTAAGAAGTGTTTTCTCAACATCACTCAGTAAGTCATTTAACCATGTATTACTATGTCTTTTGGGAGGCTTTAGTCTTTCAAACACATTTTTATCATAATTTGTATTATTTTAAAATTAATTATTTTAATAAAAATAAAAAAATGATTTATTTAATTATTAGCTTTTCATAAAACTCACCAACCCCCTGCAGTTCCTTCATGAACCTCAATGTATAAATTATAATAGAATGTAATGTTTAATGCACTTCATGTTGTTGATAACAAAGAATGGAATATATTTTCTTTCTCTTTGTATTTTTATATCAACATGGTACAATATTATAAATCAATGTATTAAATGCCTTTGGTCAAAATTAATCTAAAAGTAATCAAAAAGAAGTCGGATTATATTACCTAAAATGTGTAATGTAATGGATTATGTTACTAACTACAATTTTTGTTATGTAATTTGTAATCGCTAACCGAATACAATTTTAAATTTTCCAGCTCTGTAGACGGGATGGTTAAAGCCCTGGGCCCGTATTCATAAAGAATCTTAATGCAAAGAGTAGCTCCTAGTGACAAAATTCTAAGAAAATTCTTAGAAATGTGGGCGTTTACTCTTAAAATTAAAGAAAAAATCCTCGTAAAGAAAAAAGTCATTCAGAAAGCATCTTAACCCTTAAAAGAGGTCTTAAGGTCAAAATTGTTAGGAGCACGGACGAGGACTTTTAAGAGGCTTAAGAGTTTCTTTAGCAGAGGAGAAAATGGCAGAAAGACGAAGAGGGAGAAGAAATGTGTTGCAGACAATGGATGACAGTGAGTTACAGTTTTTTTCGATTGCTAAACGACAGTGGGCACAACTGGAGTCACATGTGCAAAACTCTAACTACAGTCTGCACTACCAACAGTCACCTGAGCTAAACAGTTTACATCACCTGCAAATCTCATTCCAAGCAACACAACTCTTAACACATGGCTCAAAACAGGCTCAGTGCAGCCAAACACTATGCACAACCCTCACTGAGATAACACACACTGTCACTCAGAACACACTGAGAGTAAAAACACTAGCATCAAACACCAATACAGAAAATACAAACTTTTCATCTTTACAGTTTGAACAATTTCAGTGACTTCATACAAAGTAATATTTTCTTCAAAGAAAAGAGTGACATTCTTTCACATGATTTATTAAAATTTTTAGAACATAACAATTCTTTAAGGTAAATGAAAATTAGCAGTTTGCTTCAATAGTCTGTAGTCATTTACGGAATTACAGTAATGAGAAAAAAAAGGTAGAAACTAAAAGTACATACTGTAATTCAAACAAATAATTGAGGGGCTAATCCTGCCTCTCTCTAGCATCAGGCACAAGGCTGAAATCTATTCTGTTTTGAATGTGTGGTTCACAGTTTTGACAGTTAACATTTGAACAAAGTGCTGTAAATCCACAGTGTTGTGCAGGTTGTGGTTAAAGTCATGGGATAAGTGTGTAGAGTTTTGAAAACTGTGTTCAAGTAATGAAAAACGAACTAGAGTTTGGTCCACATGAACTGCTGCTGTGCAGACTGTAGTTCGAGTTTTGCACATGTGACACCAGTTGTGCCCACTGTCGTTTAGCAATCGAAAAAAACTGTAATAAGACGCTATAGATTAGATCGTGGAGGGATCATGTTTGTGACAGATCTTTTTAGAGACACGCTAATATCTCCAACACAGCGCAGAAATGCCATAGCGCCTGAAATGAAAGTAATCACTACATTACGATATTTGGCAACTGGGAAAATTCCATGTTTGATACATTAAAACCAACATTCAAACCACCACTTAAATAGACATGCCAACAATCAGTGTAATTGGAAAGAGTGGAACAATTTTTATCATTCTAAGCCAAGCAAATACCTTATAGGAAATTAACAGCATGGTAAATAAAAAAAATGGATTTATATATATAATGTGTGTGTGTGTGTGTGTGTGTGTGTGTGTGTGTGTGTGTGTGTGTGTGTGTGTGTGTGAGAGAGAGAATGGTCAAATAGGAAAAATTACGCATGTAATTTCAACGTGAAGGCTTAGAAAAGACCCTATACTTAAAATCACTTTTTTTCCCCTTCTTGGACAACCAACCAATCACAGTCTTCAAAAGATTGTGTCATACATAGCAACGGGGTCAACCCCGCCTCCTTACTAAGATGAAAGTTTTTGTCTTTTCCTTACTCAGAGTTGCTCTCAGATCGGTCCCGAATTGCTCTTAAGCTAAGACTCCTACGTAAAAGTATTTAAGCTAAATTAAGAGTTTTCTGAGAGGATTCTTAGAATCTTTATGAATACGGGCCCTGGGGTCGTATTCACAAAGAATTTTAAGGCTAAAAGTAGCTCCTAACTGGCGAATTTAGGAGCAACTCCTAAAAATAATGGCCGTGTCACTCGTAACTTTAGGACTCCTAATTTTTTTGACTAAGAGTAAAAACGAAGCATTTTAGCCCTAAAAGTAGCACCTAAGCCTGGGACAGCTTAAAAGAAGTCGAGAGGACTCCTAACTCACTAAGACCTATTCACAAACTGCTTTTTGTGGCATTTCACGTTGCGATGTTTTGAAATGCGTATGTGGCGGCTACAGGAGCTTCCAATCGCGAAGGAACAATTTTGCACTGTAGGCATAACTAGGGATGCAATAACGCCACCAACAACAACCAAAACTAGGCTACTCATTGCATGTAAACTAATTGTAACGTTTCATTGTGAATCAAATTAAAATGTTCTTCTCTTTGCAAACGTAGGCAGAGGCATATAGTGACAGATTAATTCAATAATGTTGCAAAGATATTGCATCAATCCATATGTTTCATTAGGCTACTAGGCTATTTGTTTTGCCTTACTCTTTATTCATTTAGGCTATTTATTCAGTTATTCATCATCTTCCGTCCTTCGCACTACTTGTGTAGCGCACGCATTCTCAGACCTGTCACCTGTCACTCATCATCGTAGGGGAGCTGTTTGGAATCATTCCCGCGTTACAATCATCAGCCAATCAAGGTGGTCACTTCAGTCAAGCTCGTGCATGAGTAATGACGTCATCCATAGCAACGAAGACTCACTCTTAGTTTAGGAGTTGTCATTTTTCTTTACTAAGAGTAGGTCTGAAAGGCGTTGTGAATAACTTTTAAGAGAAAACTCCTAGCTAAAATCTTTTAGTGCGATTTAGGAGTACTCCTAGTGGTAAGATAAATGCTTTGTGAATACGGCCCCTGATATGCAAAGTTCTTATGGCTAATATGGCAAATTTCTTTTAAATTCTTTGCTTGGGACTAAAAAGGAGGAGGCATTTCATCACTCCAGTCACACAGTATAATTGCTTTAAAGGGGACCTATTATGCCCGTTTTCAAAGTCTTGATTTTGTTTTTGGGGTCTACTACAGCGGCGGTTTCTTCATTAGGGTGATCGGGCGACGCACCACCAAAGTGTGAAAGGGACTTTTTCAATCACAATCTCATTCAACCACAGAGTTATGCTAGCAGTCACTCACTGTTGTTCTGCCTCTGGATATAGTCCAATCAGCGCCAAGTCACGTTCTGTGGAGTACCGCCTCTTTTTGGGCGATTTCACTATGGCCGAAAATCGCCCAGAGTGTTCCCATAGACTTACATTCAAAGAAATTTTTTTTCGAACTGCAGGCACTGCAATGCATTCTCTATGGGTTCCGGGAGGGCTTGCACTAACGTGCTTTCGTCATCATATGTAAACTTCACTTGTGCAGCGATTGCAGTGGCAGTTCTAGAGGGGGGCCAGGGGGGGCCAGGGGGGGCCAGGGGGGGCCAGTGCCCCTGTGACAACAAGCTTGGACCCCCTTGTTGCCCCCCTAAATGTGGAGTGTGAAATAATTTTTACAAAACTATTTTTTGCTATCGTTGTTTTTCACATGATCCGTTATTAGACAGTGGCAACAAGGAACACAAATGTAACCCTAGAGGGACTGCTTAAATCGGATCTGCAGGTTTTTTTCTATTCAGAAGTTGGTGGACGTTTTGCGTGAATATTATAGTTAAAGCAAAGAAGGAAATATAGAGGTGAGTAAAGTTGTTAATATGTTGTATTTGTATTAAATGCATTACAGAAGTGTAACATTAGATCAGCTAATCTTAACCTGGCCGTTTGTTAGTTTGTGGCAGTTTCAAAAAGGATCAAATATATGATCAACAAACTCATGGTGCTGAGTATTTTTACTTAAACAGGGATGCAAACAGCGCGCTTTTCTGCGCCTCTTTTTCACGTCAGTTTGGGTGACTTGGGTCTGAGAGGGTCTGATTATAATTTCACAAAGTCATCTGAAGCCATTCCATAGCTTAATGTGAGGGACAGAAGTCTATTTACATCATTAAATTAAAGTTTATGGAAACTCGTTTTCCCTCATTTGTCAATCATTCTCCATTCAGTATTCAAACAGCGCGCGCGCCTCGTCCGGTTACAGCAGGATGCACGGTACAACTCTCTCCAATGTGATATATTCACATTATAATGCTTGATCTGTAGATAAAAGGCTGTGGATTTGCATAAAATGACTTTATTTTGTGTATTTGTATTTTATGTTTGTTGCTGTTTTAAAACGACTCGCTACCGTGTGCCTGTTCACACCACAAGGACTATGAATCGGCATCAAACGCACAATAACTGGAATTTAAAACTTCACTATGTGAAGAAACAAATTATCAATAAACTGTTGGACAGATATAGGCTACACTAGGATTTGTGAGCTCGACATTTCTTCGCTTTGTGCCGTGAACTTTTAAATGCGCACTTGTGCAGCGCTGCACACTGTGACTCCATGTTGCTTTGAGCACATCATTCTGCACCCGCGATGCGCATACGCGCTTTGTGCGCTCTGTTTTGAAGCGTTTCATATTATCATGGTTTTTCCTATATTTTTTATACCTAGCCTGCACAATACATTTAAAATAAGCATAATTTAATTGTATATTATATTGTATGCACTAAAGCTGGTGAAAACCTATCTCAGGTCGACAATGTCAGATGACAGATTAAGCAATTTAGGTGTTCTAAGTATTGAGTCAAGGAGGGCAAAGGCCTTAAATCTAGATGAATTTGCTGATGTTTTTGCAAAAAAACACAAAAATCGTAGAATACAGTTAATGTGACTGATTCTGAATATGTAATGCAAATCTAAAAAATATAATGGAAATGCAAATACATTGTTGAATGACTGTAAACATGGTATTTTGCCTGTTAATGCCTATAGTGCAGTGCAGAAAATGATATGACAATAAGGTCTAAACTGGCCCCTCTAACAGTACAACTGGCCCCAGCTTGGCCCCCCCAGTTGAAATGGTCTAGAACCGCCACTGAGCGATTGGTGGAAACAAATATACCTCTAATAATATTTAGCCATAAGCTGAAGTGACATCCAATCATTTCCTCTGTGCATAACTTACATTTCACGGACATATTCTCCATCTGTAAATGTTAGAAAGTCAATATTTCCAGTTTGCTGTCAGTGGGCGAGCTTTCTGCAAGCTAAACTTCCGTGAACGAGCGCCGCCGCGTGCATGCACGCCGAACAGACGGAGCGCAATAGAAAAGGAGCGCAATTATTCTGACTAAAATATACATTAGAACTAAATTATAAATATATTTAGCTAAAATATTTGTTGTTGAATATTTGTTGTTGTTGGTGAACATAAATGTGCTAGAGAATTTCAAACCTACATGTGTATTTTTATAATATTAGCTTTGTTTTTGTTTTTTTATTTTTTATTTTAAGTTTAGTAAATTTAACTACTTCTTTAAAAAGCATTATTTTGTTTTTAGATTGTAATGTTGCAATGTTAGAATGTAATGTGATTTGACCCCTTTTTTGGATAGACTGCAGATAGACAGCAAGGTTACACTATGTTTGTTTTTATAACCTTCAATATGAAAATTGTTTGTAGGACAATATTGATCAGGATATTAACCCTCTGGGGTCTGAGGGGTTTTTGGGGTCCTTGAGATGTTCTGACATGCCCTGACATTTGTGCTTTTTTCAGTTGCTTATAAACATATTAATGGCAAAGGTATAATTACACTCTATTTAGCACAAACAGGGCTACCATAATATGTGAGCAACATGCATGTACATGTTTGTATTTTTGAGAGAATAATGTTTATGCATGGTTATTGAAAAAACAAAAAACTAAAGTTTCTGAAATAAGGCCACAAAACACATACTAAATATGTGACAATACGACTTTTGACTAATGGATGTCGTTGCCTAGAGTTTTTTCCTCAAAATGATGTGAAAATCATCCAATCATAAGGATTCATTACTTCGAATATAGCCACATTGACAAAACATACTATATTTAACATATTAGCAAAAATTGGCAAACAAAAGCTTATTTGAGGTGGCAGATTTTTTACAGTAAAAATGTGTAATCTATCCAAAACTAATCAACGAAATGTTGTCTTTCATTTGTCTGTAACATAGGTCTTTCGTTTTTATTATGAGGAATATAAATGTTAATTTGCAGTTTAATACGTTGCTTATACAAATACATTTTATTTCAACATATTTCAGTCGATTTTTACTCAGTATAGCAAAATAGTTTGCTAAAAGCAGATAATTCATTCACACACAGAAACGCAATTCAAAATTAAACCGTCTTTTTGCGAGTTGTGGTAAACAGCGCATCTCTGCCGTTCATTCATTCACACAGAAACGCGATTTACTTGAGAATGAAAAAAAACTTACTACAGTATTCAATCCGTTGCTCCTCGAAATACCAGCACTTCTGAGGTACATTTTCCATTATTATTATTCCTCACAGCGCTGCGAGACAGTGTAAACAAGTACAATGATCTGAATAAACTTGATGTGTTTTCTCGAGCTGATATGTGGGTGTTCACAGTTTGTATGGGATCGTCTCAGTCATTTGCGTTTGAACCCCAGGGGGTTAAATACACTCACCTAAAGGATTATTAGGAACATCTGTTCAATTTCTCATTAATGCAATTATCTAATCAACCAATCACATGGCAGTTGCTTCAATGCATTTAGGGGTGTGGTCCTGGTCAAGACAATCTCCTGAACTCCAAACTGAATGTCAGAATGGGAAAGAAAGGTGATTTAAGCAATTTTGAGCGTGGCATGGTTGTTGGTGCCAGACGGGCCGGTCTGAGTATTTCACAATCTGCTCATTTACTGGGATTTTCACGCACAACCATTTCTAGGGTTTACAAAGAATGGTGTGAAAAGGGAAAAACATCCAGTATGCGGCAGTCCTGTGGGCGAAAATGCCTTGTTGATGCTAGAGGTCAGAGGAGAATGGGCCGACTGATTCAAGCTGATAGAATGAATGAGGCATTTATATAGCGCTTTCATATGTACTACTGTACACCCAAAGCGCTTTACAATCATATCAGGGGATCTCTCCTCAACCACCACCAGTGTGCAGCATCCACTTGGATGATGCGACGGCAGCCACAGTACAACGGCGCCAGTGCGCTCACCACACACCAGCTATAGGTGGAGAGAGGAGAGAGAGTGATGGAGCCAATTCAATGGAAGGGGATTATTAGGAGGCCATGATTGGTAAGGGCCAATGGGTGGAATGTGGCCAGGACACCGGGGTTACACCCCTACTCTTTACAAGAAGTGCCATGGGATTTTTAATGACCACAGAGAGTCAGGACCTCGGTGTAACGTCTCATCCGAAGGACGGCAGACTACGGCAGATAGAAGAGCAACTTTGACTGAAATAACCACTCGTTACAACCGAGGTATGCAGCAAAGTATTTGTGAAGCCACAACACGCACAACCTTGAGGCGGATGGGCTACAACAGCAGAAGACCCCACCGGGTACCACTCATCTCCACTACAAATAGGAAAAAGAGGCTACAATTTGCACGAGCTCACCAAAATTGGACAGTTGAAGACTGGAAAAATGTTGCCTGGTCTGATTTCTGTTGAGACATTCAGATGGTAGAGTCAGAATTTGGCGTAAACAGAATGAGAACATGGATCCATCATGCCTTGTTACCACTGTGCAGGCTGGTGGTGGTGGTGTAATGGTGTGGGGGATGTTTTCTTGGCACACTTTAGGCCCCTTAGTGCCAATTGGGCATCGTTTAAATGCCACGGCCTACCTGAGCATTGTTTCTGACCATGTCCATCCCTTTATGACCACCATGTACCCATCCTCTGATGGCTACTTCCAGCAGGATAATGCACCATGTCACAAAGCTCGAATCATTTCAAATTGGTTTCTTGAACATGACAATGAGTTCACTGTACTAAAATGGCCCCCACAGTCACCAGATCTCAACCCAATAGAGCATCTTTGGGATGTGGTGGAACGGGAGCTTCGTGCCCTGGATGTGCATCCCACAAATCTCCATCAACTGCAAGATGCTATCTTATCAATATGGGCCAACATTTCTAAAGAATGCTTTCAGCACCTTGTTGAATCAATGCCACGTAGAATTAAGGCAGTTCTGAAGGCGAAAGGGGGTCAAACACAGTATTAGTATGGTGTTCCTAATAATCCTTTAGGTGAGTGTATATGTGTGTGTGTGCATTTTTTTATATGTAATTTTTATATGTTAGTTTGACTATTTTATTATTATATTTTATTACGGCTATAATGAACAGGCTGCAATGTCAAGATTGCAATGCGGGAATGTGTGTGTGTGCGCGATTGAACAATGGACACATAAAAACATAGGCTACTCCGTCATTTTGTTCATAGAGGACATCATTCAAACTGCAAAGTGTTTACTTATATTTGTGTACACTCGCAATAAAACACTACATTGTGCTTTTGTAAAATAAATTCAAGCAATCCGCCCTCGAAATGGGGCTTATTTTAAAATGAAAATAAAATGCTCACGGCTGCACGGGCATTCATAACGGTGTGCGTCCATGGCGAGGAACGAGCAGAACAGAGTCAATGTTTTTTAGTTAATTCCTACTTCCATAGGAATTCATTGAAAACGCTCGCTCTGCTCCGTATTTTACTTTCACTTTTAAGTAAGCGATTTAAAAGCCCCCCCAGCTCTGTCGCACGTCGATTAACCAGTGGGAAAATATTCCCACAGTCACATCCCTAATATATTTATATGTAAATACAATAGGCCTACCTGATTTTGAACACAAGAGGGCAGTATAGCACTATGTATGACTTGATTTATTTATTTTTTGGACTAAACAACCATTCTGGCTGTTTTTAAACTTAAACATAATTATTTAATAAAAAATAAAAAGAATAAAATGGGTTTAGTTCTGATATTTCTATACTTTTATATAGAAATAAATGGTGTATAATTACATTTTTAGAAGATATGAGGCTTTTAGTTTTTCCTTTTTTGACATTACTTTAATCCCTCGCCATAGCAAAACCATTTGAGATATGTATTATCCGTTCACAATTTAGCATCTTTAATGTATTTTCATCATGTTGAAAAAGTTTGGTGGGAATAAAATAAACCACTTAAGAGGAGTGGGTAAAAATTCAGAGGCTGATTTTGCAAAAAGTCCAGGTAAGACTTCCTGTTGGTCGGCCCTAATGACTGTAAATTAGAAAGTTGTCCGGCTCGATGAGAACAATATACAGTACGTACTGAGTTTTGTTACTGTAGGTAAAACTAACCCCCCCACTTTTGTTAAAAGCATTTTGAATGTGACACACTTCCTGCTGCCAGTTGGTGGCGCTATAACTTTGACTCACAATAGTCACATCCATGTGATCGGCCTCTTACAACAAACACACTGCTGAAGTTTCATCAAGATCAGTTAATGCTGAAGTTATAATACACTTCCTGTGTCCCTTATTCGCCATAAATTTGTTTCCTCGCCACGGCCAAAGCGTTCGAGATATCAAAAATCCGTCCGCAATTTAGCATCCTCAATGTCTTGACTTTATGTTGACCGAGTTTGGTGGCGATCGGATTCATTTCCTAGGAGGAGTATTTCAAATTCCACAGCAAGCGTTTTCCAAACAACCCATAATAGCCGACTTCCTGTTGGGCTGGCGTAAAACTTGACCGAGGGAAAGTTGTTTGGCCCGATGAGATCTATATGTGTACTGAGTTTCATATTAATTCATGCAAGTGTGTTTGATATATGGACCAAGTTTTAGGACCCCGTTAAAGGGGGCGCTGTTGAGCCCCCCTGCCACGCCCAGGTACCAGCTTCAGCCCGGCCCTGATTGCCATGGGTTCTGACCTGTGTGCAAAGTTTTTGAGCACGTTAAGGGCCCCAAAACCCCAGAAACCTTGAATAACAATCATTCTCACCCAACAGACATTTTCAAACCAAAATATCTGACTTCCTGTTGGTCGGAGCTAATGACTGTAAATTAATTCATGCATTCATGCAAAAAAAATCGATCATAACTCCAGTAAACTATGGAGTGCCGCAGGGATCTGTGTTAGGCCCTCTGTTATTCTCAATATATATGATGCCACTTGGAAATATTATAAGGAAACATGGAATTAGTTTCCATTGTTATGCTGATGACACTCAAATATATATTTCATCACGGCCGGATGAAAACGCTAAATTTTCCAAATTGACAGAGTGTGTTAAAGATATAAAAGATTGGATGACGCGTAATTTTCTTTTATTAAATCCAGACAAGACAGAGGTAATACTTATCGGTTCAAAAAACTGCCCACAAAACCTCGCACAATACAACTTTAACATCATAGGATGTCCTGTTACTTTATCCTCTACAGTAAAAGACCTGGGTGTTATACTCGATTGCAACCTGTCTTTTGAAAATCATATTTCATATGTTACAAAAACAGCCTTTTTCCACCTTAGAAACATTGCTAAGCTACGTAATATGCTATCAATTTCTGATGCAGAAAAGTTAGTTCATGCATTCATGACCTCGAGACTGGATTACTGTAATGCTTTATTAGCTGGTTGTCCTGCATCCTCAATAAACAAGCTACAGTTAGTCCAAAATGCCGCCGCTAGAGTTCTTACGAGATCAAGAAAATATGATCATATAACACCGATTTTATCATCACTGCATTGGTTACCTATAAAGCTCCGTATTAATTATAAGATATTGCTACTGACTTATAAAGCCCTAAACGGCTTAGCTCCAGTCTATTTAACGGATCTTCTATCACCCTATAATCCATCGCGCTCTTTAAGATCACTAAAGGCTTTTGGTCATATCCAGAACCACCAGGGATGTAGTGGAGGCTAAACGCACGTAAACGCCGTTTACGCACCTCCCAAAATTTGGAAATAGCGTTTGCCCACCTCCAAAGTGCGTTTATCCACCTCTACATTGCGTTTATCCACCTCTAAATTTCACGTTATTTGAGCGGACTTTGCTTTTCCAGTGCGTGATCGCCGATCGGCACATGATTCGAGCATTTGGGCCGTTAACTACAGAGCAGAATGCGCAGCGCGCAAACACGGAGCAGAGAGCGCAGCGCGCCGACACACACACACACACACACACACGGAACAAAGAGAACGGCGCACACACGTAGCAGAAAACACACGCTCGTGAAGTTATTAAACAAGCTGCGCGAGAATGAAACTTGATCGCAGCCGCAACAGGAAATCATTAAAACGATGCAAAAAAAAGTTTTTTATTTTTTATTCATTACAGGCAGCTGGTTTAATGTAGGGAGCATGTCAAAACCCAACTGTACAAGAGATTCAGAGGGAATCAAGCCTGCACCAGGTTAAAGACTTTTCCCTCTACAGGGAAACACTGATCCACATTTTTCTGATAGACCAAACAACTAATCAATTAATCGAGGAAATATTCAACAGATTAATCAACTATGAAAATAATCCCAAATCCCTATCATTATGCACAAGTGCATTGCATTGGAAGCCCTGGATATAAGCCTCCCTCTCGATCTCTCTTAAATATTTTTGTTCTCTCTGTTTTGTCATTTAGTAAACTTGATAGATGTCAACCATATTATTCCTTTTTGAGTCTCTTTAACAAGAACTTAGATTAATGTATGAATTGAATAGTGATTGTGTGACCTATGATGAGGGAACAACCAGTGATACCCTTGGTAGTACCATCAAATGATAGCCTATAGCGATGTCATCAGGATACACATACACCGGTAGGCAGTGGCCCACCTTACCGGGTGATCAAGTTGTGGTCCACCAGAATTTATAGTTTACCCACCTCTTTTTTTACCACTACACCACTGAGAACCACCAAAGGAGGGAGAGCTTTTTCACATTTGGCTCCAAAACTCTGGAATAGTCTTCCTGATACTGTTCGTTGCTCAGACTCGCTCTCCCAGTTTAAAACTAGATTAAAGTCGCATCTCTTCAGCCAGGCATTCATATAATCCTACAGTTCAAACTACAATCCGGCCTCTAGCTCATAAATGCCAGAGGAGAACTGGCCCCCGACTGAGCCTGGGATCTCCCAAGGTTTTTTTTCTCCATTAGGTCACCTGATGGAGTTTTAGGACACCATTAGGTCACTTGATGGAGTTTTTCGGTTCCTTGCCACTGTTGCCTTTGGCTTGCTCAGTTGGGGATATTTTGGGGATATTTAATTTAATTTTATCAATCAATAAATTCCTCTTGAAACAAACTTTGTTGTATTATTTTAATTTAATACTGTGAAGCTGCTTTGATACAATCTGTATTGTGAAAAGCGCTATACAAATAAACTTGACTTGACTTGACTTGACTTAAATTAGAAAGTTGTACGGCTTGATGAGAACAATATACATACCGAGTTTTATTGCTGTAGATAAAACTAACCCCTCACTTTTGTCAAAAGGTGGCGCTACTGAGCCCCTGCACCACGCCCGTTTTTGAAACTTTGCACATGTCTACTGGCTAATAAATATGATGAGTCTCTCAAGTTTCATGCATTTTCAAGCATGTGAAGAGTAAAAAAAAAATCCAAAAAGAAAATTAAAGTTTGATGCGTTGCCACGGCAACAGTATCTAAGATATCAATAATCCTTTCGCAGGTCTACATCTGCCGTGTATTTACATTATACACAAAGTTTTAAGAACTTTGGAACCTGAATCTCTTCACGTCATGTCTGCCATGTCTGGGTCTCTTCACGTCACGCCTGCCAAGTCCGAGTCTGTTCACGCCACGTCGGCCGCCGAGCCTGTGTCTCCTGACAAGATGGCCGCCGCCGAGCCTGTGTCTCCTGACAAGATGGCCGCCGCCGAGCCTGTGTCTCCTGACAAGATGGCCGCCACTGAGCCTGTGTCTCCTGACAAGATGGCCGCCGCCACGCCTGAACCTGAGCCCTCAGTTATGGCTACACTAACAATTATGGCCACAGCCATATGGTGTGTGTGGTCGGTGCACACATTTGAAGTTCACGTCACGTCACGTCTGCCGAGCCAGAGCCCGTTCACGTCACGTCTGCCGAGCCAGAGCCTGTTCACGTTACGTCTGCCGAGCCAGAGCCTGTTCACGTCACGTCTGCCGAGCTAGATCCTGTTCACGTCACGACTGCTGAGACTTTTCACGTCATTTCTGTTCTGGAGTCGTTGTCTGTTCCAGCCCATAACCCCATAGCTGTCCCCAAGAAAATTTTGGGGGGGGGGGGCAGTAGGGTCCTTGATAGGTCCATGGAGGCCGCGCCGCCATGGCCACCTGAACTGTCTGGTCCACCTTGGCCACCTGAACTGTCTGGTCCACCCTGGCCTCCAGCACAGCCGGATCCGCCCTGGCTTCCTGCACTGCCGGATCCGCCCTGGCTTCCTGCACTGCCGGATCCGCCCTGGCTTCCTGCACTGCCGGATCCGCCCTGGCTTCCTGCACTGCCGGATCCGCCCTGGCTTCCTGCACTGCCGGATCCGCCCACGCCTTGCCACGGCCCAGGTCCGCCCACGCCTTGCCACGGCCCAGGTCCGCCCACGCCTTGCCACGGCCCAGGTCCGCCCACGCCTTGCCACGGCCCAGGTCCGCCCACGCCTTGCCACGGCCCAGATCCGCCCACGCCATGCCACGGCCCAGGTCCGCCCACGCCATGCCATGACCCAGGCCCGTCCACGCCATGCCACGTCCCATGTCCTGTCCCCCTGCACGGGCCTGGCCCACCATCCCTCCCCCATAACCTCCTCCACTCCACCACCCTCCTGGTCTTATCTTGTGTTTTGGTTTTGTTGGGCGTCGGGAGACGCCCTTAGAGGGGGGGATTCTGTCACGTTTTGGGTTTGTTCTTGTCATGTTTCTGTGTCATGTCTTGTTTCCATGTCTGTCATGTGATTCCCTCTTTGTCATGTGATCCTGCCATGTCTTGTCATTGGTTAATTGTCTGATCATTGTTCACAGGTGTCCCTTGTTTTGTCATTAGTCTGTGTATTTAGCCCTCATGTTTGCCATGTGTCTTTGTCAAGTATTGTTTCCTGTAGTCTGCTGTTGTGTAAAGTTCATGTTCATGCTTTGGTTTTTGTTTTCATGCCACGCCATGTTTTTGTTTCATGTTTTGTTTTAGTTACAATAAACTGCACATGGGTTCTCATCTCACAACTTGCCTCCAGTGGATCCTTATTACAGTTGACAACATATGTTTTTACATTGCTTTAACTCACCAAAATAAGTTAAGCAATTTTCAACTTTTTTAAATAAGTTATTCCAGATTAAACCCTTTTTTTATTTTTTTTTATTTTAAAGTCAGTTTAATGTAATTTAAGTTGAAATGACTTAAACATCCAAGTTGATTGTACTTAATTTAAGGCAGCAACTTTAAAATTGAAGGCAGCTGCATTTACAGTATATGATCAAACATAATCACCTATATATTTTTTTTTTTTGGTTTGTTTTTTACAGTGAGGGATGTGCAGGGAGGGAAGTGACACAAATGAACAAAAGAGCATAAACAATGATCAGTCATGATTATGCATGATGTGACTTTTGCTGAATTCTAAATTAATGGGCCCTATTTTAACGATCTTAGCGTGTGGTCTAAAGCGCAGGGCGCAGGTACTCTTAGGGTACCTAAAAAGTCTGAATCCACTTTTGCTAGTTTAACGATGGGAAAAATGGTAGGCACGCACGGCACATGGTCTAAAAGGGTTGTCCCTATTCTCTTAATGAGTAATGGGTGTGTTTTGGGCGTAACGTGAAATAAACCAACCAGAGTCTCATCTCCCATTCCCTTTAAAAGTCAGTTGCGCTCACGCCATGGCGGATTCACTATTTACATGGTGGAATTTGCAAGCGGAAAGACTGAATGCATCTCTAGCGAGGAAACTGATCTGCTTGTGCGCAAGGTTAATGCGTGCAAACAGACCATCTACGGGACAAGCCGGATTCCACCATATCTTTATGTACACAATATGAATCTTTTACATTGTAATCCTTTTATTTTTTAAATATTTGGCTAGTTTGGCTAGCTCTTTATAAATATCTAGTCAAAATGCACAGCACATAAAAAAAAAAATTGTAGCGCTGAGCTCCTGTCAAACCTGTCACAATGAAAATAGTGTGCATGCTTATTGTGATTATTACAGTACTGCATAGCAACGTCTAGCAACTGCATAGTAACGTTCTAAAACACTTTAAGGACCATGTAGTAACTCTTTGACAACATAGAATTGTGTATTAGAGTTTGCATGTGTAAACACCACTCATAGTTTCTATAGAAAATTCAACAATTATTTTTTACCATTCTGTTTAGTGCCACTAGTGTTGTAGAAATTAAAAGTGGCACTAATAATTTATGGTTATTTTTACTGTCTCATTGAGGACCCTAGCCTGGGAAAACCCAGACAACTTCCGGCAAATTTTGATTTGCTCTGCAATAGTCTGGCAAAGAGCTCATTCAAGCCCATTTCTAATCCGTCGAAATCGCGGCACCAATCAGAAACGTTGGGGTGGGCTTTACACGATGACGATCGCTCTGATTGGTTTTAGGTCTATCCAATTGCGCCCAGATTGCTTCGTCCGTTGGTGAAGCGCAGCAACTTTTAAATGCATTATTATATTAAAATTGCAAACACATGAGGACAGTCTCCATGAAAGACCCACTGGCAGATGAACGTGCTACTACATTTCTCTCCGAAACGGTAGGAAATGAAATTAGATTTAATAGAGGATTTTAACTGTGACAAGATGATTGACAGGGCAGTTTACGTGACAAGATGCACGCGACAGATCCGTCCGATAAAGATGACAAAGTAGTATGTCCCAAAGCTTGCCTACTTTTTTGCTACACATTCAGAAGTAAATACCTTTTCTTCACAAAAAGAGTACATACTTTTATGGCTTAGTGTAACTTAGGCAAATTGGGATGCAGCATATGGCTTTACACGATGACGATTGCTCTGATTGGTTCCAATTGCGCCCAGAGGCATTTGAGCGATGCCTGTTGGTGACGCCCCTTTGGAAATGAGTTATTAATGAAGCTTTGCCAGACCATAACGCAGTTACTACTGAGAATGGTCTGGTTTTAACCGGGCTATGAGGACCCTGCTCTTGGTCAGATATGATCAACATGAAGTAATAATGCAGACACACATGACTTCATTGTCTCTTTGTTTTGTGATTTTTTTCCTTCCAAGGCTGAGTTTCATTTTCAATGAATGTTAATGAGACTTTCTTGGCATTTTGGCCGAAAACAGCACAGATTAGTCTTGATAGCTATAGCTGCTGTGAGTGAAATTGTTCATGCTTGTTGGTTGTGTACAAAAATGTAGGATTTATTTTCCCCATTTCATATTTTTTGCTTTCTCATGATGAGCTGAACCTCATCACACACACACACACACGCGTGCACACAGACACACACACACACACACACACACACACACACACACACACACACACACACACACACACACACACACATTGACTCTGTAAATCAATTTGTTTGGGCTTCACAGAAGACATTCAGCTTGCATTTCTTCAGTGTCACAAGCACAGAGAGCAATTAGTGTGAATAATTAGCCAAAGAGGCGTTTTAATTATTCACTCCAGGAAACAATTCAATTTACATGGAGCACCACTGACAGCCCATACAGTGGGTCAGATGAAAGTGTGATTACTACAGGAAACCATTATTAATCTGAAAACCACACCTCTCATGTAACCATACAGTCCAAATTATGAATCACTTCCATACAGTATATCTCTTTGAGAGGGGTAAAGCTATCAACCCTTTTGTTGATAACCCTTTTGGCTGCTTGTGGTGATTGTGAAGCACTCCCTATCAGATTCCTGCGCTCTCGCCTGGCTATCTTTGATGAGGATGGTTGAGGCGGTGCAGCGACTCAGATTGTGGGGTTCGCAAAGGGATCTTGCAGATGAGAATGAGACTGCTGCGGCACCTTCTCATTCTTCATCTGAAGATTCCGAGACCCCCGTTCATGGTGCAGAAGCCCACGCTGCAGCTTCTTCTGCTCGTGACGAGGGCCCGATGCTCGAGCTGTCTGCTTCTGAGGAAGTGGATGTGCTCAGCATTGAGGCAGATGAACGTGAAATAGACTCGCCAGTTCACGTTCCCGCCTATGAGGAGCCAATTGAGGTTGTGACGTGTGCTGTGGACAGACTTAACATCAGCTGGCCACATGAGAGACAGGAAGCGCTGAATAAAAGCAAGCTTGTCCAGTTCTCTACTAAGCTACCTGCTATAGCTCAATAAACTCCCCACTGGAAGGGTTTCAGGACAAGTACGGCGGATACAACTCGAGTCACTTTATGAGCTTTTATTGCGCACACAAACACAATAATCATCCACAAACTAGCTAGCCTGGATGCTACCGCTACGCTAGCCTGTCAGCTGGATATTAGTGACGTTACATAGCATGTTAGTTAGCTAGTTAGGTTAGGTTGTAAACCAATTGAATGAATCTGAAACCTAGAGGCGAGACGCCTGCGCACTGTGACTAATTAAGCATACACAGACACACAGTCTGGAGACCAGTTATGATAATAAAATAAACCTGTAACTTAGTAAGGTTATAACATATATGAAATATAAATATGCCTGTATTTGGAATAAGGCGGTAAATGTACACACTTATTTTCTCAAATACTTCAGAACATAATAATAACATCCATCACTTGTAATGTAAAACAATTGTTACACCTGCTGGAAAGTTCTACAAAACTGAGCGCTTTCTGCAGCACCGGTCACAACCTCAGCGCCGGGGGTTGCCATATTTCCCTGACCTTCATCATTAAATATATAAGTCATGGGAAAAACCCCACTCCTCTCGCGTCTCTAATCCATCTGTGGTAGATTATAGCCATGTAGTAGGAGCGAGAGAGTTGGGGTATGGGAAGATGACGCAGATGGAAGAGGCTCTCGCTAGTTACCTCTCTACTGAATCGGAATCATCCCTGAAAGCCCCGGTGCTGCCCAGCAGGCCATGCAGAGACACCTCTGCATTGGTGGGCAGGGCTTATATGGCGGCAGGTCGGGCTGGTTCATGTCTGCACTCAATGGCTATCTTGCAGGCATACCAGGCCAACCTCTTAAAAGACTTGGATGAGGGTGAGGGACCAACTCCGGAGGACATTGCGGAGTTGCATAAATCCACAGATTTGTCTCTCCGGGCTACTAAGGAGATGGCCCGTGCCATCGGCCGCTCCATGGCAGCTCTGGTAGCCACGAATAGACATCTGTGGCTGAACTTATCTGGTTTTAAAGAAAAAGATAAGGTGTTTCTCCTGGATGCGCCGCTCTCGCCTTCTGGCCTGTTCGGTGACGCAGTAAATACTGTCGTCAACAGGTTTCAGGAGGCGAGGAAGCAATCTGCGGCGTTCCAGCAATTTCTTCCTCGCCGCTCAATATCCAAGTCAAAGAAGGCTGTACCGAGCGGTCAGCCTCAGCCGTCAACAAGCTTCTCGTACCACCAGGTACAAAAGGAGAGCATTGCCTCTAGAGCCCCTCCCTCGGGAGCCTGGCAACAGAGGAAACGCTCTCGCTCGAAGTCCTCTGACCAGAAGGGGGACCTGAGGGCCGTCCTTCAGGTGAAGAGGGCTTCAGGAAAGAGGTCCTAATCAGAGTAGTAGGACCTCTAAGGGCTGTCCCCCCCGTGGCAGAGCAACCAAGGCTGTTCTCGCAGCGGAGCCCTCAGGAAAGCGATGTCGGTTTCCCGCCGCCCAGAACGCACACTGTGTCATTCGTCCCAAAAGTTTGCAAACGGGCATCGACTATGCTCACAAAATCGGTCTCGACTAATTGCGCTTCAGGGGGCCGAGAACAGAGCTCGAAGAACACCCGAGGCCAGCCTCGAGAGGCTGGTTCCCTTAGTAGATTTTGTAAAAGCTTGGCAACACCTACCCAATATATCTGCATGGGTCCTGGGTATAATAAAATTAGAACACAGACTGCAGTTCGGTCACCCCCCCCACACTTGAATCGTTCTCTGAGGAGGTTCAGGTTCAAGTTGCTCACTATTCCCATCATCGTGAACCAAATCAGGTCTGAGGACTGGTTTGTCACGATAGATCTAAAAGACGCATAATTCCATGTCTCCATCCTTATGTCACAGGAGGTTCCTGAGGTTTGCTTTCGGGGGCGAAGCTTACCAATATCGGGGTTCTTCCGTTCGGCCTAACTCTCTCCCCTCGCACATTCACCAAGTGTATGGATGCAGCGCTGGCCCCACTGAGGCTCCAGGGCATCTGTGTACTGAATCATATCGACGACTGGCTCATATTGGCTCAGTCTCGAGAAATGGCAGTTCGGCATCGAGATGTCGTCCTTGGTAATATTCAGAGCTTGGGTTGAGACTCAACATGAAGAAAAGCGTGTTGGTGCCTGCCCAGAGAACTACATTCCTGGGCATGGTATGGGACTCGACTACGATGTGGGCACAAATGTCTCCCACGTGTATCGAATCCATCCTGGCCATGGTGTCCAGGATGAAGCTAGGCCACGCCATCACTGTAAAGCAATTTCAAAGTGTGCTGGGCCTCATGGCAGCTGCATACAACATAATATCCTTGGGCCTCCTGCACATGAGACCCCTTCAGTGGTGGCTGAAAGCCAAGGGGTTTTCCCCGAGAGGAAATCCATTCCGTATGATTAGTCTTACGTGCAGATGCCTTCGTTCTCTATCAATATGAAAGAAACCTTGGTTTCTGTCCCAAAGTCCAGTGTTGGGAGCGTCATGTTACTGAAAGCCGTTTCAACAGACGCCTCCCTCACTGGTTGGGGCGCGGTCATGGATGGCCACTTTGCCAGGGGTCTGTGGCAGGACCATCATCGCTCATGGCATATAAATTGCCTAGAGATGTTGGCTGTTTTCAGAGCTCTGAGGAGCTTCCTCCCAGACATCAAAGGCTACCACGTCCTGATACAGTCAGACTACACGTCGGTGGCCGCTTATCTGAATCGACAGGGGGGACTCGCGCCCTCTATCCAGACTGACGCATCAGATCCTTCTCTGGTCCCAGGGGATCCTGTTGTCCCTCAGAGCAATGTATGTCCCGGGGGTTCAGAATCAGGGAGCAGACATCCTGTCAAGGCAGGGGCTGAGGCCCGGTGAATGGAAACTTCACCCAGAGGTGGTGAAGTCGATATGGGAGAGATTCGGCCCAAGTGGAAGTGGACCTGTTCGTGTCTTGAGAGATGTCCCACTGTCCACTGTAGTTTTCCCTCACACATCCAGCCCCACTGGGGTTGGATGCCATGGTACAGGTGTGGCCGAGGCTGCACTAGTACGCATTGTACACTCCAAAATACTCTCCAGCCTTTGCTGAGGACTTTACTGAACTCTTATCAACAATTACCTCAGAGTTTGACTGTTTTGCTATTGTTGGAGATTTTAACCCTCTGAGGTCGGCAAACGCGATGGCGGTTTTTGCTGGATTTTCTTCACATTGTAGCACAATAAACTTACATTACTCCGTCATTTATGGTCATACAGAAAAAAAGAAATATGAAAAAAGAATCTGTGAGATGTCTACTTTTGTATATGTCCACTTACAGTCAAATCAAAACATTGTGCTTTTGTAAAATAAAGAAAATAAACAGGGTGCGCTTTCTGCCTCTCCGTCTCGGTGAACTTTTTTTTTCTCAAGCACGTCTATAAACTGAAACAAAACTCAGCAAATACTTGTCACACATTTATGAGTCATATATCTTTATAAACATTTAAGTGTATATGTAACCCTGTAAAATAAAAATGTATTACAAAAAGGAATTAATTAAAGAGTTGTTAAAATAATAAAATAACCAGAAATTAGTAAAGAGTGTAAGAAAAATTATAAAACCAAAAAGAAATGCATGTCAGTGTCACATTAATGGGGTTGCTTGCAAGTCACAGCAGCACGAATTACGTGACCAGCAACATATTTCTGATTCAAATATTGTGTGTAGTTAAGAGTGAGTGGTGGTTTCAGACATTATTTTATTAAAGTGCATTTGTCAGTGCCGCACTCGTACTGACTCTTATTCTGCCTGACAGAAAGAAAGAAAAGCTCACAGCTTACTGAAGGCGGAGCGGTTTGACCAATCAGATGAAAGGGGCGTTTCAGCGCCGCCCACGTGTGCAAATGAAATATCGAACCCATAAACCGACTTGTAAACCATAAACGAAAAATGAAAAATCTTGCCAAAATCTCATTTTTAATCTCATAAACGAGCTGGTTTTCATTTCTCGTTATTCCATTCCAAACATGAAATGAAATGATCAAAAAGTACACGGACCTATAGGCTATAAATAATTTTGAAAATTGAATAGAAATAAAATGTATATTTATGAATGTAAGCATGTGTAGCCTACTCAGTTCACATGAAAAGAAAGAGACAGAAAAGAGAGAAGCTAGAATCAGTGAACGTACATTAATACTGACAAAATTACCAGGTTTGGGATTAATTAAAATCATGTAATTTGAAGAGCACGGCATAGGCTACCTTTAAAATTTTATTAGTTTTATTATAAAACTAATACAATTTTATTACATACTGAGTTTTCTTTATTATGTTGGCTTAAGAAAGCCAGCATATTTGAACATTATTATTATTATTTATTATTATTATGAGAAATTGACTCCGCCTAGAACTTTAATGCTTCACCAAACTCAGCTCAGACCTTCAGACTGGTCTGACTCGCTTATATATTTTCTAACTGGTCAGACTTTCTTTCCCCTTGACTTGCGTTATCTGAGCAGTGAAGGCCGTAATACTTAATGCTGTCCACTAGAGGGGGCAACAGGATAAAAAGTGTTTTCTAATCTCTTTCCCTGTTTGCATCAGTTTAAATGACAAGTAAATGCATGGATTTCATTCATAAATAGGCCATATCTGTGTATCCACTCTCTAGTTTATTTTAACATATTGTTATTCACACTGGTTTTTGCATTTAATGTTTGTCCATCTGGAACTTTTATTTGTCATGAGCTTTATATTTTAAGATTTAGCCTACTAAAAAAAAAAAAAAAAAAAAAAAAAAAATTGATTCAACAACACAAACACTGTTTTTACTTGGCAAATTAGTTTTCCTTTCAAGTAGTCTATAGCTACTAGTACTATAGTAGTCTATATCTATCTATCTATCTATCTATCTATCTGTCTGTCTGTCTGTCTGTCTGTCTGTCTGTCTGTCTATCTATCTATCTATCTATCTATCTATCTATCTATCTATCTATCTATCTATCTATCTATCTATCTGTCTGTCTGTCTGTCTGTCTGTCTGTCTGTCTGTCTGACTGACTGACTGACTGACTGACTGACTGACTGACTGAGCTTCCTTTTTGAAAAATAGCAGACCACCTTTTTTAAACTGTTATTTAAAACGGTGGTCTGCTATATTTCACAAAGGAAGCCCATTTGTGCAGTCGTTGGCATTAAACGAGAAGGACATTCTGAATATGAGCCTACTGTAAAATTAGCTGGCTTAAAATTGCGGATTGATAAGTGCAGAGTTATTCCAGACGCCTCCCGGTGCTATTCGTATTGGAATTGTGTAATCACAGATTATGAACAGATGTTTTCAGAGGTGGACAAAGACAAAGTACACAATTTACTTACTTGAGTGAAAGTACAGATATACTGGTCAAATATTACTCGGTTACAAGTAAAAGTTGTAAAGACCGATTTAAGTAAAAGTAGCCTACAGAAGTAATCGTTTTTACAGTTTTTCTCAGTCACTTTGGTGCATTTCTCACATCACTATTTACATTTGCACAACAGTTAATGCAGTTCTCCAAACAATTAGTACAAACTGCAAAACCTAGTTGATAACCTGCAAAAGCGTGTCACTTGCTCAAAATGGATAGCTCATTCCTCAAAAGCAAGTATTCATGTCAATGAAAGTGTCAGTGTCATCAAGATGAAAAGTCTTGACACCATTGTTTATGAACAAGATAGTCAAATGGCTTTGTCATGTTTTCATTATGACAGTTTACTCTGTAAATGTTTTCCAATGCAAAAAAGTCAGATCTTGGTGACACTACCTGATAATGCTCAAGACAGCACTATATACTATTTGCACAGCCATTTGAAAAATACAGTGAAGTTACACATTACTGTATTTAGTGAGGTAACTGAGTACAAGACACTGAATATGTATGTTTCACTTTTTTACTGCATATGCTCTTTTCAATTCTAATTTGTTCACAGCATTGTGCAAAAGAAAAAATACACCCTTATTTACAACAAACATAAACTCCCTTTGGATAGAGCTGAGCACAACTGGAAACAATGTTGCAGTACATATTGGAACTGAACATACAACATAGTACTGTAATCATTCATGCACATCCAGACGTTCCTCTCTGTCTGGTATAGACATACTGTCTATGGGACATTTTCAGGAAAAAAAAGATTTAATTGTTTTTTTTGTAAAATTTGCTTGACAGATTTTGACAACAAGTTCAAATTTTTTGTATGTAATGACTCAAGCAATGAAATGAGGACAATTAGTTTTATATGGAATGACTATTCAGCATTCACAAGTATAGTTAATTTTGACTGACATGACATAAGCAAATGATAATGTCATAAAACAGCAGAGAGTTGTATGAAAGCAATTGATGCATGTCCAAAAGCATTTGCAATTTGTTAGAAGGAATGAGAAACTGCTACTATGATGTGCACAAATGACTAAATGTTGTGGAGGTTGAACTAACTGTTGTGCAAATGTAAATAGTGATGTGAGAAATGCACCAAAGCGACTGAGAAAAACTGTAAAAGTAGGCTACTTAAGTATCAAAAGTAAATGTAAATGCTTCTTTTTTTTTTTTATTGTTGCATTGTTGTGTGTAATACTTACAGTAGGCTACCTTATGCCTCTGAATCTATGCCTGCATTTCTACCCTCATATCAATATCAAATTTATTTCTAGAACACAGTTCCAGTAGTGGGATTTAATGTTTTTTGGCTTTTAGTATGAATATGTTTGCCTTACTGTTATCTATAAGCAAGTGTGCACCAAAACAAGGGCAAAATTCTTATTTAGAAGACCAAACCCAACGTTGAAAATGAAAATCAGTTTCAAGTACAGTAAAATCAAGTAAAGTACAGATACTCAGAAAGTGTACTTAAGTAAAGTACTCAAGTAAATGTACTTTGTTACTGTCCACCTCTGGATGTTTTACACAATAAGGATATTTTCCCATTGGGTTGTTGGGTTTTCATGTTTAATGGGAACTTTAGACATAATGATTTCTATACTGTACAAACTGTGTTATCCCCTAACTCTAATGTAACAGTTATGGGTATGTCATCTACGGACATCTAATATTACGGACATATTATCATGGTACAGTTCAGCCTATTATTGATTTTTATTTCCACTTCCCTTATATCCAAAGAGATATCTGAACTATTTGCACTGTATTTATCAACGGGAAATACATCATGCTAAAATAATCTGTCATAGGCTATACTGTGGCTCACATTATTGTGGTTGCTTGCAGCAGCACGAATTACGTGGCCAGCAACATATTTCTGATTCAAATATTGTGCATAGTTAACAGTGAGTGTTGGTTTCAGACATTATTTTATTAAAGTGCATTTGTCAGTGCCGCACTCGACTGTTATTCTGCCTGACAGAAAGAAAAGCTCGTAGCCTACTGAAGGCGGAGCGGTTTGACCAATCAGATGAAAGGGGCGTTTCAGCACCGCCCACATGTGCAAATGAAATATTGAACCCATAAACCGATTTGTAAACCACAAACGAAAAATGAAAAATCGAGCCAAAATCTCATTTTTCGTTTTTTAAACTAAACTAAAAAATGAATAAACGAGCTGGTTTTCATTTCTCGTTATTCCATTCCAAACAGGAAATGAAATGAACAAAAAGTACACGGACCCTCTTGATATCAGCATGTTCACAGTTTTTTTATTTTTTTACAGGGACCAGATGCCACTGATGAGTCCTGCTGACTTCAAAATTCACACGAGTCTCTGTACATGAACATGGTAAAGTGAAAAATCAGACACCTTGGAAATTAAAGGTAGCCTATGTACAATGTTTTTAGGAATGGCACAAAGGTCTCTGTCTTTGGATCATTGTTTTCAATAATGTGCTTTTTTGTCATTTGTTGTGTATCTTTGGATTATGTTGTGTTGTAAATAAATCCAAACAATCAAAAAGCCATTCTTTTTTAAATCTCCTCATTCTTTGTGCAAGGTTGCTCAGAATGATAAGGCCTGATAGCTCCTAATAGGGCCATTAGGGGAGGGTCTTTGTCTTTCTCAGGTGTGAAATCCATAAATATTCAGGATGTGTTTACGCCTACTCGCATAAAGCTTTCTTACACAAAACAAGTCTTACAAATTTTAAATCAATATATATTGTCTTATCTGAATGAGCAGTCAGGCTGATTTTCACATATTTTTGAAGCAAATATTCTAGGCTATGTGATACAATTTTCCAAAGTTGTGTGAAGAAATAATCAGTATGGGGTTTCATGACCTTATTTCAGTGACAATATATTTAATTTTTTTACTTTTACATACATGCTGCTGACATATTATTGTAGCAGAGTGTGTGCTGAATACAGTGTAATCAGACTTTAGCCATGAAAATGTCACAAGTAACAGAAATAAGCACAAATATCACAGCATGTCAGAACACCTCCAGGGCCAGAAAACACCTCAGACCCCAGAGGGTTAACATCCACATAGATAATGCAGAAACCAATATGGCAAAAGAAATCAAAACTGTTTTAATCTGACTCAGTATGTACATGGACCAACACACAATCGTGGACACACTCTAGATTTACTTATCAGTAAGGGTCTAAACATTTCATCGATTGTTATTAAGGATGTAGCACTGTCTGATCATTTCTGTATTTTCTTTGATATATTGATCTCTCCTGCCATTGAAGCTTGATCTGTGTCTGTCAAGAAGAGATGCTTAAATGAGAACACTAGTGTACTATTTATGAAGGCTATATCTTTAACACCAAGCATATCTGCTGTCTCTGTTGATTTTCTCCTTGATTCTTTTAACTCAAAAGTTAAAAGTGTAATTGATGATATTGCTTCTTTGAAAGTCAGGAAGAAGAGTGGCAGACTATAGCACAATGGAGAAACTCAACAGCAGTGCAAAATATGAAAAGACAATGCAGAAAAGCAGAGCGTATGTGGCGGAAGACAAAACTTGTAGTCCATTATAACATCTACAAAGACAGCATCCATGCTTTCAATATGGAACTAGGCAAAGCTAGACAGACTTTCTTCTCGAATATTATAAACACCAACTTAAACAACACACAAACTCTTTTTGCTACTGTAGAGAGACTGACAACCCCCCCAAGCCAGATTCCCAATGAATTGCTCTCAGACAGCAAATGCAGTGAGTTTGCTTCCTCCTTCTCTGAGAAAATCAATAATATCAGAAAGGTGATCAGCACATCCTTGAGTTGCACTGGGATCAGACAGATCAGACCACAACCTCAGAAAGTAGTCACTATGTCTGATTTCGAAGAAATTGATGGCAACATTTTGGAAGAAACCATACAGCACAAAAAAAAAAAAAAAAAAAAAAAAAACCTGCGCCCTTGACACAATCCCCACATCTTTTTTCAAACGTGTATTAAACTGTTTAGAAGCAGATCTCCTAGAAGTGGTAAACTCCTCACTTCTCTCTGGGAGTTTTCCAAACTCCCTTAAAACTGCAGTTGTCAAGCCCCTCCTGAAAAAGAGCGATCTGGATAAGACCATATTTAGCAACTATAGACCAATTTCAAATCTTCCTTTCATGGGCAAGATCATTGAAAAAGTTGTCTTCAATCAGCTTGTAGCAACAATGACAATGACATCCTGCCAGATGGGTTCTGCATCAAGTGAATCATGGGGTTATCAAACAGACCCCCTCCTCAAATTCAACAAACCGCACCACGCGGTGAGCTTCAAACAAATACAAATCGCACATCGGCTCCAGCTAGTCGCAACAAATGGTCGTTTCGCGACACTTTATGGCCCTTTTGAGGGTAACCAGACACATGACACCACATCCCCCAGCCTTGCAGAGTTTCTGCATTCCAAGCCCCCATTTCTCTCTATGTGCAAAGAGATAACGAAACTCTATGCGACATTCCAGACTGAGAAGTCACCACACATAAACGCACAAATGTCCTTTGTATGTAACTCAGATGTTCTGAATTAGCGAATCATGATTTTCATACACAACCTCTTTTGTCAGAGGAGAAGACAAGAGCTTCTGTTTTGACCGCCTTAGGGTTAATTCCCTAGTGCTGAAACCTCCCGCAGCACCGCGTGACTTTACACCACACACACACACACACACACACACACACACACACACACACACACACAAACACGTGTGGACTTTGAAACGGACATTTCCACACATGTGATCCAATAGCAATGTTTTTGATATGTATTTTTATGTGTGTATAATTGGCCAGATAAGGTCTGAGTTATCTATGCAACATTATTATGATAATCAAAATCACTATGCTAGTGATTATGAGGAAATTATGTAACCCTGTATTTCTTTCATGCAAAAACGTCATTCGAGGTGTCAATGTAATGGGAAAAACATGTCGGAGTCGAATCTTGACTGCAAAGTACAATAATATGCATTTATTCCAGGAAATACCATATTTCTAAATATGAATGTTATTTTCGATCTCTCACATGACAGTCAAAGTAGGCGTTTCTTCACAAACAAAGAAACCTCTTCCCGCTTCAGATCAGAAGATCCGATTCGCTGTCGCCACGAAAAAGGGGACGTGGGACACTGCTCACGGGACACTGATAAAAGTCCAAACTTTCAGTTTGCTCTCTCTCTCTCTCTCAACTCTTGCTCTCTCGCTCTGACCTTCTTCTCCACGCGCAGCGCTTCTCCTCCCAACGCAACCAGCTGGACCAGGCCTTGCCTTGGCCTCTGGGACGCATGCCCCGCGTCATGTAGAAGCTGCCGTTCTTTTGCAACTAAGTTCCTACTCGCCTTTCCCCTCCACAAGGGAAATGATCTGAACTTTCTCAGTAACGTTAAATTCAAGTGAGCCTTTACATCGTCTTGCGAAACGACCCAGAAGACGAAGCTAGACGCAAACCAGCCGGACACGCGCACAAGCGCGCCCCCTTTTCAGCACCACACTGAAAGAGCACAGAATCTTGCAAGTATCTCTCTCTAAAAGCTGATTTCAGGTGTCGAGCTCTTAGGTCTGTGAATTAAGTTACCCTCTATTTCTTTCTTTCTTTCTTTCTTTCTTTCTTTCTTTCTTTCTTTCTTTCTTTCTTTCTTTCTTTCTTTCTTTCTTTCATTTCATTTATTCTGACCACGCGATGTTTTATGTTCTTGTTTGGTTAAATGTTTGTTTGTTTTATTGTTTGCATTTTTACGTACGTTTATATTTGTAGCTCATATAATCTCTCTAGTGTACGTCTATTAAAATCCATTTATACTTTAACTGTCTCTGTGTTTGAAAACCCACCTTATAAGTCAATGAAATCAAAGATCTAAGCTACAAGCTCAATATTATAGACTACCTTGAGTAGTTTTAATTCATAAACTCAGAAAGTTTGATGTTCGTGGCCAGAAGATAAACTTTCTTGGAGTTTGTAAACAGGGATACTCCTTCTTAACTGTGATAGTCTTACATTTATTCGCTGGACGAATGACTGATGACGAGACCAGTTACAGAACGAGGTATTTCCGAAAATTGATAAAGTAATGTATATGCGATTTATGAATTATGACCATGAGTTATGATTAGTAATATTTCCCAAATTCCCTATATTCTTGAGCTAATTCGCATTGACCCAGAGTCATTTACGTTACAAGCTGAACAAATTCTTAAGCTCGAATGGATACTTTGACAATTTTCAATCTGGTTTCCGACCTCATCACAGCACAGAGACAGCACTGTCGATCACAACATACTTCTTGACAGGCTGGAAAACTGGGTCTGGATTTCTGAGATAGTCCTAAAATGGTTCAGGTCATACTTAGAAGGGAGAGGTTATTATGTGAGTATAGGAGACCATTAATCTGAGTGGACATCCATGACATGCGGAGTCCCTCAAGGCTCAATTCTTGCGCCACTCCTGTTCAACCTATATATGCGCCCACTGATCAAAATAATGAAAAATAACCAAATTGCTTACCACAGCTATGCAGATGACACACAGCTCTACTTAGCCCTATCGCCTAACGATTACAGCCCCATTGACTCCCTGTGCCAGTGCACTGATGAAGTCAACAGTTGGATGTGGCAAAACTTTCTTCAGCTAAACAAAGACAAAACTGAAGTCATTGCGTTTGGAAACAAAGATGAAGTTCTCAAGGTGAACGCATACCTTGACGCTAGGGGTCTGACAGCGAAAAACCAAGTCAGGAATCTTGGTGTGACTCCAGAGTCAGACCTTAGCTTCAGTAGTCATGTCAAAACAATAACTAAATCAGCATACAAACATCTCAACATCTCAAACATATTACAAGAATTAGATGCTTTGTTTCCAGACAAGACTTAGAGATACTTGTTCATGCTTTCATCACCAGCAGGGTGGATTATTGTAATGGACTCCTCATTGGCCTTCCCAAAAAGACCATAAGACAGTTGCAGCTCATACAGAACGCTGCTGCCAGGATTCTGAGCAGAACCAGAAAATTTGAACATATCACACCAGTCCTCAGGCCTTTACACTGGCTCCCAGCTACATTTATGATTGATTTTAAAGTATTATTACTGGTATATAAATCATTCAATGGCCTAGGACCTCAATACATTGCAGATATGCTCACTGAATATAAACCCAGCAGATCACTCAGATCATTAGGATCACATCAACTAAAAATACCAAGGGTTCACTATAAGCATGATGAGTCTGCTTGTAGCTACTATGCCCGCTACAGCTGGAACCAGCTTCCAGAAGAGATCAGATGTGCTCATACAGTAGTCACATTCAAATCCAGACTCAAAACACATCTGTTTAGCTGTGCATTTAAATGAATGAGCACTGTGCCACTGTGCGTCCGACTGATTACACTGTATTTTATCTCTGCATTCTCCTTTTGATTCTAAACTACTGTATTCTTCCTTTTGATTCTAAACTGAACTCAAATGGCGCTGATTGATAACTGGTGTTTTGTGAAGGGTATTGTAGTAGTGGGGGAAACTCCGATGGTCCTTATGACCAAATTTGTGAGCAAGTGCTCACCTTTCTGTGGTGGAGTTTGAGAGGGATTGACTCATGATGGTCAAGGGGACACTGTGGTGACTAGTACAGATTACTAGTCTGGTACGGATTATCAAGAGAACACTGTGGTGACTAGTACAGATTACCAATCTGGTGGGCTCAGATAATCCATGGTATATGAAAATCTACAGAAGAATACTGACCGTCATGGGGAAATCTCAGAATCAAAATAAGATACACCGCTGTTTTGCCAGATGAGAAGTTTTAATTCCTTTTATAACGGTTTTAATTTCACCTGCTTTTATTTTGTGTCTATTTTCTATGCAAAGCTCTATGAATTGCTATAGTGTGATTATTATAATTCCTTTTCTATGTAAAGCTTTTGAATAACTGTTTGAATTGTCCTTGCTTTTATTTTGTGATTATTTTTATTCCTCTCTATGCAAAGCACTTTGAATTGCCATAGTGTATGAAATGTGCTATATAAATAAACTGGCCTTGCCTTGCATTTACCCCGATCGCTCTGCTCCCGGGAGTTCTGGAGAGGGTCCGTCGAGATGGACTCAGTCTACTTCTAGTAGCCCCGTTCTGGCCGGCCCGCGTATGGTTCTCAGACATAATAGCACTCCTGACAGGTCCGCCATGGCAGATCCCTCTGAGGAGGGACCTGCTGTCTCAGGCAGAAGGCACAATATTCCACCCTCGCCCGGAGCTGTGGAAGCTGTGGGTCTGGCCCCTGAGGGGGTTCAGTACCTAGATGCTGGCATCTCAGCCAGAGTGGTCAATACCATACTTAGTTCCAGAGCTCTTTCCACTAGGAGATTGTATGGCCTAAAGTGGAATGTGTTTTCCACTTGGTGTAGAGAACATGAGTTAGACCCAGTTAACTTCCCGGTGGCTTCAGTTCTGGAGTTCCTTCAAGATTGTTTCTCTGCTGGTCTCACCCCGTCCACACTTAAGGTGTACGTGGCTGCCATTGAAGCTTTCCATGCACCACTAAGTGATGGGCCACTGGGGAGGCACCAGCTGGTCATACATTTTCTCCGTGGTACATGGAGGATGAGACCGACGAGCAGGACCAAAGTTCCAACCTGGGACCTGGCGGTGGTTCTTGAAGGGTTATCCCTGACGCTTAAGATGGCTTTTCTCCTAGCCATTACCTCGCTTAAGAGAGTGGGAGATCTCCAGGCCCTGGCAATATTGCCAGCTTGCTTGGAGTTTGCCCCGGGAGGAGTTAAGGCCATCTTGCATCCAAGACCTGGCTATGTGCACAAGGTGCCCTCCAGTATGGCACAGTCTATGGTCCTGCAGGCATTTCATCCTCCTCCACATGTGTCAGCAGAAGAAGAGAGGCTCCATGTGCTCTGTCCTTTCAGGAGTATTTACCTTGAGAGGTCCTCTTCTTGGAGGAGGTCGGACCAACTGTTGGTGTGTCTTGGGTCACCTAAGAAGGGGCTCCTTGCATCCAAACAAATAATTAGTAATTGGATTGTACAGGCTATTGCCTCAGCCTACCAGGCGTGCAATCTGCCTTCACCTTTGGCCATGAGGGCTCATTCCACTAGGGGCATGGAGTCCTCTAGGGCCCCACACACCTTTATAGTCTGCACCTCCCCAACACGCCGGGTGCACGAGTGCTCTCGTCCTAGCTTGTGCCTGAGACAGTGTCACACTAAGGCAGGCATATTTGGTGCGTGGCATAGTGGGCATTCGTTCCCCAAAGAGTCGTTTCTAATGACGCAATGCGAGTTCCCTCGAAAGGGAACGTCTCGGGTTACGTCTGTAACCCTTGTTCCCTGAGAAAGGAACGAGACACTGCGTCGCCTTGCCATGTCCCTTCATGCCTTGGTGCGGCTTGCTTCATCGTGAGGCTAACGCGTGTGTGTGCCGGCGTCACTTTTTAGTTCCAGGTATGCCGTCACGTTACATCATGACGCAACACTAATCAGGATTGGAATAGTTTCATTCATACTTTAGAGACGTACGCTTGGGGGAGCGTCCCAAAGAGTCGTACAGACGTAACCCGAGACGTTTTATATGGGAGGTAGAATAATGTCATGATATTAATCTTAGTACTATTTAGTTCTATTTATTCTTAATTGTCATGTCAGGCCATGTCACTTTTTACAAACTACACATTCCAGTTCTGGCAAAGATCAACGTCTCTTTTTGTTTGATAAAACCTTTCCAGTGTAAATCAAAGAAACAATAATTATATTTTCTGCTGTAAAAGACCTTTCCTGGTATTTGCACATATTTTTCTAAAGAATGGACACACTCCTTGTTTTATTATTGATAGTATATACTGTAAAAAACAAAAACATGAGTTAAATGTTTTTAAAATAAACTTCAGATCCTTCAGAAATCATTCTAATATGCAGATTTGCTGATCAAGAAACATTTCTTATTTCTACCATTATCAAATATATTATTTGATGAGTAGAGAGTTCAAAAGAACAGTATTTATTTAAAATATAAATATTTTGTAACATATAAATGTCTTTAATGTCATTTTGATCAATGTAACGTGTTCTTACTAAAAGTGCTAATTACTTAATAAAAATAATTTTTTTTATAAATTAATAAAAAAATATATACATATATATATATATATCCTAGTCCTAACCATGGGCATAGCTTGTGAGGGGGCTAGATGACTCCGAACTCAATCTCATAAAGGTGATCCATAAGGACGCTCTGTTGTAGTGGTTATTGCATTTATGTCAGGAAGAGGACCATTTACATCCAAATGGTATTTACACAGAACAAAACTTATTTTCACAGATTACCTCTCACACATCCACATACAGTCTTTCTTCGTATATCTGTGGGTTTGTATAGACCTGTGAAATTGATTGTGACATTACATTGCTTGAATAGGATGAATAGGAAGTCTGGCTGTCAGGGTTTGACCACTTCCTGTGTCCTGAGCTTCTCACGTGGGCCAAAAAGCAAACTAGCAGGGAGTTCAGCTCAATGCTCCACTGGCATTACAGGTCACTCTCTGTGCTTTTTCCTTTTATCGATCAGCCTCAGACCGGCATGTGGTGACCTGGTCATTCGAGCTCAATATGGTGGAAATCTTTTGTATAGGTCAGATGTTTGAGAGAATTCTGCAACTTTCTCTGAAGAGTAGATCTCGATCCCTGTGATGTGTGTTGTAAAATATGTATACTTAAAATTATACTTAAAAAATAAACCAATAGACATCAAATGAGGACTTTTCATAGTGAGTTTTCATCAGCTCATTGTGACCACATCTGTCAAGCAATTAAAAGTTGAAGATTTCAATATGAGCTCAAACCTTCAGGTATTTGATTGCTCGTGTTGCTGTATTTTGTGTGACTATGAAAATATGAAAGAGAACAGTACTAGCTTCCTCTGGAGAGAAAGTGTGCTGCGACAGTACTCTCATATAATGAATCACCTCCCTGAGGCGACTACAGAGAGAGAGAGAGAGAGAGAGAGAGAGAGAGAGAGAGAGAGAGAGAGAGAGAGAGAGAGAGAGAGAGAGAGAGAGAGAGAGAGAGAGAGAGAGAGAGAGAGAGAGAGAGAGAGAGAGAGACTCCAGTGGTTTGGTATCCGGTTATCATTAACTGATGCTAATGTCAACTGGAAACATGAACAAGTTTCAGTTAGATAAAGACAAATAAGAGGAAAAAGAGACAAATATAGTGAGAAAACTGCAATGTGTTACACATGATATTATCAGAAATAGAAATTACCTCAATGAAATAGAATTATTAGTAAAAAATTATCTTTTTTTATTTTATCTAGATTATTTTATATTTCATTTCTTGTAAATATATATATGTATATATATATATATATATATATATATATATATATTTTTTTTTTACATTTTAAATGTATTATATAAAATTAAATAATACATTTTATTTCTTTTTTTTTCTGAGGTCATCATGTGTATATACAGTACTTACTAAATTAAACCGAATGCAAAAGAAAGGATGATGGAGGTGGATGTACTTATAAATGATGTAGGTTATTATTTTTTATAGCACAATAAAGGCAATAATAAACCCACCTAGTCCATCTATCTTTTCTTTATGAGACAGACTAATTTCACACCCATTCACCTTTTTTGTTTTTTATATGAATGCTGTTGATATATCTATTTTTTGTTCCCTGGTGAGATTCACTGCTATGTTTTGTGAAGACGGAACATCTTGGATTTCTCAGTCTCAGTCTTTAGGTGCAATTGGTGAGCGGGTTAATTTACATTTAATTTAATTAACAGCTTGTTAAACAAGTTAAAATATTAAAAAGTTAAGATATTAAAAAAGTTAATATCAGAGGATGCATATTGATTTCAGGGTCTTTTACAGGGTATACAGTGATCTGAAGTTCCCTTTCGAAGGGGAACTCTACACTGTGTCATGGATGGATGCTCTGGGGACACCATCAGCATAATTGGTGTGTAAAGCCCCGTTCACACTGCCAGCGACAAAGTGACATGATCCCATTCATTTCATTGGAGGGCTGGCGACTTCCGACGACACAGTGACCTTTGGCAAAAGTACAGAAATTTGAACTTTATGCAAATGATAAGCGAATTTCGCGAAGATTGTCAGTGGAGGACACGTCACCATCTCGAGTGCAGGCAAGACAGAACAAAGTTTCAGGAGCGATTTCACAGTTTTATATGATTTGTGTAACGTTGCTGAGGAAGACAGGCGAAGACGAGGATCTAAACGCAGGGTATTTTAATAAAGTAACAAGAAACAGGGAACACAGAACTCAAAGATCAAAGGAACAAAACCAGGGGAATCACAGAGGCAACCATTACACGTACAACAACTGACAAAGTAACAAGTGAAACACAAGGGCTATAAATACACAGGGACAAACAAGCTAAACAAGATAACAAGGGTGTGTGGCTAACTAGAAACACCTGGGAAGACTAATAAACAAGAAAAACTACAAAGGACTACACAACATGGCACAGAACAGGAAATAACAAGTCCACACAAGACAAGGGGAACACAAGACAGGAATCATGACAGAGCCCCCCCTTTAAGGAGCGGATTCCAGACGCTCCACACCAAAAAAAAAAAAAAAAGGTCAAGGAGGGTGGTGGAGCAGAGGTGGAACGGGGGAGGGATGGAGGGCCAGGTCCGTGGAATGGAAGAGGACCTGGAGACTGCGGCAAGACGGGAGGCCAGGGCGGAGCAGGCAGTGCAGGCGACCAGGGCGGAGCAGGCAGTGCAGGCGACCAGGGCGGAGCAGGCAGTGCAGGCGACCAGGGCGGAGCAGGCAGTGCAGGCGACCAGGGCGGAGCAGGCAGTGCAGGTGACCAGGGCAGAGCAGGCAATGCAGGCGGAGATGACCCTTCAGGCGGCCAGGGAGGAGACGACCCTTCAGGCGGCCAGGCAGGAGACGACCCTTCAGGCGGCCAGGGAGGAGACGACCCTTCAGGCGGCCAGGGAGGAGACGACCCCTCGAGTGGCCCTGGCGGAGAAGACCCCTCGAGTGGCCCTGGCGGAGAAGAACCCTCGAATGGCCCTGGCGGAGAAGAACCCTTGGGCGGCCACGGTGGAGTCAGCAGTTCAGGAGACCATGGCGGCGCGGCCGCCATGGTCCCATCACGGGACCTACTGCCCCCCCCCCCCCAAATTTTCTTGGGGGTAGCTACGGGTTCATAGGCTGGAGCAGGCACCGGCTCAGGCACAGGAACAGACACCGGCTCAGGCACAGGAACAGACACCGGCTCGGCGGCGGCCATCTTGTCCGGAGACACTGGCTCGGCAATCTTGTCTGGAGACACTGGAACAGACACAGGCTCGGCGACGGCCATCTTGTCCGGAGACACTGGAACAGACGAGATGTGAACAGTCTCTGGCTCGGCAGACGAGACGTGAACAGTCTCTGGCTCGGCAGACGTGACGTGAACAGTCTCTGGCTCGGCAGACGTGACGTGAACAAGCTCAGGAACAAGCTCAGACTCCGGAACAGACGCGATCTCAGGAACAGAAATAAGCTCAGGATGCGTGAAGGCGGCCATCCTGGGAAACAGAATTAGGCGTGGCCGCCTTCTTGGCTGGAGACTCCACAAAGCTGCTGCTAGATCCATTTGTGGTCAGTTGTTCTGTAACGTTGCTGAGGAAGACAGGCGAAGACGAGGATCTAAACGCAGGGTATTTTAATAAAGTAACAAGAAACAGGGAACACAGAACTCAAAGATTAAAGGAACAAAACCAGGGGAATCACAGAGGCAACCATTACACGTA
Organism: Leuciscus idus; assembly: GCA_021554675.1. Lineage (NCBI taxonomy): Eukaryota > Metazoa > Chordata > Actinopteri > Cypriniformes > Leuciscidae > Leuciscus > Leuciscus idus. The sequence goes on along the minus strand of CM038634.1, from coordinate 35,353,823 downwards.
CAACAACTGACAAAGTAACAAGTGAAACACAAGGGCTATAAATACACAGGGACAAACAAGCTAAACAAGATAACAAGGGTGTGTGGCTAACTAGAAACACCTGGGAAGACTAATAAACAAGAAAAACTACAAAGGACTACACAACATGGCACAGAACAGGAAATAACAAGTCCACACAAGACAAGGGGAACACAAGACAGGAATCATGACAATTTGACTGTAACCACATACATGGATATGATAAAACGATGCCTGGAAAAGAAACCGTCGACAGTCTTAGTGAGTTTGATTCATACATTGATAGTTCGTCTGTTGTAATTTTATGATGCAAGTTTAGCACTGCTGCAGCGCATTTTACAGTTTCCTCTGCATTATGTTGAATATTAGGGCCAAGAAAATATATTATTTGTCAAATTCGAATGACGTTTTAGTAATTTATGACAGTATGAGTTACTTTAATTTGTTGATTGATCAATCATTAATGTATTTAATGATTTAATCCACTGAGCACTGCTGTGGTAATAACATAATATCACTCTCCAACAGCATAATGTTACTTTTAATTTTTTAAGCCTAATTCCTAGTCAAATTAGAATGATATCTTATATATATATATATATATATATATATATATATCACTTGTGATTGTACTTTCTATAGATATGGCCAGATGTGCAGTCTACCAGTAACATCAGAGCGAAACACTACAAACTCACATTACAGAGACTAGCGACACACAGCGACAAAGTTACTGGAGGTATGAATGGGGCTTAAAGCATGTGTGAAAACACACCAATCTTATTGGTTGGCGAAAGTCTGTGACGTCAATAGAGGAGTGCCCGGAAGTATGCCATAGAACACGTCATCAACATTTTTGACTTCAGGAGCTGTTTGTGTTGTTAGCTTCTGATAAAGCAGGATCTAAAATGGAGAATCCTAGCAAGCATTTTAGGAAGGATGTGCCTCCATGGCTGCGTTCCAGTCCACTTTTAGACACGCACTTGCAAACTTCCCTAGCACTTTCCCTTCAGGGGAATCACTGCCGCCATTTTGAAGTGCGTTCCACTTAGTGAAGTAGACGAGGGAAGTTTATATGGACAGACCCTCGCTCCCTCGATTTTGACCGAGGGAGCGAGTCTACTTCATATGTACACTTCAGACACCTCCATATACCACAGTGCAACATGATTATGACGTCAACGCATATTGCATTTAATTTAACCCACCACAAACAACGCTATGTTATATTAATTATATATATATAAAAAAAGAAACAATTCAAACACACCTATATTCATATAGAATGCGGCATTAAACAATTTTGTAAGAAAATAAATAAATAAATCAACCCCATAGGGTTGTATTCTAAGTGATCAAGGGCTTAGCACATTCCAATTCAGCCTATTGCAAAGGTTCTGCCAGTAGTGGGCACTCATGCAACGTAAGCAATGATGTACATCCGAGTGAACGAGACGGAGGGAAGTTAGCGAGTGAAAGGCATGACAATTTTGGACTGGAACGCAGCCCATGTCCCAGGTTTCTGACACCTAAGGACACACGCCCCTCTGTGTGTTCATTGCTTGGAAGAGGAGCATTCGCGTTCAGTGCTAGAGGGTTTTGATTGTGCCTATTGTGAGAAATTTACAATGAAAAAGCCCCGTTCACATTTGTCCCTATTCTTGAGGAATGTGGGACAAGCGCACACAATGGCGGTGTTACAGCCCTACCAGGCAGATCTGCTAAAAGATCTGGATCAGGAGAGGAGAGGCATTTGTGGTTGAATTTGCTGGATATCAGGAAGAAAGATAATAATTTTTTCCTTGAAGCCAAAGTCTTGCCCTCTGAACTTTTTGTCACATCTGTCGAGACAGGGGTTGGAAAGTTTAGAGAGGCGGGGGCACAGTCAGCAGCATTCAGGAAATTCATTCCGTGCCGATCCAGATCCCCGCCTAAAGTCTCTGGGGGTTCTGGCCGCCACAGTCCGAGGACTGGAGGCAGGGCCAGAGGGAAAGAATGGCCACTCGCGCTCCACCTACCTCGAGGAGTAGAGCGCAGTGGAGGCGGGACACGAGGAGGAAGAGACAAAATCTGAGGGAAGTGATTAATGAAAAGCGCTTCGATAAAGACCCGAACCCTGAGGAGAAATAACATATCTCCTCGTCCCTCTCCCTCAGGACGTGTGTGGGGCACACAGGTTTTTCCAAGCACTTAAATCAGGCTCTGTGGATGGAGTGACGTGTTTAGAATTCATCTACTAACAAAAGTAGGGTTGGAAGCACCCCTGGGTCTGTCTGGCGGATAACTTATTACAAGAATGTTTTGCATTAAAGTACTTTTCCATTCTTGTGCCAAGCCTGCTACATAAAAATTAAGGTGCTTTCCCCCCAGAGGTACTGCAAAATATTGAAAAAGAAAAACTCCCTCTGGCAGGAGTTTCCTGGAGCTGATGGGGAAATGCTGTCACAGTCTGGCCTTTTTTCTTGGCTGCAGTAACCCATGGTTCCTTGAGGTCGGGACATCTCCTGCTATAGAGGCATAGAAGCTAGGGGATCTTCTATTTTTATGAGAGACAATGGCTTAGTGAATGCTACAACTAGACGGTCTGTCAATGCACTGGATGAATGGAAAGTAATCCTTTGAGTCAACATAAGCTATGCCCACTATGTATGTGCATATTCTCACCTAGTGAGGCAACCTGTAACCATGGTTCCCTAAGAAGGGAAATGAGACACTGCGTCTCATTGCCATACCATTGGGTCTCATTGCACGTTTCCTTTGGACAAAGTTGATGATGTGTACTACGGTTGCCCTAATGACATCACAGATTGTCGGAACCAATCAGATTGGAGTGTTTTCACAAGTGTTTCAGACACTGGATATGCTGATGTTGCCCCCAAGCATCTATCCAATACAAAGTGCCTCGTTACACAGTTTTAACCTGAGACATTCCCTTTCGATGGAACTTCTCGAGTGTGCTGGATGCATTCATTGTGATGATTTCCCATTGAGAAAACATCGCTCCCGACTGGCTATCTTCACAAATGAAGAGAGTCAAGCCACTGAGCCCTGCGACTCTAGCCCGTATTTGCTGAGGCAGCGTGCAGGCTGCGCTCGTGGGAATCTCAGACAGAGCTGGTAGAGGAACATGAGGGAGTTCCCCTCACCGATGGACACTGAACTGAGCAAAATTCCTATTTACTTGAGTCAGCTTCATCAAAGACAAGATAACTTTGACTGTTTGCCCTTTTGAACTATAATAACGATTGCTCGTTCAGTGCCATGGCCGCTGGCGTTAGCATTATTTATTTGCTATCATCTCTGTGCTCTCTGAGCCGAGTCTGACCATCAAAACTTTATTTTGTTTTGGCGGTTCATTCATATTGTTACGAACTGCTCTGAGACACAAAGGTTGTGGATCCAAATGCAGGATTTATTGAACAGGGTAATCCAAAGTACAGGCAGGATCAAACACAGGCAGTACATACAAACAAACACAACAAGGCAGGGAACACGGGAAAAAGAGTAATCCACGGAACAGGCAAGAAATCCAAAAACCAAGAGACATAAAACCAGGGAGAATGCTCGGAATTGCAGTGTAACACTAAGCAAGACTTTGCAGATAATTGAGAAAACCAGGCTTATATGGGGTGAGCTAAACAAGATAATGAGACGCAGGTGAATGTGATAATGGATGAAGAGTCAGGGAAATGTATGGGAAATGTAGTTTGTGAGGGAATGACAATAGTCTGATGTGGAGTTACCTCTGGTGGCTCTCAAGGGCACAGCTGGTGACCATTACACATACTATTATAAAAATGGGAGAAAATGTAAAGCACGGTTTGGCGGTAAGTAAAAGAGCCAATCGTCAATTGGTAAAGTCATTGTGTCACTGCAGAAGCTCTGGTTGCCATAGAAACATGACACGCTCTTGAGACTGCACATGCTTTTTAGCTGGAGCAACCTAAAATATGAGCTTTTTAACGCAATTTGAGCGTCATACAATATCCACAATAGCCTATGCATGAAGGATGCCCAGACAGAAGAGGTGCCCATAGGTTTAACCTCTTTATACTCATTATTTTTTAGCTTTTTTCTCACATCGCTCATGAAGGTATTATCTCTGTGCGCTTGCATTAAAAGGGTGGTATAATGCCCTTTTCACAAGATGTAAAATATGTCTTTGATGTCCCCAAAGTATGTGAAGTTTTAGCTCAAAACACCCCACAGATATTTGTATATAGCATGTTAAAGTTGTCACTTTTTGAGGGTGAGCAAAACGCACCGGTTTGTGTCTGTTCCTTTAAATGCAAATGAGCTGCTGCTCCTGGCACAGAGGGCGGAGCTTCAACAGCTTGTGTCATTTTACCTCACGCAGACATGCACTGAACATTTAAAAAACTTTTAGCCTTTTATGTTCAAAACGAGTCAGATGATGTCAACGGATTCAATGATGGATTGACTCAAGAAGAAGTGACAGCATGTAGAATACAACAGGACATTTCTGAATGGTTAGTTGATGAATTTATGTAGCTTATGTGTAGTTACTGTATCTTCTAGTCATTGATTAGCATATTCTTTCTTGATAATCTATAAATCATGTTCAGAGGGCGGGGTTTATGTAAATTTTAGGGTTAGTGATGTCACTAACCCGGGAGGAATGTCGTGTAGTCCCTACCAGCCGTTTGTTGTAGTCCTTAAAAAGCAATTTCTTTAAAATAAAATATCTCCCTTTGCTTTGAACTTTGAGCATTGCAACTTTGCAGATATTGTTTATGCTCAAACAGCAACATTACACACTAACTAAAGTTAGAAAAGTGAAATCATAATCAACCACCCTTTTAAAGGGATTTTTCACCGCTGGAAAAATGAATGTGTATTTAAATTTGGTCATTTATGTAGTAGAAATGTGAAATTATTTTAGAAGTTTAGTCTTCTAGACTAAGAAAAGCCAGAACATTTACTTTTGGCTCATGTGGATGAAAGACAACAACTCCCAGAATGCACTTGCTTCGCTGCCCTACGAGGCCACTCCCAAGCCACGCCTACCGGTTACAGAGGGCAGTATCAGAAGAAATTATACAACTAGGTTGACTCAAAACTGAAAAGACGCCATTTTATCATGAGATCCCACCCCCTATGGGAGGGTTGAAAACATGCGAACTAGCTCCTACTACTGGCTGTAGTCTCTAACCTCTGGCCAAAAAAGCCTCTGATGATGCAAAATGACAATTTTTGCGTCATCCGAGTTTTTTTTTCAAAACACACTACACAGAAATCTCTTGTCTCAGGGGGACATGAGCGAGGGAAGCACGGTCATTTGAAAATACTACCGGGTTTCTACTGATAACAAAGCTTAATGGTGATCAGTGAAGTATCCCTTTAACTCTGCCCGCTATGCTTCTAACGGCTGCGAGAGAGAGAAAGGTCGCTCGTGTTTTTTGTTTTTTTAACCTTATTTCCCAGCTCACACTTCTCTTATCCTAATTTTAAAAGTTGCAAGTTACAAAAAACACACAAGCAGTGCTGACTGACTCTGATCATGGCCGGGAGTTCTCCGAGTCCGATCGACTCGGGTATTACAAACAATGTTAAACAGACCCGGGATCCGAAGTAATAGATTGGGACCCGACCCGGACCGGGCTGACCATTTAAAATATAGACCCGAACCAGTACGGGTCCCGGGTCGGGTCTCGGGTGCTCCGTGTAGACCTCCACTTTGTACACTATGGCAGTATTGCATGCTTACCATGTAGATCTGCTTAATGGCCTGGATCAAGGGGAGGGCTTATTCTCTGAGGCAGTCTCTGAACTACATATAGACAGATCTAGCTCTCTGTGCCACTAAGCAGTCCATGGCCAATAGAGTCTATGGTGGCGATGGAGAGGCATCTGTGCTAGCTCTCTTTCTGAGGGACAGGGAGCGAAGCAAAATTGCTACAGATAAGCCACACTCACAGATTTGGGTCCTGAGGAAAAAAGGAGAGAAGGATTGAGTGGGGCCCCTGCCTAATCCCTCACCACCTTTTTTCATTCTGTTTACTCTTCTTCCTTTGTTCCAGTCGCAGGCTGAGCCTGGCTTTTGTGCCTATTATGTAGGACCGGGGCAGTCTAAACTGAGGTTGGGCCCACTCCTTACCCTGAAAAGTAAGGTGAGATTACTTTACTATAGCCTGAGAATCCTGCTGTTTGACTCCCATGTCAAATATTTTAAAAGAGTTGGACATATGTTTGAGATTACTGAATAACAGTCGTTATACTCTCTTCTACCCAGGTTTGGATGTTAATTGAGGTTATTGTAACGACTGAGACAAGTCAGACATAAGTATTTGTTATAGTTAACAAATAGTATTTAAAACTCACTCTGAGATCTGTGGCCCCATCCCCCCAAACAGGGCAAGAAGGTCTTAGTTACCATGACCACGATCATATAAGTTGGTTTTATGACTCTTAGCAATGTGAACAGGGATCTGCCACAAGACCTACAGATATTAGAACAGACTCTCCTGCATTAATTTATCAATGAACTGATTAACATGAAATTAACATGCATCCCAGAACATTTTGAGAATGATTTACTGTCTTGTGTTGTGTCTTGTAATACTATTATCTTTTGATACTATTATCTCTTTGATACTATGTATTTTATTATAGAACCAACGGTCAATGTAACCTCACCTATACCATGTTTGGTCTCTATAAATTGGTACTTTGAAGATCGAAATGATTGTGTATATGATATGCCGATAGCTGCGCAACATATTAGTATTACAAGAATCTTTCTTAGTTTCGTCATCAGAAACCACTCTCCCAAAGGAGTCTGACTGTCTTTTCATCAATCCAACTCAGAAGAAAACTGTAACCTTACCATCACTCTTGCAACGATCAACTCTTGGCTTCTCGTAATGTGCAGGGTGCCGTGCTGTCCTGCGTGGCCTCAGCAGGCCCCAGGGCAGCAGGCTTCGACTCACAACCAGCCATGTGCTCACTCAGGAGAGAGAGAACTCTCTCAACCACAACAGAATTCAAGGACAACCTCAGGAGGTCAACGTCTTCATTCAATGCAGAAGAAGTCCATCGCAACTCCCATCATTTGCCCCGTGTGCTCTCTCCGGCCGACAATCTGCCCTCCAGCCATGAGAACAGCGTTGAAATAACCATGCAAGTTCATCATATCTTCTCCATCCAGCGGAGAAGAAAACGATTACAACTTGTACAGTAACATTTGCCACTCACAGACCCATCAACGACTTCAATTTTCAACCGCTTCAAGAATTGTGTCCACTGCACAGACCATGCAAGTATCAATTTTAATGAGGTGCTCTGAAAATGATAAGCTGATGGTTCTTTTCATAGTTAAATGGATCTTTTCCATAGTTCCATTTCCTGCTTCCAGTTCCATTCTGTCACTCAGCGTTTTACCTATGCATGTATGTATGTATATGTTTGTTTAGTTATGTTTGTGATTTAGTTAATAAAACTTGTGCACAATATGTATTTGGTTCTGATTCCCTGCTTGCAACAAAGTCCATTTTACGATCTTGTTCTTGCTACATGCTCTAAGCGCTGTACATGCTAAGAAATAATTATTTTTCGGTGACCATGAAAGATACGCTTTTCTTAGAATAAATTAATAATCAAAAGAGTTTGTTGGAACTTATTAATTGATTGTAATATTAATTTAGCTACCTCAAGTTAATCCAATTTACTGATCCAAATATGAATAATTAATCATAATTGATAATGATGAGTTATTATTACTATTTCCCCTTTGAGCTAACTTGTTACATTATGCACAAGTGTGACTATTTTTTAACCTTTTGAATCATGTCCATAATTAGTTTATTCACATAGCAAGTGCCAAAACCTTTACCAAGTTTTGTACCATTCCGATGAAGTAAAAAAAAAATTGACTGAAGAACACCAGAGGGTTAAGAACCACAAGCAGACACTGGTCAGCATGGTGTAGTTATTGTGACTTCCCCATAGCATCAGCAGCTAATGCAGCATAGAATGCAGCGTTCCTTCGAAAGGGAACGTCAAGGTTTATGTATGTAACCCTGGTTACAAGGGAACAAGATGCTTCTTCACACTGCCTTGCTTCGGCGGTGCCTGTGCGTCTTCCTTCAGAATATACAAATCTGATGACATGTTGTCAGGCACCCTTCTAATACGTTGGGGCGCACCTTGTGCTGTCATCCCACTACATCAGCCTATTAATGGCGAAGACACCGGGCATCAGACACTAGACTCCGCGAGACAACCTACCCATAGCGTCAGCAGCTGACGCAACTTATCATTCCCTTCTCAGGGAACTGGAATTACATACGCAACCCTAGACGTTCTGTTCACCTCCCATGTTCATCATCACAAACTGAATAATGGTCCAAATGGGGTCTTTTGTAAACGGTGCATATATTCTGTACACATAGATGTCTATAACATATAGGGCCCTATCTTGCACCCAGCGCAATTGACTTTGTACACCGATGTATGTATTATTCCTATTTTGCACCAGACGCACAGCAGACTTTTCCCTCCACAGACGCACGTCGGTAAATTAGGGAATGAACTTGCGCTCCCGGGGGCGGTTCAGCGAAAAGAGGAGGCGCGTTCCGGCAAAACGTTCCCTGGTGCTATTTTGCAGTTCCAGAAAACAATTCCGCCACAGACCAGGAAAAACCTAGTCTAAAGTCAAACGCATTTTCAGTGGCGCGTTCAGATGCTATTTTAAGGGCGCATGCTTGGCCATAATGTAGCGTGTGCACAACGCTTATTCTCTCATCTACACACAGACGCAGCAGTTGCCATTTTTGCAAACCATACATAATTACAAGGAAAAATATTACACATGAGGGAAATCATTGTGGTGTCCATTAAGATGTGAAAAAATAGGCATAAATCTAGCTTACACATTTACCAAAATGATTATACGGCTGTTTAACCGAAGCTAATTTGGGTGGGTTTCTCCCATCCCCATTCAATGTCACTTTTCTGTCTTTTACTGCCCTGACGAGAACGGCGGTCTCCTCGGCTGTGAACCGCTCCTGGTGTGCGCCTGACAAATCCGCCGTTATAATAGCAAGCCGCCATGGAACAAGCACGCCTGCTCTTAAAGGGAATGTGAGATGATGCTCTGATTGATTTATTTCACGTTAAGCCTAAACCACACCTATGAGTAATGTAGCTACTTCAGACCAACCCATTTTAGATTTGCGCCGAGATCCGCCCACAAAGTTACTTGCGTTTCGCGTTTGATAGTTGCGTTTCAGATCATTAAAATAGGGCCCCTGGTCTTATCACTGTATTGAATACTGGTCGGCAAACGAGAAGAGGCTCCTTAGAGGGCTTTGGTTTTTTCATGTCATGGTGCATGAGTGGAAGGCACCTTGTGTATCTTTTAGGATGAAACTTGCATAGTGTTGTATGCATAAGCTTATTGGTCAGGTGATCTAAATGTTGTACACATTAAATTAAAATCTTCACTGTTTTGATTTTTGGGTTATCTTCAGATCCCTTTTCCCATTATACAACAAATCACAATAATAATAATAATAATAATAACAACAATAATAATAATAATAATACAGTTCTTGACAAAATCACAATGGGGCACAACACATAAACAATAAAGAACCAGTGACAACAATAAGAAAACAAATAAATTATACTTATGATGCCAAAAACAACAACAGCAGAATAATGATCAACAGCCAGGGAGTATTTCATTGAGATATAAACATAGATATAGAGAAGATGTTACAGATCTTACAGAAAGTGATTTATGATAATAATTGTTGACATATGGGACATGTGTTGTAGCATTGTTGCAACATTTACACTTTTGAAATTAATCAGATGATCTCTAGAATTTTCTTAGAAAATACAATGGAATGGTACATTTTGTTCTTTATTTTATCCAAATTTTGGTGTAGCATTATGCCCCATAAGTGTTGAAAGCACCCGTCCTCGGACTGTGGCGATTAATGTACAAAATAATGGTTTAAAGAAACATGTTTGCTATGTCTTGACAAATAAGAGGTTAATTAAAAAATTCGGTAAGATATTATTGGTATTTGATCAAAAACAGTAATGTGAAATATTTATTTGATTGTTTGTTGATTGATTGATTTCTCACAGCATAACAAAATAAATAAAAACAAAAGGAATACAACATCTAACAAAACTAAAAATTCCTACAAAGATATACAAGCAACAGATTATAAAGGAAAGGATGGGCCCATTACAACACAAGAGGGGAAACACGGTATCTTAACATTTAACATATAACAATAAGAAATCAAGATTGAACCAAAACAAATAATCAAACCAAAAAATAAAGAAAAGCAAATTAAGATAAATAACATAGACATACAACAGACATGTTTCATCCTCCCCTATGCAATCCCAGCAAATAGCATGTCTGGACGGAGCCAACGATGGTTAAATTCCTTGTTTCTTCCCGGACTCAAATTTTTGTCACTCTTGGATGCTGCTTCTTACAACCACATCTACGGACCACCGCCACTCATCTCTGGTAAACTTAAACTCTAATAAAAACAAATATAGCAGAAGTACAACATAACTAATCTGTGTGCAATCCAAATCAGTAACAATGTAAATAAATGCGTGATGACAGGGCTGTCGCAGTGATTTTGGGAGGCTCAATATCGCAATATGCAACATTATCACTATTTTTTATTGAATTGAATAGATTTTTATTTAATTTTTTTGCTATATAAATAGGCTACGTAACACGCATAAGAAGAAAGGAGACAGAACAGAATGTCAAAATAAGGGTCCACATAACAGAACATAAACCTGACAATAAGGTCAGGTTATATGTTATAACAGTTCCGATCCTCAAATCTGACTGGACGAGAGGCTTTTTAAAACTGCTGATATTTCACCAGTATCAGCACTGCTAGTCTCATGTTTTAAATAGACTGCCCATAATGGTATGGGGGAAACTATGGACTATGGAAGTTAATGGGGCTCATCAACTGTTTGGTTTTCGACATTCTTCAAAATATCTTCTTTTGTGTTCAGCAAAAGGAAGAAATTCATACAAGTTTGGAACAACTTGACATAATTTTCCTTTTTGGGTGACAATCCATTTAATAACCTAATTTGTAAAGAAATTGTTTCAAATTTCCCTCATTTTTTTAAGTAGGAACTTTTTGTAACTAGCAATACCGGATACTAGCAAACCAAATAGCAACTGCACTAATTTGTCAACGCTTAATTTTTCAGTAAGTGTAGCCTTTTTGTTGTTCTTTTTTTGTCTTTTTTTTTTTTTTTTGTCTCAGCACTCAAAGATCGGTGATACTTAGATGCGAGTTGAAGAGCATGTGTAAATTAGCCACATCATCATGTGCGTGTCGAACCCTGATGCTTGTGTTGTTAGCAAACAGGATGAGTGATTAATATAGCGGACAGGTGGCACTATTATAAATGTTTGCTCTCCATTTCCTTGGTGTGACTTATATATTCTCGTCTCCTGTTGACACAGAGACAACAGACAGATGTGGTTTGCCTTGCCTTTCCTCATATATCACAGGCGAAAGATGGATGGGACAGAGAATGTAAGGACGCTAGCCTGATCCAAAAACTGCTAGCCTGGCATCACCATCTTCCCTGTGCTCCTACATGCCTGATGCAGATGAGAAAGAAGCTCTGGCTCTGGCGTTAAACATAAACATATGTCAGGGTTGTGTGCGGTTCCGAATAAAATTAAGATTTCTTATTAAATTCCTGGATAGATGGATAGATAAACTTTTAATGAATTACACGATTCTGGCAAAATTGAGAATCACATTTATTTATTTTTTTTAAATAGAGATCACAATTCTCCTATGATTCTTAACAGACAATTAAACAAAATGACATGTAATTTACTAGAGGTTCTGACAAAATGTTCATTGCTGCAGCCTATTCAGAAATGCATTACAAACATGATCACTGCTTTCTCTGGGTCAGCGGCAGTGCGGACACAGATTTGATTGTTCTGGTATGATTTTGTCAAAGGATTAATAGACACAAGCGAATCGTTTTCATTTAGGAATAAGATTGCGTGGGTGTTTGAATCGAGATCACGATCTTTTAACGATTAATTGTACGCTATATTTATCATGATCATGAATGTCATTACAATTCAACAGCCTATAGGGAGCGGCACCACATCCCTACATCTGTCTGGATTGTCAACGACCTTTAGCGAGAAAACATATAAACAATTGGGTTGTAAATTACTTCACGTTTCGACATCTGCATACGTCACCCATTTCCCCCTGAAAGAGAAAATATACAGCGGTGTATTAAAGAGTGGACAATCAGATAGTGTTTCAGAGGAGTGTCACCCTGGCAGCTGTCCATCATCTAAACAACCCAATTCCATTGCCTACAACAGCCCTCGCTGACTTATGTTTACAAGGGATACTTTGGGCCGCAGAGCTCTCCGTCTTGCTTTAAACAGTTCATTTATGGATTCTGTAAATCACTGACCTTGTCACCTGCAGAATGCCGTTGTCACACTTAAAAAGAAAAACATACGCAATCTGGAAACAGGTCAAATAGTGTGGCTGGTCATTTCCCCAACCTTTAAATGTGAAATATGAGCAGTGGCCTGTTCTCTGACTGGATAATCCAGAGGGAAGCTGCAGTCCATCCCTGTGAAGGTGGAAGAGATTGCCTGGGCTTTTTGGGGTTTTGTTTTGCTGCTTTAAGATTCAATATAAGGTTCAGCTACAGGCCAGCTCATTTGACCGACAGCTGTTGTTTAAATGGATGGCATTTAAATTTGATGTGATTGATTATGTGGTTGGCTGTGCGTCGTGAATTTAGCTCAAGGCTTACTGTAAATTATCCCATTCCAACAATATAGAGAAAACCAGAGATTGATTTGCACAGATTTTTTTTCTGATTGTGTAACATGAACAAGGTCCACAGTTTAACAGAGCACAACTGAGTGGGGTCTTGTTTTTTGTCTTAAAAATGTCTTGAAAATGTCTTGAAAATGAGGCACGAGAGTCTGAATAACACATATGTATAACACAGCTGTAATGTAGATGTGTTATGATGCAGAGGCAGGAAGCAGGATCCAAATGCAGCAGTGTTTTATTAAATAAACTTGAATTATGACAAAGACTAAGAATAAACTTGAACTAAGACTAAGACTAAGACTAAGACTAAGACTAAGGTACAGCACAGACAACCTGCAACATAACAACATCAAGAACTCACAAAGACTGAACTAGACACAGGGCTTAAATACAAAGGCAAACAAGCTAAACAAGCTAACAAGGGGGCATGGCTAATCAGAGACACCTGGGAAGACTAATCAACATAACGGGAGACAGCTAAACATGAAAAGACAGGGGAACACATGACAGACAAGAACAAGACACAAACCCACACCGTGATAATGTGGCTGTAATAAAGCGCACAACCAAACCCAACTAAATCCAAATTTTAAAGGGAATACTCAGGAGATTATCATGAAATTACCTGTGTAACCCATGTTCTCTGATTAGAGAACAAGATGCTGCGTAGTGATGACCCAATGGGAAACTCCCTTGGGCGGTGCTGATTGTCTGAACCAATATAGAATCACGCCAATTCATTGGCTGATGCCGCGTGCTCCTCCTCAGCGGTGCTTAGTCACTCACTCTTTAATACAGTGAACGCGCCATCTGCTCCTCAAATTTTCTACCGAGGAAGCCCGGCTCGGCAATGAGAGGAGTTTGGCAGCGAACACAGCATCTCATTCCCTATTCAGAGAACATGGGTTACACAGGTAACCTGAGACGTTCTCTTTCATAGGTTCACACAATGCTGCATAGCGATGAAGCAATGCGAACGATATACCACACACGCCAAGCTTAGCGCAGCTAGATCTGACCCAAGAACAATCTTCTCTCTCTCTTTTTTTTTTGAGCATCCAAATCCAGGTTATAAAACTTGATAAAAGTGTGCAGAGAAGTCCAACCTGCCACCACACAATATCATCCAAAGGAACTCCTCTAAAAAGAGCTTGGGAAGACGTGACACTCCTAGTAGAGTACGCTCTAACACCCAGAGGTGATGGGAGCTTACGCACCTCATAAGCCAAAGAAATTTGCGTCTTTCACCCAACGAGAGATCCTGTACTTAGAGGTGGCGAGCCCTTTGCGACCAGCCCCAAAGCATGCAAACAACTGAGATGACTTGTGCCACTGGCCAGAGCGGTCCACATATGAATTAAAACTCTCTCTACCCCTCCGCGGAGGAAAAGGAGAACAGAAGGAATAAAGCATGACCACATGAGAGCGAAAGGAAGTGGACAAAACTTTGAGGAGATAACCAGGCCTCGGTTGCAGAAACACGTTCACAAGACCCGGGACAAACTCCATGCAAGGCTCACTTCACAGAAAGAGCCTGCAGATCCCCCATACGCTTGAGAAAGGCTAACGCTATCAAAAGCACCACCATGATGGTCAGAATCCGGTGAGGAGCTGACTCCAAAGGTTTGAAGGGAGGCTCCAATTACCCCTCCAAAACAACGATAAGGAGGAGGTTTCTCTCACTTCAGGGTCTAGCGTAGAGGCTGGAGCATCCGATCTGATCAGCCAGATCAGGAACAACCCTACGGAGGCACTGGTGGGGCATGGGAAGAGCAGGAGCTCCCCAAACCATGCGACGTGGGGGATGTCTCGGCTCGTCACTACTCCTAGAGGTCTGTTTCCTATTTGAGGCGGTCCCTGGGCGCGAAGGAAAGAGTGGGAGGTTCACGGGCCCTGATAGGCATGAACTACTTTAGGGCGGCAGATTGCGTCTTAGCAGTACGGAATTTATCGACCACAGAGCTGACTGCTTCTCCAAACAAACCTGACTTGCAGATGAGGGCTTGCAGTAGGAAGACTTTTTCCTTTTCACGAATCTCAGTGATATTCAACCAAAGATGGCCTTCAACAGCCACCAAACCCGCTATTGTGCACGTACAGTGTGCTTAGTCGCACCCAACGCCAGGTCAGTAGCTCTGTCAGGCCCCCACCCTCGTCCATTTCCTTAAGGATGTCTGCTTGGTAGGCCTGAAAAATGGCCATGGTATGAAGCATCATACCTTCCTGGCCGGCCGCCATGTAGGATTTCCCCCACGAGGGCGGTAGCTGTCCTGCATAGCTTAGAAGGGAGAAGAGGGTGGGTGTTCAAAGAAGGAGCGAAATTAGATTGGCCACTCAGAAAATGCTCGTAGAGCTTGGAGGACTGAGAATCGCTAGGCTTGTCAGACCTTCTCGAATCGCTAGGCTTGTCAGACCAATGTCGAACTTCTCAGTAGCGCGAGTTAGCACGTCCACAAGCTGAGTTTAGGCCACAGACCACTACGTGGAAGAGTCCTCTGCCCAAAGTCCTCTGAATCAGACACTGCGGTGAATACAATATCCTCCATTCCAAAGGAAAAAGCATCGTGTGACTTTGGACAGGGGCATAAATAATCGTGGTGAAATTCCACAGAAGAATCAATGCGGAGAAATATGAGTGCATGTGATAGGCCGAGGCATTTCACACATTTACCGTGCGGGTTGTCGCTTGCAGTAAGTGAGAGCATGGTGGCTGGCAGATCCATTGTGCTTCACCGTGAGGAAAAACAAAGCAAGTTCCACTATATGCGGTCGCTGAAGAACAAAAAGAGAATATCAAACGTAAAACGGTTAACTAGCATGGGCCAACTAAACCGATTCTTCTGAGGAAGAAAATCCGAGGAGCAGATGGTGCATTCACTGTATTAAGAGTAAGTGACGTAGCACAGCTGAGGAGGCGCCCGCATCATCAGCCAATGAATTGCCATTAACTGGAACAGAATCAGGTGTGTAACTAATCAGAAACCATGGATATCTTTCTAATATGCTGATGCTGCTCAAGAACATTTTTTTATTGTTATTAATCTTGAAAACAGTTGTGCTGCTTCATAGTTTTGTGCTTAATATGTTCCTTGAAGAATAGACATTTCAAACAAACAGCATTTATTGTGACATTACAAATGTATTTACTGTCTTTACTGTGTACTAGTATGCATTGACTGTTTTCCACATTTTAGAGTAATGTGGTTGAAAATAGTTCAGTAGCAGTCTAAATAGTTCAATTGAAGAGATGCTTCTTCTGCTTAAACTGTACAATTCAACCAGCTTATAACGACCTTTGAAAGAATTAACATGTGTGCTGTGCACTTATTGACTGCTTTCCTTCACTCTAATCCTAATCATTTATTTAAAAATAAAATCAACAAATTATATATATAAAAAAAAAAAATATTGTGAGGAAATGCTTGCATATATTTGTCAAATTTCAAGCATTTATGCAAAAGCCTTTAGATCAAAACATTTTGAGATCATGATGGGAATGACATACTCATGTGTCCAAACTTTTGACTTCAATTGTGTGTATCTGCAATAGTATAGCAAACTCAGGCAGGCATGTACCGCATGTGTGTCCATAATTCATAACCACTCTGTCTTGTCAGCACTCTGCTGGGTGTGTGGTAATTCATGTCACAGGGGTTGCTGAGCAGTGGGCTGGTCAGTGGGTTGGCCAAAGGTGTCCCGCAGTGATCCACATCCGCCGTGGAGCTGCTCGTTCACCCCGAGGTCAGCCGTTTGTCATGGCCCTGATATATGAGCCCTGACCAGGCAGAACTGCTGAATTTGGATCTCCGTATAATGAAAAGCCCCTGTGTTTGTGTGTGTGTGTGTGTGTGTGTGTGTGTGTGTGTGTGTGTGTGTGTGTTCGTGGACTAAATGCAATATGTGATCTATTGCATGATGTCTGTGTGGTGACTACAGCACATTTGCGCTAAATTCATAAATTACTTTCAAAGCAGTAAATGATACTGCACTACTGATTTACTCTATTTTGACAATTAGCAAAAGCAGGCTTATTTTGAATGTTGTGCTTTCATCTCTCTCTATATACACTTATTCTTCCAAAGTGGAAAATAAAACAAAGATTTTTGGATTATGTTTTACAAGAAAATATGGTAACACTTTACAATAAGGTTTCATTTGTTAACATTAGCTAACTACATTAGTTAACATGAATTAACAATGAACAATACTTCCACAGCATTTATTAATATTAGTTAATGGTGATCTCAACATTTACTAATAAATTATTACACTTAAAAGATGTGTCTGTTAACATTAGTTAATTCACTGTGAAGTAACATGAGCAAAAACGTGTTTATTAACAAACATAATCAAAATAGTCCAAATTAATCTACAAAGAGCTGAAACCAGCTATTTTACAGTATTTTACACTTTTTGTCATTGTGTAATAGTTTATAGTTTTTCACTTTTGACAAAAACATCCTTTAAATGTAGTAAACATTTGGTCTTGAACTTTTTAGTAATGTTGGTTAATTTTACTCTGACTACAATGGCATGCACTGATTTTGTATGTGGTTTGAAACAAGCCTTAGCTAGCATATCTCGTTCAGCTGTGATGCTGTTGTTAATGATAAATAAGCTTTATTGACCAAAAGTGTAACTTACCATCAAACTCAACAGTCATGTGTGTTTCTTTTATGACAATGGTCCATGTCAGTGTTATTATTACATGAATGCCTAATGACCAACTGAGTGTTTTACAAGGACAATTTAAAAGCATTTATTAAACCTTAGCATATCTGCCTTTCTTACATGGAGGGAAATATGCTTTTGCATGCAATTTGACATCCCTGTGGGCAATAAAGTCCAACCCAAATGAGTCAAAGTTCCTTCACTTTTACAGATGAGAATGGCAGTGTAGTGCCTTTAATTCTGTATAACATCATCACATTTGGTTTTTACAGTATAGCTTATCAGGGACATACAAAAAAATATCATTCAAAACTAGAGTTTTAGATTTTTTTTTTATTATATATTTTTTACTTTGCTAGGATGTTGCTGTTTTTTTCTTCTTCTGTTTTCAGGTTCTTTGTTTCTAGTCCAAGTCTCATCAGTGTTTTCCCCTACCAATCCTGAAAACTTTCTCCGCTCCATCTCACAAGAAAGCCATCCTTTGGAAGACTACGTGAAGTTCCTCGAGCTCAGCCACCTGGGGCTTCATATATCAACGCTGCGTATGCACAAAAACTTTGCGTACGCCAGCTTACACACTCACGGTTGGCTGTACTAAAAGTGAAATTAACGCGAGAATGTGCGTTCCACCACGCCAACTTCATGTATTGCGCATGTACATTTCAAATGCTTTTTGTCCGTTGGCGACTCTTACAGGAAATGAAGTGAAGTTGCAAACATTACACTACAAATTGTTGTACAAGTCTATCACACCACCACCTGTGAGAAGCATTGCTATTAATTTGCAATTTATAAAAAAAAATTAACATTCTATTATCACACCTTATGGGAATATTCTATCAATTATGCAATTAAGTAAGAACATATTAAAGCATGTGCAAATTGATACAACCCTTAGTCTATGGCAATGGCAGCGTTGGCCTTATTAGAGGGCATTGCTAATGGCAGAATCCGAAGAGAACGAGTTTTCAGGGACCACAATGATTTTCTGGCACAGGTACGGCAAACCACATGGTGAGGTGGCAGCACCGCCAGATGACCCTGACCCAGGACCAATGTATGTGCTGCCCAACCTACAAGCCATTCAGGCCCGTCAACATGTGATTGCGACAATATAAATGCTAATCAGAAACAAAGTTCTTTTTTTTTTTTACCAATTCCTTTAATGAGTGGCTTAGGTCTGTGAGTGCATCAGTGATATTTTTCAGGTGACTGTTAATTTCTCCGATGGCCATTATGATTTGCTGTTGTGACTCCAGAACAGCATGCATCAAGACGCGGCTTGACGAAAGGGCCCCAGCACTGGGGGTAGCACTGGAATGCCGGAGACACTGGAGACGCCGGACACAATGGGCCCTGGCTGCTCTGGAGGGGCGGACTCCGAGTGCGTGCCAGTGGACGTTCCTACTGTTGCACCATATACACTCACCTAAAGGATTATTAGGAACACCATACTAATACTGTGTTTGACCCCCTTTCGCCTTCAGAACTGCCTTAATTCTACGTGGCATTGATTCAACAAGGTGCTGAAAGCATTCTTTAGAAATGTTGGCCCATATTGATAAGATAGCATCTTGCAGTTGATGGAGATTTGTGGGATGCACATCCAGGGCACGAAGCTCCCGTTCCACCACATCCCAAAGATGCTCTATTGGGTTGAGATCTGGTGACTGTGGGGGCCATTTTAGTACAGTGAACTCATTGTCATGTTCAAGAAACCAATTTGAAATGATTCGAGCTTTGTGACATGGTGCATTATCCTGCTGGAAGTCAGAGGATGGGTACATGGTGGTCATAAAGGGATGGACATGGTCAGAAACAATGCTCAGGTAGGCCGTGGCATTTAAACAATGCCCAATTGGCACTAAGGGGCCTAAAGTGTGCCAAGAAAACATCCCCCACACCATTACACCACCACCACCAGCCTGTACAGTGGTAACAAGGCATGATGGATCCATGTTCTCATTCTGTTTACGCCAAATTCTGACTCTACCATCTGAATGTCTCAACAGAAATCGAGACTCATCAGACCAGGCAACATTTTTCCAGTCTTCAACTGTCCAATTTTGGTGAGCTCGTGCAAATTGTAGCCTCTTTTTCCTATTTGTAGTGGAGATGAGTGGTACCCGGTGGGGTCTTCTGCTGTTGTAGCCCATCCGCCTCAAGGTTGTGCGTGTTGTGGCTTCACAAATGCTTTGCTGCATACCTCGGTTGTAACGAGTGGTTATTTCAGTCAAAGTTGCTCTTCTATCAGCTTGAATCAGTCGGCCCATTCTCCTCTGACCTCTAGCATCAACAAGGCATTTTCGCCCACAGGACTGCCGCATACTGGATGTTTTTCCCTTTTCACACCATTCTTTGTAAACCCTAGAAATGGTTGTGCGTGAAAATCCCAGTAACTGAGCAGATTGTGAAATACTCAGACCGGCCCGTCTGGCACCAACAACCATGCCACGCTCAAAATTGCTTAAATCACCTTTCTTTCCCATTCTGACATTCAGTTTGGAGTTCAGGAGATTGTTTTGACCAGGACCACACCCCTAAATGCATTGAAGCAACTGCCATGTGATTAGTTGATTAGATAATTGCATTAATGAGACATTGAACAGGTGTTCCTAATAATCCTTTAGGTGGGTGTAAGTCCAAATAAACAAATGCACATGTTAACTGTGATTTGAGTCTGTTCCTTACTAATGGGTACAAGCATTTGCCATAAATGCAATGGATACGTAAAATCTCTGGTGTACTTTTGGTCAGCTACATTGCATGCATTTGAAAATTAAATGCAGGCTGGTAAGCTATGTGTACCTAAGTTAAGCAAACAAATCACAAATTGGCTACCTTCGTGGCAGTCCTGTGGTAAATCTGAGTCTCCCACAGCAACATATACTATTCCAGAGAGTAAAGTGTCACCTACAATAAAGGCAACTCTCTGCTCAAAGGGTGTAAGTTCATCGACCCCTGTACCACTGCCTGTTCTGCCCACACTTTGTCGGTGCGCAGCAGTTCTCCGCTTAACTTCCACCTTTAAATCAGACCATTTATTTTTAAAGTCATTTACAGTGCGATTTTGAGATCCCAACGCATTGATGGCGTCAGCCAAACTACCATATTAAAATGTATTTAATTAAGGGAGGAGACAGGGTGGGGTGTTGTGCATGTGCATGTGCACTCAATTTCACGCTAATTGGGATGTACAAAGAGAATATGCGTGGGATCCTGCGTACGCAGAGATTCATACTTCTTTTTTTTTTCTTTTTTTTTTGTGCGTACACACATTTGCATCTTTGTCTGTACTCAACGTTTTAGTATTTTTTGAAGACATGTTTTTGGGGTGGATTGGATTACCACCTTTTCCGATTGCTGCCAGCGGGAGCTACCACCCGCACGCTGGCACAATACATAGACCATGCATTGCGGCTGCCATTCACTGTCAGTGAAATGGAAGAGGAGAACATTGCCACTTAGCTGCAAACTCCCCAGCCCACATCCACCATCCTGCCATCATAAATCCTCATTCCAGTTACCTCATCTGCCTCTAAACTCCTCCCTAGTCC
The DNA here is from genome assembly GCA_021554675.1 of Leuciscus idus. Taxonomy (NCBI): domain Eukaryota; kingdom Metazoa; phylum Chordata; class Actinopteri; order Cypriniformes; family Leuciscidae; genus Leuciscus; species Leuciscus idus. The sequence continues at coordinate 35,332,717 of CM038634.1, read as the reverse complement.
TTCCCCACTCCTCCAGCCACCAGCCACGAACCCAGAGTCAGTGCCATACCCCGCCAAGGATCTAAAGACTGAGCCCACCACAGAGCCAGAGCCTGCTGAGTCTGTCCAGGTGTGTGAGACGGCCCGAATGTCCGTCCTGGAGCTCAAGTTTGAGCGAGTATTTGTCCCGGAGCCCGAACCTGCACTCACTACGTGCATGAACTACAAGCCAGAGCCCACCGCTGACCCAGAGCCGAAGCCTGCCAAGGCTGACCAGGTGTATGACCAAGCTGTATCGATGCATGTATCGCTGTTCATCCCTGAGGGACTGCTGGTTGAGTTGGACATCATGGAGTCCCATTATCCCTCCCAGCCCTGAATCCGATTCCTCCACATGTGAACTCCTGGATTCCTTGATCCCAGCCCAAATTCAAGACCTGTTTCCGATACTGATTCCAGCCAGCTCCATGTCAAAAGTAACTTATGTAGTACTATAGAAGAGGACATGGCAAGCTAGGCTGATTTTAGACTGAGTTAACTTTTTTTCCCGATGAGGGAAGGGGTTGACAGGGCCAAGGATCAAGGTCACGTTTTGGTACTGCAACTAACCTATGTAACTCCCACACCACACACACGTCAAAGTAGCTGGAGCAACTTTTCTCTATTTACGGATATGACAAGACCCGCATGGGCGAGTGACGCATGTTCGCAATTTCCTGTAAAAACCATCCCGACAGGTCTAAAAAATGTTTAAAAGATTTATTTATAGTATAGTATAGTAGTATAGAGTAGACAGGAAGCGAAGGGAGATAGAGAGGGGGACTGGATCGGGATCGGGAAAGATCCACGAGCTGGAACTCAAACTCAGGTCACCCGAAGTGCAATCATGCTATATGCCATGAGGCTGTCGGCTCTGACATTTTATGTAATATTTGCATTTTATTTTATTTCAGCTTTAATTCAATTAATATAAACTTTTCTTTTTTTTTTTTTTTAGTTAACAAAAACAATAACTGCTCTGGATATGACTCAGGTTGCTCTTAATTGTAGTGTCCATCGGATGAAAAAATTAACCCTGACAGACAGTGTAACTAAAGCACTAAGCAGTGGTCCCGCCCTCACAGGAAAGGAAGAGTTGCCAGTAAATGGGGTGTATCCCATTGATTGTAGCACATCCCAGAAAGAATGTAATTCCTTGTTTTGCGGGTTAGGTGTTAGATGATGAGAAGATAATGTACCAATTTGTGTTACAAAAAGTGCAGAGCTCCTGTTTGGTAAACACACTATTAGGTGATTTGCGACAGACAGCCATTAACATCAGAGACCTTCCCAGCAAGGTATTTCAGCTTGGTTCGATGGCAATGAGATTTTTTTTCTTTTCTTTATCTCAACATCAGGATGGTCCAGTTCTTGATCAAAGAACTTACTTTGAAACAATTTCCATTCAGTAATTACAAAGAAACGACAACACATTGGATTAAGCGTGACATTTTGGAAAGACTGAAGTATTGTTTCCTTGTAAAATGTACTCCAATAATCTTTTATTTACAACTTAAAAAAAAAAAAAGTTTATAGTATGCCAAGAGCTCAGAGACATCTAGCCACTTTTGATATCTCTGGAATCGGTTGTTGCATATTGTGTTTGGAGACTCCTGACACCTGCAGGATAATGTGACATGCCTGGAATGAAGTCCGTAATATTGGGGAAAACTGTATTACTCGAAGACCCAAACGTCTCTTTCTCACACTAGACAGGAAATCATCTGCTAAATTGGATCAATAACTAATTAACACTTAGCATCTTTGTGCCACTTTAACTCTTCACACAAACACTTTCCATTGTTGCCCACCCTGCGGAATCAAGCATAATTTAGCTATTTGCTGAGCTCTATGCTATCTAATTTTTTCTCACTTAAAGCACTTACTGTACAAGGTCTTCAGAATAGATAAAGGGCTGTATTGATCACAATGGTGCAGAGCTAAGAGACTTGCAGAACCACTAGAGAAATGAATGAAAGTCTGGGTATTATTAGGGTAGTGAACAGTTTAGACATAGAAAGCCAACAATCTAAAGAGAACCTTTGTTGCCTAATCTGCTTTGACTAACTGGTGAATAGTAGGTGATGATGATACCTTAACTTTTACGGCATGTTGAAATAAGGTGATCCGGATGGTTTATTTTGATTGTTCACTTTATACATTCTATATACTAACTGTAAGTAACTTTGCAACTATGTCAACTAACTCTAAGGGTTAGTAGAATAAGTTGATACATACTTTCAAAGTTACTTATAGTCAGTAGAATGTCTGTTTCAGAAAAAAACTAAAAGTGTTAGCAGATATTAAGCAGACAGTCTACTAATACTCTAATGACTTGTTTACATGTAGTTGCAAAGTTACTTATAGTTAATAGAATGTCTAAAGTAGACCATCAAAATAAAGTGTTACCCTTAGGATTTTAGCTTGGCAGAAGTAAAAGCCATATAGACACGAGAACATAGAGACTGTGGGATGGGCTCTTTTGACAAACAAGAAATTAGAGGATGCTATGGGATGCACTATTGTATTGTTTTGTGATTACAGCTATACAAATCACACAAAAAGAGAAAAAAAATTCGGAACACATGTCCAGCGGGGTCATTACTCTGGTGAGAGGATCAGATGTTTAGGTGAATTATTGATGCAATGAGGATCATTTGTACAAAGACAAATGTGTTCTGGATGGAGCCAGTGGCTTTATGAGCAAATAACTGTTAGTCTGTGCCTTCAGTGGAAGATTAGTGTAGGTTTGGGTTTAGCATTTGCATATCAACACTACTGGCTAAGACTGTTTTCACATTTGGTGTAATTGTTTGGTTTCAAACCTGAGTTTGATTCCGCCCCCTTACCACTGCCCCCTGCAGTTCTCTTTTTACTTTTAATTATTTTTACTTCCAACTGCTATACGCTTGCAGCTTTTTACTGATTTAACTAGGTAATGACTTGAGAGAAAAATATGCTTGCTTAAAGTTTTTTTTCTTTAGTTTTGTTATTAAAACAACACACACTGAACAACACTTGCATCTGTCTGATGAGGATACACTGAAATGCAAAGAATGTGAGTGGCAAAAGTTATCTGTGGTGACAAGCAGCAATTAAACAGACCTATTATGCTTCACTTTCACATATTAGGCTGCATTTCGTAATATATTGTCTGCTGCGATGTATTGCAGAAGATGCAAAAATGTTAGACGCTCTCCAAAAGCAATTTATTTTGAAACCAGCAGTTGTAAGAAATGCATTATACTTCAGTAATTTGCACGCAAAGATACAAATAACAAGTCATAATTATTGGTTCACTTCTGCAAACATTAAAGTAATTGTCTCTGAAATTACTTTTTTGTAGAGTTCATGAACATTTAGAGTTTTACCTTATCCATTCAGCAGAGATGTTTTCTGTTAGCTGCTCTCATGGGGGGTTGGGGGCTAGTCAACCACTGGAATCCTCCTCACACAATGGACAGAGGAACGTGGACTGTGTCTTTCCTGGACATTATATCAACAGAACTCTAAACCCGTCGTTTACCCGGATCCAACGTTTAGACATATATGTGTCACAAGGATGAAGATGGAGACGAAGGAGAGTTCAAAAAGGTTTCTATAAATAAAATGGTTATTTAATAAAAAAAAAAAACTGAGGTAATCCACAATGAAGAGTCCAGATAACAATATGGCATGCTGCTTTAGATATTTTTTTAATACTTTTTTGAAAATCTTTTTTGTAAACCTGTATTTTTATTTATTTTTTGAATGTGTTTGTATTTTATTTCTATATTCTTGAAGTCTACCCAGGCGTGGGATAGGTTTGTGGTGGGTTCTAGGTTTGTATAGTTGCTTGTCCCCAAGCTACTCTCAATGCTGGTCAAAGCTATTTTGCATCCTCACCAAGCAAACAATGTCACACTGGGTGAGGGATGCAATTGTTCTAGCCTACGAGGTGTGCGGTAATGTGCTGTTCCATGAAAAAGCGGTAACAAGATGCTGTGCTTCAGTGCCGCACTGGGGGCGTGTCCAGACGTCCCTTCAGACAAAGTGATACCTGAAGGCGCACCTGTTTCACGTCCATTCATAGCCTCTAATGAGCGGGCATTCTAATGACGTCATCGTCAGAGGTTATTTAAAGCCAAGGACTAATATTAGTTGTAATAGTTTCATTCATGATAAAGTCTTCATTCTGAAGCTCTGTTGCAATTTAGGACATATTTATATTAACTTCAAACTGCACCAGACTTCACATGAACTGTGACAACATTTTCGATTGGAATCAGTTGTGTGGTTCCTTGTTCACACATTTAAAAACTGTAACTCCAGTGAAACAAATCGAACTTTGATTTTAAAAAAGCCTATTATGAAAAACTTCGTTCTAGCGTTCTAATATATTTAGCGGCAGCTGATGTGTCAGTAAGAAGAATAAAACTCTTGCTCACTAAGCACACACACACACACACACACACACACACACACACACACACACACACACACACACACACACACACTGGGTTTCCATGATTTATGTAGACTTTCAATAGATATAATGATTTTTATACAACAATCTATTTATTATATCCCCTACCTCTAACCCTAACCCTAACCCTACCTACCCTAAACTCAGCCGTCACAGAAAACTTTTTTTTTACATTTTCAAAAATATTACTGCATGATTTATAAGCTGTTTTCCTCATGGGGATCATGAAACATGTTGGTGTGATTGTAAGAAAAGAGGGATGCAAAGTTATATTATTACAGGTTGTACCATCACCTAGCTTAAAGCCCTGCACGTGCCTAATTGCTCTGATAACATCATGTCTTCACCAGTGTAAAGAGAGCTGGCTTCTGTGATGACAAACAGACATATTCAAACTAATGATCTCTGTCTTCACAGCTCTTAATCTAGCCAACAGAGCAGTGACCTTTCCTTAGTGGCCTTTACATTTTAATGAAAGGTCTTCTGAGAGGTTAAGGGAGCCATTTGAGAGAGAACCGTACTTAAACTCTTGAAGAAAGAGAGAGAAAAAGAAAGTGGGAGTACATATGAGATGGAAAGAAACAGAATAAGGTTAAAGCTATTTAGTGCCCTACTTTTGTTTGTCCTCGGGTGCTGTGTGAAGCTGGCATGGTAAATACCTAGGTTTACAGGGTATTCGCCCAATAATGTGTTTTCATTGTTTAAGAAAGCATGATCTTGCCTTCCGTTGCATATATGCGCCCCAGGGGCGCAGCAGAGCAATGGTATCAGACAAGCCATAATCTGGACAGATAAACCAAGTGTCTGAATTATACAGGAATTTCTTTTCTTTCTTTCTTTTTTTTTTTTTTTTACTGGAAGTGCAAAGGGGCTTAATTGAGGAGATGGTCTTGTTCTGATGTTGATATTGTTATTTTAAGCATCAATAAACTGATTTGAACAAAATGTATTTATAATTTACATTTATAATAGCAGATTTAAATATTGAGTATACAGTTAATAGTAGGATCTCTAGTAGATAATGTCACCATTATGTCCAGTTTAGTTCAGTTCAATGACTTTTAGTTTGTATATCTTCAGTTCATGCTTTGTTTGAATTTAGTTATAGTCACCGTCATTATGAGTTCTGTGTTTCAGCTGTGTTTGATTAATCATCTCGTTTGTGTTTGCTTTATAAGTTGTACCTTCACAGTCACTCTTTGTCTGGTCACTATTTAAAGTGTTTGCTACTGCCTGTCTCTTTGGAATTATTATTAAAACTAGAGTTGTTTGGAACTTTATTAATCTGCGTTTGTCTGTCTTCCTGCAAACACGAATGACACTTACCTTGTTAAAGCTATTAAAATGTCACAATAACAAATGTATTTATTTACACAATTTGATGATGGAATTGGCAGGAATAATTAAATCAGAATATATAGGGAAAATATTGATTTTATTCGTTATAAAAACAATATATAAAATAAATGTCACTGTATTTTTACCTTGTTTTTTTTTTTTTTTTCATATTCATGTCCACATTAATGTTTGTTCATTGTTTGTTCTTTTTCAAACTCCTATTTTTATTTTAGTCAGATTATAACCTTAGTTTGGTCACAATGATTATGCATGGCAAACGGTGCTTAACAGACTGTATTGTGGAAGTTTGATTATGACTCTGTTGCTACAAATGAGTGACTGGAGAAATAAACAGCTGTTCGATATGCAGCCAATGTTCTGCAAGTTTTGGCCAGGTTGTGAGTTTGTCTTCCGCACACCTGCTCAGAACTGCCTGCTTATGCTTAGGTGGGTGAATCAAATTTGTTGTGCATCTTGTGCAATGTGATTTTCAAATAATGCAGTTTAATAGATGTTTTCTATAATAAATGATGTTGAATTATTGCCCTGATACATCATGATTAAATAATGTTTTATATAATACTTTTTTTTTCGTATTACATTAATGACAATTTTGTGCCAAATAATACTCTTCTTCTTCTTTTGCTTAACCCTTAAATGCATGAATGTTTCACCAATCATTATACATATTCGGGTCTTTAGCGACCCGGATCTATATCTAACACATATGGATCTCTACCTGTCGTGATACTATAAAACTCTCCTGATTACAGGAACAATTACAGAAGAATAAAATAGACAGTGAAACTAATATTTGATAGCGTTCAGTACTTGCTCAGCAGTAAATCGCTGAGCCATTTCAAGTTTTGCTGATGATTCTTCCTATCCTTTTGTTTTCTGCATGCGGTAACTATGAGTGAAATGTCACTTCATCATTGTGTACCATACATTGCCACCTTGTGGAATAAAGGTGAATTGCACTTATTCAGTCATCAAAGATTCAATTATTGTTGTGCAGAAAAATATACTTACACCTTTTACACACCTCGGGTCATAACCCCTATGCAATTTTTTACAAAAAAATGAATGGGAAAACAGGCATTCTTTTATTATTATTTTTTCTTGTTATATTGTTTATAATGAATCGAATGAGGAATACTAAGACTACATTCACTGAAATGCCTACAATATAATTGAGCCACCAGCACATAGATCAGCAGTGGTGAAAACCTGTTAGTTTAAGCCCAGCTTGTTTTGCAGCTGATACAGGTAAAGGATCAATCCAGATGATGTTGTCATTACTTATGTGTAGTGTGTGTCTTTGACAGAGGGATATATGATCCCAGGAAACACAGCCTTGAGAAGTCAGAGGTCTGAACTAACGGTTTGTAATGACAGATTGCAGGATCCCTCGGGGGCTGCCGGGTGCTGATGGTGGGACACTTTGAAAATTAAGCCACAAATCAAGATGCAATTATTAACGTGTTCTGCGGCTCTTGGCTCTGACTTGTGCATGTGGATCTGGACAGGTGCACTTACACAAAACCATTTCAGCAGGTGTGTTTCGAACAGGTGTCTGCCAACAACAGATGGATCGCTCAAAGGCAGCACAACTGCAGCCATATGGAAATATATGTTATTATACAGAGCACCCGATTACACCTTTTAAAGGTTTTGTACATCAGTGCATGTTATTGCAAAGGGAAAAAAAGATTTAAAAAAAAAGATCTTTTTTATTTTACTGACTGTATTACAGCATAAAGAATGAGAAATGCAGCAATTAGTTTTTTTATATATATTTACATACAGTATTTACATGCAAAAAAATACAAAGTTGAAACAACAACAAAATCATGACGTAATAATAATTACAAATCAACAACAACAAAACATGTAATACTTATTTTATTTAATTGTAAATATTCTGCTAAGATTGTATATTTCAATATAATTCCTACAGAAATGCTCAGAGTTTGCCATCATTCTGATTTGAATGTGCTTGTATCAGTTTTGAAAACAGTGTGTTAGCATTCGAAAAATGTTCTGCAAATAAATAGTGTTTTGCAAATGAAGTCAAGTCAAGTCAAGTCAAGTATATTTGTATAGCGCTTTTCACAATACAGATTGTATCAAAGCAGCTTCACAGTATTAAATTAAAATAATACAACAAAGTTTGTTTCAAGAGGAATTTATTGATTGATAAAATTAAATTAAATATCCCCAAAATATCCCCAACTGAGCAAGCCAAAGGCAACAGTGGCAAGGAACCGAAAAACTCCATCAAGTGACCTAATGGTGTCCTAAAACTCCATCAGGTTACCTAAAGGAAAAAAAAAAAAAAACCTTGGGAGAACCCAGGCTCAGTCGGGGGCCAGTTCTCCTCTGGCATTTATGAGCTAGAGGCCGGATTGTAGTTTGAACTGTAAGATTATATGAATGCCTGGCTGAAGAGATGCGACTTTAATCTAGTTTTAAACTGGGAGAGCGAGTCTGAGCAACGAACAGTTTCAGGAAGACTATTCCAGAGTTTTGGAGCCAAATGTGAAAATGCTCTCCCTCCTTTGGTGGTTCTGGATATCCTAGGTATGACCAAAAGCCTTGAATTTAGTGATCTTAAAGAGCGCGATGGATTATAGGGCGATAGAAGATCCGTTAAATAGACTGGAGCTAAGCCGTTTAGGGCTTTATAAGTCAGTAGCAATACCTTGTAATTAATACGGAACTTTATAGGTAACCAATGCAGTGATGATAAAATCTGTGTTATATGATCATATTTTCTTGATCTCGTAAGAACTCTAGCGGCTGCATTTTGGACTAACTGTAGCTTGTTTATTGAGGATGCAGGACAACCAGCTAATAAAGCATTACAGTAATCTAGTCTTGAGGTCATGAATGCATGAACTAACTTTTCTGCATCAGAAACTGATAGCATATTACGTAGCTTAGCAATGTTTCTAAGGTGGAAAAAGGCTGTTTTTGTAACATATGAAATATGATTTTCAAAAGACAGGTTGCAATCGAGTATAACACCCAGGTCTTTTACTGTAGAGGATAAAGTAGCAGGAGTAGAGGATAAAGTAGCAGGAAGTATGAATGATAAAAGAGTTTATGGACTTTGGGAAATGTGGTCATTGAATGCATTTTGTGTGAAAACAATTATTAATAATAAAATAAAAAAAGATTCACAATTTGCTGTGAAGAGTTTTGAAAATGTGGCTTCAGTATTGACCGACGCATGTTAGCAATAAAAAAAAAAAACGATTATTTTGTGTTGTGGAAATAATTATGATTTTGTGTATTGTAGTAACACAATTGAAAATATATAATATAATATTATATTTATATATATATATATATATATATATATATTAAGGGTGTAACGGTTCACGAAATTCACGGTTCGGTTCGATACGATACACTTGTGTCACGGTTCGGTACGGTTCGGTTCGGTACGTTTTCCATAGGCTACAGCAAAAATAAATAAATGGCAGAGAAATTTCCTTGAATTAATTTTTTTTTAATTATTATTTTATTTAATGAAACTAACATCATAAAGTATGATTTTTTTATTTATTTTTTTTGTTGCTTTTTTTACTGAGCAATAATGGAGCTATACTTGACTCTTCTTATGAGCATATAAAACAAAACAGCTCCTTGGACAAAATGAAATGTAATATTGTAGTAGTAGGCTAGTTATAAACAAAGGTTTATTTTAGTTCAGATTAACATTTGAGGGCAGCAACTGTATTCATAATGTCAAAATAAAACAGACGTAATGTTACTTGAAAGCATTATAGCCCACTATTCCTGACAAACTTCCATACCTTGCAGTTAGTGTTACTACAGCAAATCCATTCCATGGTGAATGTTGCTGATCTGTGGACACCGGCCAGTTCATTGTTGTTGACACGGGCCAGCACGATGTTTCTTCCTGGTTTCCACGTCAGCGCTGTTTGATCCGTTAATAACAGAGAAATGTGCATGTTTCTCACTAGATCTCGCAGCGATGTTATTACTTCAGTGGCGAATTCAAAAAGCATTTGAAATTCAAATGCTTTCTTTACTGGTCTGGATCTCTTAGTGCTGTGTGGTATTGCTTGATCAGGCTTGCGCATAGGGCTCGCGAGTCCCGCTTCACAGGTCAAAACTGATAAACGGTCCACACGAACACAATAAGAGTAGCTCAGTTTCGTTCCTTACATTGCATTTGCCAGTTGATGTTGTGGTCGCGCCAGCCTCTATGAGCGCGCTTGCCACCCGCGACGCGCCTTTGAGCGTGGCATGGTTGTTGGTGCCAGACGGGCCGGTCTGAGTATTTCACAATCTGCTCAGTTACTGGGATTTTCACGCACAACCATTTCTAGGGTTTACAAAGAATGGTGTGAAAAGGGAAAAACATCCAGTATGCGGCAGTCCTGTGGGCGAAAATGCCTTGTTGATGCTAGAGGTCAGAGGAGAATGGGCCGACTGATTCAAGCTGATAGAAGAGCAACTTTGACTGAAATAACCACTCGTTACAACCGAGGTATGCAGCAAAGCATTTGTGAAGCCACAACACGCACAACCTTGAGGCGGATGGGCTACAACAGCAGAAGACCCCACCGGGTACCACTCATCTCCACTACAAATAGGAAAAAGAGGCTACAATTTGCACGAGCTCACCAAAATTGGACAGTTGAAGACTGGAAAAATGTTGCCTGGTCTGATGAGTCTCGATTTCTGTTGAGACATTCAGATGGTAGAGTCAGAATTTGGCGTAAACAGAATGAGAACATGGATCCATCATGCCTTGTTACCACTGTGCAGGCTGGTGGTGGTGGTGTAATGGTGTGGGGGATGTTTTCTTGGCACACTTTAGGCCCCTTAGTGCCAATTGGGCATCGTTTAAATGCCACGGCCTACCTGAGCATTGTTTCTGACCATGTCCATCCCTTTATGACCACCATGTACCCATCCTCTGATGGCTACTTCCAGCAGGATAATGCACCATGTCACAAAGATGTGCCCTGGATGTGCATCCCACAAATCTCCATCAACTGCAAGATGCTATCCTATCAATATGGGCCAACATTTCTAAAGAATGCTTTCAGCACCTTGTTGAATCAATGCCACGTAGAATTAAGGCAGTTCTGAAGGCGAAAGGGGGTCAAACACAGTATTAGTATGGTGTTCCTAATAATCCTTTAGGTGAGTGTATATATTATAATATAATATATCTTGTGAAGTAAATTAGTACATTTTTCACAACTGCTGAGACATTTATTGAAACCTTCACCCATTTTCTCACAGCATTAAAAAAAAAAAATCCAAATTTTCAAACTAAACTGGCAAAGTCAAACAATTGCTTCAAAACCATTTCACCTTTACTCAAAAATCAAACAATGCTTTCAGATCATACACACGAGTCAATAAAATAAGCATTACAGATCATTAGACACTACATCAAAAAATGGAGAACAGCATCCAGAACGTTACATAAAAAAAATATTGTATACAGTAAACAATTTTTTGCAATTACATAAAAAAGTATAGTAATTGCAACTGCAAGGTGAATATATTGTATACTGTATGCACTGCAAGTATAGTATTGCAGGGGCGTAGCCATCATTTCAAAAGTGAGGGGGACAGAATGTCAAGTGTAATACCAGTTCCCCTTCGTTACGGGGAACTCCCGCTGCGTCTAATATAAACGCTACGGGGAATGCCTTCGGCATGCGTTATCTGAAGTCACTATACAACTATTCCAATCTGGATTGGTGTGCGTCATCGTGCGTCATGACGTTGCATGTGACGGTGACCCGGACGCTATATAAGGGTCACAGGAACAAGGAAATGACAGCTTCTGTTCTTCAGCAGCGTTCTATGTCAAACTGTACGTCTTATTTGGTGTTGTCTGTCAAATCTACTATGGCGAAGGCAGTGTGCGTCTCCTTGATTTAAGAAAAATTAAAGAAGCAAGGATGGCGCACACTTGCTTTGTGGTGTTGGGTTGTGAGCGGAGCTTGCACGGACAGTTCTCGAGGGCACTGTCTATTTTGTGCAAACTGAAAGGATTCTGTGACTGGGAATCTCGTGTCTGCCGAGGCAGCGCGTAGATTACAGGTCTGCAGGGTGTAGAGTTTACTCTTCCGCTCCCGCCTAAGCCTGTTTAAAAAGAATAAAATAGGCTTGCGTTCCTAGTGCATCAGCTCGCGTCTGTCGAGGCAGCGCGTTGTCTGTTTGCATTGGGTTCGCACGTGGAGCAGTGTTTACAGGTCTCGCGCACGGTTCGGAAGCCCGCGTCACTGCGGCTTCTTCCGACCGTGTTAAAGACCCGGTGTTTGATTTATCTGATTCTGAGGAGTCAGATACTATCAACACTGAACCACGAATATTCACCACATTATGAGGAGTTGCTGGAGACTGGGGCTGTAATGAAATTAAATGTTTGGTAATTTAATAAGAAGGAAGCGACTAAAAAGAGTGCCTCCTGCAAACCCAGTCAAAATCCTTGTGTCAGAGTCTTCCTTTTTCAAACGATCTCCATACTGAGGTATTGAGATTGTGGAATAATTGAAGAAGAAAATTAAAGGGGAATTTAATGATGCAGGGGGTAGAATATTTCTCCCAGATATCGTATTACCTCTGATGACTCAGACACGTCCCTCCAAAATTAAAGTGGAGCTAATATAAATATTATCTCGAATTTGGTAGGGAAGGCTTATATGGCGGCATGTAAAAAAAAAAAAAAAAAATGCATACCTACATATGGTAGTCCAGGTCCCCCGGGGACAGTCACCAGCTCCTCATATTCTGGGAAGTCACCTCTCCCCCTCCCCTTCCCCCTGTACAGGGCTCGGGGTCAGAGGAGACGTTCTCATAAAAAAAAATAAAAAAAAGCCCCGAAGTCAGGTCTGAGGACTGCCTTTCGGGCTAAGAAAAAATAAATAAATAAACTATGAGGTCCTGGCGTAAAAACGCGGACCCTTATGGGCACTTCATATTATTTTCGGTTAGTTCCTGCCGATCTATCGCTTCAGGTCACCGAATCTCAAAACCTGAGGTCAGTCTCGAGGGACTGATCTCCCTATTAGATTATTCATCGGTTACGTCCTGCCAGTAAACTGCTTCAGACCACCGATAAGCACATTATATCACCTGAGACTAACCCAGAGAAATTGATTCCTCTTGTAGATTGTTTAGACGCCTGGTCAGGCCTTCCGAATATATCTAAATGGACCCTGGGTATAGTTAAAGGATATAGAATCCAGTTTAAAGTGAGACCACCCGATTTTAACGGGGTATTTCACACACTGGTTTTCTCACATCAGCGCCAGGTGATGGAAAATGAAGTTGAATCTCTTTTAGCAAAAGCAATAGAAATTGCCCCTAATCAGGAGAGGGATTCAGGTTTTTACAGCCGTTACTTCATTGTTCCGAAAAAGGATGGTGGACTTCATCCTATTGTAGATCTTAGAGTATTGAATAAATCTTTGAGGAGATTTAGTTTCAATATGCTCACTATACCCAGTATCATTCAGCAAATCAGATCTGAAGACTGGTTTGTGACAATAGATCTCATGGATGCTTATTTTCATAACTTCATCATCCATTATCATAGGAAGTTCCTTAGGTTCGCTATTGGGGGGGAAAGCTTACCAATATAGGGTTCTTCCTTTCGGCCTAACTCTATCCCCTTGCACTTTCTGTATGGATGCTGCCCTTGCTCCACTGAGACTTCAGGGGAACCGCATCCTAAATTATTAGATGACTGGCTTATTCTGGCAGAACCAGAGACACTAGCAATCCAACATCGAGATGTTGTTTTGCGTCATCTTCAGTGCTTGGGGCTAAGGCTCAATGTCAAGAAAAGTTCTCTGTCTCCTCTTCAAGGAATAAAATTTCTTGGAGCTGAGTGGGACTCGTAATCTATGCAAGTTCACTTGACCCAGCCACGTATTTAAAGTATCGTGGCTGCAGTTAGAGCTATCAGGTTAGGCCAGGCCATCACTGTCAAACATTGAAAAAACAAGGAATTTTGGGCCTTATGGGGCCCTACAGTGGTAGCTCGGGACCAGGGGGTTTCCCCAAGGGGCAACCCCTTCCGCATGATTAGAGTTACGATCAGGTACCTTCGTTCTCTAGTCATATGGAAAGACATACGGTTCCTGTCCCAAGGCCAGGTGCTTGGAGCTTCGTGTCCCAGAAAAATTCTGACCACGGATGCTTCCCGCATGGGCTGGGGTGCGGTCATGGAGGGCCGGTACACCCGCGGGGTCTGGAAGGACCATCACCTCTCATGGCACATCAGTTGCCTGGAGATGCTGGCAGTATTCTTTGCCCTCAGGCATTTCCCTCCAGACCTCAGAGGCCATCAGGTCCTTATTAGGTCTGATAATATATCGGTGGTTTTCTATATCAACCATCAGGGGGGCTTGAGGTCTCGTCCTCTGTGCAAATTGGCCCATCATATTCTATTTTTGTCTAAGGACAAATTTCTCTCTGTGAGGGCTATGTATATACCTGTGGTTGATAATGTGGGAGCAGACACCCTGTCGAGGCAGGGGCTCAGGCCAGGGGAATGGAGGTTCCACCCCGAGGTGGTGGAGCTTATATGGGAGAAGTTCGGCCAGGCGGAGGTAGATTTATTCGCTTCTCATGAGAATTCTCATTGCCCGCTCTGGTTCTCTCTCTCGCATCCAGCCCCGTTGGGTCTGGATGCCATGGTACAGACGTGGCCGAGGCAACGTCTGTACGCCTTTTCCCCCGGTCGCTCTACTCCCTGGAGTTCTGGAGAGGGTCAGAGGATTTTGAGTAGATCTTATTCTCGAAAAACCACACTGGCCTTCTCGAATAGGGTGATCTGGTGGCCGAGGTCATCAGATCAGCTACCTCCAGAACTCCCCGGCTCAGGAAGTTTTAATTGAGTTAGCTGGACCCAGCCTTTTACTGCCCTATGGCTTCAGTACTAGGATTCTTCTATACTCTAATCGGGACCTCTCGTCCACGCTCAGAGCCGCTATGGCGCCTACGGCCTCCGTATGCTCTCAGGGTGGTCCACCCGGGTCGTCCCATGACCTCCATATTTCCCTGTAGCCTTCTAGGATGAATCCTGTTATCCTTGCAGGCTGACAGGTCTGTGGAAAGAAAAGCCCCTGTCGGTTCTGCGGGATACGTGTATATATGTTAGATTAAAAGAAAATCTACATATTTTGGAAATCTGTTAGCTTTCTAGTATGAAATTTCCCCGGTCACCAATAAGGGTACCGGAGGCTATCTTATGATTTCCTCTGGCTCTTCATCCTTCGTTGCTATAAGTGTGACAGGAGAGCCTTCTAGGCTTTTAGGGTTATCCACTAATGGTGCCTTGGAGTCAGTGTCCTGCCTTTTTAGGCATATGTATATATTGGACCTCACTTCTGAGGCTGTTAACTCAGCCTTTTTCTTACACCAAAAAAGACAAGATTAAAATTCTTAGTATAGTGGGTTCTATAAATTCTCCCCTGTCCTTAGCAATGATCCTCACCTTCAGAGTGCTTTCTGCCTCTGTATGCTGCGTCAAAATCTGGATGAACCCTGTCTCTGCAGGCTATCATATTAAATTGCTTCGAGCCTTTATTCGGCTCCGCAGAGTATATCTATATAGGGTATTAAATGGGAGTTTGTTAGCTTTCTTTGAGATATTTCTCCCCGGTAACCAAGGTACCGGAGGCTATTCTAAAAATTCCTCAGGCTCTTCATCCTTCGTTGCATGTGCGGTGTAAGCAAGAGAGCCTCTTAGGCTTCCAGAGATGATCCACTAAAAAGGTGTTAGGAGTTAAGTGTTCTGCCTGTCATTAATCAGGCCTATCTACTTGGACCTTAATATCGAGGTTGTTGACGCAACCTTCCCTTTGTACACCAAACAAGAAAGAATAAAATTCTTAGAACAGTTGGATCTTTCACTCTCCCTTGCTTTAGTGCTCTTGAGTGTGCCAGATGTTTCACACCAGGGGCGCCTGTTCTCGGTGGGGGCTAGCTGGTACTCGTTCCCCGTAGCGTTTATATTAGACGCAGCGGGAGTTCCCCGTAACGAAGGGGAACGTCTCGGGTTACTGGATGTAACCCTGGTTCCCCGAGAGAGGGGAACGAGACGCTGCGTCCCCTCTCCCCACCTTCGGGGCGCCCTGAGAACAGCTGCTTTGAACCTTTTTCGAAGCTGTCATTTCCTTGTTCCTGTGACCCTTATATAGCGTCCGGGTCACCGTCACATGCAACGTCATGACGCACGATGACGCACACCAATCCAGATTGGAATAGTTGTATAGTGACTTCAGATAACGCATGCCGAAGGCATTCCCCGTAGCGTTTATATTAGACGCAGCGTCTCGTTCCCCTCTCTCGGGGAACCAGGGTTACATCCAGTAACCCGAGACGTTTTTTTCAGACTTTTGTTGACAGGTTTTTGCTTAATTGGCTTAATATGCTATTTATTTTTAAAGCAATAAAACAGAAAGAAAGAAAGATGTTCATTACTTTATATTGCACATGCAGGGTTTTTCCTGGCTCAAAACTAGGCGGAAGTGGTAAAATCCTGATCATGCATTTTAATAATAAGATAATTAAATTTGTATTTTTCATAGACCATCATATAGCCTACTGTGTTTGTGGGTGGAGCTCGGTACCCCTAGGGGGGTCCGGGGGCATGCCCCCCTGGAAGAAAATTTGTACATTTTAAAGATAAATTCATTAATCTGGTGCACTTTGAGTCACCCGAATCTGCTGTTAAAAATAAATAATCCACCCGCCAACCGCCCAAACCTATGATGGTATCTGATCATCACATTACAATTATTCAAACTACAATTATTACATCACTGTTGGAAAACACTCTTATCAGAATAAGTTTTTTACCTTTATAAAGGGCATTTTTTCCTTCATTTTATTAAATGTAACCTATGCTCCATCTTTCATTCCAAATTGAAACTTTGTTACCGTCAGTGTAATAGGCTATCAATCGCCACTTAACATTAAATTAAATTAAATCAGAATCATCCTTGCATTATCTGTGATTCCCTATTTATTATTAATATAATACTATTTATTATTATCTATCTATCTATCTATCTATCTATCTATCTATCTTACTAAACTAAAACTTTCCAATTGAAAACCTTCAAACTTCAAGCTTTTAAAACTACTTCAAACTTTCTGGTTAGGCTTTTTCAAGAGAACTTAAAGTTTGTCATCATGTACACATGTTACAACGCTGCCTGATTCAAGCAGGCTGTTAATGCATGAAAATACAAATTCAGCATTAGGCTAACAATCACCATGTTTATTCTAATTTGAAGGGCTTTGATAACATCTGTGAAAATAAAAGACATTACGAATAAAAAAAGATTGAAAATAAACGCACGTTTGTGCGGGTAGTGAATATTTTCAATTTACAACAAAACTTGTTAATTATTCAACAAGAGAAATAGGCAGAGTTATTCATCATTGTGCAACACAATTCGGATACCACATGACAACTTACTTACAGCGCTTGACTTTTTCGTGAAAAAGGATCGAGTGAAGACTGAAGAGTTTTTTGCCGTTTTGAACTCATTGCGACCTCTATGAAAAAAAATGGATTGGGCGCGGGTGCGAGCATGGGCGTGTCGTGATGCACGAGTGACTGATTACCATGGAAACGTGAAAGTCACGTTTGTAGATAGACTTTACTCTTTGGATTTTAAATCTCGATGTAGGCTATACACACCCGCGAAAACCTCAGCTTGTCTTGGACACACTTGCCCTATGAAAAAGTGCGGGGGACGAATTTACATTTTATAAAAAGTGGGGGGGACACGTCCCCCGCGTCCCCCGCGTAATCTACGCCCATGTAGTATTGTACTGAATATTGAATAGTAGACCTATTGAATGTCTGTATATTCAGCACTTGCATACTGTAAAAATACAGCAGTCCAACTGCAAAAGCCAAAAAAAAAAAAAGAAAAAGAAAAGGTCTATATAACTCTAAATGAAAAGCATTTAGCATTTACGGTACACTCAAATACTGTAAGTTGTGCAACTGCAAAATCAAGGTCAACGAGAGATCAATTCTGCTTCAACATCATGTCTTCCTGCTGGTTCTGGCCTAAGGACTTTGTCCACATCACAGGAAATGTTGTCTTTTGCCAGACGAAGGGAAAAACCTTCTAGTCTGACACATCCAGCCTTTACAACACTGTCCACACCTTGCTCTTTCGCATCCTCATCATCTTCCTCTTCCTCCTCTTACATATACTCTTCCTCCTCTCCCTCAAAGATCTATTGTAACTGGTCAATTTTGTTCCAAAATTTAAATGTTCTTTATAAAAACATTTATATACCGGTGACCAATAAACTGACCTGGAGACTAATGCAATATCAAGAATTTTTTGAATCTCCAAAGAATCTCATCTCAAGAAATTTACATAGGCAAAAGTGGATTATGACAAGAAGAGTTTATGTCTAATAGATTTAGAAATGGGTCACTGGGGTGTGTTTCCCATACAGCAACATAACAAACTGCTTAACTACCGTAGTACGATGCATTGTTGAAGAAATCGTACTCGGTTACTAACGTAACCTCGGTTCTCTCTAGAAGAGGGAACGAGTACTGCGTTTTGTAAAAACGCTACGGGAAAAGTCTCTTTTCACGAAATACTGAAGCAAAAAATTATCCTTAATTTTCATACATGTAAAGCGCGTTGCGGCAGTGCTTAGCTATGGCGAGACGGCTCGCTCGCTCATTGGCTGCTCTGCAGCAACTGCATAAGCCTATCGAGCGAGGCCTGAGGTGACGTCAGGCCAATGAGGACGCTTCGCGCCCTCCTAGCCATTTCCCGCCGAGACGGGCGTGGCTAGCCTCTATATAAGGAGCTCGAGAAGGCTGATTCACTCGATTTTCATCGCCGAAGCGAACCAGAGTGAACCGTACGCACGGCAGAGAACGCAGTACTCGTTCCCTCTTCTAGAGAGAACCGAGGTTACGTTAGTAACCGAGTACGTTCTCTTACGAGAGTCCTCTCGTACTGCGTTTTGTAAAAACGCTACGGGAACCCCTTGTAAAACGCCGTGCGTGCAGGGATAAGGACACCGATCACTGGAGCAAACCAGGTGTACAGTGCATAATCACCAGATAGACTCACAAAGAGCCTGGGATTACATAATTCCCTATATTGTAACGTCCGCGGACGTAAAACATGACCTCACAGAGAGAGTCTAGAGACAAGAGGGGATTCCTCTGTCCTTATAAGGTTGCGTCAGCAGACGCGAATATGACATAGCATAGACAGGGTGGGGAAACCTGTAGCTAATGTGGGAAATGTGGGTCTTACACAGTTCTGCCCATAAGACAGTCGGCAGCGCGTTGCGCATGCGATTTCAGTGTTCTAGTTAGACAGCTGAATCGGCTACACCGATAGTAGCTTAGCCTGCAAGGCGGGAACCTCTAGGTTGTAAAACCTAATGAATGTAGACGGCGAGGCCCAGCCCGCCGCCGTACATATATCCTGTAAGGAAATCCCGCTGGACCAAGCCCACGAGGAGGCAACACCCCTCGTGGAGTGCGCTCTAACTCCCAACGGGCACTGGAGGCCCTTGGCAGTATAAGCCAGCGCTATGGCGTCAACTATCCATCTGGATAAGCTTTGTTTCGAAACGGCCATTCCCTTGGAACGTCCACTGAACGAGACAAAGAGCTGCTCAGTCTGTCTGAAGACAGCAGAGCGGGACACGTAAGCTCTTAAAGCCCTAATGGGGCAAAGAAAACTTGAGTCCCCTTCCTCACTTGATCCCGGCAGGGCAGACAGGGAGATAACCTGAGCCCGAAATGGTGTGTTGAGGGATTTTGGCACATAGCCATGCTTAGGTTTGAGTATGACTTTAGAGTCGTTAGGTCCAAACTCTAAGCACGCTGGGCTCACAGAGAGCGCGTGCAGGTCGCCTATGCGCTTCACTGAAGCGAGAGCCATCAAAAACACTGTTTTGAAAGACAAATGTTTGAGGCTAATAGATTGGATAGGCTCGAAAGGGGCACCTTTCATGGCCGCCAAAACCGTAGAAAGGTCCCACATAGGGACTGAAGGAGGTCTGGGAGGATTCAGCCTCCTAGCTCCCCTGAGGAAGCGGATGACTAAATCGTTCCTTCCTAGAGACTGCCCCAGCGTTGTTCCAGAAAACGCTGTAATAGCCGCCACATAAACTTTGAGCGTGGAAGGGGATCTGCCCTTATCCAACAGCTCCTGTAGGAAGGAGAGAACCTCCGTCACCTCACAATCGAGAGGTGATATGCTCCGAGCTGTACACCAGCCGGAGAAAACCGACCACTTCGAGGCATAAAGCCGCCGTGTCGACGGCGCTCTGGCCTGAGTGATGGTATTTATCACTCCCTCTGCGAGGTTAACGGATAACCGTTGAGCGCCCACACGTGAAGCGACCACAGCTCCGGGTGCGGGTGCCAAATCGAGCCCCCGGCCTGCGAGAGGAGATCTCTCCTCAATAGCACTGGCCATGGAGCGATGTCTGCTAGCTGCATCAGGACTGGGAACCATGCTTGGTTCTTCCAGAACGGTGCTACAAGCAGCATTGAGCATTTCGTTTCCTTGACCCGCTCTAACACCTGAGGCAGGAGGGAGACGGGGGGAAAGGCATAAAGCGGGCAGCGCGGCCACATGTGGGACAGCGCGCTGTCGTTCTTGGAAAAGAATACGGGGCAATGAGCGTTTTCGCGGGACGCGAATAGGTCCACCTCCGCTCTGCCGAATCTCTCCCACAACAGCCGGACTGTTTGTGGGTGTAGAGACCATTCGCCCAGGGGAATGTTGTTCCTGGACAGTCTGTCTGGGCCCACATTCTGGAGCCCAGGCACATGCACTGCTCTCAGCGAGCGCAAATTGTGCTGAGCCCATGTTAGGAGGCGTTGCGCTCGGAATCAGCCATCTCCGTGAGCGTAAGCCATAGATGCCTCTCAGCAACGGTGGCGGAAGCCATACATCTCCCCATGGCCTGTGCAGCAGACTTGGTAGCGCGGAGTGTTAGATCCGAAGCGCTCCTTAGATCCGCGATGCAGATAGCTTCCGGTCCCATCTCGTCCAACTTACGGAGGAGATCACCTTGGAATATCTGCAGCGTAGCCATGGTGTGTAGCGCTGACGCAGCCTGCCCAGCGGCGGAGAAGATTCGCGCGAGCAGCGTCGACGTCATGCGGCAGGCTTTGGAAGGCAACACCGGTTTAGTCCGCCGTCCAGCAGAGGGCGGGCAAAGGTGGGTCGCTATCGCCTGTTCCACCGGCGGAAGTGAAAGGTAGCCTCGGTCTCTCGCATTATCCAGAGAGGAAAATGCTGGCGACACAGACGAGCGCGTTCGCGCAGAGTAGGGCGCATTCCAAGCCTTCGCCACTTCTTCATGAAGCTCAGGAAGAAAGGGGGCGGGCTTAGATTCCGGAGAAGTGCGCTCACCGGGGAGGAAGCTACCATCCAGCCGGGTACGAGAGGGGAGTTCTGGTGCAGACCACTCGAGGCCGAGGCTCGCCGCGGCCAGCGCGAGTACTCGCATGAGCTCCTTCTCAATGTTGGCTCTCGTGGTGGGCTTGCGGGCAGGAGGCGCGAGGTCCTCAGAGCTCGCCCAGTCCTCGCTGCCTGAAGCTAGCAGAGAGCAGGAATCCTTCTCTCCCGACACGGCCTCGGAAACGACTTCCTCTGATGAAGGGGCGGCAGACTGCGGGCGCTGAGCATCAGGAAGTGAAACAGGAGAAGCCGGTGAAGCAGGCGGGCAAACCGGCGAGCTTGGTCGGGCTGGAGCGGGTTCCGGGGCCCGCTGCGAGCGGCGCTTCTTACGGCGCGGCAGCGCAGCGGGGAATGCAGACTCTGAGAAGGATGCCAGGCGAGTCCGCAGAGTCACCATCGGCAAAAGGTCGCAGTGAGGGCAGCCGCCGTCAGCGAGCGCGAGTGCTGCATGGCTCTCACCCAAACAGGAAACGCAGATGACATGTTGGTCTCCCTGGGCGAGTGGGGCTCGGCACGAGCCACATGAAGGCATCTTGAAAAAGACGCAGCTCTTTTAGGGGGTGAGTGTCGCGGAGGCGAACACACACACACACACATACAAGAACAGAGTAGTAAAAGGATATAGCGCCGGAAAGCGCAGCAGGTACGGCTGTAGAAGGCGGCGTTGCCAGCAGCTTCGAGTGGCTCGTCCCGCTGAAGTGCTTGCCTCAAACGACGCTTGCTTCCTCGTGATCCAGCGATGCGTGAGCTTCGCTGAAGAGATGAAAATCGAGTGAATCAGCCTTCTCGAGCTCCTTATATAGAGGCTAGCCACGCCCGTCTCGGCGGGAAATGGCTAGGAGGGCGCGAAGCGTCCTCATTGGCCTGACGTCACCTCAGGCCTCGCTCGATAGGCTTATGCAGTTGCTGCAGAGCAGCCAATGAGCGAGCGAGCCGTCTCGCCATAGCTAAGCACTGCCGCAACGCGCTTTACATGTATGAAAATTAAGGATAATTTTTTGCTTCAGTATTTCGTGAAAAGAGACTTTTCCCGTAGCGTTTTTACAAAACGCAGTACGAGAGGACTCTCGTAAGAGAACAACTAGCTAGTCACGACTGTTTCCCGAAACCATATTGTCGCAAATCGGTCGCTCAACCACATTGGTTAATGATGTCACACAGAGTAATAACTTCTTTTAATTAATCTGTTTGAGATCGAATTAAGGCTAGATGTTTTGCTATAAATTACAGACATGGCATCTGAGGACTATTTGTCATTTTTCTGAGCTTTAATGCTTTATTTCCAGATTCAATGATAGGCTCGTTCTTATGTGCTAGAGCACGTTCGCACATGTGCACTCTTCAAAAACGGTGATTTAAATCTCTTGACAAACTAAAAGACGTAAATTACATTTGTATGTATTCTAAATAAAAGATAATGATTGTAATGAATGTCAGCTTGCTTATTTTACTCAATACAAGGATTTATTAAGTCCACATGTCATGCAAACAAGAAACTATACTTCTCGAGACCTGTGGTTCCAACCACACAACTTTGTGATGCTGTTTGGTTTCGGGAAACACCGAGTCGTTGAACTATGCTGATAACGACGGAACTTGCGACCAAAGTTGGCCAACGATGCTTTTGGAAAGAATTGTTCTGAAATGAAGAGCAAACAGAAACAGACAGGATTTAGCATGAGGGATTCTTTATAGCTCAAAGTCACTGTGCTTAAAAAAGAAAGATGAATGAAGTTAAGATTAAAGGAGGATAAGAAGGACTAGAAAACAGCTGATCGATGGCTCTGCATGAAGATCCTTTGTGCTGTAATTACAGCAGAGTCACATAGCTGCCTTTGTTTCTCAGCACTGAACTGATGAGCAGTTTCACGCCAAAGTTTGTATGGAAGAAAATTCAGCAGAAGGTCACTTCCATGGTTATGGAGCTATGAAAACACTTTTATTCCCCTTTTATCAGGTGTTTGTTTTGTTTTTCATGGATCCATTTTGCTTTGAAAATAAATAGCAAGCCTGGCAAATGTCAACATGAGCACATTGATTGCCACAGCTGAACCCAATCCCATCGAGTGAGGACAGAAAATCAGTGGATTGAGTTATCTGAGGCTCAGGTCTTGACCTTTGTGCTCCTACCTGTGATAGCAGGAGCCTTTATTGATAACATTTCTCAATAAGGGCCTTCTGAATAGTGATCGGAACAACTTCAAAATGAAACGGGGTATCGATTATAAATGTCTCAGTCTATGTCGAACACAATGGAAGATGAGAGAAGAGGGTATTTTGTAGTAGAATAAAAATATTTAGAACGGTTTTCCAAGTCCAGCCAATTAGCCTTTTTTGTGACTGCCAGCATGCTTTGTGAATGCATTTTTTAAATTTATATTAATTAATGAATATTTAGTTATATTTAGCTGCTAAATTTGTATGACAAAATGGACCGTGTGCTTTTCATTTAGCGTCCAATCAAATGTTAGTCACATTAGATGATTTACACACACACACACACACGCTCACACACACACACACAGACAGTGATTTTTTCAAACACATGCTGCTTAATATTTTTTTGTGGAAACTGCGATTAATTAGTTTTTTAAGGATTCTTTGATGGATAGTTGATATAAAATACATTTATAAAAAAAAAAAAAACTGTCACTCTTTATAATTGTAATGGATCCTTCATGAATAAAAGTAATTATTGCTTTTAAAAAAAAAATCGAACTTTCCCCAAACGTAAAAATAAATAAATAAATAAATAAATAAATGTAATATATTTACAAATGTAAAATGCAATGTAAAAATGCAAGAAGTTGTCTGTGGGTAGGTTCAGAAGGGGATACAATAGAATATACAGTTTGTGTAGTATAAAATAATTATGTCTATGGACCCAACATATGTGTGTGTGTGTGTGCATGTATATGTCATGTACAAAATGTCCCCACAAGGATAGAAAAACCTGAGATCACCTACATTGCGGAGACCAGCGTTTTTGTTTTGTTTTTATCCATCTGTGATGGATATTATATACTGTTTGTACAGTATAAAAAAAAACATAACCATAACGCCTATGGAGAGTCCCCACAAAGATAGCGAAACATAGAGAGTCCCCACAAAGATAGCGTCCCCACAAAGATAGTGTGTGTGAGTGTGTGTGTGTGTGTGTGTGTGTGTGTGTGTGTGTGTGGCCACCTATGATTTTTTTTAATACATTTATATTATACTGTAAATTTCATATATGGGTAAACTCTGAATATATGGGTATCTCTGAATAAATTGTTCTATTATTTGTAGCAAAATGAGTCCCTGCTAACATCAATTCACATTTGTTTTGCTTAACCGTGGTATAGGCCGGAGCATACACTGTGAGCTGATGTGTGCTATAAATTTTCTTGTCGATTGGCCTTAGGGAGTGATTTGATGTTCCTCAGGGGACGTTCAACAAAAGGGTTTGCACTTAGAAAACTAACACCAAACATATCGCTGTGCTCACTGCACTCTCATTAGCTTCTGAACAAATAATTCTTATTTAGAACGAGGTTGCTCAGGATATCACATGAGTTTCTTGTGGCTGTTACTTTATATTTACAGTAGTATATATAGGTACAAAGGCAACGGTGTGGATGGGGAGTTCCTGTCATAGCGGTGATGGAGCTTCCTGGCAAACCAGCCAATCCTGGCGACGGAGTTTATGTCTATAACCTCTCATGCTCTATAAACCTAAATTGTTCTATCAATCACAAAAGCACAATTATCAGCAAAATCTCAAGCCACTGCTTCTGTTATCATCATTTATGCTGGATTTTTTTTTCACCCCATAGTGGGAGCGCATAATGGCGTTTAGATTGATTCAGACGGAATTTACTGGACAACCAAGTGTAGTTTTATTGCAACAGGGACTCTGAAATGACTTTAGAGGGTCGGAACACATCAGTTCTGCAAGCTGTTGTGACGTTAAGCAGGTGAGGGGTCGAGAGAGGAAGGCGAAAGAGTTAAAGAATAAATGTGATTACTTTGAAAGCTATTGGTTTAGGCCAAGTAAAGTGGTTGAGACAAGTTGAAAAACGCCCGCCATCACACAGCTTAAATTGCAACAGTGAACGGAACCAAACACAAACACCAACAATTATATTCAAACGCACACATATCGCAACACAATCAAGCTGTATATTGACCCACCGAACTCTCTTTGGGGAACATGCACACCCCTTTCTGTTAATCTTCTCCAACTATTCCAGACACTGCTTCACTCCGGCCTCTCCTAGGCCCCGCCGGTGAAATCGATGCCAAGCTGGACGGAAATTTGGTTAGAGACACCGGGTGCGGTTGTAATCCCATCATGCTCAGAGTCACAGACACATTTCAGCCAGAGTTAAATATGGCTGTTTGACTGGCTGTCGTGATCGATTTCTTCTTTCGGCAGTGTTATAACTCTATCGCTGGCCTGCAGTGCAGCTTTTATTGCCGTGGCTCCTCTTGGGGGCGACGCTAATGTTGCACTAAAACTTGGAGCGTGTGCGTACAAATGGCAGCAATTAGAGCGACACAAACTGAGCTCCAGAGAAACATTCAAGGAAATTATGCGTTGCCTACATGTAAAGCAAAAATTATATTGTTGAAATGTTGCAAAACTGTTTTTAATTGGTGCAAGTAAGAGCATGCAAAATGACTTTGGACCTTAGAAACAGGATATAATGTCTGTCTGCTTTAAAAAAAAAAAATTAATAAAAAAAATACATTTATTATGTTAAAATACCAACCGCTCCTACGACACTTACATTTGTATTCTTTGTATTGAGCTGGTCAATCTGTGACACTATTGGTCAAAAGTTTTTAAGAAGTGGCCATTCCATTCCAGAATAGATCCAGTCCTGAATGTGAGTTTGCAGTCAATTACTGTAATTTCGTGATGACAATGCATGACGTTACTCGAAGTTGTTCAAGTTGTTGCTACAGCGGTCACATGGTAAGTAGGAGCTCTCTGAAAATTCCTAGCTTACAAGTTATAATTACGAGCTTTATGAGGACAAACATTGCATATACAAGCCTTTTCTATGTGCCATGTACTCCATTGTCTATTGTCTTTACCCCAAATTCTTGTTACCTGATTATTGGTTTAATTGCCCCACCTGTTTTCCATCGTTATCTAAAAGACAATTTCCCAATTTCCTTCCCTAATTATTCCCCTTGGGTGCTTCCGAAATCGCACACACTCTTGAGTAGGTACTAATTTTAAATAAGCAATTACTTTGTGGCTGCTAAAAAAAAGTATGTAAAATAGCATGAATGTGTGTACTAGTATGAATGAAATGACTACATGTGCCATGTTGTCATAATCATGTGACCTACCAAATCATCTCTTGTGGACTCATGGAATAGTAAAGTGTCTATAAGCACACTTCAGAATCTCGCCGGAAGTAGTAAGTCATCCAGGTACTTTTTTTGCCTACTATAAATTTAAACATACTACTTTTGTCACATACTGCTTTTCACCTACTATATAGTAGGGATGTATACTGTACGTGATTTTGGATGCAGCCCTTGTGTTTTCTTTCCTGTGCTGGTTCGTTTTGTATCCCTACTCAAATTCCTCCACCCTGCTCTTCACAAGTTCTATTGTATTCTATTGTATTCTATTGTATTCTATCGTATTCTATTGTATTCTATTGTATTGTATTCTATTTATCATGTAAGTATGAAGATAAATTCATTTATCCTCCATTTTTATTGCACACTTTGCACATTAACAAGACTGGGAACATAAGATTTGAAATTGAATGAACTCACTTTAACAAAAGAGTAATTCAGGACAGCATTAAAACAGCAACTGTATGTCAACATAGAGGAGCATAATTTAAACATACATTTACAAGTGAGCAAGACAGTCAGATGTTCTGGGGAAATCTCATGGGGAAATATAATTCCAAATGCAGATCCCATATTAATCCTACTAATCAGAGAGGGAAGTGTTGTGTTTGCCCGTAGTTCTCTCAGTATG
This sequence comes from Leuciscus idus, assembly GCA_021554675.1. NCBI lineage: Eukaryota > Metazoa > Chordata > Actinopteri > Cypriniformes > Leuciscidae > Leuciscus > Leuciscus idus. Next base: position 35,305,410 of record CM038634.1, on the reverse strand, counting down.
TTGTCATTCTGGTACATATTGCATTCAGTAGGTTCCACAATTCACAATACAGAATTCCCTGTGTTCCTCTACCTGCACATTTATACCCTCCATTTACGGCACTGGGACTCTATACCCCCAATTCACATCAAATGTCCCTTGTGAGATGAGTGCAGACAAACAAATGAAGAATAAATAAAGCAGTGTTACAAATGTCAGCTTGTGCTTTCGGCAGCGTCACATGGGAGCAAAAAAAGCTCCAAAATAATGAGACATTATGAGCAAGTGCAGTTTATCTCAGTGCGCACAGGAGCGTGAATCAAACCAAATTCCTGCGAACTTCTAGAGGTTTATTGGAGAACATGGATCAGATTGTCAAGGTCTCACCCAGAGGACTGGGTCACTTTACCTCTAGGTCACAATTGTGTTTCTGTCTGGTTAAAAATAATACACCTCAATCTGCTGTGTGTATAGCCACCGAGTCTTAGATACAAGATTATGTTAACCTCATTTTATACAAAATACAGTTTACAACATGCTGATATGGAAAAAAAATAAAAATGCACAGTTTTGCAGATGCAGCTGGGTAGTTTGGAGAATACAAATGGAAATTGTCTATTTTATCTAATATTATTTATTTTAATATTTAATATTCCAGTGACTGGCTGGATTCGGGGTACTCATTTTTTTTTTTTTTTTTTTTTAGTCTGTCTGGAAAGTTTTGTTTACAAAACACAGTGGTTGGCACAGTGAGCACTCTTAATGATGAACTAATCACAGTTTGCAAGGTTAGTGACCTCAAATCTTTAAAAAACATATTCAGAGTTTTGTTTGAGACTGCCTCGCCATTATACAGATTAGTTTATTCTAAGCCAGTGCAGTATATTCTTCAACATCTGTAACTTTAAGTTACTTCCATTAGGATAATCATGTTTTTGAAAATATGTTTTTCCCCTCTTTTTATTATTCAACTTATTTGTCTGCGTGCCTTTTTTTGTTTATTAATGCAAGTGGAGTGGAACTCTGTATAAACCCAACTGGGTTTCGTTCCCCTCCTTGTACTGTATCCATGTGATATTCGTGCAGAACAAATAACTAAAAAATAAAAATATAATATATATATATATATATATATATATTTTTTTTTTTTTTTTTTTTTTTAAATATGTAATTATTACATTTTGACCAAACTTTACATTTTCTTATTGATCGTTCCTAAGATCAGGAATGTGTTTTAAGTAAGTCAATTATATCAATTATTACTTTGTATTGATATTATAATTTTATAATAATATCTTCATGGCATACATTTTTGTTGAAAAATTTAGCAAATATTCTATTCTATTCTATTCTATTCTATTCTATAGATGAAAATTGTTATAAAACATTTCATTTTTTTTCTCATGTTGTTTTTGGATTTGTCAAAGTTTGTAACAGCACATCTTTTACATAATATTAAAGGTTTTGTTTGAGACCGCCTCACCATTATGTAGAGTAGTTTATAAAATGTCTCTGATAACCCTGTCCCTAAAATATTATTTCTTCAGATTATACCACGGTAATAAGTTATGGCATATCAGTCAGACAGCTTTTTCTATCCTTATGACATCCATCAGTGTGAGACCATCCACTGCATATTCAGCTTCATCCTCTGAATTATATTTGTGAAAAAATCTATATGTGTCACTTTTGGATGGACAGATTATAGTAAATGTTTAACTGCTCGTGCCATATCATTATTTGAAGTATTTTTCGTGTTGTGTGTATTCAGATAATAATTTCAGATCCACGTGCCCCTAATTGGAACAAAAAAATCCAAACAAACTGCAGTTCGTCGGTCTGCATGTTGTGTCTAAGCGGGCTGTTCTTGGCCAGAATAAGCTGCAGTGTGGACCAGATTGTAGTCATAAGTCTGTTTTAATGAGTTCAACCCTTCCTTCTCCCTTCCTCTCTGGCAGGCGGTTTTCTCTCTCTAACTCTCTCCATTGTCAGCTCATACTTTTGACATCCATGACTGCGTTTGAATTCAGATTGCCATTTTGGATGGTGATTGCCCATTGCATTGCCATATGGTAGCGTCCCTGCTGGACAATGCAACAAGATGCTAAGTGGCTGTGGAACGTGAACCAGCCGGGCTCGAGTTAACGTCTCTTATGTCTAATTGAGAGCCGGCACAAAGCCGTTCCTCCATCTCAAGCCCATTCAGATCATCTATTGTTTTAGAGCTGCCTCTCGCTGCACAATAGAGTGCTTTATTTCTCATCGGCCTTGACAGCGAGAGGGAAGAGGCTGCTATTTTTAAAAGCATGTGGGTGACCGCGTTAGCTAATAAACGCTCACATTACACCAGCCAACACAGAGAAGAAGAAAGACGGAGGAGAGAGAGAGAGACAAACGCAGCACGCTCGGGCATTCAACAATTTGCAGGTGCACAAGCCTGACTTCTCATTACACAGAAAATCCACTCCCATCAGCCATAACGCTCCTTCAAACACCACCTCCTATATTTTATTTAAAGTTCTCTCTATGAATAGTATTACCATTGAACACAGGCAAACAGACATCAGCCATTCTCTCACTAATGTACCGGATGATGTAGTCGCATACAATGCTAGAAGTCAATTCTGACCATTTTACCCCTCCTTCTCTCTGGGCTACCACATCCAATGTGATTTACCTTTCTTGGACATTTAAGACACGTCCGCTCACCGTGAAAAAGGAAAAGATTCACATTAGATGAACTGAATGTTCCCTGCCAGTTCGTTAGAATTGGCGCTATTTGATGGATGGTTATAGATTTGCTGCCCCAGCAGCGTTTGTCCCTAATTGGAGTCTTATCTTGACATCTGTAAATATATGGGCATTGACTGACCAGTCAAATGCATTAGCTATTGTGTCGGTGGCACCTCATTTGTTTTCACCACAAAATTCTTTTCACGGCATATGCAGACAAAGTTTCATAAACACTGTGTATATGTAATAAGGATCCACTGGAGGCAAGTTGAGAGATGAGAACCCATGTGCAGTTTATTATAACTAAAACATGAAACAAAAACATGGCGTGGCATGAAAACAAAAACCAAAGCATGAACATGAACTTTGCACAACAGCAGACTACAGGAAACAATACTTGACCAAGACACATGGCAAACATGAGGGCTTAAATACACAGACTAATGACAAAACAAGGGACACCTGTGAATTACAATTAACAAATGACAAGACATGGCAGGATCACATGACAAACAGGGAATCACATGACAGACATGGAAACAAGACATGACACAGAAACATGACAAGAACAAACCCAAAACGTGACAGAATCCCCCCCTCTAAGGGCGTCTCCCGACGCCCAACAAAACCAAAACACAACATAAGACCAGGAGGGTGGTGGAGTGGAGGAGGTCATGGGGGAGGGATGGTGGGCCAGGCCCGTGCAGGGGGACAGGACATGGGACGTGGCATGGCGTGGACGGGCCTGGGTCGTGGCATGGTGTGGGCGGACCTGGGCCGTGGCAAGGCGTGGGCGGACCTGGGTCGTGGCATGGCGTGGGCGGACCTGGGCCGTGGCAAGGCGTGGGCGGATCCGGCAGTGCAGGAAGCCAGGGCGGACCAGACAGCTCAGGTGGCCAGGGTGGACCAGACAGCTCAGGTGGCCAGGGTGGACCAGACAGCTCAGGTGGCCAGGGTGGACCAGACAGCTCAGGTGGCCAGGGTGGACCAGGCAGCCTCCATGGTCCTTTCAAGGACCCTACTGCCCCCCCCCCCAAAATTTTCTTGGGGACAGCTATGGGGTTATGGGCTGGAACAGACAACGGCTCAAGAACAGAAATGACGTGAAAAGTCTCAGCAGTCGTGATGTGAACAGTCTCTTGGCTCGGCAGACGTGACGTGAACAGTCTCTGGCTCGGCAGACGTGACGTGAACAGGCTCTGGCTCGGCAGACGTGACGTGAACAGGCTCTGGCTCGGCAGACGTGACGTGAACTTCAAATGTGTGCACCGACCACACACACCATATGGCTGTGGCCATAATTGTTAGTGTAGCCATAACTGAGGGCTCAGGTTCAGGCGTGGCGGCGGCCATCTTGTCAGGAGACACAGGCTCGGCGGCGGCCATCTTGTCAGGAGACACAGGCTCGGCGGCCGACGTGGCGTGAACAGACTCGGACTTGGCAGGCGTGACGTGAAGAGACCCAGACATGGCAGACATGACGTGAAGAGATTCAGGCTTGGCAGACATGACGTGAAGAGATTCAGGCTTGGCAGACATGACGTGAAGAGATTCAGGCTTGGCAGACATGACATGAAGAGATTCAGGCTTGGCAGACATGACATGAAGAAATTCAGGCTTGACAGACATGACATGAAGAAATTCAGGCTTGGCAGACATGACGTGAAGTGGCTCAGGCTTGGCAGGCATGACGTGAAGTGGCTCAGGCTTGGCAGATACTGTGGGTTTGTGGGGCTTCTCAAAACCCACAGTAAATGAGGAACCGCTTAATAATAGGGCATAGTCAATATATTGGGCCAAGGACCAGTGGATTTTTCCCCCAGGAAGCTGGGAGCGAATGGGCTCATTCAGACTCACCCTAAATATGTCCTTGAGGGCCACGTCATTAAAATCCAACTGGCAACACAGCCCACAAAATTTCTCCACATACGTTTCCAGGGGAAGATTCCCCTGGCGTAGGTTTAGGAGGGCAACCGCTGGGTTCATTGTAGGAGGTCAAGTATTCTGTAATAAGGATCCACTGGAGGCAAGTTGAGAGATGAGAACCCATGTGCAGTTTATTATAACTAAAATGAAACAAAAACCAAAGCATGAACATGAACTTTGCACAACAGCAGACTACAGGAAACAATACTTGACCAAGACACATGGCAAACATGAGGGCTTAAATACACAGACTAATGACAAAACAAGGGACACCTGTGAACAATGATCAGACAATTAACAAATGACAAGACATGGCAGGATCACATGACAAACAGGGAATCACATGACAGACATGGAAACAAGACATGACACAGAAACATGACAAGAACAAACCCAAAACGTGACAGTATATTTGGACTTACAAGAGCTTTATGGGAAAGCCTGGTGACATGTTTGGACTCCAAATGCTGGTATGATACTGGTATCAAACACATAAATGAGAAAGTGATACATGAATTAGAATTTTTTTGAATACAACCCAACTGAGTCAAAATGGTTGCAGATGTTGTTTCGTGTTGACTTAATTACTAAATTGTTTATCGTTTCCTCTCTTATACACACAAAATAATACATTAATATATCAGCAAAGTTCTGTCACTTTCATCAGCAGTGGAGTTACTTAGAATTTAATTTGCAAATCCACACAATAGTTCCTAGCAAGATTATAACTACTTTAGAGTACTCTAGCATTAATAGCTAATGCCATATAGAGAGCCAATTTATAACATTAATGTGTTTTATCACTAATAGCACTTTGATTAGTGATTGTTACCTCATATTATTTCTCTATGAGTTTCCCCAGCATATTCAAATAACTAAGGCACACTTCTTCGCTTGATCACGACCAGGCCCATTTATCTCCATTAAGGATGACAGCCAGGGTGTGTTTGCATGTGACAGGAAACTGATAATGCATTCAACTATCTAATGCATGCATGTATGACCTAATTTTATGGTGAATCTTATGATTTTTTGGGGTAAATTCCATATAAGCAAAATAAGTAATTGTAAACCATTTTTAAGTTTGATGTTGTTGTTTTTTATGCTTATTGTGTCTCTTAAATATATTGATAACAAAAAAAATCTTTCTATACAATTCTATTTGCCAAAGAGTTAAAGTTAATTGAAAAGTAACCTATAACTTAGTGCTGTCAGTTAATATAATTAATTACAAATTAATCGCACACTACATTTTGTTGAGAAATGATCCTCTAAAAGAGAAGTTGAAGTCATTATTGAGTTTAAAAGCATCAAATAGACAAAAAGTAGCTTAAGAAATAAATATTTGATTTAGGCTAAAACGGACAAGATTATTATATGTATGTATATATATGTATGTATATATATATATATATATATATATATATATATATATATATATATATATATATATATATATATTAGGGGTGTAACGATTCGTTTTAACAACGATTCGATTCTAGGGCTGGGATAAACGATTATTTTTTAAACGATTAATCTAGCGATTATTTTTTTCGATGCATCGATTAATCTAACGATTAATTTTTCCAGTCCGATTCGATTCCGATTCGATTCGATTATCGATTATCTCCCCAATCCCCATTAATTGACTAATAGCAATTTATACATGTTAATTTACATATCTGAATGAAAAAAACATGAATTCCTTAACATTGCAATATATGTTTATTGCTCTTAAAATTCCAAAATAAAAGACTATACAAGTGCATAGTAATGCATTCTTAGTCAGAGGTAGCATTCAATAAAACCTTAAAGCCTTGAAAACACATAGCTTACTGAAACAAGCTTACTGAACACATAGGGCCTAGCTTACTGAAAAAAAGTTCTTCTTTCAGATGAAAATAACAACAACTTGATGTCTAGCATTCAATAAAAAAATAAAAAGGTCACCCAAAATACTTGTTTAGAGCAATTGAAAGAATACAGTAACCAATGTAAACTTGAGGGCTTTAAGCTAATACAGAGAGTGCTTTTCCAACAAAAAATAAATAAAAATTAACAGTGGGAGCCAGCAGCCTGTCATGGCGTCCTTCCTGAACCAACAGAATTGAACATTTATGTTAAAAACACATAGTCCTAGCTTACTGAAAAAAGTGCATCTTTTAATTCTTCATTCACATAAAAATAACAACAACGTATAGTAATACACTCTGCCACTCACCTTTTTCTTAAAAAAAAAAATACTAATAAAAAAAAGTACTTAACTAGAATTTAATAAATGGAACATTATTGTAAAGTGTTACCGATTTGTTATACACCGATTCAGACGTCTCGTGAGTTCAGTGTTGGACAGATCAGTTGTTTTAACCATTCATTAAAGTGAATCGGTTCAAATGAGTCATTATAGTTCGCGAATCGGACGTGTCATTAGTGGACGTGTAGCCTACGGCAAGCGTTGTGTGATTATCCTTCTGGCAGTTTATTTTTTTACCACAATAAAAAAAATCTCCGAATGCTCCACGTGAAACTTTGGTCTTCCGCCCTTTTTCTATCGTGTCTAATATCAGAGACAATTTATATAAGAGACATGCCACTTCCTCAATCCTCAATACAACTATACAAGGAAAACCCGTAACGGCAAAGATGGCGGTTGTATGCACATGTCCCGCCCCTCCCGCTGGAAAGCCAATCATCTGCTTTTAACAGTCAAGCCGGGAAACATTTAAGCCTATTGTCTGGTTCCACTGACGCATGCGCACAGATGAGGTTTTGCGACAGCGGAGACGATTTGGCGACAGCGAGTTGTGGTGTGTGCAAGATCAGATGGAATCCACATGGAAGAGGGTGATAACAACGCGAAGGCACCGGACTATTAAAGTATTTTATATCGACCACAAATATGTTACCTTACATTCTAATTAAAAGACACAAAATATGTCTTATTTGATCGGTGAGTAATGTAGATGAACTGCTGCGCTTGTGACACTGACAGGGCGCATATTTAACTGAAAGAACAAGCAGAGAGAGAGAGGGCTCCGGTCCCCTCTCTCTCTCTCTCTCTCTCTCTTCGGAGCCAGGCGAAAGTGTAAACAAGACTTCACCGTCTCCAAATTAAGTGCTGTCTTGCTCTCTCTCCCGCACGCATATTAATCAAAATAAAACGACATGATGGTAAAAAAAAGTGTCATGTGGAGCATTCGGAGATTTTTGTTTCCTGAATTACCGCTGGGTGTGAATTGTGCTAAAATACGTTCCGCACATTCAGCTGACATAAAATTACTCAATAAAAAAACGAAAAAACCTATCCAGTGATGTAATGTTTTCTGTGTTGACACTAACCTTGTGGGATGTCCATGTCCTAACTGCTGGGATAATCACACAACCGTATGACACGTCCAATTCGCAAACTAATGACTCCTTTGAACCGATTCATTTTAATGAATAGTTAAAACAACTGATCTATACAATACATTGTTATTACTGATAAAGTGCAAACCTGCTTATATTTAAATAATGGAGAACAATATTGACATTGAATATTGCACAACACCGGCATTCTGGATAGAGACGTAAATGAAGTTGGTGTTGTGAACCCTTGCGCATGCGTAGTAAAAGTATAACCTGCGGGGGGAAAGGCGTTTTAAACCTTATTTTGGGGCAAAGTCATCAAACTTTTTCAGCGATTTTTATCATATTTTACTGTTGTTTCTATACATGCAGTTTTTATGTCCCGGTGACCAGTGAAAGTGCACTTCTGACTCTCTGCCCATTCATTTAGATAGGAGCCTGGTCTTGTTAGTCCGAAATAGCTGCCCGGAGGCGTTGCCAAGATGGCGGCCGAGTGGCACGACTTGCCTAAAAGGACTTTGTTAATATGCACGAGGGAGAGGGAGACAGAGAGAGAGCAAGACAGCGCTCGTGTTGTTTGAAGACGGTGAGTGCGCGCGCGCGCGGCCGGGGCTCTCTCTCGTACTTATATGCGCCCTGTCAAGCGCAGTCAGTCATTCTATTCTACATCACTCACCGATCAAATAAGGCTTTGGCAGCCACCAAAAAAAATTCAATGCAGGAAAACCCCTGGATTGGTTATATAACGTTGGATAGAATGATGGCCCGGCCATCGCGTATCAGCGCACATAAGGTACACACTGTGAAGTAATTTGAAAACAATTTTTAGAGAAATGAAAACAGGTCGACGAATCGACACGCATATTTTGCGTCGACGTATTTTTTGCGTTGACGTCATCGATGACCTCGACGCGTTGTCCCAGCCCTATTCGATTCGTATCGCGATTCGTGGTTGTCGATACGATTCAAGGATGATATTGGTTCATTTATAACGATACGATCCGAAACAATTCAGTGACTTTTTAGCCAAAAATTCTTGTAAGGGAATCAGGTATCAATTAATTATGGATATAAACAAACAAGTAAACAATTAATGTCAAATGCATTCACATTTTATTTGAATAAAGTAGGACTGAACGATTATGACAAAAATTATAACTGTCGATTATTCCCTTGAATTTGTAATTGTGATTATTAATTACGATTATCACAACATTGAATGATGTTTTGAATAGTTTGGCCATGGGACCCACATTTCCCCATGGTCATCAAGCTGCGATCCACCTTTTTTGGAATTATATAAGCCTATTATAATACATTTCTTTACACAAAAATTGTTGACACACAAGTTCTGTCCCCCTTTACTTAACATACACATTTTTTTTAAGAATATGTCAAATACTGATAAGCAGTAGGCACTGCGAGGTTAAGCTATTAAATAGCAGTCCCAAACTAGTTTTTGTTAATACAATCTTGGTATGAGCCACCACAGTCATATACAAATATACAAAATAACCAGTAAGTGGCATTTTGTTATGGAAACAAACAACAGTTATAGGCTACCATGGTGATACACAATACTTAGAAGAACTGGTAAAGAAACATGGAAACTGCTCCTGATAAATAGCAACACACATGACGTACCAATAACGTAATTTATTGGTATTTTACTTTTATTTCTTAACTTACTAATTTACGACGTTGCATTCTCGTATGTCTTTTGCACTTTAGTGAAGTGATACAGCGCGCTCCGCCGCATTTGCGCGTGCAGTTGAAGAGTGCGCGCTACTGCAGCGGCTGAGAGGACGGGAAAGTCCGTTTTTCTGAGGTGAGAGACTTTGCGCAGCTTGTTGTGTTTGCGCTGCGGCTGGCGCGTCACGCATGGCGATCACGTCACAGATAGGCAGACTGAATCGAGTAACGTTTAACGCCTTTAAAATTGAAAGTGCTAAGAAAAAACATCCATATAAAGTATGACGTGCTTAAATCCAGATCGTTATTTCCTAGTATCGATACAATCGATTCATTACCTTTTAAAACGATGTTAGATCGATATGTCGTCCGGAAGGCCAACTTGCCGAGCACAGATCGATGTGGTTGGATCGTAGGAATATAAATCGATACATCGATCTAGTTGATGAATCGTTACACCCCTAATATATATATATATATATATATATATATATATATATATATATATATATATATATAATTTTTTTTTATTATTTTTTTTTTTTTTTCAAAAGCTGTATCTGAATTTAATTAAATAATGCCATGAAATTAATGGGTTTTAAATTGGTATTGAATTTATAGTTATATCTTAATTTATTTTTGAAAAAAGAAAAAGGTCATACATGTTTGAAACGACACGAGGGTGAATAAATCATTACAGAATGATTTATAAATAATTACAGTTTGGGTGAAATATCCCTTTAATTAATTGTTTTATTAATGTGGAACTATGATAGTCCTATTCTAAATAAGAAAGTAAAACTGCCAGTAGGTGGCATTAACTGATGTCAAGCACAATTAGGTAGCTTTTGTGGATAAATCATGTACTCACTGTGGGAAGATGACCACCACAGTGTTGCAGTCGAGACTCCAGTACCTCAGACGAGGTGGAGTCTCCTTGCCTATAGGAAGAGGGCTACTTCGGTGAATAGCCAGGGTGACCTGAGGATCACAGTGGGGGCTAACCCACCGAGTCAGTCTCCGTGGGCCCCCCCACTCCTCTAGCACACAGCAAGCTGTGGAGCTTCCGGGTGGAGGCGCTGGTCCTTCTCATGGGGGAACGGTTGTTTCATTCGGGATACCGCCGTACGATCAGATGTCGATCGCTGCAACGGAGGGTGAGCTAGAGTCATTTGGGAATAAAAACTCGGCTGTGTTGCCCCCTTCAGGGAGAGTAGCGCTGCTTGAGCCTGACACAGAGCTGACGGCTATGCTTTCCCAGGCCGCCGAGAGAGTCGGGCTCGAGCAAAGGCCTCCACAGTGTCCTGCGACCCTGAGGTTGGATGATTGGAATCTGCGCTGGTTCTCAGCACTCCACCCCAGTGCCATTCTTTCCGGAGGTGCATGAGGAGATTACTAGATCATGGACGGCACTGGCCGAAACCGGATACAGTTGAGCGTGCGGTTGCGATGCAGTTGTGTCAAAATAGCGCTGCAGCCTGGAGGGGTAACCCGCATCTCCCTTTCAAGGCCTGTAAGTTCTTGTCCATTCTCACGGCCAAGACTTACAGAGTCGCTGGAGAGGCTGCCTCCACCCCCCACGCCATGGCTCTCCTGCTAGAGTACCAAGCCTAGGCACTTAAGGAGTTGCACAAGGGTAGTTCAGACCCAGAGCTGATGCAGTATCTGCGCACAGCGACAGACCTTGCCTTACGTGCAACGAAAGTCACTGTGCGCTCCCTCGGTCAGATGATGTCCACCTTGATGGTCCAGGAACGGCATCTCTGGCTGAACCTGGTGGATATGAGGGAGACCAACAAGTATCTCCCAGCCCAGCCTCTTCATCAACGGAGTTGAGAATGTCGCCCAGCAGTTCTCGGCTGCACAGAAGCAGACGGAGGTGATCAGACACATCCTGCCCTGGCAGCCTGCTGCTGCTCTCAGCCGGCTGCAGCCCCCTGTCTGCTTTAAATGATCAATAAAAGAGCAGTTTCCTCAACCTCTGGGTCCCAAGAGGGCATGGATGGCGGTGTGCGATGCTAAGCCTTGCTATCCTCATCCCCCTCTCATATCACCAGCGGGTAGCAGTGTGCGGTTCTAGGATGCTATGCATTCTCACGCATCACCTGCCCAACCGTGGAGCAAGGTAAGTGTTGCACCGCACACTCAGACCCCACTTCGGGAAACTATGCCTTCCGAGTCGGGTCCCTGCGCCCCAGCAAAGTCCTTTTAGGCAAGTCATGCCACTCGGCCACCATCTTGGCAACGCCTCCAAGCAGCTATTTCGGACTAACATGACCAGGCTCCTATCTAAATGAATGGGCAGAGAGTCAGAACTGCACTTTCACTGGTCACCGGGACATAAAAACTGCATGTATAGAAACAGCAGTAAAATATGATAAAAATCGCTGGAAAAGTTTGATGACTTTGCCCCAAAATAAGGTTTAAAACGTGCAATATTCAATGTCAATATTGTTAATTAAGCAGGTTTGCACTTTATCAGTAATAACAATGTATTGTATAGATCAGTTGTTTTAACTATTCATAAAAATGAATCGGTTCAAAGGAGTCATTAGTTCGCGAATTGGACGTGTCATACGGTTGTGTGATTATCCCAGCAGTTAGGACATGGACATCCCACAAGGTTAGTGTCAACACAGAAAACATTACATCACTGGATAGGTTTTTTCGTTTTTTTAGAGAGTAATTTTATGTCAGCTGAATGTGCGGAACGTATTTTAGCACAATTCACACCCAGCGGTAATTCAGGAAACAAAAATCTCCGAATGCTCCACATGACACTTTTTTTTACCATCATGTCGTTTTATTTTGATTAATATGCGTGCGGGAGAGAGAGCAAGACAGCGCTTAATTTGGAGACGGTGAAGTCTTGTTTACACTTTCGCCTGGCTCCGAAGAGAGAGAGAGAGAGAGAGAGAGAGAGAGAGAGAGAGAGAGAGAGTGCGCGCGCGCGACCGGAGCTCTCTCTCTCTCTGCTTGTTCTTTCAGTTAAATATGCGCCCTGTCAGTGTCACAAGCGCAGCAGTTCATCTACATTACTCACCGATCAAATAAGACATATTTTGTGTCTTTTAATTAGAATGTGAGGTAACATATTTGTGGTTGATATAAAATACTTTAATAGTCCGGTGCCTTCGCGTTGTTATCACCCTCTTCCATGTGGATTCCATCTGATCTTGCACACACCACAACTCGCTGTCGCCAAATCGTCTCCGCTGTTGCAAAACCTCATCTGTGCGCATGCGTCAGTGGAACCAGACGATAGGCTTAAATGTTTCCCGGCTTGACTGTTAAAAGCAGATGATTGGCTTTCCAGCGGGAGGGGCGGGACATGTGCATACAACCGCCATCTTTGCCGTTACGGGTTTTCCTTATATAGTTGTATTGAGGATTGAGGAAGTGGCATGTCTCTTATATAAATTGTCTCTGGCCCCAGTCATTTGGCCTACTGCGGGTAGGTCTGTAGTCCCTCTGGTCCCGCTTGTACGGTCTCTGGGGGCCTGGCTAGTGCTCCCCAGCTCGTCTTGCTGGCTCATTCAGACTATCAGACTCGGCTATGCGATTCAGTACGCCCAACTGTCCTCCGGGCAGAAATCGCAGTACTATTGGCGAAGGACGTGATAGAGCCGGTCCCTCCAGCAGATATGAAGTCAGGGTTCAACAGCCCCTACTTCATTGTACCCAAGAAAGGTGGTGGGTTACGGCCAATCTTGGACCTGCAAGTTTTGAATGAGACCCTTTCAGAAGCTCCTGTTCAAGATGCTAATGCAGAAACACATTTTCGAATGCAGCCGTCCCCGAGATTGGTTTGTAGCGATCGAGCTGAAGGACGAGTCCCCTAGAACAAGTGTCCAGGCATGTTGTTGTCTTCACGGATGCCTCCACCACCGGATGTTTTGTGCCATTCATATTCCGGGTGTGTTCAATCGTGCAGCCAATGAGCTCTCACGACAGCATGCGCTTCTGGGAGAGTGGAGACTCCATCCCCATGCGGTCCAGCTGATCTGGAGACACTTCGGAGCCCCACAGATAGATCTGTTTGCCTCTCAGGACACGCCTCACTGCCAGTTGTTTTACTCCCTGACCGAGGGAACCTACGCAAGTATGCGTTTCCCCCAGTGAGCCTACTTGCACAGACACTGTGTAAAGTCAGGGAGGACGAGGAGCAGGCCTTACTAGTTGTGCCTTACTAGCCCAACCGGACCTGGATCCAATAACTCATGCTCTTACCAAAACCAAAACCCCCTCTGACACAATCCTCTGAGGAAGGACCTGCTTTCTGAGAGATGGGGCACCCTATGGCACCCGACCCGCGTCCAGACCTCTGGAACCTCCATGTGTGGTCTCTAGACGGGACTCAGAGGATTTAGGTGATGTACATGTAACGACTGAGACAAATCAGACACAATTATTTGTTATATTTAACAAATAATCTTTAAAACTCACTCTGGGATCTATGGTCCTATCCCCCCTGTCACTGGCCTCACTGTTTTAATGGATCCAGCTGCTAAACACTTCCACAATAAACTCCACGAAGGTGCAATTTATGAAGTTTAATCATGAAAAGTGTGAAACTACAAAGAAGAGAAAATACACAAGCATGAATTTCACAAAATACATAAATCATCAAATAAATGAGCATTCTCCAAATGCTCTCAAGATAAAAGTCCTTTAAACCGAAGTTTAAAGTCCAGCACACCCCCAACAAGGGCAAGAAGGGTCTTGGTTACCATGACTATGATCAGATAAGTTGGTTTTATTGCTGTTAAAAAATTTGGTCACGTGGAAAAAGCAGATGCTACAGGAAAGACCCACAGCCCTTAAAACAGACTTTCCTGCATTAATTTATGGACAAATTGATCTGTAATTGAACATGCACCCCAGGACACAAATGATTTACTGTCTTGTGTAGTGTCTTTTGATATTAGTATGTATTTGATACTATGTATTTTATGAAATAACCAAAGTTCAATGTAACCCCACCTGTATCGTGTCTCCTATCTAATTAATCCTCATTTAACCCCAAATTACAAACTGTAATTTGAATAAAACCGACAAGATGTCCAGTTTCTCAAATCCTTGCTCATTAGTTTTAATGTGCCCACGCGAGCAAAAGAGATTGACATGCAAATCTCCACGTGAAGGAATGCGAACGCCCTCATTAACTCAAAAACAAAGCACCAAACTTAAGACCTCTGCTTTTTGTAGAGTTTGGAAAACACGCTGTGAGATTACATTGGATTTACCTCAGAAGAAGAAGAACGCGATTTGAAGACAAGAAAGATGTAAGGTAAGAATGTATTCTGAATTATATTAGTTAGTGTTATTGTTGCATAAACTTCACATAGCAGTTGAACTGTTGCTAGACTAAAATGTATGAAATCGACAGAAACATGTTGAAATATGAACTATAGACAGGCTTTCAATGCAAAATTTATATTCATGAGGATGTTTTTATGTTCGAGAATAAAACACAGCATGATATAAAAGTAGGCTAGTATGAGTGTTTACTCTAATATGGTGAATATTATAATGTTTAGACCCGGTTTTACTGTTAAATATCTGCTCTAACGTAGATATGTATAATATGGTAACAATAATGTGTCATAGTTTGGAGCGGCTAGATCGCTTCAGTAAATGTTCCCTGCATGAGCTGTGAGTTTGAGTCATTCGCGCTGTGCGTTTGAAAAGCAAAACGAACCAAACATTAGGCTTCATGTTTTTACTCCAATCTCATGTAGCGACACTGACTTGGCATCCGGCCAGATGTTCTGAATTAGCGAATCCTGATTTGCAAAACACAGCTCGTTTATTCGTGAGTAAACAAAGAGCATTCTGTTTACGACCCCCTTGGGGCATGTTGACCAGCGGGGGCGCCGCTCGGGCTAGGGCCTCCCTGGCACATGACACATTTATAACAAGCCGAGCGTTGAGCAAAAGGGTCGACCTAGTCCCTTGATTCAAATCTCGCCAACTCACGGGACTCACATCCTGAACCGAAAGGGTGGGGGAAAGGACAAGAGTTCACAAAAGCAGCCTGAATTCTGAATGACACACACACACACACGTACATACACACACACACACACACACACAAACATCCTTTGTGTTTAACTTAATATCCTTTTAATGTATGTAACTCAGACTTGTATCTGAACTTCCTGTATGTATGTGTGATTAATGTTGTTTTGATCATATAGTTATGATCTTCGAGTGTTCGGCTCTGAAATGTATTTTTGAAGAATGTTCTCCCAGTAGAATCGCATCCCGTAACCCGATCTCATTGGCAGGTCATAAACTTTATGACCCCCCCCAGGCTACAGCCCAAAGCTCCTCTGCAAAAGAGAAAGGAGAGCCAACATTCCAACGCACACACATACACAAACTTTGAATATTAAACTTAGAATATAAGCATGTCATTTTTCCTATACTCCTGTGTGTTTTCCTAGGTTATATTCACTTCGTTTATGACGTTTATCTGAAGGAACGAACCTTAAATGTGTGTAATTCTGCATATCTCATGTAACGTTGTATTACTATAATCTCCAAATGACGTGTTTCATATCTCTGTAATCCTCTCTACCTGAGGGAGGTGAATTTCGATAACCAATTGCAGTAATTTGTATCGTTTGACACCTTTCATATGGCTTGAGCAAATCTTCTAAAATTCGATCTCAATCATGACTCATTCGAGTGGGCGTGTCTAACCAGACAAAGGAAAACCTTCCGCTCGAAATGCGCTAAGATGATTCGTCCTCCACGCAAAAGGAGGCGTACACGGGACACTGTTAAAAGTCCGAACCTTCAGTTTACAAACTCTCTCAACTCTCAGCTTCTCTTCTCCCTCCTCCAAAACTTTGGAAACCCAAGTCCGGACCGGCTTCGGCCTGCTTCGCTTCTCTTCTCTTTTATTTCTTTGTATGTTTTTCTATAGTCTAGTTTCGTTTTCCTATTCGCCTCTGTTCATTCACGAGCTGAATGAACTTGGCCTGAATCATTCCCGGCAACTTCACCACAGAGAAAGAGACTCGTTGAACCTCCCGCGCTCGCGCTCGCCCGGAAGACACAGCACGCGCACGCCTCCCCTCAGACGACTCACGCTGCTCTTAAAGACACACGCAGGACTCTGCCTTCCTTCCTCATACAAAGAGAACCATATGTATGAAGGTAAAATGATGTCATAATGAATTGCAAGCGCAGGGTGAGATTTGTGAAAATGTACATAAGATTGCAAGCGTAAATTAAATGTGCATGCGCGAGAGAAGATTTGTAAAGGTGTAAATCGCCTTTCAAGTGTAAGAAAAAAATATTTGCAGCATTTAACTGTATTCGTAAGTGTAATTACTGTATTGTGAAGCTGCAGCTTCATGCTAAAGCAAAATAAATAGGATCTGTATTCTTCTGACTTCCATTTTTCCGCGCTTACACTTTTGGCACGGTTTTTGCGCACAAATACGGTCAAAAGTATTGCAGGCCTGTGAACAGCAATTTGCGACCGAAAACAACAGAGTTAGGAACTGCAAAACAGATTCATTGCGTAAAATCAAACTTTGTGTAAAAAAATTAACTGTTGCAAATGTCTAAATGACTTGTTGTGTGCATGGGGCAAAAAAGTTCCCGTAATAACCCGATTTGTACAGTTGTGTCTTTCTTTTACCTGCGCTTCCAGTTTTGACACGATTCTCTCACTCATTGAGTTTTGCAAGCGCGAAGAGGAGGGCGGGTCCACCTTCTTCATGTAGCCAATCAAATGAGCTTCTCGCTGACTCTAGGTTTACTCTTATCTGATTGGTTCAATAAACACGCCAGTCACCAGAACACTGCCCTACAAAGGCAAAACGCCGTAACATCATGTTTGGTCAAAAATGAGTTAGTGTCATTTTTGTGGTATTTGAGACCTCCTTTATCATGTGAATAAATATCGTGAGTCAATTTGATTGTTTTAACGAGAAAATAAAGGGCCATGACAACCGTAACTTCCAAAACCATACGAGAAACCACAGCAGAACGCCGTAACAGTTGTTACGGCTCTTTGCCTTTGTTCCAGCACGCTGAAGTTGAGTTACGGTGTTCTGACTTTGTTTAGCCTGGCATCAAGAGAGATGTTACGGTGCCGCTGTGATGTTACTGTACTCTGGCTTTGTCATACTGTCAAAGTTTGCCGCTCTTTAATTGTCACCAAACCACGTAACATGCACACAATATATCTTTGGCCAGACAAACCGCTCCAAGTATGCAATCAGAAACAAAGCAAGGTGAACAAGCCATACTTAGATGGTATGCAAGCTAATAGGTTGTCATAAATGTTGTTATTTTTGTTCAGGGCGATGGTTCAGATCTGTCAATATCAGTGACAGCCCGGAGCTAGCTAAATTTAATCTGTGTCACGTAAGTTAGCGCTAACGTTGACACTCGCCTCACATCAGACGCCGAAAACCAATTATTAAATACACTGGCATCCTACCTTTCCATGCAATCCGATATAATCCATGGAAGATGCATAATCCATAATCCATAGCAATGCACGTCATCTGCTGTATCCACAACAATCCATACGTGTTTGAGCCATATTTCCTTCTTGCAGGTGTTCATCTTACACAAATCCATATAGCACTAAGCTAGTTATCGCTAACGTCCGTACAAAGTAGGCTAACCTAAATGGTAAAAGTAATTCCAACTTTTTTTCGGTTGACTCTGTCTATATTATCTCAGAATTAAAAAGCAGTAATCCAAGTCGAGTTCGTTGACTGTGCATCTTGAGCAGTTTGGTGGCCCTTAACCCTTTAACTGTCACCGTCATTTTAATTCAACCTCTAATAAACGCATAAAAAGAGCGCATATGTGCGTTATAGCTGGCAGCCGCATCACGAATCGAGAATCCATAATATTTTTGTTTATATATATATTTTTTTAAATCTGACTTTTTTTTTTTTTTTAGATAATTTAATTGGTGTTATTTTTTTTAACTCTTGGTATAAAAACAAACTGAGCTTTCTACCAATCTTTCATTATTTTTCATGTTTATTGCTATTTCAAAATAAAGGCCTAAACACGCCTAATGAATATGAAATATTCTTGTTGCAAATTGATAAATTACTGCTCCTCTGTAATTTATAAAAAAAAAACATTTGTATTCAATTATAATTAAATGATCTTTATTGTGAAAATATTTCTTGCATTTATTCATACTGTACTGTACTGCAAAGTAACTTATCTGTTTACGTTTTACTTATCTGTTTATCTGTATCTGTCATACTGTTTAACGTTGTTAGTGTTGCCGCACTATCCTGATCATTATAGCACTAAATAGGAACAACCAAAGGTCTTCTATATAATTTAAAACACATACCATGATGACTAGACCTTGGTCAGGTGTTCTTATAATGGATGTAAATATGGGGGACAGCAAGCAAATATTGATTATATGTCAGTTACTGCCTTTTGCCTTTGCACGACTCCTTATTTTTGGCATATGATACAAAGGCAGAGTACAGTAACAGCCAAACATGGGTCAAAGGTCAAGTTTGAGCTCAAGATTTTTTGCATACAAACATTTCTTCATTATAGCAACTAGTTGTCAAATTTTGGGAGTCCTACCTATAATACTTTTGTCTGGACAAAACAGAAACTTTAAAGTCATTTTTCTCAGTTTCACACTCTAGCGAGTTAAGGTCTTTTGCCTTTGCAGGGCAGAACACATCTTTATCTTCATTTTGGCTCAGAAACGTTCTGGTTGCCGAAATGGTACTTTTAATGCACACATACATGTTAAATAAATAGATAAACAAATAAATAAATAAATAAATAAACAAATAAGTCATGATTGCTTAATAAGATGTGCACCATTGGGCTGATTAAAGCTGACTAACATTCATACTGAATTTCAAGCTGGTGTTAACGTTACTGGATTGAAATTTGATATGTTATATAATCTGTTACACCACTGAGCAGATGTTAAACTTTACAATCAAAACATTTAATACCCATTCTTTATGTAATAATACAATTCTGATGCAGTGTTTTTCACATCATGTCTCTGTTCGTGGAATTTAACACTCAATTATATATTTTGAAATATTGGCTTGGTTGCATTGTCAATATTGATTCTGATTAGTGATTACTTTCGTGTGACTGATCAAGCTATTTTATGTAGCTAGTATAAATAACAAAATGCCTTCTCTGTGTCCAGATTTGACTGTAATGAAAAACTGATACTAAATCAACATAAACTCAACTTTGACAAAAAGTAACTAATTATGTCTGAATAAAAACCCAGCAACCAGGGAATATACAGCCTCTTGATATGATTATATATAGGGCTATACAGCCATCTAGTGGTTACACGATGGCATACATTAATTACACTTACGAATACAGTTAAACGCTGCAAATATTTTTTTCTTTCACTTGAAAGGCGATTTACACCTTTACAAATCTTCTCTCGCGCATGCAAATTTAATTTACGCTTGCAATCTTATGTACATTTTCACAAATCTCACCCTGCGCTTGCAATTCATTATGACATAATTTTACCTTCATACATATGCAAGTATCGATTATTGAATTGAACTTTTAATGTGATTTCTTTGTTGTCTCTCAAGGGTTACTGTCTGTGATTTTTACCATAGCCTACTGCGATCTCCGATCGCAGATTTTTGCTTTCACTTCCGATCTCATCTCTCGTCCTTCTCTCTCTCCCTCTCTCATCCTCTCTCTCATCCTTTTCTGTCATTCTATCTTTCTCTAATTCTGATCATTTTATTCTCTCTCTCACTGTTGTTCGTTATCTTGTATTGTTTAACTGTATTTTATGTACATAGACATATAATCCGTGTGTATTGTGTAGTTTGATGTATTCCTTAATTAGTTTGATGTATTTAGTCCAATTATTAAATTCCATATGTCCTTGATTGACTCTGTTTTAATTGCCCATGTTACGAAGTCACTGAAATGTCGATCTTAGCTATATGCTTTATCTTGGTACGATTTAAGTAACCTAATTTTACAAACACAGAGAGTTGTTTTTTTTCAAGGCCTGGAAAAGATACTCTTTCTTGTGTTTGTAAGAAGGATAATTTTCCTTGAGAGTTAAGTTAATCTTACGTTTAATGTTTGCTGGACAAACAGATTGTTTGATAGCTAAATTAATTCCATTAAAGTTATCCCATAACTTCGAGCTGAAATAAGACTATTGATGTATTAATGACGAACCATAACCCGTTATGGTAATCATTCATATATCAATCTAGTTCAGCTGCGATAAATTAATGTAACTGTAATATGCAAAATATTAATCATATTCATGATTAATTATTAAAATTCCCTATAGATCATTTGAGCTAATATTAATATTAATGTACAACCCATTGTTGCTACACTCATTTAATAACGTCATAACAATTGTAAACATTTGAAGTAACATGATAATCAATATATTTTTCTCTAGTGTAGTGTTACTGAAGTGTTCCTTTTTAACGATTGATAGGCCGCCTGCTATAGGCTATTGTTATTATTATTTTATGCAGCGTACAAGGCACAACAAACCTGGTGTTCATTATTTATATATATATATGTATGTGTGTGTGTGTGTGTATTTTAAAAAGCAATTTTAACCAGAAAAATCTAAAATGTATTCCCAAAATTGTGCAGCCCTATAGTTTCTCTTGATATCAGCATGGTCACAGCTGTTTTTTTGTTTTTGTTTTTTTTACAGGGACCAGATGCCCCACTGATGAGTCCTGCTGACTTCAACATTCACATGAGTCTCTGTACATGAACATGGTAAAGTGAAAAATCAAACACCTTGGAAATGACAGGTATGTACTATGTTTCAGGAATGGCACAAAGGTGTGTGACTGGGTAAGTCTCTGTCTTTAGTTCAGTTTGTTAAATAATGTGCTTTTTTTTGTCATTTGTTGTGTATCTTCGGATTATGTTGTGTTGCAAATGAATCCAAACAATCAAAAAGCCATTCTTTTTAAATCTCCTCATTCTTTTTGCAATGTTCCTCATAATGATAGGACCTGATAACACCTGATAGGGCCATTATGGGAGGGTATTTGTCATTCTCAGGTGTGAAACACATCAACATTCATGATGCTACTCGTAAAGCTTTCTTACACAAAACATGTCTTACAAATTTTAAATCAATATATTGTCTTATCTGAATGAGTAGTCAGGATGATTTTCACATAGTTTTGGAGTAAATATTCTAAGGCTATGTGATACAATTTTCAAAAGTCTTGTGAAGAAATAATCAGTATTGGTTTCATGACCTTATTTCAGTGACATTTTTGTTGTTGTTTTTTTCACAAACCACGCATAAATGTCATTATCTCAAAACTACAAACTTTTACATACATGCTGCTGACATATTATTGTAGCAGAGTTTGTGCTGAATACAGTGTAATCAGACTTTAGCCATGGAAATGTCATAAGTAACAGAAATAAGCACAAATGTCAGAGCATGTCAGAACACCTTCAGGGCCCAGAAAACACCTCAGACCCCAGAGGGTTAATTCTGTTAACTGATCCAAATATTCATAATCAATTATAACAAGTTATGATTGATTATTAATATTTCTTTAGAGCTAATTTGCTACATACCCCAGCGGTGTAGACACCATCACTTCTGCGATAGCACCCTCTACGAGGCGCGCTTACGCAGAGAAAGACGATTACTATTGTTCCGCTTGACCAATACAGTAAGACTATTGGATAACACTAGAAAATGTGCCCTTTCAAAGCAGAAAGGGATGCTACGGAGGCCACATCATGCCTGTGTCTCTGCTTAGAGACAGCCTTTCCCCTCTGCTGGCCTCCATGACAGACAAAGAGCTGGTCTGAGGTCATGAAGCTTTGCATTCGGTCCACGTAAAGCACGGACAGGACAGAGCAAAGAAAGGGCTGGGTAAACCTTGTCCCTGAAAGGAGTGGTGAGAACCTTGGGCACATATCCGGGACAGGGTCTCAGAATAACGTGAGAGTTGATCGGTCCAAAATCCAGGCACGATTCATTGACCAAAAATACTTGCAGGTCCCCTACCCTCTTTATGGAAGCCAGCGCAGTCAGGAACACTGTCTTCATTGAAAGAATTTTCAGCTTAGTTGACTGCAGCGGTTCGAAGGGGGCTCTCTGTAATGCCGTAAGGACCACTGAGAGGTCCCAAGAGGGTACTGGGTGAGAGCAAGGAAGATTAAGCCTTCTAGCACCCCTCAGGAACCTGTTGATCAGGTTGTGCTTCCCCACAGATTTAACATCTATTGTATGTTGATGTGCGGCAATAGCGGCAAAATATGTGATGCGATCTGGGAAAACGTACTCGGTTACTAACGTAACCTCGGTTCTCTCTAGAAGAGGGAACGAGTACTGCGTAAGATATCTTACGCTAGGGGAAAATCCTTTTCCGCGAGATATTGAAGCCAAAAATTATCCTTAATTTTGTAATAATGCAAAACGCGTTGCAGCAGCAATGCAGACATAGGCGAGACAGCTCGCGCGCCTATTGGCTGCTCTGCGGCAACTGCAGCAGCCTATCGAGCGAGGCCTGGCGTGACGTCAGACCCAATCAGGGCACTTCGCGCCCGCTGCGTCACGTCCCGCCGAAATGGGCGTGGTCTAGGCCTATAAATATCGCTCGCAGGCAGCTATTATCTGGTTTTTCATCATCGAAGCAACCAGAGCGTGTGCATGCACGGCAAGATACGCAGTACTCGTTCCCTCTTCTAGAGAGAACCGAGGTTACGTTAGTAACCGAGTACGTTCTCTTACGAGAGGTCTCTCGTACTGCGTAAGATATCTTACGCTAGGGGACCCAATGTAAAACGCCGTGCATGCTGAGATCTGACACCAAAGACCCAAGGGCGAAAGCCCGGGGTACATATAGTGCACAATCACTCAGGGAACTCACAGGGAGTCCGGGAAGAGGGAGGGGTGCAGCCTCACTCTTCCACATATAGCAGCGTCGATGGGACGCGAATTTCATCATACAGACAGGGCGGGGTACGGCCTGAACTGATGGGGAAATGTGGGTCTTACACAGTTTGCCCAGCTTTATACTGTCGAACATTGAGCTGTGCTCAGCAGACGCAGCATTCTGAGCTGATCGCATCAGGTCAGATAATACTGGTAAATTTAGACCGACAGCAGCCTGGCCTGCAGGGCGGGAACCTCTAGGTTATAAAACCTTATAAATGTAGACGGGGAGGCCCAGCCTGCCGCCATACAAATATCTTGCAAGGCAATCCCACTTGACCAGGCCCACGAAGAGGCCATGCCTCTCGTGGAGTGCGCTCTGACACCCAATGGGCACTGCATGCCCTTGGAGGCGTATGCCAGCGCTATAGCATCAACTATCCATCTGGATAGGCTCTGTTTCGACGCGGCTAGTCCCTTAGAACGTCCGCTAAACGAAACAAAAAGCTGCTCCGTCTGTCTGAAAACAGACGAGCGAGACACATAAGCTCGTAATGCCCTGACTGGGCAAAGGAGGCTCGCGTCTTTTTCCTCATCAGGGACCGGTAGGGCTGACAGGGAGATAACCTGCGCCCTAAACGGTGTGTTGAGGGATTTTGGAACATAACCGTGCTTAGGTTTGAGTATAACTTTTGAGTCATTGGGCCCAAACTCCATGCACGCCGCGCTCACAGAGAGCGCGTGCAGATCCCCTATGCGCTTCACTGAAGCGAGAGCCAGCAAAAACACCGTCTTGAAAGACAGGTGTTTCAAATCGATTGACTGTAAAGGCTCAAATGGCGCACCTTTCATGGCTTCCAGAACCGTAGAAAGGTCCCATACGGGGACTGAGGGAGGTCTGGGAGGATTCAGTCTCTTAGCCCCTCTAAGGAAGCGGATGACTAAATCGTTCCTTCCTATTGACTGACCAAGCGTTGTTTCTGAGAACGCTGCTATAGCCGCCACATAAACTTTGAGCGTGGAGGGGGCCCTGCCCCCATCCAACAGCTCTTGTAGGAAGGAAAGCACCTCCGTCATACCACAGTTTGTGGGTGACACACCACGGGCTGTGCACCAGCCCGAAAACACCGACCATTCCGAAGAATAGAGTCGTCTTGTAGACGGAGCTCTAGCCTGCGTGATCGTGTTTAATACTCCTTTAGGGAGTCCAACATGTACCCGTTGATGGCCCAGACATGAAGGGACCATAGTTCCGGGTGAGGATGCCAGATCGAGCCGTGGGCCTGTGAGAGGAGATCTCTCCTCATTGGTACTGGCCACGGGGCAGTACTTGCTAACTGCATCACGACTGGGAACCAAGGTTGGTTTTTCCAGAACGGTGCTACCAGCAGTACTGAGCATCCTTCTTCCCTGATCCGTTCTATCACCTGAGGCAGGAGAGAGACGGGGGGAAAAGCATAGAGCGGGCGGCGGGGCCACACATGGGCCAGCGCGCTCCTGCTCTTGACAGTGAGCGTTTTCTTGAGACGCAAACAGGTCCACTTCCGCTCTGCCAAATTTCTTCCACAGCAGATGGACTGTCTGTGGGTGTAGAGACCACTCGCCTGCCGGAACATTGTTCCTGGACAGTCTGTCCGGTCCTATATTCAAGATCCCTGGCACGTGCGCTGCTCTGAGCGAGCGCAGGTTGCACTGAGCCCATACCAGGAGGCGTTCTGCCAGCCTGTACAGTTTCTCGGATCTGATGCCGCCCTGGCGATTTATGTAGGACACCACAGACATGTTGTCCGAACGGACCAAGGCGTGGTGTCCTTTTATTTGGGGACAAAAAACGCGTCAGCGCGTTGTCTACTGCCAGCATTTCGAGGCAGTTTATGTGCAGGAGCTTCTCCCGTTCTGACCATTGGCCGAAGAACGGTCTGCCCTCGAGCAGCGCTCCCCATCCCGAGGTGGACGCGTCCGTGGACACCACTTTTACCCTCGAGGAAGTCCCCAGGCTTACACCTGATTGGTACCAGTCGTTCGCTTTCCAGGGTTTCAGAGCTGTGACGCACTTCTGATTGACCCTGAGGCGAAGCAAACCGGGTGCCCACGCTTCGCGTGGGACTCGCGCTTTCAGCCAAAAACTGCAGCGGGCGCATGCGGAGCAGGCCCAGCTGGAGCACTGACGATGCTGAGGCCATGAGACCTAGCATCTTCTGAAATCTCTTGAGCGGGACAGACGCGCCGCAGCGAAAAGAGTTCGCTGTGCGTCGAATGTCTACCGCGCGCTGTTGTGATAGTCGCGCTATCATGGATAGTGAGTCCAGTTCTGTGCCCAGGAAAGATATTTTCTGACTGGGTGACAGGGAGCTCTTCGCCCAATTGACACTCAGACCCAGATCCTCGAGGTGATCGAGTAAAATGGTCGTGTGTTCTATGAGCACTGCGCGAGATTGCGCTAGAATCAGCCAATCGTCCAAATAGTTTAGCACTCGCATGCCTCTCATTCTGAGGGGTGCGAGCGCCGCATCCATGCACTTCGTAAATGTACGGGGTGCCAGGGACAAGCCGAACGGCAGGACTGTGTACTGATATGCCTGGCCCTCGAAGGCGAATCTCAAATATCGCCTGTGACGTGACGCTATCTGTATTTGAAAATACGCGTCTTTCAGATCTATTGACACAAACCAATCTCCTTGGCGAATCTGCACAAGGATTTGCCTGGTCGTGAGCATCCTGAACTGTCGCTTCACAAGCACTTTGTTCAGTTGCCTTAGATCTAGTATGGGTCTGAGACCCCCGTCTTTTTTCGGTACCAGGAAGTATCTGCTGTATAGCCCTCCTTCGCTCTGAACTTGAGAGAGAGAGGCTCTATGGCCCCTTTGCTCAATAGTTTCGTCACTTCGGCTCGAAGTAAATGTGCTACTTCTGTTTTTACCGTGGTCTCGACGCGCGCCACATAGCGGCGAGGGCGTCGGCGAAACTGCAGCGAATAGCCTCTTTCTATAATGTTCAGCACCCACTTCGAAACCCCGGGTAGCTTTGCCCATGCGTCTGCATGGATAGCTAGGGGTTGAATACGAAGCGCGCTCCGCCGCTCAGCGATGGAGAAGCTTCGGCGTGCTGTAACACAAGCATGGCGCTCGTGACATTTGAGGCATGGGGCGCGCTGATAATAGCGGGCAGATTGCCCGCGCTCGACTCCTCTGCGGTGGTCAACCGCGAGGGGGAGGGCTGGGCGGTTCCCGTAGGAACTGTCATGTCTATGTGTGGATGTGGGCGCGGGACAGCGGGCACATATCACACTGAAAGCATTGTTCGCTTGAGTGAAGCGAATGCACGTTGGTTTCGTTTTTACAGAAACCGTGAGACATGCATAACGTGGTGTTAGTGGGCACATTCACCATGTTTGAAGCGCAATCGATCTGAGTCGATTCATGTGCGCAAGCCCTGTGTGACGGGCTGTGCTTGTGTGTAGAGATGGGCACTGGGCAGTGGGCATTCTTTCTACACATAAAACACCATCGGCCGTGGCCGGGACACCAGAAAAATTCACGCTTATGGGATTTATCTGGGTAGCCGTAAAAACGGCGTTTGTGTGCAGGCAAGCGGGTGACAGAACCGACTTGTTTACTGCAGGATACACTGGAACAGTCACATTTACTGGAACTGAACGAGCGAGAAGTTGCCATAGAAACAGAGAGCGTCAACATGCTGGCGTTTATTGCAGGCCTGCGTGCATTACAACAGGCTTGTTCACTGCAATATTGACATTTCCAGTCGCCTGAGTTCCAGAGGGGAATGGGAAATGTATAGGAAAAAAAAAGGAGGTTGGTCCGTCCGCAGCGGGACCAGAAAAACTCCCTTTTTTTCCTTACGCCAGTGACGCACGGAACACCATATAAACGGTGTTTGGGTGCAGGCGAGCGGGTTGTACAACGCGCTCGTTGGCTGCAAAATACACATCTGCAGTCGCCTTTTCAGGGAACTGACAGAGCGAGCATAGACGGCATAATTTTATCTGCCGGTAGACCCGGGGATCGAACGCGGGTCTCTCGCGTGCAAAACCTGGGTGTCTGCCACTGGGCCACAGGGGAAGACACATTATAACTCAGCTAGCGCGAGTATTATAAGAGAGCGTCAACGTGCTGGCGTTTGTTTGCAGGCATGCGTGTATTACAACAGGCTTGCTCACTGCAATACTGACATTTCCAGTCGCCCGAACTTCAGAGGGGAATGAGAAATGTACGAGAAAGAGGAGGTCGGTCCGTCCGCGGGGGGACCAGAAACGCTCTTTTCTCCTTTCGCCAGTGACGCACGGAAACCATAGAAACGGTGTTTGGGTGCAGGCGAGCGGGTTGTGCAACGCGCTCGTTGGCTGCAAAATGCACATCTGCAGTCGCTTTTCAGGGAACTGACAGAGCGAAGCATTGGCGGCATAATTTTAACTGCCGCTAGACCGGGATTCGAACTCCGGTCTCTCGTGAGGAAAACCAATGATTCCGCCACTGAGCCACAGGGGGGGAACACAAAGGCTTTCGGATGCACGAGCATATAACAGCGTCACATGCTTTCTTCGGCGTATGCTTGCAGGCGCGCTTGTATTAAAACAGGCTCGCCTGCTGCAATATTGACATTTCCAGTCGCATGATCAGGGAACTGGGAAATGTATGAGAAATTGAGGGTCAGTCCATCCTCGGAGGGACTAAAAACACACCTTTCTCCTTTCGCCGGTGAGTGACGCATGAATGGGGCGCAGAGGCAGGGTAGCTTTCTTATAACGTAAAGAAAAACTAACCCCGACCGTCCGCTTCCAGCCTCCCTTGTGAGCGGCGCAGTTTGCGCGGCTTGAACAGAGGGAGAGAGAAAGCTAGCCCCGTGACCGCCCGCTCCTGACATCCTCTGTGAGCGGCGCGGTGTGCGCGGCTCGAACAGAGGGAGAACAGGTATCGTCCCCCAAGCCGGCAAGGCAAGCGGGCGAACCGGCAAGCTTTGCGGGTTGGGGGTGGGGGGGGGGGCGGAGGAGCAGTCTCGGAGAAGGATGCCAGGTGAGTCCTCAGAGTCACCATAGGCAGTAACCAGGTCTTGAAAAAGACGCCCAGCTCTTTTAGTGCAATGGGAGTGTGTGTCGCGGCGGCGAGCACACACACATACATAAACACAGTAGCAGAGAAAGGATATAACGCCGGATAGCGCAGCAGGAAGGCAAGGAAGGCGGCGCGGCCAGCGACTTCAGTGACTCGTCCCGCTGAAGGTGCTCTCTCTCAGACGGCGCGGCTTCTAATCCAGCTCCAGCGATGCGTGTGCTTCGCTTGAAGGATGAAAAATCAGATAATAGCTGCCTGCGAGCGATATTTATAGGCCTAGACCACGCCCATTTCGGCGGGACGTGACGCAGCGGGCGCGAAGTGCCCTGATTGGGTCTGACGTCACGCCAGGCCTCGCTCGATAGGCTGCTGCAGTTGCCGCAGAGCAGCCAATAGGCGCGCGAGCTGTCTCGCCTATGTCTGCATTGCTGCTGCAACGCGTTTTGCATTATTACAAAATTAAGGATAATTTTTGGCTTCAATATCTCGCGGAAAAGGATTTTCCCCTAGCGTAAGATATCTTACGCAGTACGAGAGACCTCTCGTAAGAGAACCCACCACATGGTGAAATTTGACCTATTACAGGTTTTGATATCATATGGAAGCTGGTATCAAACCCTTTCCAAATCTGTTTTTATTTTTATCATAGCTTGTTGGTAGCAAAAGTTATGTTTATCTGAAGTCGGCCGATCGAAAAAGATATTTTCAGAGATAAGAGAAAAGATGTTATAGAATAATAATTTAATGAAAAATTTTTTTTTACAAAAAACTGACATTCAAACTATTTTGGAATTTACTGAAAACAGCCCAGCGCGACATCCGACGGGTTTTCCCAGATCGCATCACATGTGCTTTCAGGGTGGAGGGAGACAGCCTTCGCTCCAACCCTTCCTGCAGGTAGGAAAGTACAGCTCTAGTTGGTTTTGGTCATGTCCTGTGGTCTTCCCAGTGAGAAGAACACCACTCAACAAACAGGTTCCACTTCAGAGCGTAAGCCCTGTCCTATCTTCCGGCCCAGCAGATTCAGGGGGATCAGGTGGCTTACATGGGGTGCTGGAAGGAGCAGCAATAGTGGTGCTTTGGTAGGTATCCCAATTCGTCAGTTCAGCTCTGATGTAACGTCGAATGTGACTGACTGAAAGGGAACGTGTCTAACGGATCTAACCCTCATTCCCTAAAGGAGGGAACGGAGACATTATGTCCCGTCACCACAATTGCTGTACCACCGCTGAGCGGCCGGGTCACCGGCTCTGCTCCTCAGTGAAAACCTAAGTGTGCGTTGCATCTGCTTCCGTATTTATACCCGCAGGAGATGCAAATCCTGCACGCCAGTGTGCATTGGCTTGTTTAGTTTACACTCTAATGTAATTGGGCTCTTAGTTCAATTCTGACGTACATATGTAAGGATCCGTAGATCCTTGGTCATAGCTTGTTGGCAGTGTCTTTTGGAGGTTTTCTGTCCAGTAACATATTTTTTGGTTGTTTCAGTATTGGTTGAGATAGGATGCACTGTAGTGTGAGCTGGAGGAAATAAAGAGATAAAAAAAAATATGATTATATATTATTTAAACTTTGACAAAATCAATAACAAACTTAAAGCACTCCAGAGTAATAACCCTAATGTATTTTTTTTGTATATAAACATGCCTGCACTTTTTAAATTACACAAACTGGAAAATCCAAACATTTTATTTTTTTCCAAAGAAATGTTCATGTAGCATGTCAAAAGTATAAAGTGTTTTACATGCAACACTATAATGAGTGCTAGAGTGCTGCAAACAGGAAGATTTTATGGGTGAATGTTTGAGCATGACGTTGATGATGGATCATTGTGTGGACCGTCAATCAGTTTTCAGGGGGTGGAGCCAAGCAAGTGACCCAGCACAGTTGCGTCGTGGGGGGGCACTCTTCGCTTTTGGAACGTCGCTGTGCTTCCAAAACTGTTTCTGTGACAGTTGCCATGGAAACTGGGAGACTCTGATTCGCCCTAAGAAGTTTGTGTATGAGTGTGCATATATGAGTGCACGAGAGAAAGATAAACATGAGGCTTATGTGTGTATTACTTTTACAATCTGTTCTTATCTACAACCGACCGTGCGCGCGCGTGTGTGTGTATAAAGGTTGATGATTTATTTTAGTGCATCTTGCAGTTTTTGTGAGGACTGTTTCATCATTGTACAGTATGTTCAATGGAAAATCTTTCTTTTTTTGGCTGTCAATGTGCTGATGGCAGATTTTTATCCCATGCAGCAACCCTAAGTGCTCAAATAATCTCCATGCTCAAATATCTAATATGCTTTTTTTATTTTATTTAATAGATAGTATAAATGACAATACAAGGTGTTTCCTCCTCCTCCAAATAGTTATCTGAAAGAAGTTATTAAATGATGAGGGAGGGTTGCCACCGGATAGGGGGTTGCCATGGCAATGGACCGGAGTGCCGGCAGGAATTTATGGGAAAACGAATGGCATTTTCTGCAATACGGACATGACTCGTATAACAGTCGGACTCTTTCGATTACGCTGCAACAAATTACTTCCTGCTTCTCAGAAGTTTGCAGATCTGCACAGGGAAGAGAATCTTGCTGGGATGTGTTCTGTATTACATCCTCTCTGTTAGTCTGTAAAAAAATGTTGGAAGGGTGTTTGCAGAACAGTATTTATTCTGATGTCAGTCAATACTAACAATCAACTCACTTCCTCAAATAAACAACCTTGTATACATATCTATTAATACACTCTATTAATATAGCTCATATTTACAAACCCCCAATTTTCTGTATAACTGTTTGTGTAATCAGACATATTTTGCCAGCAAGAAAGCACGTACATTAATAACCACACAGAACACCCTAGTAACCACATAGCAATGTCCTGGCAAACCCACACAATGCCTTACACTGTAAATATATTGTAATTTTACAGGTAAAGGACTGTGAAAATGTAGACGTATATTGACATTCAGAGCTTTCTCTGTGTGACAGCTGTCATTTGCTGTTTTATCATAATAATTATTGTTTCTTCTTGTATTTTTCTTATCAGTTATTAGGGTTTCATGTAACATTTTATATTGTTAAATTAACATTTATTGCATTAATTTGGTTGGTGTTTTGTGTTAGCAATGAACTAACTAAATTCAGTCATCATGGGGCTTTCTCTTTACCACCTGCGTTTTTAATGAAGTGTCAGTGTAGTTATTACAATTGGTTGCAGCAGAGACGAAACGTGATCTAAATGCAACAGTCTTTTGTTAAACAAAATCCAAAACTTACAAAGAGCAGGAATGGGAATGGAACAACCAACTTAAAGCAACAATAAGAACCAGACAGAACACAGGGTTTAAATAGACAAAACTGAAGAGCAAATTAACAAGACACACCTGAACTGAACTAACAAACAATCAGAAACTATAGAAACAAACAGACAGGGGGTGGAGAAAGTCAGAACTGAACTAATTAACAGATAAACTAAACACAGAACAGAACAGAAATCAAAACAAACTGTCATTGTGACAGTAGTATAAAGGTGAAGGTAAAATAACAGTATTTAGTAATAGTTAGTAATATATGAACATTATTTTATTATTTTTTGTCTCCGGGATGGGAGGCGTGCACGCTAACAAGGACGCGGTATAAAACTTCAACACAGTCACTAATGCACCTCTTGAGGCCATGGGAGTGAGGTTTACAGACACAGCTTTTACTAGCTTGCTTACATTACACTCACCACTCTAAATCTAACTCCCATCCAGGTCACGGCACCAAACGTAACTCCTCCGGTTTTACTCAAACCTCTCCAAGCAGGATTTGAACCAGCATTTCTGGCATGGGAGGCAGGCGTGCTAACAAGGACGCTAAAGGCCACAGTCTCTAGCGTCATTCGCTTGTGTGCCTTTTGAGGCCAGGTGAGTGAGGTTTAGTTGCACAGCTCTTTACTAGATGGGCTCCATTACATCCATGTTTTCTACAGTAACGTTCTGGCAACCACAGCTAACATTTTAATTTTAATTTTATTTTTTACCATGAATTTTTATTTATAGCTTAATTTCAGGGAGTTTTGCATGAGCAAGCATCACTCTCAAACACTAATAATAAACTACACATAAATGCACAACACTCACTTACTGTTATACCCATAATTTTCTCTGATTTGACCTTAAAATTTCAATTGCAGCATTAATACAGGGCTATTAAATGAGAACAGGCATGTTTGCTGTGACTCAACATGAACAGCTGGTACATGGGGTGGGTTATTTTTTCCCCAGAGTCTTGCTTGTTGATTGGAGGATGTTCCATGTTTCTCCCTGTCGTGCTGAGAGTACTGTGATAACAGAGTTTGTGTTGAATGCACAATTGTTCAAGCTGTGTGATATTTTGCTGTGCGTGTGTGTGTGTGTCTGTGGGTGGATGAGATCCGACAAAAGCCATCAGACAGTTTTGCCGATGTCTGGTGGCAACAATCACATCTGTGTGCCTGGAGTAGATAAACAAGAATTTACTCAGACTAGCACCACAAACATGCAATAAGCTTCTCAACCTGTCTCTGTCATTTACCAGTATAGCGCCCAGACCTCCGAGTTCATCTTAGGCTCAGCTCTCTAGTGCTGAGAGTCTCAGTAAACGGAATTCATAGAATGTTCATTTTACAGTTCTGCACATTATTTCTAACTATGCATTTTTGGAGCTTGTGCCCCATTTAATTTTAGCCTAGGAGTTGGAGCTGTAGAGGGGGTTCAGTTAAGTGCAATCCTTCCCTCTTATTGTAGGGATAAGTTATGTGAACGGTTAGGTTTAGGGTAGGGATAGAGTTAGAACTATGTTTTTGGACAGGATTGTTGTTCCAGGATCAACAAAATATGTTGATCCAGGAACATGTTTTTATTGGCAAAATCACAGTGATCCATAGATACCATTTATTATTAAGTGATGCCACTATGCATCTTTTTTCTTTTTTTTTCTATGTGTCATGTGAAGGCTTGACTTGATAATTCAAAGAAAAGATGCTTGACACAGGAGAATAATGAACTCACTTTTAATAAACACCGGGAACAAAACAGAGAATCACCAGTGACAATGAACAAAAGATACCTGGGGGTTTAAATACACAGTCGATGATGAGGAACAGGTGAGACACTAATCAATGAAACAATAACTATGGCTGTGTCCGAAATCGCCCCGTATACACTTAACTAGGGCACTATTTGAGGGGACAGCCATTTGCAGTGGTGTCTAAAACCATAGTGGATGTTATCGTACACTCATACAATCCCACAATGAACCGCAATAACGGTTTTACAACCGATGTATGCTTAATGGCTAGAGAATACCCATAATGCACTGTAGGAATTCCTATGAACCATGAACCATGTTCCTACTCATGAACTGGATTTTCTAGCAAGGACGGATTTTGACAGTTTGCTTCAGACCTGTATCCATCACTACACATGAATCTGGCATTAGCTGTGGTATCCACTTACCTCTAGTCTGGGGTTGCCTAGCACTGTGACCACAGTAACCAAGCAACATCAGAATTCACATATTACACTGCAATCAAGGTCTTACGTGAGTGGGCACTGTTATGGATGCTCTAGCCTTATTTAGAAAAGTATCTAGCTCTCACCGAGTTAATATGAGCAGGTTGTGTCAAACTATTTTTGTGCAAAACACAATTTTTGATGATTTGACTACAGCTTATTGTCAGTATCACAAGTAATCCAGTAATAAAATTCATTATTCCTCATGAGACACAATTTTCGGATTGTTTTAACATTATGACTTTTCTCAAATGGTAACATGCTGGATTAATAATGAGTGTATGCACACTCAGAAAAACAAATGTTTTTGCATGAGTAAAAAGCCTTTTTGTCAAAGACAACGTCTGGATCGGATTCAGAACGATGATCAAAACACAGATGGAGTAGACAGAGTCCATCAACTTGATACACAAATACACAAAGCTTGCGCAGTCCTATACCCCGTCTTGGATCGACATTTCATTAAGTAACATTTGCCAGTTTTGATTTATATGCTGTTTCATGTTGATTATCACATTATTTTACATTTGCATATGCCTACATATGATTTAATTTGTTTCTGCTTCTTCGTTGCCTGTGTTTTGATCAGGAGATTCAGTACTGTTTCAGAAGATGCCAAATAGCTTCCTAATAACAGTGAAAACACGGAAAGTCAGACATTTTCGTCAATGATGGGGAAAGAGTTAATTGGGGAAAAAAAAGAATGATGATTTAAGCAAACCTCAGTTGATACCTGAATTTCTGCATGTTTCACTAAATTATGTTTTATTATCAAAGTTTGGGAGGAACATGTTCAAATCTATCCAATCAGCACGAGAGGAGGCCTATATGTAGCTGACTCACCCATGTTCCTCGACAGTTTTCTGCATCCCTCCGCCACCCTGACTCCTCATTCTCGGCTGGTTCTTATCCCAGCAAGAGATACGGAGAGGGAGTACTCTGGGTTAAGGCCAAATTCAAAGCTCTGAGCCCTCCCCTCGGACAGCACGCCAAATACACATACTCTTTTACTCTATGCGATTATTTGTAAGTGTGAACTAGTAAACTAGTGAACTGTGAAACAGTTCTGAGGCCAAGACTTGGCATCTACCATCTCAAGTGGCCGATTACATTTTTTTGATGGTTTTAACTGGATTTAGATGGGTAATGCTGGTTGGTTACGTCCCTGATACTGTTGCAGATAGACCAACTTGGCCAATGTAGCCATACTAAAATGGCTATGGATGTGCCCAAAATACAACGCAATCTCATAAGTATATATTTTATATAAAAGTGTTGTTCTACAAAAAAAGTGAAAATGACATGTGAAGGCTAAGTATGGTTCCCTTTCGTGGTCACTCCGAGTTACGTCGGATGACGACGATTGGGGTTTCGCTTAGAAGCCTATCACCTTCGAGTATATAAAACGAGCCAATGGCAATGAAATGCCATGGGTCTGCGGAATTTGCATAGCGTAACTCCGCCCGCCGCAGGGGGTATAAAAGGAAGTACGCTGGCACAATGCAGATATGTTTTCGCTTCGGAGCCAAGAGTTTTCTTCACTCCTACAAGCTATTCTGTATCATCTTCACTCTACGAGACGAGCGGCTCTTCAGTGTGTTGGTGTGACGGCGTGTTCCAGCGAGATCGCATTGCCTGCTGCTGATCTGTGCAGTGATCTGCCGACAGTGTGTGTGTTTCTCCCTGGGCGCTTCAGCACTCTGCTGAGCTTTTCCTCTCTCTAAAAGAGCTGCACGCGGCACGTCTTTTTCAAGACGGCTCGCCCGTGTATTTACTGGATGTGGGCGCGTGATTCATCTGCCTAACGGTCACGAGCGCTGTTTCGCGTGTTGGGCTGATTCACGCTCGGCAGCGCTCGTGGGTGAGTCACGTTTTCTCTGCGGGAACGTGACCATCGCGATGTTTATAGATCGAGACTCAATGATCCCCGTGTGGGTAGAGTCCCCTCTGCCACACCCCAATCTATCTCTTCCTCGAGAGGGGATACTTTGGCTGGTGGCCAGGGTGATCTGAGGGTTACAGTGTGGCATAATACCGACGAGCATTCCTCGGGCCACGCCCCCCTCCACATCGCAAACCGTGGGGCTTCCGTGTGTACCTGGTTCTTCTTAGGGACCCAGTGTTTTCATTCGGGGCTCCAGCAGGTGGTGTCATGTCACTCACAGCATCACAAGGCGGGCTTGATTCCTCTGGAAATGAGGATTCGACTGCGTTGCCTCCCTCTGGAGTGTCAGCGTTAGTCGAGTCAGATCCAGAGCTGATGGCCATGCTTTCCCGGGCAGCTGAAAGCATCGGCTGGAGTGGCGCCGCCCTCCCCCTGAGCGCTGTAGGCTTCCCGGATGTGCATCAGGACGCTTCCGGCCCGCGGGCGTCCTCCGCCTTCGCTGCACTCGATCGCGTGGCGATCATGGGCTGTATGTTCTCTGTCACTATCGTGGCACAGGCATGCAGTGCTGTGTGTCGCCTTCGCCTTCGAGGCAGTGCTGACTCGGGAGTTCTGTCGGAACCGGCCGCAGTGGAACGCTAGTCCTTCCCTGGCCAACACTGACAGAACGCGGAAACTCGACCACGCCCCCTTGCTGGGACGCTATGCCTCCCATGCCCGGCTTGGTCGTTCCGCCGCGCACACTACTGACCTCGCTCTCGGGCGACATCGGTACCTGCGTGATCCTGGGTCAGGTGGTGTCCACTAGAGTGGTCCAGACATGGGCTCAGCCAGGTTGATGTGAGGGGGTCTGAGAATTCATTTTCTCAGCTCCCTCATGTCCCAGGCTAGGCTCCTCGGCGGTGTGGTTGAGGACTGTACCCTACAGTTTTTGACCCCCCCCCAGAAGCAGACTGAGGCCTTCTGCACCGACGGTCATCCGTCCGTGCGGTCTCCTTAGTCTGCTTCCCGCCGAGGCCACCTCCATGCGGCTCCTCCCCTCGGGCCTTCACTGGCCCTGAGCAGGAGGAGGTCGCAGGAGGGCGGCGCTGCCCGTCTCCGCCCCTTAGACTGCCACGCCAGCCTAAGCAGCACTCTTAAAAAGCCCCGCGGCCCGCTAAACGCCAGGCTAAGCGGCGCTCCTGAGACGGGCAGCTCAGGATTGGCTTTCTTTTCTCTACAGGAGGTGGTAGCAGGGCCACTCCTTCCCCCGGTGGAGGGCCGGGGGAGAATCTTTTGTTCTCCACTCCCCGCTGCTCGTCCCACGACGGGCAGCATCCTAATGTGGTTAAAGAAAGAATCGAAATTCCCAATCCTGAGCCTACAGAGTCAGAGGGCCGCAGTGCGCGCCACCCTCGGGTCCCGCCACTGCCGCCCTCCTCTGTCCCAGAGGTCTGGGATGACAGCACGCGCCGCCCACGGGCCACGCTCCTCTCATCCCCCTCTGTCGCCAGACCCCTGCCAGAGCACGCCCCCGTGGGACGCGCGCCCTCCCCTGGCCTCCTCTGGCAGGACGCGGTTAATGACCGTGCCCCCGCACAGGGCCGCGATGCCACCCTTGCCGGTGCCGGTCATTCCGCCTCGCTGCCCCACCGACGGTACGTCTGTGGTTCGTATGACCCCGCTGGTGCACTTTCTGGAGGCCTGGCTAGAGCTTCCCAGACTGTCCCGCTGGGTCGCGAGAACCATCAGGCTCGGCTACGCGATTCAGTTCGCGCGATCTCCTCCCCGCTTCACTATGGTCGGTGGCAATGCCCCTGTCATGAGAGCGGAGGTCGTCACCCTGCTGGCGAAGGGTGCGATCGAGATTGTCCCTCCAGCCGAAATGAAGTCCGGCTTCTACAGCCCTTACTTCATTGTACCCAAGAAGTCCGGTGGGTTACGGCCAATCCTCGACCTGCGCGTCTTGAACCGCTCCCTTCACAGGCTGCCGTTCAAGATGCTAACGGCCAAACACATCCTCCAGTGTGTGCGGCCGCAGGATTGGTTTGCAGCGATCGACCTGAAGGACGCCTACTTCCATGTCTCCATTTTACCTCGACACAGACCGTTTCTACGGTTTGCTTTCGAGGGGCAGGCATACCAGTACGCGGTTCTCCCTTTCGGGCTAGCCCTGTCTCCTCGCGTCTTTACGAAGGTCGTCGAGGCAGCCCTTGTTCCCCTTCGGGAACACGGGGTTCGCATCCTGAACTATCTCGACGACTGGCTTATCCTAGCTCACTCTCGAGACCAGGTTTGCGAACACAGGGACCTAGTGCTCCGGCACCTAGTCCGTCTGGGCCTTCGGGTCAACTGGGAGAAGAGCAAACTCTGCCCCGTGCAGAGGATCTCTTTTCTCGGTATGGAGATCGACTCGGTCGCCATGTGCGCGCAGCTTACGAGCGAGCGCGCGCAGTCACTGCTGACTTGTCTTCGTCAGTTCGAGGACAAGAGTGCGGTTCCACTGAAACTTTTTCAGAGGCTCCTGGGGCATATGGCATCCGCAGCCGCAGTAACGCCGCTGGGATTGCTTCATATGAGACCGCTTCAGCTTTGGCTTCGCGATCGAGTCCCGAGGTGGGCATGGCAACACGGCACGCTCCGAGTCCCAGTGACTCCATCCTGCCGTCAGACCTTCACCCCGTGGGCGAACCTCAGTTTTCTACGGGCCGGAGTGCCCTTAGAACGAGTTTCCCGGCATGTTGTTGTGTCAACAGATGCCTCCAACACGGGCTGGGGCGCCATGTGCAATGGTCATGCTGCCGCGGGCTCCTGGACAGGACCCCAGCGCCTTTGGCATGTCAATTGCCTCGAGTTGCTGGCTGTACGTCTCGCCCTGCACCGCTTCCATGCGCTGCTCAGGGGCCAGCACGTACTAGTCCGATCAGACAATACCGCAACAGTAGCGTACATCAACCACCAGGGTGGTCTACGCTCCCGCCGTATGTCGCAACTCGCTCGCCACCTCCTCATATGGAGTCAGAAGCATCTGAGGTCGCTTCGAGCCATTTATATCCCGGGACACCTGAACCAGGCGGCCGACGAGCTGTCTCGAGTTCGGCCTCTCGCTGGAGAATGGCGACTCCATCCCCAGACGGTCCAGCTGATTTGGGATCAGTTCGGCGACGCACAGGTAGACCTGTTTGCCTCCCACGACTCGTCCCATTGCGACCTGTTTTACTCCCTGACCGAGGGCACGCTCGGCACGGATGCACTGGCGCACAGCTGGCCGCGGGGCCTACGCAAGTATGCGTTTCCCCCAGTGAGCCTTCTTGCGCAGACCTTGCGCAAGATCAGGGAGGACGAGGAGCAGGTCATTTTGGTTGCCCCGTATTGGCCCAACCGGACCTGGTTCTCCGAACTAGTACTCCTCGCGACAGCACCTCCCTGGCCAATTCCTCTGAGGAAGGACCTCCTTTCTCAGGGACGGGGCACCTTATGGCACCCTCGTCCCGATCTTTGGAACCTCCACGTGTGGCTCCTGGACGGGACGAGGCAGGTTTGAGTACCCTACCACCTGCGGTGGTGGCTACCATCACTTCCGCTAGAGCATCGTCCACGAGACATGCCTATGCGTTGAAGTGGAACCTCTTCGTCAACTGGTGTTCTTCTAAACATCAAGAACCCACGAAATGCCCGATCAGTGTCGTGCTTTCCTTCCTGCAAGAAGGGTTGGAGCGAAGGCTGTCTCCCTCCACCCTGAAAGTGTATGTTGCCGCCATTGCCGCACATCACGAAGCAGTTGATGGTAAGTCTCTGGGAAGGCACGACCTGATCGTCAGGTTCCTGAGGGGAGCGAGGAGACTAAATCCTCCTCGTCCTCCCTTCGTACCCTCTTGGGACCTCTCAGTGGTTCTAACTGCCCTGCAGAGTGCTCCATTTGAGCCTTTACAGTCAGTGGAGCTTAAGTTCCTGTCAATGAAGACAGCGCTCCTGGTTGCATTGGCCTCCATCAAGAGGGTAGGGGACCTGCAGGCATTTTCGGTTGACGAAGCGTGCCTGGAATTCGGGCCGGCTAACTCTCACGTGATTCTGAGACCCCGGCTTGGATACGTGCCCAAGGTTCCTACCACACCCTTTCGAGACCAGGTAGTGAACCTGCAAGCGCTGCCCTTGGAGGAGGCAGACCCAGCCTTGGCACTGCTCTGTCCAGTACGCGCCCTCCGTGCTTACGTAGACAGAACGCGGTGTTTCAGGACCTCAGACCAGCTCTTTGTCTGTCATGGTGGGAAGCTGAAGGGAAAGGCTCTCTCAAAGCAAAGGTTATCCCACTGGATAGTGGATACCATTGCTTTGGCATACCAGCAGCAAGGTCGTCCGTGCCCCCTTGGTGTGAAAGCCCACTCCACACGTAGTGTGGCTTCCTCTTGGGCTCTAGCGCATGGCGCCTCGCTAACAGACATTTGTAGAGCTGCAGGCTGGGCGACACCCAACACATTCGCGAGATTCTATAATCTCCGAGTAGAGCCAGTTTCTTCTCATGTACTCGCTTCAACCAGCCGGTGCTAGATTCTGCTCAGGTGTCTTCGCTTGCTCGCCATTCCTCTCCACGGACGGGATACGTGCGATATTTCTCTCAGGTGAGTCTGAGTTTCCTCCAGCACTGGTTACGTCAACGCCTGAGTTATGCCAATCTGCCATAACGCAGCTTTTGCGCTTGACTAGGTGCCTCCATGTGCATGGTTCCCCCTCTGGGCGACCCCCACATGTGTATTCCACTGTAAGTCTCCTTGTGAGCGTGTGTCTTTCCCTTGGCAAGCCACCTTGCCACCCCTGGGGTTTAAAATTCCACCTGCGGCTGGACACCCCAGTGATTTTCCATATGCAGCCCTCTGGGTCATATGTGTATTCTAAGTCCCCCCCATCAATGGCTGGGCATAATTGCATATTTCTCTCTGGAGATATGCTTCCCAGTGTACCTTGGTATCCCTGTGTTAAGTAGGACTCCTTCGTTCGTGCTAGTCTCACAACAGGGAGCTCAGACTTACGCAGGGCACTGGAAGACAGCCGAGGTGGCGTGATTAGACTGGAACCCCAATCGTCGTCATCCGACGTAACTCGGAGTGACCACGAAAGGGAACGTCTCGGTTACGGATGTAACCCTCGTTCCCTGAGTGGGAACGGAGACGTTACGTCTTCCTGCCACTTCAGCTGTACCGCTGAAAAACGCCTGGGGCTAGTCTCGGCTCCTCAGCGAAGACATATCTGCATTGTGCCAGCGTACTTCCTTTTATACCCCCTGCGGCGGGCGGAGTTACGCTATGCAAATTCCGCAGACCCATGGCATTTCATTGCCATTGGCTCGTTTTATATACTCGAAGGTGATAGGCTTCTAAGCGAAACCCCAATCGTCGTCATCCGACGTAACGTCTCCGTTCCCACTCAGGGAACGAGGGTTACATCCGTAACCGAGACGTTACCCATACTCAGAATTTGTCCTCTGCATTTAACCCATCCAAGTTAGTGCACACATTAGGAGTAGTGAGTACACACATTGCAAACCGTGACACATCCAGAGCATCCTGGGCAGCCATTATGTTGGAGCATTTAGGGGTTAGGTGCCTTTGCTCAAGGGCACCTCAGTAATTTCCTGATGGTACTGAAATCGAACCAGCAACCTTTGGGTTACCAGTCAGACTCGCTAACAATAAGCCCACAACAGTATTTTTTTATTTTTTTTTTATAACATAATTTTGTTATGTGTGATTTCTGATGTCAGCTCGTTTCAAAGTATTACATAATTGATTACACTTGTCTATCTGTTATGCTTTTTTTTTTCCTGCAAGTTTCATGTTTTATATCGTTTGTAAAGTGGTAAGCTGCCAAAACATGCCTTACACTTGTAGCGTCTGGACCAATCAGACACACACAAATTATTCATTTATTTTTATTTTTATGAATAATCCAGCAAACTCACTCTCCCAACAAAAGCCTGTGAAACTTCCCCCAAAAACTAGCATCCCAAATGAAGCTAACCCACTGGCAGAACGCGGTGTCCTGTTACAGGACACATTGAGACTGATGAGAGTTTCACGACCCAAAGGAATTTCCAAAGAGCTGCGACTCTCACTTAATTCTTGCAGAGGAAGAGAAATAAACCCTGTTAATCCTATATATTCTATATATAACCACTTGAGAAATGTGTAAACATGTATCTAATTTTCCCATCTCATGATTTTCCTTTTATGTGGTTTGACTTTTGCATTCTTGTAAACTCTATTGGGTTAATGTTTCAGACTTTGGATACTATGGTTAATGAAAACGACTAAGTTAGATTAGCCCAAGCCACACGTATGGCATTAGCAACAAGCATGTTGCCAAAACCCTGATAGATTTTAGCAATGAGCAAAAAAGGACTTAGCTTTGTGAAGACTTTCAGAGATGAAGGGAGAATGAATCACGTCGAGTCCTGTGTCAATAATGCAGCGATGCGAGCAGGCAACTTCCAAATCAGGCAACTTATGATCAATGCTGCAAATCTCGTGTTCAAGTTTAAGATGAATCTGAGGTGAATTCCTCTTGCTAAATTCCCGATTGCACAATTCCTTGTGAGATTATGTTGTTTGCCTGCCGAATTTCGCCATTTAATTCGCTCCTGAGAAACGCGATAGTTGCGGATAATACTGAAGCAGCTTATATATGTATACGGTGATAGGCGTCGTATTCCGATAGGTAGATGTGGATCAGCTGATAGTCAGCTGATGCGAGCTTGTGACCTGCCAGAACTAACGCTACGCTTGATGATCAGGCCCTTCCTATCAGAGCATGCTACACAACTCCTTGTCCAAGCGCTTGTTCTATCCAGACTGGACTATTGTAATGCTCTCCTGGCTGGTCTCCCAGCTTGCTTTGTCAAACCTCTGCAACTGATCCAGAACGCT
Source organism: Leuciscus idus (assembly GCA_021554675.1). Classification (NCBI taxonomy): domain Eukaryota; kingdom Metazoa; phylum Chordata; class Actinopteri; order Cypriniformes; family Leuciscidae; genus Leuciscus; species Leuciscus idus. The sequence continues at coordinate 35,262,431 of CM038634.1, read as the reverse complement.
GCAGCCAGAGTGGTCTTTAACGAGCTGAAGAGAGCAAATGTCACTCCTCTCCTCACAAAATTGCACTGGTTGCCAGTTGCCACTCGCATCAAATTCAAGTCACTGACGTTTGCCTACAGAAAAACCACTGGCTCTGCTCCCTTTTACCTAAACTCATTACTTCAGACTTATGTGCCATCCAGAAACTTGCGCTCTGCAAGCGAACGTCATCTTGTGGTGCCATCTCAAAGGTGCCATCCCATCTCAAAATCTCTTTCTCGGACCTTTACCTGGTCTGTTCCCTGCTGGTGGAATGATCTGCCTAACTCAACCAGAGCTGCTGAGTCCATAGCCATTTTCAAGAAACGGCTGAAGACGCATCTTTTTCGGCAGCACTTGATCCAGTGATATTAAAGGAGAACTCCGGTCAATTTTAACATTGAGCTCATTTTTTTGTAAATTTGGAGTGCTGTCAATACATAGCCTGGGAAAACCCAGACTACTTCCGGCGAATTTTAATTCTCTCTCCAGGATAGTCTGGAGAAGAGCCCATTCAAACTCATTTCTGTGCCGCCGAAATCGCGGCACCAATCAGAAACGTTTGGGGAGGGATTTACATGATGACGACAGCGCAGCGACGCTGAAGGAGATTTCATTACAAAGATGGATGCCGCCGTGGAACATCACTCGTTCGAATCATAGACAGTATATAAACAAAGCAGTTATCGCGTCTGTTTTGAGCGATTTAAACTTACCGTTTTCGTTAAAACCGGAGCAAAGAACAACACTCGAAGCATACGTCATCTCCTTCATCGATCTGATTGGTTTTATGACTATCCAATTGCGCCCAGAGGAATTTGAGCTACGTCGGTTGGTGACGCCCCTTTGGAAATGATTTGTCTACATAGCTTCCCCAGACCCTATACTCAGTTTCAACTGAGAAGGGTCTGGTTTTAACCAGGCTAGTCAATACAGAGAACAACAACAAAAATCGGTGTTGCCTACACCGTGTTATCCTCTTTTTAAAATTTGCACCCTGTTGACTTCAATGGGGCATATTTTAAACCTGCTTTTACCCTCTTAACATCCTTGATGTGTCATTACAAGTGCCCAGCCAATGTGAGTGATTCCTTTAGAGTTAACACGGGTGAATCTGACTGCAGTAGATGTGAAAGATATGAAGAAAAATGAAGTTAATTCGGCCAGCGCTCATACCTGTATTTACATCCGTGTCGAGTTCACGCGCGTGATCATAGGTAACTAAACATATGCGCGTGAACTCGACAATCGACTACTTTGGACTTCAACCGAAAACAGGATGTAAATACAGGTATGAGCACTGGCCGAATTAACTTCATTTTTCTTCATATCTTTCACATCTACTGCAGTCAGATTCACCTGTGTTAACTCTAAAGGAATCACTCACATTGGCTGGGCACTTGTAATGACACATCAAGGATGTTAAGAGGGTAAAAGCAGGTTTAAAATATGCCCCATTGAAGTCAACAGAGTGCAAATTTTAAAAAGAGGATAACACGGTGTAGGCAACACCGATTTTTGTCGTTGTTCTCTGTATTGACAGCACTCCAAATTTACAAAAAAATGAGCTCAATGTTAAAATTGACCGGAGTTCTCCTTTAATACTTTATCTTTTATTCTATTTATGAAAAAAAAAGGAAAAAAAAAGAAATTGGCATCACTTACTTTTTTATTTTTATTCAAGTGTGCTATTAGTATACTTCTCTAAAAATAAGAAAGTATACTTTCAGTCTACTTTTTTATATACTTTTCAGAAATATACTTATGTATACTTGACATACTGACAGAAAGATCTAAATATATTTGGCCTACTTGTACCTATCTTTTGATCGAGATATACTTAAAAGTGTTTTCTAAGTATACTTGGCTTGTAGTTGTGTTTAATCTTTTGATTGAGTAGCCTGTTAAATACTTTTTTTTCACATACTCACTTATAAACTTACATTGTTTGAAAATATTTATTTATAAAGAAAAAAACAGATATGTTCCTAATTCTGAGTATCCGAATGTTTGTGTTGGCTAGTCCACTGGTAGTGTACTTAGGAATTTACTTCAAATCTTCTTTACTTTTTTCCCGCCATTAACTGAAATTTGAGGCTATCTGTGTTTTCACTGTTTTACGGTAGGGGGTGCTATTACACATCTTCTGAAAGAGTACAGAATCTCCTGATCAAAACACAGGAGAAGAAGAAGCTGAAACAAGCGATAGAATATTGCTCATGCAAATGTAAAATAACGTGATCATCAACATTAAACAGCATGTAAATCAAAACTGCCCAATGTCGTTGAATGAAATGTGAACCTAGGACGAGCTATAGACTGTGAAGCTTTGGGGATGCTGATCGACTCGATCTACTATTTTGATCATCGTTCTGAATCCCATCCGGACAAAGTCTTTAAACAAAAAGCTGAGAAAATTACATTTTTGTCAAAGTGTTGACTTTAAAAAAAAAAAAAAAAAAAAAAAAAAATTATTCAAATTACCCACATTCAAGTGTTGATAAAAAAAGAATGCATGAATTAAAATTAAAGTGCAGTTAAAGGTATATTTCAGGTATATATATATATATATATAAAAATAAATAAATGGGAACATAGTAGTATACTTGTATTATTTTGTATTATGTATTATTTTTGCACTTTAAGTATGATGTTATGTTATCACACACCATTTGGTCTTTTTTCCCACGCACCTATAACCTGCATGTGTGCGATGGTGATTGCCAATTAATCACAAAAAAAAAAAAAAAAAAAACTTACGAGTAATACTTGCAGCATAAAACTACTAAACTAGTTAGTACACTTTGAAGTATACTCTCAGTAAATAAAATAAAATACATATGTATTTATAAGTTCATTTGTAGTACAGATGCAGTACAAATATAGTTTGGCTATCACCTGACCAAGCTCAATCTTTTAAGATTGAACATTAGTCTGGGGAGTCTGCTCTGTATTTTATACTGCACAAAAGGCATGATCAACGGGCATAGTTCAATTGACTCTGTACGCAATAGGATAGTCCTTCAACCAATCAGACCAATGATCCGGATGACGTACTTTGCAGCGAAAACTTCAGGCAGGAAACGTGTCAACAAATGTGTTGGTTTGTAGCATTGATCAGCGGTTTGCAGAAGCAGCAATGGCATCGAGCGATTTTTGCAGGTTGTACAAAAAAAAAAACATGAAAGTGAGTGGTATTTACACCCACTCCAGCTATTTGTTTGCTAAACTAAAGAAGCCATTGAGCATCGTCGAGAGGTTAAAAGGAATTCGATTGGATTAAACCCGCCAATAGCGCGCCAGGTGGATAAGCCAGTTTGTGATTGGTCCCCGCAGATTTGTAACGGAAGCAAGATAGAAAAATGTACAGGTTTCCAGCCTGAGCTGAAGAGCGAAATCAAATCGCCGGCAGATCGGGCTGGGTTTACCCAGTCTTGTACAAATGAGAAACGTAGTTGTGAAATAGTTGTGCAGTTAAAGTTTACAACTGTTACACTTATAGTACACTTAAACGTATACTTTTTATATACTAAAAGTGGGCCAATTTAGTCCCAAGCAGTATTGAAATAGGTCACTTATACAAATTGTATACAAATTGACACTAGTATACTTACTACATAAAGTATACTTAAAAATATACTTGAACTTTACTTAAGTATACTTCATAAAATTTACTTGAAGTATACTTCTTTTTCGTAAGGGATGTACTGCGTTAGATTAAACTGAGAAGTGTCATAGCACTTGCATATTGTTGATCTACTGTTAGTTTAACTGCTTCTATTGTTCTCATTTGTAAGTCGCTTTGGATAAAAGCATCTGCTAAATGAATAAATGTAAATGTAAATCTGCAGAAAGGCAAATATCCTACATGACTAGCTCGATCTTGTGCAATTAAGCATTTTTCCATTTCCCCCCTACGTATTTTGCGTGTGTGTGTGTGTGCTTTCAAGTGCGGTGGAGACAGGATTTTCTCACCACCCTAAAAATAACCACGGGTGACCTGGGAGAAATCCAATCCCCACATCCAATTGTGGCAGACGAGGCTGCTCTTAACTACTTCAAAAGGTAGAGTGATGAGATTTCAACCGATCGATACTACGCCGGGGACCGAACCACACCGCCTGGCCCCAAAGTGCTTGCCTGTTTGCCTCTCATCTGTAAGCTCTTGTGTTAGCACTCGAAATTACTTGGCATGTCCAAACCTTCGCTTGTAAGTAGACTAACCTTGGGACCCCCTGTTTAGGGACATTGTCAGGTCTTTGCTCTCACAAATTGTCTCTGTGTGTACTTCACACTCTCCATTTAAATCAACAGGTAAACAGATATTCACACTTTTACAAAAGCTAGAATAAAGAACGTTAAACACAAATAAACAGAGCCTGATTTAATGGTATCATTTGGGTCTTTCCAGCAGTAGATAAATAAAATGTATTAAACTATTCGATCACTAGTTACCTATGTCGCGAATCAGTATTTTGTGAACACAAATTTGGGCTATGGGATCCACATTGGGACACTGATGACAACATTTTGTGCATCACGATTGCATGGTTGCACATCAAGACGTCACTGGAATGTGTCACAATAATGCCATGTACTGTAAGATGTTAGGACTGATGTCCTTCACTTGTCATATGAGTTTTATCATGAAATATGCACTTGTCCTCAATTTCTGTCCACTTGAGAGACTGAAGACAACTTTTCTTGCTATACAGTGAGCAGCTAATGGAAACTGGTTTCAAGGTGCATTGTGTGAATGTTTCAGTGCACCAGTGTCATTATTGTTAACAAAAACTATTAAAAATGAGATGTGTTTAAGTTGAAATACTAAAATTACTACAACTAAAACTATAATAAAAACACATCAAAGCTAAAAAAAAAAAAAAAAAAGAATAAAAATGACAAAAGTGCATAACAAAATTACTAAAACTTTTAAGTATAAAATGAAAAGTGAAAATATAAAATAAAAGCGTATTAAAATATTAATACATGTACATGCTATAATAATATATAAACAAAAGCAGATTAAGACACCTTAAATAAAATGAGTCTAAATGAAAATATAATCCACACACACACACACACGTTTGTTTTTCATGTCTTATGGGGTCTAGACATGATGATTTTATACCATACTAACTGTATACCCTATCCCATATCCCTGAACTTATAGCCTTAAACCTACCGATCACGGAAAACTTTGAGCATTTTTACATTTTCAAAACATCAAACATCATTTAGTATGATTTAAAGGCTGATTTCCTCATGGGGACCAAAACATGTCCTCACAAGGTCAAAGATTTATGGTATTGCCATCCTTTTAATACAATGTTTAACTATTAATTAAACAGTTTCTGTCATAACCACCAACAAGACATTGTACCATTTTTGCTGAGTAGCTCCGACCACTGTGAAATCTCATTGGTCCAACATATATCTTTATTAAACATCAAATATATTCTCATTGGTGATTTTTGTCTCTTTGCAGAGCATTTTGCTTTCGGTGATGACATTTAACAATCTGACTGTACATTTGACACATTGTGCCTAGCTGGTAGCTGTTCACACTAACAGTAGTTTGCAAACACACTGAAAGTCATGAATCCTAAATCATCTGTTGGTGATTCAACAAAGTTATACAGAGTTTAAGTTTATGCAACTGCACAGCGACGCTATGTGGCAAATACCAATGGGAGTGCAGACTGTGATCCACTGGCTGATACAGATACTGTTGTCCTCTAGAAACGCCTACTAACAACCAACAGCACAATGACATGCGACCTCCAACAATTTAATCACTGTCGATGTGAACGCCCCATGGAGGTGTACACTTACGCTTTACTCAAATTATTTTTATGGGTTGTTTTTTGGATGCTGACACAGTTTTGCTTTAAAACTGTCACTCACATTATGGGCAACTTAGCTCTTGGTAAATTACTGACTAGTTTACTGATTTGTTTTTAAGAAGTGCTAATGTGATGCCATGTTCCCCCGTGGCTGATCATGACTGTCGTGATGTGCTTTTCATCACCAAGCATGTCATTTTGCTTCAATGTTTTGAGTTGTCAAATGATCTCTCTTGCACTGGTGTTCAATTTTGTTTCAAAATCTTAGATTATCTGACTCATGGATGTGAGATTATATTCTTTCTAAACTCCTCAACATGGTATTTTAAAACATCCAATAAATACTGTGAAAATTCATATCATTATGCTTTGGTGAAATAATTTTTCTGTTACTTGGTTAATTAATGTCCATCTAAAAGACGCTTCTAGTTCAGGTGAAACTGCCTTTATGTCCCAGTAGATCCAGCAGCGGTACAACACTGATTTGCTTTTATGTGGAGTCATTTAGCTGCACTAAATGGAGCATAATTTGTATGTCTGCTTTTTACAATCTTTGTTCAGTTTTAATGAAGTCATAACCCCATCGGTGGGAAAGCAAGTAGTTAAAAGGAACCAAAGGGAGCTTCTGTGCGCAGTGTTTTAGGATAAAAAAAGCAATGTGAACATTTTGTATGCATCCCTTTTTACACTGTTGTGTTGCAGAACTGACATGTAATACAAACTTGTTGCCTGTTTAATGTAACGTATTCCTATGAAGGGAAAGATGAATTTTTAGCCCGTTACTCCAGTCTTCAGTATCGTATGATCCTTCAGAAATCAATATGCCGATTTGAGCTCAAGAAACATTTATTATTATTGTCAATGTTGAAAAGAGTTGTTTAATATTTTTATTGGAAACACAATATTTTTTCAGGATTATCTGATGAATATACATTTCAAAAGAACAGCATTTATTTGGAAAATAGAAATCTTTTGAAACATTATAAATCAAGTTTGATCAATTTAATGCATCCTTGCTGAATGAATGTTCTAACTAAAAAAGTGAAAAAAAAAAAAAAATCTGCATGAAAGTGTTGATTATATGTATTATTATGACCGCCGCTAGCGTAGCTAGCGAAAGCGGTCATATAGGGATTGTCAAATATTTTTTTTTTTTTTTTTTTCGTCATCTACTGAATTTTTCGTCAACGATACCAGGGACACCGAAACACCGGGGAACATGAAATTTGGTGGGCATGTAGCCCCACTAGACTTTTACGGAAAAATTTCCTTTGGTCCCCGGGGGCCACTCCCCCCCCGCGCTGGGCCCCCCCAAACCCAAAAAATGCAGTTTTTCCTAAATAACTACCTGAACCGTGGCACCGAGGATGAAGAAATTTTTATGGTATGTTGGTCTTAAGGGCCCACATCAACCTAGCCCATAATCGATTGTCAAAGTTTTTTTTTTTTTTTTTTTTGTCATCTACTGAATTTTTCGTCAACGATACCAGGGACACCGAAACACCGGGGAACATGAAATTTGGTGGGCATGTAGCCCCACTAGACTTTTACGGAAAAATTTCGTTTGGTCCCCGGGGGCCACTCCCCCCCCGCGCTGGGCCCCCCCAAACCCCAAAAATGCAGTTTTTCCTAAATAACTACCTGAACCGTGGCACCGAGGATGAAGAAATTTTTATGGTATGTTGGTCTTAAGGGCCCACATCAACCTAGCCCATAATCACTCATTTGTGATTTGCGCCCCTCCCATAAAAAATGAAAATGCAATATTATTCTGCTTTAATCGCCCCTATCTTCAGTTGAGATGTTCAGAACTGCACCATATTTCATGTGTATGATTAACTTGACATCATCTGGGGGTATGCTAAGTTTCGTAGAATTTCATCCATGGGGGGGTATAAAATAAATTCATTTATGTGCACATTTAGTGACTGTACACTCATCGGCCTGTAGATGGTGGTGTTGAGCGAAGGGTTGCTGGTTTAGGATGATACTGTCACACACACACATGCAGGAATACAAACAAACGCAAGAATGCACACACACTGACATCCACACGCACAGACACACACCCATACACACACATACAAATCCACACACACAGACACACACACACACAGACACACACATACACAAACACACACACATACACACACACACAGACAGACATGCACATACTACTACTTTTTTTAGGTATATACATAAACACGCAATACAGCCAAATTGCTCCACGTCATTTATTTTTGTGGAAAGCCAGTGCAGGCCTGAGCGGCGGTCATATTTTGTACCGCCATGCGGTACATCTAGTTTAACGAGTGGTTTTATAGTCCTAGATTTACTAACAGCTTGCGCCAGCACAAAGTACTCTCTTTTTTTAAACTAAAAACATGCAGTGAAAAATTAGCACTGAAAAGGCATGGATACAGCTATTTTTGTGGCTGACCTTATTGCATATGCATTTGTATTTGCGCAAGTCAATTTACTGGTATATGCACCATTATTTACCACCCCAAAAAAGCACGATAATTTGCGCTGCTCTTGGTAGATTGGGTTGGTCACTATGGAAATTATCTGGCGTCAGTGTTGCTTAAAGCTGCAGTCTGTAACTTTTTTGGGTATTGGGGGAAAGGTATTGGGGGCGGGCGCTGACGGCCGTCAGCACTCGCCACCCCCAAAAACCAATCGTCCAGTTGCGAGCGCTCGGGACAGGGTGGAGGATTCCATTCCAGCCCGATGCTCGCGGCTGCCCAGGAAAGCATGGCTGTCAATTCCGGATCAGACTCGGGCAGTGCTGGCACACCCAAAGGTGGGAGCCTCAGGAGGGCACCCTCGAGCAGACTGAGGCGGCTGGTTGGAGGCAGCAGCTGGCCGCCGGGGCAGAACATGTTTGTTGGCCTCAGTCTGCTTCTGGGTGGCCGAGAACTGTTGGGCAAAGTCCTCGACCGCGCCGCCGAAAGAGGCCAGCCTGGGATATGGGAGAGTTGAGGAACCGGGTCCACACAGCCTCTCGCATATCAGCCAGGTTTAGCCAAAGGTGTCTCTCCTGGACCACAGCTGTGGGTATCACCTGACCCTGGGAACGTGCGGTCATCTTCGTCGCCTGGAGAGTGAGGTCGGTGGCGGCACACAGCTCTTCCATGAGCCCCGGACCAGCTCTATCCTCAGCACAGACGAGTCTTCATCTCCGGAAGACTCCAGCCCACCTTGTGATGCGGCGATGGACAGTGTTTTGTTATCTGGAGCGCCGAATGAGATGCAGGGAGTGTCTGAAGACGGACCCGCGATCTCAGCCTGAACGCTCGTGGGTTGCGGTGCGCAAGAGGGGGTGTGGCCCGAGAAAGCATCGTCAGGGCTTTGTTCCACACCGTAACGCTCAGGTCACCCTGGCCACCAGCCAAAGTATCGCCTCTCGCGGAGGGGATAGATCGGGGTGTGGCAGAGGGGACTATTTGAGTCTTGACCGCAGCACCGTGATGGTCATGTTCCTGCAATGAGAACATGATTCATCCACAAACGTTGCCTGAGCGTGATCTAAGCCCAAACATGCCAGGCAGCGATTGTGCCCATCAGATGGTAAAACGAGCCGACCGAACCCAGAAGTGCGAGACATCGTGGGCGAAACATCGTGCCACGTGCAAGCTCTTTTGTGATGAGAGGAAAAAGCTCAGCTGAGTGCTGAAGCACCCAGGGAGAAGCACACACACTGTTGGCAGATCACTGCACAGATCAGCAGCAGGCAATATGATCTCGCTGGAACGCGCCGTTGCACCAACACACTGGAGAGCCGCTCGTCTCGTAGATTTCACGAAGAACTCAGAAACAGGCTTGCAGTGGAGTGAAGAGATGCTCTTGGCTCCAAAGCAAAAACATGATGCGAAATTGCCAGCATCCTCCTTTTATACCCACGCGGTGGGGCGGAGTTGCGCTATGCAAATTCCGCAGACCCATGGCATTTCCATTTCCATTGGCTCGTTTTGTAGAACTCGAAGGTGATGGGCTTCTAAACGAAACCCCCATTTCGTCATTCACTGACGTAACTCATAGTGACTGAACGAAAGGGAACATATGGTTACACTGACTACTGATTGCAAGACTAGTCTGGACTATAATGGAAATTCACCTTGGTCTAAGCTGGTCTTTTCAGCAGGGGTAAGAAAATGACTGAAAATCCCTTAAGAAGTCCATACTATTAGCATTTCGTACTATCAAATTACCTAGAGCTGCTTCTCAAAGAAGCCGAGTAGTGGGAGGGATAGAGAGAGTAGAAGAGTGAGTGAGTAGATATTTGAAAATGGAACTCTTTTGAAACCCCAGTCTCTCATCAAACATTGCCACTGCACTTCCACTCATTTAAGTAAGCATACACTCAGTGACCCTTTTCTCTCTTTCTCCCACTGTGTCTGTGGCCCGTGATCCCTGGGAGGATGTGCTCTAGCGTTTTTTTTGTTGTTTTTTTAGATTGGAAGCTTGGGCCTTCCCAACATGTCTTGCGATGGATGTTTTTCTGCTCTGTTTTCTCCAGTGAGTTAGTTGATTGGCTGGAGGGCTGTATGGTTTCTTGTGAGTGACCCATTCTTGTTTGTCAGAATGCTATAAATTGCAAATGAGTAGGGTGAATTCAGATTAAAGGTTGTATCAGTGATTTTAGGCCCAAAATTTTTTTTTTATGAAACACAAAAACAATTGGTTTCACCAACCACTCAAAACCAAAACAAATAGTGTTCCAACCAATCACAGACAGGGGGAGGATGTTGTGAGGTTTTGAGCCAGCTTCTTCTTCAGCTCCGACTTCGCGTGCAGCCGTGCACGAGCACAAATCCTCACAACACCCTCCCCCTGTCGGTGATTGGAACACTATTTGTTTTGGTTTTGAGTGGTTGGTGAAACCAATTGTTTTTGTGTGCAGATCTCAGAGCCTAGGCTGCCTACAGAGACAAGTTTTTTTGACGGCATGCTTATGGGCGGGCAAGCTAGCGGATCGTTAGGAAAGATTAGATGAACGTGATCATTTTTTTTTTTTTGGGCCTGAAATCACTGATACAACCTTTAATTTGGGACACTTTTTGCCATTGAAATGACTGGGGGAAAGTGTCTCAATCAACCTGAATTACCCCTACACATATAAATGAGTTTTTAAGGGAATCTCATGAGCATGACCGTGAGTGAACCACCTTGTGTCTCTGTATGCAGACATGCTTCTAGAAACAAGCTGTTTTGTTATGTTACTTGTGCATTTAGAGGGCACAGTGTGTGTGCATGTATGAACAAGGAGTGCAAGTGAGCCCTTATAGCTAAATTGTAGCAGCGTTAATATAGTTTTGAGAGTAAATATTTATAATTATATATTTTAGAAAATGTAAATTAAAAGTAAATTTTTGTTTATATTATTTTGTATGTTATTTGTAATTTAAAAATATATTTTTTTATTATTATTTTTTATTAATTTATTTTTTTTAGGATAGTTTTAGTTTTCATCCCTTGTAACAGCACAAATTGTAACATCTTCCAACTGCGGTACATGGTACGCTTTAGAATCTGCACCATACTTGGAATTATACCACCTGTAATGATTGAACTAAAAAAAAAAAAACTAGAGAGAGCTTGATCCAAATGCATTTATTTTATTGTCAAAAAAAAATAAACCTAAACAAATCAAACACAAAAACCAGGGATGAGCACACCAAACTGCCATGAAGGACAGGAATCAACAAGGAACACAATAAACACTTGGGTTTAAATACACAAGGGGTAATTGGCAAACAAGACACACTTGGGAACAGTCAAATAACTAATCAACAAGAAAAACTACAAAACATGGCGCATAACAGGAATTAACATAAAAGTCCACACAAGACCAGGGGAACACAGGAAAATAATTATTTTATTTTATTTTATTTTATTTTATTTTATTTTATTTTATTTTATTTTATTTTATTTTATTTTATTTTATTTTATTTTATTTTATTTTATTTTATTTTATTTTATTTTATTTTATTTATTTTATCCAGTGTAACATTAGTCTTAATTTGTGGTTAAGTCTTTGAGCTGGTAAATGGAAGATTGCTGGTTCAGTTCCCAAAAGTAGAAATTGATAAGTCCTTATTCCAAACACTGAACCACAGGTTGCTCTAGGGTGGTTACCCCCAACAATAATGCTGTTTTATGCATAAAAGTTGAAGAAAACATACCATAAGTCCTGGTTGAGTAGTGATCAGTAAGCATTCTTTACGGTAAACATAAAAAAAAAGTGAGATGACAATATTCCTCAAAAAAGCAGAGGGAACGAGTCTCAAGATGCTTTGCACTTTATATGCAATGAGAGAAGAGTCATAATTTGATTTGGAAATGAGCTGAGATCTCCACATCCTGGTATAGATGGCCTATACTTTAAGAAATATATAACTTCAAGTTAAAAACACTTCTTTCATTATTTGTTTACTCCCAGACCGTTGTGCTTAATCTATCAAGAGCACACATTTCATATAAAACAGATCGGGTCATAATCGATGGTCCTGTCCTATATTTATTTCCATGATCAGCTCAATCTTTCTGTCTCGACCTCTCGTGAAATAATTTAGTTACTCTCTTTCTTTAGGTTAGAGTCTTTAGGTTATACAACTCATGGTCGAGCAGCTCCCTGATTCTATTGTGCTGAGAAGGTAGATGGCTTTTATAGGCCGAAGTAAGATACCCTGTAATTTTCTTCCCTCCTATGGAGAAAGAAGGCTACAGGGTGTGTGATCCAATCAAGTGCTTATAGAGGAGAACTTAGGTAGAGGAAAAGTTAGCAAGGTGCAAATAACTCTTTTACATTTATTCCTCCCCTCATGACCCTCCCCTCTGTGTTTTTTTTTGTTTTGTGCGTTTTGGCCATTCGATTACATGACAACAGCGTTCTGGGTGTCTGAAAACTCAAACTTTTGAAAACGGGTTACAAAGTGCAAGTTTTTGGTCTCTGTGTAAACAATGAAAACGTGAATCTGTGAAAACGATGACTTCATGCACATGCGTATTATTTGTTCAGTCTATAGTGTTTCATCGCCATCTAATGGCCTGGCAGCAGAATACAGCGTTTTTTGTCTTTTCGCTGATCCGTTTTAAGCATATTGTTGTCGTGTAAACGTACCCCAGTAACGTGCGGTGAAATCTTGTCATGGGTAGGCTGTGACCTTATCAATGTGGCATATACTGTATGTTCATATATTCATTCAGTTAATGTAGCAACCCAAGTTCATATCAGGCATCATCACATCACTGCCTGCATACAGCAAAGTCAGTCATATGTGAGGCTAATGCACAATCAAATCTAATAATCAAATTAATGGACACATCTATCTTATCACTTATACAACAAACAAACGTTTTGTGCGTGACACAGTAAGAGAGGGAGGCGGCGCGATTTCACGCAATTCTGACTTTATATCTCGCAATTCTGAGAAATAATGACAGAATTGCGAGATGTAAACTCGCAATTGTGAGATAAAAAGTCCCAATTATCTTTTAAAATGTTTTATTCTGTGGCGGAAACAAGCTTCCATACCTCCTGGCCGCTTCCTCCCATCCATCCTCCCAGACGCGTACCGTTACGGTAGGGTCGGCCCAGCTACCGGTAGGCGCCGGCGGTGCCGCGGTAACCTACCTGAGAAAACGTTTTGGAAAAGACGGGCTATGGACCCAACCAACTCTATAGGAGGGGAGGGGAGAACTCCCTCACATGGTACAACCCATGCAGAGGCTGCGCGCTGCGGTGTCAGAATGCGGAACGTGTGTAGCCTAATGTAACTAACGTGACAAATGTGAAAAAAAATAAAAATTCCTCGACCGGCCCAAAAGTGAAGCTGCCCACCGGGAATTCTCCCGATTCTCCCGATTACCCACCCCGGGCCTGTTGACAGCCAACGCTAGGCGCCGCTAGATGCTAAGTATCGGGAAGCGCGGATTGAGTGAGAGCGAGTGGATCACGTGACATGAAGCAAGCTCGGTCTCTGCCTCAATGTTGATAATTCAAGACAGCATGAGAACTGACTGCGCATGCGCAAATCTACGTAAACTACGTTCTATGGACCAAAGAGGCACTGCTAACCTCTGCCTCAATGGCCATGGCCTTGAATTTCCTGCATGAAACAATGGTTTTAAGAGCAAACAATGGCAAAATGAGTATATTATATGTGTATTCCTGAAAATTTTTGTTACAAAATTAATATTTGGAATAAAATAAATGCAATTAATAATGTGGTGAATTAATAAAGCTCTTGGAATTCATAAATGTAATGTCAACATTTCCTTTGGTGTGGCACTGCCTACCCTGCCTACCCTGACCGCACATCCCTGACGTACCCTAATGCAGTACTGAAATGCTGATTGCTGTTTTTGTGTCATTATGAAGAAGAAAAGGTTGGAAAGGCTGTTTGGGTTTCTCTCATTCTCTCTCTCTCTCTCTCTCTCTCTCTCTCTCTCTCTCTCTCTCTCTCTCTCTCTCTCGTTTTTATATCCATCCATCCAATTTTCCAAAAGAATAATCACCCAAAGCTTGAATCAGAAACCAAATCAAAATAAGCGACAACCTCAGATCAGTTTTCCCAAGAAGAATAAGTCAAATTTGGGGTTTTGGTTCGCTTGGTTTGACCCTTTTTCTTCTTTCTCTCAGACTTCTTTCTCAATGTTGGCTGAAAGATTAAACCTTTTTTTTTAGTATGGCATTTTGTCTGTACAGGTTTATTGAAATCACACCGACATTGGATTCAGAAATATTTTTACCATTCTACAACAGAAACCGCATGGATGTGTCAGCATCAAGTTGTGAAATGTAATGTTGACATCCTGTGTAATACTCGCTCTAACCTTATTCCGTTGTGGAGTAATTCCTCTCTCGTGGCCATTGGGAGTAGCCTGCAGTGGGTTATCCAGGGCAAGGAAAGAGGATGATAAACAGAAAGAGGAGATACTCGCACAGTATGATACCTGAAACGCGGAGAGACGCCTGCATTCAGCTAACAATGAGAGATCTCCCGACTGGATTAGTGTTGCGCTAAGAGGACTACAAAGTCAGGCCATTACCCAGACAACGGCAGTGGAATAGGGCTGGAGATAACATCACGTCACGCAAAGGGAAGAGAGAGGGTTAGCCTTGGCCCAATTGCACCCCTTCCATGTTTTCCTGCTGCTGATAAACCTTGTCAGATGAGGGATGGAAGACTTTGAGTGTACACAACACATTGATGCACACTGTTTATGTAGTCCACTGCAGCAAGGTTGTGCAGCATTCAGAATTGAATTGAGAATTATTGTACATTTTTTATTATTTTTATGATGCCTATTTTAATTGAGGTGACAAACAGGAAGCAATTTTAAATATAAGGAAGTTAAATTCTGATATTTAAAGAAATTCATATAACTGCAGAGGGTGTAATTTTAACAATAATATTTTTTGTTAAAACAAACTTCGAATGATGGCTTTACAAAGCATTGCTTTTAAGTTTGAATTAGTTTAAAAAGTATTGCATTTTTTATTCTGCAGGTTGATGTTTTATTAACAAAGTTTAGGAGAAGCATGTTCAGATAATCTACCCAATTAGCTCGAAAGGAGGCTTATATAGAGAGCTGACTTACCTCTGTTCCATGACAGTTTTTCCAGCATCCCTCCTCCACCCCAACTCCTCGAGGAGAAAAATAACGTTTATACTGGAGGTAATGATTGGGAAGACGAGGGGAGCAAGGATTGTGTGTTCTGCACAGAGAGTTGGGGGTAAATAAATAATTTTGCAATGTGCTTCTGTTGCTGCTGGTCAAGCAAATGTTTGTGCTTTGATTCTGTTTGATATATTGTAAATATATCTATTAAAATACTGATATTCTGGTCAATAACTCTGTCCTGTCCTGTATCTTGCTCTCTCGTTGGCTGTTGGTCACCACCGATGTAGTTTTCAGTCAGAACACTTTGACACAGCGGGATTTTGAATCGCCGACAGGTCCAGATATTTAGCATGCCAAATATCTCACGGGCATCGGCGACTTATCGGCGATTCTCTCAGATTGCGTCTTTGATCATTCACACTGCATGATTGTCACTCGCGTGAACGAGCACCGATTTGCCTATGATTTCGGGCATTTGTCGGCGATCTCCCAAAACCTGTCGGCGAGCGAAAATCGGGCCTAAAATTGTTCAGTGTGAACTCGGCATAAGGGATTTTCATTACTTTTAATGTTAAAAGTTTGTTTGACAAAAACGTCAATAAAGTTATACTTGTTACGGGACTCGAACTGCATAAAAAAAAAAAAAAAGCAGTCAGATTAACGTTAAAGCATCTTATCACAATGAGCTATCAATTAGTGACAGAATGCAAAAGGTTATTGATGTACAACTCATTCAAAAGTCTTCTTTGTTTCATTATGGGAAGGGCTGGGCTCATGTTAACTTGTGCCTCACGCTCACAAGCTGATATATAGTCACATTATATTGTATGACACTTGAATGGCATTTTTCCGTCAAAACGCATGCTGCTCCCCCAAATAATACACAACATAATAGCCTAGCTACTTCATAAATTCATCATTTTAAATCTTAGAAACTCAGCTTTTTAATGCATCTAACTATCTGATGATCAACTCTTAACAAGCGCTGAGTAGTCCCTTTAAAACGGAGTGGCCTGTGGGCGCCACCTAGCTAGGAAAACAATTATACTCATATTTTACAAAATGACTACCCTGATCAACACGAAACAGGTGTCATTTGAAAGCTCAGAGTCTGAACTTTACAATGAATATAAACAATTTTAACTCCCAAGTAGTGCTCAGTCATGCTGATAAATATAATTTTTATTGCATAATTTATGAAATACTTTTTTGCACAATGTACTGCAATATGTCAAAAACGTCACACAGCTCAGATAGTCATGTGTCATATATCATTTGAAAGGTCTCATGGAGTAGAATACATCAAGCATAATTGTTTTGGGCTTTGACAAAACTTCATTGAGTTTTTGTACGTGAAGCCCCGCAAGACCCATATGTAAATAATATACCAATACGGCATTTATGTCACGTTTTTGCTCGTAACTTCATGAAACATGCTCCGATCGTAGATTATTTACAGATTCTAATGATTAAAATTAATCTAAAGATAATGAACATAATCAATTTCTCAGATCTAAATATATTCCTCATGGAGTTCTAACACAATAATACCACAGAAGCATGTAGGTATGTATATACTGAAGAAGCACTCATGTTGCGTTTTCGCCTATAACTTCATGAAACATGCACAGATCGTAGAAAATGGCACATCATTATTTACAGCAGATTTTCACGATTAAAATTATTTAATCAACACAATCTATTGCGTTGATCACAAGATATTCCTCATGGAGGAGCAATTTTAAAAATGCCCATTATGGGGTGTCAAGGGCTAAACAAAAAGGCTACCCTGGTTCCAAATGATGTAACTTTTGATTACTTTATGCTATAACCAAAACATTTTATCCAGATGTAGCTCACATGTGGGGAAACTTCAACAAAAAAGAAATGTCCTCCTACCCTTTTTTTTTTGCATGTCAAATTATAATAAAAAAAAATTTTTTTGTGTGTGTCTTTTCTCAGCAGTTTCTCAGCATGAGTCTTTTGACACTACTTGCTATAGTTTTGAAGTTATTAGTCTTTACTTTTTTGTATGTCACTTATGTATGTTACATGTAAGTGTGAACTTGTGAACATACATACGGCAGTAGGTGGCAACAAGTGACTGTATTTACAGTATGTGTGAGTCATTGAATCATTCAGTCATTCGATTTGTTCGAAATCACTTATTCATTCAGGGAATAATCAAGTGACTGGCTGCATTCGAAATCATATACTTCCCTACTATACATTAGGCAAAAAAGTAAGTGACAAAATAAGTATGTCCGAATTCACAGTACAGGCAAAAAATACTCAGATGACCTACTGCTTCCGGTGAGATTATTATTACATAGAATATACGTCTTAGGCCATCATGAACTAATTACTTCATTCAAAATAAGTAGCCTACCTAAAAGAGTATGCGATTTTAGACGCAGCCACTGTCTTTGTACACTGTCTTTCAGTGTACACAGTCACTCAGGAACATAACACTACTGTGTGAGTCAAAAGTCTAGAGTGGACAAAGTTGTATTAGCTTGATTGTTAGCATTTACAATCTTGCCAAAGCATATACGGTATATATATTAATCAGTGTTATTTATTATTATGTGTACAGTATATTATTAAAGTATTTATTAATGTTTAATTACATTTTCAGTTTTCATTGAATATAAGTTGAAATAATTTTGTCATGAGCTTTTGTTATATTTCTATATAACTTAATTTTTATTTCAGGTTTAGTTTGAGTAATTTTAGTACTTCTAAATGAACTTCAAATTAAATTTCAAGCTTAAGTGTGTCAATTTCAATTACCAAAATCAATGTTAATAGTTTTAGTTAACACTAACAACACTGAAAAAAAGAAGAATGAAATTAAGGAGAAAATAAAATAAAACGGTAAAAAAGCATAAAAATATAGACGTACAATAATACAATAAAATAACCGTTCTAGATTACAGGAATCAAGTAAATAAAACAACAACACCCCGATAGCTGAAAACAAAGCTGTAGCCTAATGGTCAGCATATGTACAGGTTGGCAGTCATGGATGAAACTATTTTGAGTCCATAATTTCCCGATACAATTCACCCTCTCTTCTCTCACTATTAACATGCACACATATTGCACTGATTATCCATTATAAGCTGGCAACCTAAGATAAATAAATGTAAATGTAAATGTTTTTTTTTTTTATTATTTTTTTTTTTATCAAAGAAAAGTCATAAATGGTTTAAGTAAATCACAGTCAACCCTCCTGCTGATTTGCTTTGCATTATTGCCATTTTGCCAGATTATTGAATGTGTGCATGCCTTCTGCAAGGTCATTTGCATGTCAAGAGAGTAGAAATACATTGTATGCAAATCCTTAAAATTCTTTTTTTGTTTGCTGGTTTATAAGGTTTTGGTATTATCTGTGTTTTCAAATGTCACTACTTATTGGCAAGGCTTACTGGGAGCCCAACAGATTCGTAGGACGCCTATGGAGTCATTTAATAATAATAATTAATAATAGTAACATTTATATAGCACTTTTGTGGGTACTCAAAGCGCTTTACATAGAAGGGGGAAATCTCCTCAACCACCACCAATGTGCAGAATCCACCTGGGCCGGGTTTCCCGATAACGATGTATCTTAGCTCTTAAGAGCGCTTTCTACGTGCAAGGTTACGAACGCTCGCAGCAATTCCACGAGCGTTTCCCAAAAATGCACTTAACATGAACGCGCGAGAATGCGCTCTACGTGCTACTTAAGAGTCGCTGTCCATTCGTGAAGTGCTGAAACATAACCTTATATGGAACGTTTAACCTAATAATTGTCATCTGTTGTGGATTAGCAATCAAGACAAGTCTATATAAAGCACCTACAGGCGGAGGCACTGACAAAATAGCTAAAAAATAAAATAAAAAATAAAGATTCCTTTCAAAAAGATGAAATTAATGTCCTTTTAGAGGAGATAGAGTGAAACAAAGATGTAATTTTTAACAGATTAAAAGGATTTCTTTTATTTATTTTTTGTTCATTCATTTAATTTTGATTAAAATTATTAGATTAAATTATTTCTATTTTTTGTTTTGTTTTCTGACCTTTTTAATTATTTAATTTATACATTAATTTAACCAACAACAAAAAAAGAGTAATAAAGTGTACAATAAAGTACAATCAAACCTTATATTATAATCACATTGCATTTGAATAAAGTTAAAGGTGTAATCTGTCGGTTGTCCTGCAGGTGTCCTCATAAATCTGTCTTCTTACGATGAACTTGGTGATGTACGATTACTCCAGAGCACTCGTAGATCTACGAAGATTTTCAAGTGCTACTTAAGCTACGATGCTTTTGGGAAACAGACCGTAATATTAAGATCAGTCGTACGATCGTTTTTACGATCAACTTAGGCTTACGATGCTTTTGGGAAACGCAGCCCTGGATGATGTGACGGCAGCCATATTGCGCCAGAACGCCCACCACACACCAGCTTATTGGTGGAGAAAAGAGTGATGAAGCCAATCAGTATATCTGGGGATGATTAGGAAGCCATTTTGCTGGATAGAAGGCAATGGGCAAATTTTGACTAACACCTCTTCCAGCAGCAACCTGGTTTTCTCAGGAGGTTTCCCATCCAGGTACTAACCAGGCTCAATCCTGCTTAGCTTCAGTGGGCAACCAGTCTTGGGCTACAGGGTTTAATGTCATAGAAGACACAGTATTATAAATATACTATAAATGTCATAGAAGAGCGTTTAGCTTATGACAAACAACATAATAGAAATTACGTCTCTGATGGAAGTGTGTAGTGAGATGAATTAGCGACCATATGAACCTAATTAGAGTCTCTGCAATTGACGTCATTCAGGGCTTTTCCGTGGACTCTCATCCCCCCGCATCACTTTATATGAGCGAATATCTGTCGAGAGGAGACGGTGCCAGTAATCTAGAATGTGGTGAATGTCAGCCAGGAAGTGAACGGCAGGTGATGCTGTGGGGGCTTGAACTGACCTTTGCCTTTTACTCTGATTGGACACAGCTGGTATTCATAGACCCAGAGAGAGAGAGAGACTTCGGCCACAGCCATGACACTACACTTCTTTGGCACATCAATTTATTGGCTACAATTGCTATGACATCTGTACCATATGCCACCATATAAAGATGGATGACCATTTACATTCATACTCGCACACCATTCCAATACCGAAAGCCAATTTATGTCGCTTTGCCAATAGCCCGTTTTCTTCCGTTTTAATACAGAGCTATGGATATTTCCCTTTTTTTTGTTTTATGTTTGTCACTTTCTGTGAAAAAAATTAAATAAAAATCCTCTCATTCTTTCTATTTGTTTTTTTTCTCTCTCATTTTTTACATGACTCTTGCTCTCTCTCTCTCAAGTGTAACCAAAATGTAAATCATTTATGTAGGCTAATATTTATGCAAACATTTTATTTGTTAATGCAAAATATATGTTGAATTTAAGTGAGTTTGTTATGTAAAACATTGTCTACTAATGCTGCAAATCTGTTAGAAAGAGATGAGCCCTGTTTGTATTAACACAAATGTAGGAGGGGAGATGAACCACTGAGCTTTAATTAACAGCTTCTCAATGATCATAATTGCTGTCAAGTAGATTAATCAGTACTCAGGAATTGCTCTTCATTTTATTTATCATCCCTGGCACAATGGAGTTCTTCAGATCTGTTGAGTTATAGCGCTTGTCATCTGTATCTCTCTCCTTGAGTTTCCATTTTGTTAATGAAGCACCTGCTCACTCATAATTCAAATTAAAGATTGGTCAAGCATTCATTAAGAGAAGCGCTCATGCCCTTCCTTTTATTTTGTTTATTTCTCTTTTGCTCTTTCACCTTTTGTTTCTTTCTCTCGTTCATTTAAGAGTTTGAAAGGCATTTTTTGAAAAGAACGTTTTTTGAGGTCGGTAAGATTATCGTGTTTGTCCTCTGTTGTGAGTGCACAGGATGAGCTTATGCTCGTTCTCGTGTGCTCTGTCTTGTCGTGTGAGCGTGAGGTTTCGAGTTTGCACGGGCCGTACGCTCTTCTGTCCACGTGTGTTGTGTTTTGTGTAGCACGCAGTTCGTGTTTACATCGGCCGCGTGCTGTCATGTTTTGTCTTCCACTAGCTGTGTGCTTTCATGTTGTCATGTTTTGTGTGAACACGTGGCTTATGAGTGTTCTCATTAGCTGCATGTTCATATCGCGTTTTGTGTGAGCACATGGCTGGAGATTTGTTTTACTGGCCATGTGCTTTAGCCTGACGTCGTCATACTCAAATTCTAATCAGAATAGGAGTATGATACTGCTCAATTGGGCTGTGATTATGGGCCGTGTTTCAACCGAACCAGGAAAGAAAATGCCTCTACACTCAATTGGATAGACCTACAACCAATCAGAGCAACGGAGTAAGTGACGTACTGTATGTTCTTCATTCATCTTTCCGATCGACAAATGCCTTGATCGCGGTTCTCTGTTCCTCTTTTAAAATGAATGCGCTGTCGTTACCTCTATAACAGACGCGATGGCGGAATCTAGATAATCTCAATTCTCTAGCGGCAGTCATCTTTGTTGTAAACGAATTCAACCCAAGCGCTCTTAGTCTTTGGTGACATGGATGATTACATTACTGTTGATCATCTGTCCATCATCGTATAAAGCCCGCCCTGACAATTTGATTGGTCCAAACAGCTCTGGTTCGAGCATAGTTGCTCCACAACGGATCAAGTCCAGACCGAACTTCCCGACCTCAAATGTTGTGGGCGGGGCTAAGTTCGGCTGGCATTGTGTTCTAGTCATGTTTGGTGTGAGCACCTGGCTTGTCATGTATGTTTCCTTGTGCCATGTGCTCTCCTGTCGATTGTCTAGCCCCTCCCATCTTGTTACCTGATTATTAGTTCATTTTCCCCACCTGTCCTCCCTCGCTACCTGTTTGCTTCTTGTCTTTGCAGTCCTGTGCTGGATCGATGTTGAATGTACCTTGTGTGTTGTCAAGTTAAAGCAAAGTCAAGTATTTTTATTTTATTTATTTTTTCGGGGTAGTTTTTGTTTTGATCTTGTTATTTATTAAATAAAGCCCATTATTGTTTCCTGCACTTGAGTCCTCACTCACTCCCTTCACTCAACCCTGACATCTTCAGTGTCACATGATCCTTCAGAAATCATTCTAATATGATGATTTTCTGCTCAAGAAACATTTCTTATCAATGCTAAAAACAAGTTGTGCTGCTTATTTATATTTATTTATTATTATTTGGTTCTTTAATAAAGTTCAAAAGAACAGTATTTATTTCAAATTGAAATATTTTGTCACATTTTAAATGTTTTTACTCCCACTTTTGATCAATCTAATGCTGTTGAATGAAAGTATTTATTTCGTCTTAATATCTCTTACTGCCCCCAAACATTTAAAAGGTAGCCATAATCAAACTCTGCACTGCCTCTAATTCAGTTAATGTTTCTCATTCTGAATATTGATCAATCATTTACCCTTTAATAGTGTTAGTTCAGTTCAGCACTGTTCTTTGCCTTTCTGTAGAATGTAGCTTCATTTTTTTCTGCACACATACATCATATTTGTGTTAAGCATAAATACAATATATTTTGTATATGTGCAAATAAATAAATAAATAAATAAATAAATAAATAAATAACTGCAGTAATATAATTGATGATACTATAACTTCCAATGAGGAAACCCATTACAGCTGTTTCATGTGGAACACAGTTATCATATCTACTGTAGATAAATCTGATCTGAGAACAAACGCATCAAAGATGCAGCAAAAGATGTGTGTCTTTTTTGGAATGTTTGGAAATAGATAAATTCCTT
Organism: Leuciscus idus; assembly: GCA_021554675.1. Lineage (NCBI taxonomy): Eukaryota > Metazoa > Chordata > Actinopteri > Cypriniformes > Leuciscidae > Leuciscus > Leuciscus idus. The sequence continues at coordinate 35,239,122 of CM038634.1, read as the reverse complement.
CCATCATGCATCCATAAATTTACTGTGACATTAGCTGGGATTACATTCACATCTGATATATAATGGAAAACAGGATTACAGGGCTTGTGCAGCAGTATTGACATCTTCATTCTTCTGGTTATAATTTGCTGTAAACCGGTACTGAATTGCAGTCTGTTTGTTTGGGCTGGACATAATATTGGTTGGACCAATG